>CM052798.1:111806444-111827770 GCA_028533885.1 Nasua narica
TGACTTATTTCACTCCGCATAATCTCTTCTAGTCCTGTCCATGTTGATACAAAAGTTGGATATTCATCCTTTCTGATGGAGGCATAATATTCCATTGTATAGATGTACCACATCTTCCTTATCCATTCATCTGTTGAAGGGCATTTTGGTTCTTTCGACAGTTTGGCTATTGTGGCCATTGCGGCTATGAACATTGGGGGTACATGTGGCCCTTCTTTGTACTGCATCTGCTTCTTGGGGTAAACACCGAGTAGTGCAATCTTCTAATAGCTTTTGACTTTTTTCATTTAGACATTTAATAGATTTGGAGTTTGTTTTTAAATGGGGTTTGAATTAGGAATCTAGTTCTATTTTATTTATGCATAGAAAGTACATTGCTCCAATACCCTTAATAAAATAGTTCATTTTTTTTCTTGGATCTACAAGGCTACCTCTAGAATATGTTAATTTCTCATATTTACTTTGATACATAGGGGATTTTGATTTTTCTTTATAGTGTTTTTTTTTCTACAATGTTCTATTTTTTATAGTAAAAAAAAGTACAAATCTGTAAACAAAAATAATGTATGTTAATTTTGAGTTTGAGGAAGAAAATTTTGGTGGATTAGTCTTTGTAACTTTTTATTTTCCCGATATAAAAGGTAATGTTTTGCCAAAACTATTTTTTCTTTGTATAGTTTCTGAAGATATTACAGATAAAATTTCATTACAACATAGCTTGGTTTATCAAATGCTTTTTATTCCCAATTATGCTTTACTTAAAAAACACTTAATGCAAGAATATTCCAATTAAATATATAAAACTGATAGCTTCTCAGAATCCACTTTATAGGAGCTTGACCCTAGTTTATTCTCAATCTGTTCTTGGTATGCCTGTGTTAGGCACTGCAGTCCTATTTTCTTTTATAGGTTATTATGATTTTGAAAAGTGATAACATCATGTTCTTGGCTTCAGAGAATAAAGACTAAACTTTGGAAAAAGCCCAAAGATTGAATGTTGACCTTGGAAATGTTTTGTAAGGGAGTATGTAGAGAAACATATTATATTCTTAATTTTGTTTAATCCATTAGCCAGAATTTCATTTCATTTGTAAAACAGTGCTGTAATTCCCACTCATTCTTTAAACTAATTATTTGGGGCTGGTGAAAGGAGGAAATGCTGAAGACTGAGGTGGATGTATGTTTATGTGTGCAGTAAGTTTTCTACAACTAAATAGCCTCTTGTGAATAACAGAGGTCGAATTCGACTATAAGTGGTGGTTGGTCAAGCCCAATCCATCTAAAAGTGAGGAATAATCTCAGTTTCATTCCATATATTACAAAGAATATTGTCTATGTTATATGATGTGATGAAATAAAGAAGGGTAGAGATTTGACATATTCAGCTGAGTTGTTAATGTCACAGGAAATAAATGGAGGATATTTTGAAACAAAATATAATTCATGAATAGCTCACATTTTTTGGTAGCACAAGTCATGAGGATGTTAGCAGATCAGTGAAAAGTGGGGAATTTTGCACCGAGCCTTCTTTCCCACCATAATGAACAGTCTAGGCTGCATTGACAAATTAGAAGTGATGTCACAGCCTAAAAATCAGGTGAGTTTTTCTTTCACCTGGCTTCCTAAGATTGGCACAGGGAAAGAAAACTTAGAACATGGAAAAAGTAGAGAAAGGGGAAACTTTAGAAGATATATGGAAAACAAAACATTTCAGTGTAGTGGAAAGTGGAAAGAGATGAAATTAGAGAATTTTGCAGAAGTGAGTTCATGTGGGTCCATATAACCATCTTTAAGAGCGTAGGCTTATTTCTGAAGGTGATAGTGAGCGATTGAAGGGCTTCGAAAAAGGTTAGAGAAATAATTAGATGAAAGCTAAAAGTATACTCCGGCTTCAAGATCTAGTCATCAGTCAATGTGTCATCAGTGAATCTTGGTATTTGATTACCTGTGGGAATGAGAGTGAAGGAGTCTTTGAGATTAATGGTATAGGTAGTGAAATCGAGTGGGTAGACAGGCTGCTTCTGAGGGAAGAAACACACATCCCTGGCAATTATTGCCTCATTTTTAAATGCCAAGTATTATGCAAAGTAATTTTGTTTCAAAATTTGTGATATTTACTACAGCTTTAATGATGAATTCCATCTTGCTCTGGACTCAGGCTTTACAGTAAGCACATAATTTCTCATCTTAAGTGAAGGCAGTTATCTCAGTGCAGAATTTAGTGCTAAAAATGATGACATTTCTGCTGTTGCCATCTAGTGGCCATTATTAGTTACGGTACCTTTCATTTCATTTTGTGCTCAAGATTTCATTTCTTGAATTGTATTGCTCTGAGAGAGAAGGCTACAGTACGGTAAATATTAGCTATTGGAGAATCAGCTTCTTTGGAAATTCAGTAGGAATCCCTATAGTTGAATGAATCATATTATATAGAGGGTTAGTGATGTGAAGATTCTGTTAAATTTTGTAGCACAAATTCTGGTTTTTCTGGAGTAGGACTTGAAACAACTTATTCTAGCACCTTTAGGGAAAATTTAGCAAAACAGTCAGCAGTAGTTCAAATTTCTTCATATCATGTCAAATAATAGAATGCCCCTCAGTGGCAAATATGTGGAAAAGATACAAAGGACTGGTTTTTGTTGCTGTTGTTTGATTTTTTACAAAGGGGTTTTTATAACTATCAGTCTGTAGATGCCTACTGAACAATTTTTGTGTGCCCAAAGAGTAATGTTGTTGTACTCTGAGGGATGCAAAGAGCAGAGCATGGGATTTTCCCTGGAAATATAACTTCAGTGGGGGAAGACGGAAAAATATACTCTTTGCTT
This sequence comes from Nasua narica, assembly GCA_028533885.1. Taxonomy (NCBI): domain Eukaryota; kingdom Metazoa; phylum Chordata; class Mammalia; order Carnivora; family Procyonidae; genus Nasua; species Nasua narica. Next base: position 111,809,270 of record CM052798.1, read on the forward strand.
CCAGCCCTCTCTGAATCCAACCACGCACACACATATACACATATACACATGCTCCAACCAATAATTCAAGATTCTGAATATCTAGAATGGAACCTTCTGTTCCTATTGAATATCACTGGTCAAGTACTAATGGGAAACTCCTTGATGTCAAGGAACGTGTTGTATTTTATATTTCTTATGTTTGCCTCACCATGTCAAACAAACAAATACAAATTAAAATAAGAGTTAACAGTCTGACCTAATCAGTATAAATCATTGATAAGTACTTTGAGAAATATGAGATCAGATCTTTTTTTTTTTTTTAAAGTTGACTCCATGCCCAATGTGGAGCCCAATGAGAGCCCATGCAGGGCTTGAACGTATGACTCTATGATCAAGATCTGAGCTGATGGGGCACCTGGGTGGCTCAGTGGGTTAAAGCCTCTGCCTTCGGCTCAGGTCATGATCTCAGGGTCCTGGGATCGAGCCCTGCATCGGGCTGTCTGCTCAGCGGGGAGCCTGCTTCCCCCTCTCTCTCTGCCTGCTTCTCTGCCTACTTGTGATCTCTCTCTCTCTCTCTCTGTCAAATAAATAAATAAAAATCTTAAAAAAAAAAAAAAAGATCTGAGCTGAGATAAAAAATCAGACACTTAAACAACTGAGCCACCAAAACACCCAGGCACCCATATAAGAGCCCAGACTTTTGTGGTTTATAAGTGTACGGTCAATTTGGGGAGAGATATGTGGACACCTGTTGTATTAGAACTATGTTATTAAAACAACTATATAATGGCAGGCAAGGGATGTGGGCCAAGTGGGAAACCCGTCAGCTTCATTCAGTATCTGTGCTGGAGTTTGATGTTGTGGGTAGAAGACTAACACTCATATTTTGTCTGAAGTGCTCAGGCATAGGGAAACCTACAGATCCTGAAGGCAGGGAAATAGGAAGTGTCCCTGCTACTTCTAATGGAAATGTACCCGTAATAAAATGATACACTTTCCACTTATCTCTCTTCCTAAAGGAGCAGTACCTATAGAAGTTTAGCAACTTTTACACTAAATGGCAACTTTGGGGGCATAATTTTGTCTCCACTCCTGCCCCCCTTACCCTGCCACCAAACAATAAGAGACATGTCTTATTCATTGTAATATTTCTAAGGCCTTAGCACAGACTTTGGCATGTGATTTAAAAAAAAAAAAAAAAAGCTCAATGTCTACTTACTGAATATATCAGCATGTTTCTATTTTTGTAATATTTATAAAAATTTTGATGATGAATTTATAACTAATCATGATAAATAAATGACTAATTCCATCACATACAGTATACAGCACAGCGCTTAGTGGCTTTGTCAGCTTAGACAAGTCAGCTTACCATGTGTTCTTGAGTTCCCTCATCTGTAAAGTGAGAAGGTGTCACCAGATTATTCTAAAGATCTCCTCAAGCTCTGACCATGTTAGATGGTCATTCTTGCTCCTCTCACCTGTACCCATTCTTCATTCTTTTCCATTGGGGCAGCCTCCTTTCTCCTAGCCCCCCAAATATTTCCCCATCCTCCTTTCAAACCCCTTGTTTTCCTAAATGTTATATTAGTTAGGCTCCCAACTTCCATTTTACTGGATCATTACCTTAATAATCATAAGCTAACTCCTTGTTTGTTTTTGTCAATTAGCAGTTTAACTTGGAGGAAAATGGTGTGTGTATATATAAACTGCTTTTTTTCTGATTAATAATTGTAAATGTTCTAAAGTGTGGTGTATAGTAATTTCTTTAGTCACAATCTTACAGACTTTTAGTTGTTTACAATCTTTGTTATTTTAAATAGCGCTTTAAGCAAATGTCCTTGTTTATTTGTCCTTTTTGAATTGGCTAGATTAGGAGACACATTTTTACTTTTGAAATACCTTGCTATATTTTGCTGCACTGTTTAAGAGCCATTCCTTTTGTCCTGTAAACTATCTTTGTATATTTTTTGCTGGTTCCTTTTAGTCTATTTTTTTTCTTTTATTTATGACATATGTGCCACAAATAGTGCAATTTCTAAACATGAAACACAGATTTTAGAAACACAACGATACTAAAACATAGCCTGTGATTTTTCTGTAGCCACTTTAACTATTAGAAGTCGTTACGGCCCCTTAATTAATTTAAAAGCCTAAAAGGTATGCTTAAACAAAGCTAATTAAAATTCTCTTGTAGCTGAAGCAGTAATTAATATTTGTGAGGAGTATCCTATTTATATTAAATGTGTAGTCACAGGGTTGATCAACATAAACCTGAAAGGAGTATGTAATCAAACAATCATCAAGAGCAAAACACAGTATACAGAAATAGTATTTTTTTTTAAAGTTTTATTTATTTATTTATTAGGAAAGAGAGAGAGTGAGAGAGAGCATGAGAAGGGAGAAGGTCAGAGTGAGAAGTGGACTCCCCATGGAGCTGGGAGCCCGATGTGGGACTCGATCTTGGGACTCCGGGATCATAACCTGAGCCGAAGGCAGTTGCTCAACCAACTGAGCCACCCAGGCGCCCCAGAAATAGTATTTTGAAAATCTAATAGTATCATCACAAAATAGAGTCATTATTTTGGCACCAAAGAATTCACTTACATAATCCAATATCCCTGAGAAAGAAATGATTTCAAAGCAGTTTGAGAAAGTTTCAAGTACTCTTGAGATATTCATTCTATATTTGAATTGTTTTGCTAAATATGCAGTTTTAGCACTGGGGAAATTTACTGAAAAAGCAGTTTACAGCACAGCAGTATCTGACTCAGCAACTCTTAACTTTCCTTTAGACAGGGCTAGCTCTGAGGGTGCGACCTGTGCCATCACACAGGCCTCCGGACTCAGAGGTCTCCGCTCTTGGCTTAATGCTCTGCTGTTGTTGTCTTGAAATTCTTAATCATTTTTTAACGAAGCATCCCACATTTTCTTTTCCTACCCTCCGCAGTCACGGAGAGCCCCTTGATGAGGTTTCTTGCTATTCCAGGAGTTTCAAATCCATGCAGTTAAGTGCTTCCAAGGGCCAGTTTACTTCTTGAAGACCCTGATTCCGCCTGCAATAAACATGAGTAGCGGAGACACAGCTCTTCCCCACCATGTACATTTGTCCTCGTGGGGGAGACCCCTGGGAAGTAGGAGGGCTTCAAGATCCGCCGGACTCCTGTAACTGTTGGGTCACGCTCCAGCTCCTGGAGACTTGCTCATTCTCAACTGGCCATCTTCCACTTAGCCTTCTGGGCTTTCTTTCTCTGTGTTTCGGAAGCCTCAGAGTTACCACACATGAGTGAGTCAGTTTGTCTTTGGACTGTATGTTTTTGAGGTGATTCGATGATCATTTGTCCATCAGAGTCTGACATCGATGTTAGCTTAGATGTCACTTATTTTGACATAGGGTCCTATATTGGATCTCACAGAAAGTTCCTAGAACCCTTAGGGTTACTTAAGACGTAAGGATTTGGTTTACTCTGGGATCCTTAGGTTTACCCAGATCCTAAAATACAATATTGTAAGTCTGTTACCTAACCCAATGTTCCCTAAGATACTGTAAATTCAAATTGTGGGCCAATCTGAATTGAGTCATTGCTCCTTAGGATGGTTTTCACAGATCCCCACAATAACTTGGTGGTGGACTGAACTAGACTGGCAGAGAACACATAGTAGATGGGTGATAGGTTGTGTAATAGGTTACACTTCATATGTCGTCTGAAGTCCATCCAGGGAGGGTCCATTACCTCTGAGAGTATTGTAATCTGTAGTAACCCATGTCGGACATAGAAAAGAAGAGGCAAAAGAAACACCTAATCTGGTTACTTACTACTATTGAAAACTAACTCAAAAGAAAATAAACGTTTTATTTTTGTTTCCAATATCACTTCTTCGCATAATTCCACGAGAAACTAAAATAAAGGCAAATCAAAATTTTTTAAAAATACCAAAGCAAATAAAATAAACTCTTCTATTTTCCTGCTGTAATGAAACTGTTAGTTTTGTTGTATCCCAACTTTTAGATTTCCTGAGTTTTCCTGGCTTCTTTTGCCATGAAAAACTATCAAAAAGAGCACGAAAAAAGTTGGCTACTGGGGGGGAGGATTGAAAGGTATAGGAACATAAAAGCCATGTTACCAAAAGAAAGGCACAGAAGATTATTTACAGAAATTATTTTAATTTACAGGGTGGAGAGTTGAGCATCTCCAGAGGGTAGAGGGAGTGTGACTCTGAAATGGGAAGCAGGTTGGTCCAGGGGACCCAATCACAGTGCTAAGAGCCTCGGGGAAACCGAGGAAACTGAAGGAACAGAGCAGGACTGGCTCCTTTTGCTTACACCCACCTTCTTGTGTGTGGTCCCCCCGCAGGACCTGCCTCTGGGAGGGTCTGGGTGTGGCTCAGCCCTCCCTTGAGCTAATTAGCCCAGATGGCCTATGGGTTGGGTTTGGGTTAGTCAATAGGAACGCGGAACCCCTGCCCGGGAAAGAATATAAACCCCGCCTTTTGCCCGCCAAACTTGTGCGCCAATTCTGGCCAGGGTGATAGGCTAGTCCAAACAGTTACTAAGCAACTTTCTGTGTGTTACAAACTCATTGGCCACTGGCCCCTCTAAAACTGTTGCGCTATTTGAAACTCGCTCTCTTTCTCAGGGGAATCTCAAAATCTGGGCCTAACAGAAACAAAAGGGAAAGAGGTGTGGATAGCATGATAAGTCAATCTTCTGGTTCTCTGGTGACTTTGGTCTTAGTGAATTTAAACGTGGCTTCTTTCGTCCTCGGAGCATATTATCATAGAACAGTGGAAGGATCCAGAATCACAGAGAGGAGCTGAAGATAGATTTGTGACTATACAGAAGACTATATGTGGGGCGTGCTGGGTGGTAAGCTGAGAGGTGGGTGTTTCTCCTGATGACTCCATTGGGAGGAATGTGAGGCATGGTGCGTCCTCCTGAGGAGACTTATGGGTGAAGGAAGGTCATCTGCTCACATGCGATCAGAGTTTCTTGGGGAACGCTGTTCCTCCCACAGATCCCAGTGGTGATGCTGTGTCAGAGGACTGCTTTGTTGGGTGGACTCAGGCACAGGGACCACGAGGACATCTTTCTTCTGGTGGACTCATGGTGTGGGTGGCTCAAGGAGAAGAAGGCCAGCCTGGAGCCGGAAGCTGAGACTGCCCTGGAAGTAAGGTGAGGCAGGAGATGTGGGCCCTTGTGGGCCTCCATACAAGGCCTCTGCCCATGGCTGCAGAGCCTTGTAGGCAGACTGTGTCCATAAAAATTGACAAGTAATCACATCTTATTAAAATATCATCACCCAGGGGCACCTGGGTGGCTCAGTGGGTTAAAGCCTCTGCCTTCAGCTCAGGTCCTGATCTCAGGGTCCTGGGATCGAGCCCCGCATGGGCCTCTCTGCTCAGCAGGGAGCCTGCTTCCCCCCTGCCCCGCGTGCCTCTCCACCTGCTTGTTATCTCTCTCTGTCAAATAAATAAATAAAATCTTAAAATATTATCACCCAAAGACTTTACTAAAGATCAAATTCTATATTTAAATTTTTTTTTCTTTCTAGCATTTTACCACATTTCTGTATACCTGGCTGTGTCTGATCTTTATATTTGTACTATATTTTTTCTTTTCCTTTTTATCCTTATAGAATATCTCTTCTTATACTTTTTTCCCTATGTAGGGTTTGAGGGAGATAAACTTTGAATTTCATGTCTGGAAATATCCTTATTTCCTCCCCACGCAGTTGATTATAACACAACACATTCATTTCCCCTCTCGCCCCAGTCAAGGATCTAAAAGGTATGGCCCTTTTGTTTTTTAACATCAAATTCTACTGAAGGGAAGTTGGTAATGGTCATATTTTCTTTACCTTATAGGCAGCATTTTTCCCCACTGACATCTTTTATTATTTTATTTTTATCTATGGGCTCATAATGTTTCATCAGGATATTTTTAGTAGTGGGTTTTTTCATTAATTCAAAGCTCTTTCAGTCTCATGATTTGGCTATCCCTTCAGTATAGGGAAATATTATTGTATTTTTTCTTTATTTTCTTATTTGCATTATCCTTCTGAAGTGCTTCTTTTTTTTTCTTTTTTTCGGATTTTATTTATTTGACAGAGAGAGATCACAAGTAGGCAGAGAGGCAGGCAGAGAGAGAGAGGGGGAAGCAGGCTCCCCGCTAAGCAGAGAGCCCAATGTGAGGCTGTATCCCAGGACCCTGAGATCACGACCCGAGCTGAAGGCAGAGGATCCAACCCACTGAGCCATCCAGGCGCCCCTGAAGTGCTTCTTAAAAGGCTGTTGGCACTTCCATATCTCACTTCCATACCTCTTCATTTATATTTCCCCATTCTTTTTGTATTATTTCATTCATCTTTAGATACATTAATCTTTATTTTTTAGATCACTAACATTGCCTTTAATTTATTGAGTCCTTTCACTTATATTTTGATTTAGCCATAATATCTTAATCCCCATGAACTCTATTTTTCTCAAGTTTTTAATTTTTTTCATGGCAGTAAGTTACTGTTTTCTAAATGCCACATTCTTTCCATTTGAATTTCTTGAAATAACTCTATTTATTCTTGTCTCAGTTGTGCTCTTTGTTTATACACTTGTACAGTTTTTCCTAAAATTTCTGGTGATTTCTGGTTGTTTCATTCATATATGAGTGAAAATGAGGTTGCTTGTTATAGATAGCTTTCTCTGTATTTGACTGGATTCCCCCATCTGACCTCTTCCTTCAATAGGAAGGCTGGGTGAATTGTTTGAGAGTTTCAAAATGGCATCTTCATACAATGCGTAGGTGGAACACCCAACTGCCCAAATGAGGAGGGCCTTGCTCTAGGGGGTAGAATGCTTCCCTCTAGCTCACTCACAGGCATCTGTCCTTACTTTTCATAAGATGTAGAGTACAGTGTTATCTCAGGTTCTACTCTGCTACTTCCTGGAGTCTAACACCATTCCTGGAGACTCTCTCAGACAGGTGCCATGGAAAAAGAATTCTCTGACCTCACTATGTGGGTAAAAGCCCCACAGCTGTCAGCAGCATCCCTTAGAAGAGGAAGATGGGACCCCAACTAGCTCAGTTGCTCAGAATGCCATTCATAAAAGAATGTACCAAAGGCTTTCCCTTGGCTTCTGTGCTTTAGCTTGTATGTTCTCTCTAGCTCTCTCGGAAAGAAAAGAACTTACTTCTGTATCTTGGGCTGTAGTGTCTCTCCTGCTCTGATGGAACCACTAGTCTTAACCCACCTGCTTCATTCTTCATGCTTCCAGAGTTTCTCAAACTTTCTCATCCATTGATGGCACCCTCTTTTGCTTTCTCTTCTGAATGTGTCTTCGTTCTTTAAATAATATCTTTTCTGTTATTTTCGTAGGACTTTGGGGCCTGAGGGAAGGACTAGTTAGTGTGAAGATGTGTAAGATCATTCCACTATATTACACGAGAAAGTGACATGTTTTTAACTTATTGCACAAATGTCACAAAACCACATGGTTTCCCAATAGTATTTGTGGTCTGGATTTCCTGTTGAAGGGAACATTTTTGGCCAAATAAAAGTATTTAAGTGTACACAGCATATTTCATATGTAAAGTAGTCTTGAAAACAGCTGGCAAGATTATTCATTGCCTTAGCAGAAAATAGATTTTACTGAATGATTGTGAATCTTTCTAAATCACCTTGTGGTTTACCAGCTGCAGTGAGCTCGGTTGGACTGTGAATGTTTGTTGAAACTGATTGCTGTTTATTGTTTATGAAGGAATTTTAGTCTAAAGCACATGATATCTGTTTTTATCAAAACATATGTAACTCAACAAAACCTTATATAAAGCAATATAAACAGAGCTCAACACATACCTTGTATTAGGTATCTGTAAATTAGGAATGTGTTACCAGCAATTACTGATGACATGAATATGCCCTTTTACTTTTCATAAACCATAGTGAATATATGATTGCCAGCATGCTGCTAAATTAATTTATATAAGAATGTCTGTTTATGCCTAGTGCCATGACTTTCTTAATGTAGATATAGTATTTAGTACTAAGTGCCTTATTAACTTTTTTCTATATTGATTTTTCTACATTGCAGATTAGGTATAATATTTATTCTAAAAATGAATATACAAATTCAAATATTAATGTAATGTTTTATAATTTTGGATTTATAGTAATAGTATAGCAGAGAAAATATTTCTAATAAAGAAGAAAGATTAGTACCTAACTGTTTTAGACTTGCTAGATTTAAGAGATATTTTAAATATAGTCCTATCTTTCAACTCCAGGTCATCAGATTATATTTCCCACAACCCCTCATTGTTACTTTTATCTACAGATCCTTGGGTTGTTCCCCATATTCCTCAATAGTCTTAACTCCTAATCATTACCACTCTTTCTAATACTACACATGTATTCATTCTTGACAATTTCCAAATACATGATGACCTTTTCTCATCCTAGTATCTTTATTATGGTTTTAACCAATGATTTTTATCTGATTTCCATCTTCTACTACCCCATTGCCATTACCAGTAACTACAGACTCTATGTAGTCTCACTTTCAAGCATCTTTCTTTCCAACCATCTCCTCCTATCCTTTTAGCTCTCTGCCTCTAGTATTTCAACCCCAACATTCTTTGACCCTACCTGGACATCCAGGCTATGGATCCTATCATGTTTTCATTTTCCTTACCTCCTTGATGTCCTGACTCTGCTTCCCATCTAGCTTAGATTCTGGTGTCCTTGGCCAGTCATAATTGCTACCCTACCTGCACCCTCAAGTGACTTGCCTCTCTCTCAGTTCATCCCATTCCATTAGCAAAACCATAACCCTGCCTAGATAGAAACATTTACCTCTTTCGTGTCTATACCTGTGTAGCTGAACATGGCTGGGAGGGAAACATGCAGTGACACTAACCCATCTTGCTTTCAATTTGTGACCACAAATATGAAGTGGCCAGACAGTGATCACATTCATAGTTTGATCACTCATACATTCCTGGGTCCCTATTTTACATGTTTCCCTCTCCCCAAAATTTCCAATCCTCATCTCCCATGCTCTGTTTCTCCTGTTGCCCATCTTTCCTGCTCTTCTGGGAAGATTGAAGCAATCTAATCTGGAGAGAAAATCCCCAGACTAACGCCACCAGCTATGGAGCATGGGTACCCTTCAATTTGGTTCACTGATGATCTGCAACACACAGTGCCTGGCTTACAGTGGGTGCTTATTAAATATCTGCTGAACAAATAAATAGTATCATTGATATTCTAAAGGACGTGTTAAAATATTAACTTGAAAATTGCTATAAGCACTATCTTCATTTGTCTGGCTACTTCACAGATCCTTTTATCAAATTGGAGCTCTTGGTCTTCTGCCCCTAAACCATCCCTTGCTCCTTGTTCCCTACCATAAATGAGTGACACTGGCCACAGCTCAGTCTTTTGAGCTCAACACCTTGGAGATTCAGTCTTCAGCCTACTTTTACCAACTCCCTCCCCAGATCAGCTCTACTTTTGAAATTTGTGTAGAGTCAGGCCACAGACTTTGCACCCTCAGTTATGCCACCACTGTAGTAGTCCACTGGCCTTTGAACGGTTCTTCTGGATTCCCCTCTTGACCTTTACCTAGTGGTCAGAGGTCACCTTTTAAAAAGGCAAATCCGTGTCACTTCCTTCCCTAACAGCATTCGTTGGCTTTGCACTCCATTTAAAGTAAGCTTCAGACTCTGTGCTTCAGCTGAGAAGACTCTGCAAGGTCTGGCATCTGCCTACCTCTTCAACTCACATACTATTCAGTCTTTATTGGCATTCTGACAGCTCTTCAGAATATATCAAACTCTTCAACATCCAGGGGACTTTGCATTTATTATTCTCTCTGCCTGGAATGTCTGGTTCGAGTTTTACCCTCAAGTCTCAGATCAAATATCACCTCCTTAGAGAAGTTTTCTTTATCACCCTCTGTAAGATATCCCACCCCCATTTTTCTCTAATATATTATTCTGCCTTTTTTTCTATATAGCTTTCCATAATTTGTATTTATTTTATTTATTGATATGAATATTTATTATCTTACTCTTCCAAAGAATGTAAGCTCCCTAACCATCTAATTTATTTTGAGACCAGAGACTACTATAAATATGTGATATGAAAGTGAAAGATGTATTGAGGGAACCTTTGCTATCTGTAGAGTCTAGAGCATATTATTGTAAGAGATTAAATGGCAGATTGGGAGCAGTTTTTTATACATTTATGAATGCCATGATAGGAGGTAGGTATGGTTGTTTTTGCAGGTAATATGCAGCTACAGAAGATTTTTGGTAAGGCTATTGCCATAATTTATTCATTTACTCATCCTTTCTTGTAGCAAATGTGCCAAGAACTGTTCTTTGATCTTGGGAAACAAAGATGTCTAAGACATGTTTCTTGAACTCTGTAGAGAGCTGGACTGGTAAACACATGATTTAATACAGTGGGATGAATGTTGTCTAGAATTGTGTTCATAATGTTATTCAAATACTTCTTATGCCTAACCAGCTGTGCTTGGGTTTGATCAGAGCTGCTTTTTTTTTTTTTTTTAATTCCATGTGGTTCTTATTATGATAGTCACTTCTTGAAAGCTATATTTAGTAGCCTTCTGTAATATCACTTTCCCACCATTTCCTCTTCTTCTAACAAACTGCCACTTCCACCATCCATACGGCTGTTAAAAAGGCTATGATATTCTTCATGAGAACCTGACCAAATGTCCCTTCCATCTCTTCTTTGGGAATTTTTATATTTGAAACCCAGAGAGTCAAAGTTCATTTATGTCTTATTGACCTGACATCTAGGACCTAAGTTAGGTTGGCTACATATGGCCATGTAATACACTATAGCTGTAGAGGATAGTTAGTCTGGAAGCTGCAGGAATTGATTCCCAACATGTGAAGAAAGCCAGCTGCAAAGAAAGAGAAAGTAAATGGAGAGAGACATGTGATGAGCTTCAAGAGCCTGCCTCTAGTTGTTCCTGAAAGCCGACATTCATCACCCCATTTCCTGTAGATTGGTTTATTCAACTCATTCTGGAATCTGTAAGCCAGTAAATCTGCATTTTTGCCCAAGCTAGAGATTTGATGGAACCATACATTTTTGGAGGCAATATTATTATTTTTTTTCAGTTTTATTGAGATATAAAGAACATGCAGCCCTGTATAAGTTTAAGGTGTATAGTATAATGACCTGACTTACATATACTGTGAAATGATTAACACAGTAAATTCTGTTGACATCCATTATCTCACATCATTACAAAAATTTCTTTTTCTTGTTAATGATAACTTTTAGGGTCTATTCTTTTAGTGAATTTCAAATGTACTATATAGCAGTGTTAACTATAATCATCATGTTGTACATTATATCTCCAGGATATGGTTGTTTTATAACTAAAGATTTGTCCCTTTTGACCACTTTGATCCGATTTCTCCACCCTCAGCCTTTGGTAGTCATCCTACATGAAATAAGCCAGACAGAGAAAGATAATACTTTCTTTACTGTGTGATCAATACTTTCATAAATACTGTATGATCTCACGTGTGGAATTTATTTTTTTAAAAGATTTTATATATTTATTTGACGAGAGAGAGACAGTCAGGGGAGTGGGATAGGGAGAAGCAGGCTCCCCGCTGAGCAGGGAGCCCGATTCCCAGGACCCTGGGATCATAACTTGAGCTGAAGGCAAACGCTAAACCACTGAGCCACCCAGGTGCCCCTCACGTGTGGAATTTAAAACAAAAACCTTACAGACAAAGATACCAGATTTGTGGTTACCAGAACTATACATTTAAAAATATTGACTACAGAAAATTCTCCATCTACCTACTTTATACTTTATTCAGAGGTATCATCAAATACATGGTTTCATCTATGCTCTTAGCAGTGATATTAAGGGGAGTTGTTCTTTAGCATATGCTACAGCAAATGGTACCCACAGCTGCCAACTCTGCTCGAAAGGGCTTCTCTATTTGTGCTGTGATATACATATGGAGCCTGAATTATGTTCAAAAAGACTTAAAAAAAATTTATGGGGTGGGCTTAGCAATTAATTGATATCTCTTGGGAAAGTCGTTTAAAATTTCTGTATCTCAATTTCCTAATTCTAACACGAGCAAAATAATAACTGCTTCATGGTTATTGTTGTGAACATGAAAAGAAACCATTCCTTAAACACCTAGGACTGTGCCTTGCAGGTGAATTTTTTTCTTTCTTTATTCTTAACCGCGCTCTGTGATTGGAGGGTGGTATTTTAACCTTTGGGTTCTTAGTAGGAAGAATAATGTTAAGGTTGCAAATAATCTTTAAACAACTCCCCTAGCTGGTTAAAAATGAATTAATTTATGGGGCACCTGAGTGGCTCAGTGGGTTAAGCCTCTGCCTTCAGCTCAGGTCATGATCTGGGTCCTGGGATCGAGCCCCACATCGGGCTCTCAGCTCAGCAGGGAGCCCGCTTCCCCCTCTCTTTCTGCCTGCCTCACTGCCTACTTGTGATCTCTCTCTCTTTGTCAAATAAATAAATAAAATCTTTTAAAAAATGAATTAATTTGTGACATTTTTCTGGGTAAAATTCTTAAAACATTCCCATTCATGGCACACCTGACCCCTTCCCCTGCTTTATTTCTGATCATAATACTCATCACCTATCAATATGTTATATAATTGGTATATTTATTTTATTCATTGTCTTCTCCTTACCACTATAATGTAAAGTCCCTGAGAACAGAGTTTTTTTGTCTGTTTTGTTTACTTCTGTATTCCAAATATCTACAAAAGAGACTGGCATCTAGCGGGTGATCAGTAAATATTTGTTGCATGAATGCATATTTTAGAATAATGTTATGACTGTTACTTGTGTTGTATTTGTTAACATCAATTTCAAAAACAGTTATTTATAAACTTTCTTTTGTGTTTCTTAAGTATTACATTACTGCTTTCCTTGGAGCTGACATCTTAAGACATGGGAGAAGGGAAGGATGGAGGAAAGATTTAGGTACCATATGGGAGCAGTTCCACTCTTGATAAAAATGGCTCATAGTTTTTAGCAACAGCTATTAAAACTACTGTTCATATAAAGGCTTAGTATTCCTGAGATCCTTTTGGAGATGCCAACTGCCATTCTTTTAACTAAAATATTTCTAATTAGAGTTTTAAAAATTAATAGACTATTATTGTTATTTTTATTTTTAAAAAGATTTTATTATTTGAGAGAGAGAGAGAGAGCATAAGGTTGGAGGAAGGATACAGAGGGAGAAGCAGACTCCCCGCTAAGCAGGGAGGTTGAGGCAGCCTGATCCCAGGATCCTGAGATCATGACCTGAGCCAAAGGGAGATGCTCAACTGACTGTTGTGCAGGTACCCCAATAGACTGTTATTTTAAGGTAATAGATTTTATTTTATTAATAGACTAAAAAAGTACCTGATTTCTTGGAGCATTTACAAGTTTTTAGAAAATTTTAAGTTTAGTACAGAGAGTTCCCATATGCTTTTTTTCAAATTAAATTTTAAGTTTACTTTCAAGTCTCTTTGGAACTTATTTCATAGATATATTAGCACACGTACAGAATGGATCACATATTGTTGCAGTTTGTCTTAGCAGAACATTGAAATTAACACCGTGTCTCTCAATAAGACACCGATTAAGTAAATAAACTTTGTACACCCAGTGGAATATTATACAGATGATTTTTTTCTGTGCACCGGTATGAAAATATCTAAAGGATATGCTATTAAATGAAAGAGTGAGGTATGTAAAATACATTACTTTTATGTGAGAGGAAGGAATAAGAACATATGCTGTTCTTGCACATATTTTTATAAATAATACTGAAAGAGCTTAGTAATGGTGTACTGGATAATTTGTACCAAACATTCAACTAAGGAAATCTGGAATAATTGGTCAAAATATAGAAAACATCTTTTGAGAGCCTCAAAAAGCTAACAAATTAGTGAAAGACGACTGGGCCAAGATCAAGGAGAAGACAAAAATTCAGGTGGTCAGCCACGTGTTTTGAGGTTACTTTTGCCCTGAGAGCAAGGGTCCTTTCTAAGAGGCCACTAAGAGGTTGACCAGGAAACTCCAACAGAAATTACTGTACAACTGAGGCACCTGTTGCAGTTCAATATGCCAGCAGTGGCATCACCAAAGGTGTAGGACATTCTACTCCCTTCTACACAATTAGAGAACTAGTGGCTCATCTGATGTTTCCACAGCGGCAGTGGCAAAGCTGTAGGCTGACCTCTACAAGTTGGCAATTCCATTCACCTGCAGTCCTATTCACCTGCTTTCTACCAAAAGGCATAAGAACAACAGGGGTTGGAGGCTTCTTGCCTACCCCCTGTTGATACCAGGTATTCATTGGTATCAACATGAATACCTGTTGATACCAATCAATTCTTAGGAAAGAATTTTAGCTTCTACTGATTGCAACACCAGGATTGAGCAGGAGCAGCGCTAGGAGAACAAAGCAGGTTAAAATAAACATTGCAAGAGCTCCAAACATTAAGCTGTCTTTTAAACAAAAGTCCACAAAAGTAGGACAGAACCCACCTGCTAAACCCAAATAGTGTGACTGCATGTTAGATGATAGGTTATCAGTAAATAGGATCAAAAGTCTCCTAACATATTAAACAGAATAGACATATCTATATCTATCTATCTATCATCTATCATGGATACTATATAATAACGTAAGTGTTGACGTACATCACTGTATAAGTTTAAGGCAGACAGCTTGATGGTTTGATTTACATATGTTGTGAAATGGTTACCACAATAGATTCAGCTAACATCCATTTTCTCATATAGATATAATAACACTAAAGGAAAAAAAAATTCCCCTTGTGATGAGAACTCACAGGATTTATTCTACTAACAACCTTTGTATATATCATAAAGCAGTATTAACTAGAACCATCATGTTGTATATTACATCCCTAGTACTTATTAATCTTATAACTGGAAGTTTGTACCTTGTGACGGCCTTTTTATGATTTCCCTTTCCCTTACCCTCCATCTCTAGTAAACACATCAGATCTCCTTTTCTGTAAGTTTTTTTCTTTTGTAAGATCCCACATATATGTGAGATCATACAGTATTTGACTTTCTATGTCTGACTTATTTCACTTAGTTTAATGTCTTCAAGGCCCATCCATGTTATTGCAAATGGTAGGATTTTTATGTTCTATTCTGTATACATACATACTACAATGTGTTTATCCATTCATCTATTGATGGACACTTAGGTTGTTTCTGTTGTGTTGGCAATTGTAAATAATGCTGCTGTGAGCATGGGGGGTACAGATATCTTTTCAAGTTAGTGTTTTCATATCCTTTGGATATATACCCAGAAGTGGAATTGTTGAATCATATGGTAATTCCTATTTTTAAGTTTTTGAGGATCCTCCATACTGTTTCCCATAGCAGCTGTACCAATTTACATCCCACCAACAGTGCACAGGGGTTTGCTTTTCTCCACATCCATACCAGCATCTTTGTCTTTTTGTTGATTGCCATTCAAATAGGCATGAGATGATATCTCATTGTGGTTTTAGTTTGCATTTTCCTGATGACAGGTGTTGATGAGCATCTTTTCATGTATCTATTGCCTTTTGTGTATCTTCTTTGGAGCAATGTCTATGCAAGTCCTTTGCCCATTTTTAAATTGAGTTATTTGGGTTTTTGCTATTGAGTTGTATAAGCTCTTTATATATTTTGGATATTTACCCCTTATCAGGTATATGGTTTGCAAATATTTTTTCCCCATTCCTTACGTTTTCTTTTTACTTTATTAGTGGTTTCCTTTGCTGTGTAGAAGCTTTTTGTTTGATGTATTCCCATTTGTTTATTTTTTATTTTGTTACTTGTGGCTTAGGTGTCGTATACAAAATATTGTTTCCAAGACCCATGTCAAGGAAGTTTACTCCTATGTTTTCTTCTAGGAGTTTTATGGTCTCAGGTATTACATATAAATATTTGATCTATTTTAAGTTAATTTTTGTGAGTGGTATAAGTTATGGGTCCAGTTTCATTCTTTCATGTGAATATCTAATTATCCTAGCACCATTTATTGAAAAGACTTTTTTTTTCCATTGAATATTTTTACCTTCTTTGTTAACTGACAAGGATTTTAAAGCAGCTGTTGTAAAAATGATATAACAACTACAGGAGTGGTATTAGCAAGATAAATAAATAAGATGTCCTCCATTCAGATCCCCCTCTCAGCAACAATAATTTGGCATTCATCAGCCAAAGTACCTTTAAGGGAGATTTGGGATCCTGGTAGGAGATTATGAATTTTTTATATGGTCCAAGATCAAGGAGAACCATTTTGTGATGGCAGGCTCATGCCCAGACAGCTGACTCACCAGTCCTGATCCCAGCTTCAGCCCTACAAATAGCTAGGTACCCTCTGAGTATTCACAACAACCCCATTTGGCCTTAATCCTGTCACCGGGACCATACACCTAGGAACCCAGGAAGAGTTATGCCTATCCGTGCACTGGGTACTAGGCATACAGATGTCCGTCTTGGCTGTAGATGCTAAAGTGGCCCATAAACCAGCTTCTCTCTGGTGTGGTCAAGGAGTTCCTCGACATAAGCCTATAAAATTGGGTCAGACTATAGATTTTAGAAGGGCCATGTAACTGGGCTCCAGTCCATTTCACCGGCATGATGTGAACAGTCCTCTGGCACAGGGACCCAGCAAGAGCTACTCCTGTCTGTGCCCTCCAAGATCCTGAAAGGGCCCTATATTTGGCTCCATCCCCTTCATACCCATAATCTGCCAGCAGTCCAGTTGGCACAAGGATCCGGCAGGAGTCATGAATATCTGTGCTTCAGGAGATCCTGAAATGGCCTTATACTCAACTCCAATCCCTCCAGCTGTGGTCAGAGAGCAATCAAGCAGGTCCTGGGACCTGATAGGAGACATATCTATCTGTGTCTTCAGAATTGGATATGTAGACCTTAGTCTTAGCTGTGAAACCTGAAGCAGCCCTGGAGCTTGGTTCTTGTCCTTCACAGCCATGATCCAGGGCCATCCATCTACCTAGGGACCCATCCAGTGAACAAGCAGGAGCTCTACCATGAATCTGGTGGGACACAGCCATCTGCACACCTGGTAATAGGTCCACTGTCTGAAGACCCAACTGAGGAACCTGATACAGACCTTTTCTATGGCACCATCCTACTGAGAAAGGTACAGGAGACAGTCTTAGTCACCCAGAGACCAGACAAAATCCATATCTACCTATGTCCCTGATAACAAGCCCACCGACATGGACCCCACTACAAAGTCCCAGTGACAGCTTTAAACCAGATGTAACCCTGAAATTCTGGAGTAAACTTATCAGTCCAGAAAACTGACAGGAAAAGGTCTTTACCTGCCAAAACCAGTCTTTAAAGACTGGAAGAGGTATTTGTTCCTTCAGATACACAGACTGTATGCAAGGCTATGTGGAACACAATGAAAGAAAACCAACAAAGCTCCAATGACCTACTCCATTGAAATGAAGATCTGTGATTTGCCTAAAAAATTCAAAATAATCATCTTAAACTTAATGAAATATATGTGAACACACATAAACAACTAAAAAAATTGGGAAAATAATGCATGAAGAATACAAGAAGTTTAATAAAAAGGAACCAAAAAAAGAACCAGACAGACATACTGAAAATGAAAAATGTAATGACAGAATTGAAAATAAAAAGAGGAAAGAATGAAAAGGAGTTAAGAAAGCCTCCATAGGTTAGAGGACACCAAAAATTGAATAAATATTCACATGGAGAAAAGGGAAGAAAGCTTA
Source organism: Nasua narica (assembly GCA_028533885.1). Classification (NCBI taxonomy): domain Eukaryota; kingdom Metazoa; phylum Chordata; class Mammalia; order Carnivora; family Procyonidae; genus Nasua; species Nasua narica. The sequence goes on from CM052798.1 coordinate 111,827,080, forward strand.
TTATAAGCAATACTAGTTGAAAACTTTCCAAATTATGGGAAAGATAAGGATACTCAGGCACAGGAAGCTCAAAGGATCCTAAGCAAAATCATTCCAACACAGATAACTCTGAGACATATTATAATCAAAATGTTAAAAGTCAAACACAAAAGAACTTTGAAAGACTCAGGAGATAAATGACTCATCACATCCAAGTGAACACCTATAAGGCTATCAGCAAATTTCTCTACAGAAATTTTGCAGGTTAAGAGAGAAGGGATGATGTATCTGAAGTGCTGAAAGGAAAAAAAAAAACCCAAAAAACAAAAAACTGCCAGCAAAGAATGACAAAACTAACCTTTAGAAATGGGAAGAAAAAGACATTTCCAGACAAAAGCTAAGGTAGTTCATCACCACTAGACCAGTGTTACAAGAAATGCTAACAGGAGCTCCAAAGGTTGTTAAGTAACAATATGAAAACAAATAAAAGTATAAAACTCATTGGTAAAAGTAAATACGTAGTCAAATCTGGAATACTGTAAAACTTCCATGGTGGTATAAAAATCAGTTTTATCTCTAGCATAATTGATAAAAAACAATATTAAAAATAACTATAGCTATAATAATTTGTAGATGGTGTACAGTATGAAAATATGTCAAGTGTGACATTGTAACATAAAATGTGGGGGAGGTGAAGTAAAAGTGTAGCCTT
>CM052798.1:111828270-111860954 GCA_028533885.1 Nasua narica
CGAGCCTGGTGGTGGGTTAGAAGGGCATGTATTGCATGGAGCACTGGGTGTGGTGCATGAACAATCAATCTTGTAACACTGAAAAATTAAAATAAACATATTTGGGGAGAAAAAAAAAGAAAATGGGTTTTGGAGTTAAATTCATACTCAAATCTAAGTTCTACAGTATATTATCTGTATCTGTAAATTCACATAAGTTACAAAACTCTATGGGCTTCAATTGTCCTATGTATAGAATGGACATAAGAGCTTTATCACAGGGCTTTTGCTAATGTTAGTGAGAAAGTGTACTTACGACACCTGGCACAGTACCTGTCATACTGTGAGCTTAATAAATATAATCCATTATTATGTACCGAGTTAGTCTTTTGCATGGTCTCATATATACTTAACTTCCATGTTGAAACATTATTTGTTGAGCATGAACACCACACTGTCTACCTCCCTTTCTAGATTTCTATCATATCAGAACTAGAGTTCTTAATAAAATAACTCAAAGAAAATATCTTTATAATAGGAAATATGGTAAAAGGCCACAAAAAATGAAACTGGATTAGAGAAATGAAACATATTTAGTTCTGGCTATTACACAATTATTTCTCAAAGGCTTAGTGTGGACTTAGCAGGCACAAGTTACTCTTTGTGTGAACAAAGAGTTTCTAATAAAGATAGTAATTATTAATTGAGTGATTATTCTGCACCAGGCACCTGTAATAGGAACTGTACTAGCATAATCCACAGGAGAGACTACGAGTATAGATTCTGGAGTAAAACTGTCCAGGTTTGAGTTCTAGTTCTTCCATTTATTGTGGGGCCAAGGGGAATTATGAAACTCTAAGAGTTCTTATTTTTCATCTATTAGACTGATAATTACAATAACTCTATCATATACATGACATAACTGTTAAGAGCATAGGCTCTGAGGTTAATGTTCCTGAGTCTGTGTTCCACTTCTACTTTCAATTAATACAACTTCTTATAAGCTTATTAACCTCTCTGCATCCCAATTTGGTCATTTGTCAAATGGGAATAATAGTATCTAGTTTCACACGGTATTGGTAAATATTAAATAAGATACTGCAGGTAAATAATTTAGAATACTGCCTAGAATGCAGTAAGTTCTCAACAAATGAAAGACATTTTTTATTAGTATAAAATGGTATAATCTGAAAGAAATGGTTAGCTCAAGGTCTAGAATATAGTATGCACTAAATAGTTCTTTATTATTATATCCATTTTTATTATTATTACACCTATTTAAAGATTCAAGGACTAGAAACTCAAGCTGTCATTCAATAGTTAACAAAAGTTAGTTAAATGAGTTGTCTAAATGATGTGTTGTCTAAAAGAGATGCAAACTGTCTATAGCCCTAAATACTCTAAAATGTATCTTTCACTTAAGCCAGAACACCAGAGAGCCCTGATCCTACACCTCACTATTTAGACTTCCCGTGGAATTGCTCCAACTAAACTTTGCTTTTGCATTATGACACCTCTCTAGGTCAGCAGACATTATAGTCAAAGAATATCTGTGGAACTAATGGTCTTATTTACTGTTAAGAATACATTGTTTTAAATCATAGTAAAACAAATGAACCTCCTAAACCATTTTTAAGTATACAATTCAGTAATGTTAAGTGCATTCATGATGCTGTCCAAACAAATGTTGAGCGGACCTCTTTCATCTTGTGAAACTGAAGCCCTATACCCATTGAACAACTCCCATGTCCCACTTCTCCGGTTCCTGGCAACTATCATTGTACTTTCTGTTTCTATCAATTTGACTATTTTAGATACTATCTAGAAATGGAATCAGACAGCATATGTCTTTCTGTGACTTTTTTTTCTCTTAGCATAATATCCTCAAGGTTCATCCATGTAGTAGCATATGACAAGATTTCCTTCCTGTTTAAGGCTGAATAATATTCCATTGTATGTGTATATCACATTGTGTTTATCTATTCATCCATCAGTGAATACCTGATTGCTTCCACCATTCAGTTGTTATGAATGAGGATACAATGAACATGAATGTGCAAATATCTTTGAGATCCTGTTTTTAATTCTTTTGGATATGTACCTAGAAGTAAGACTGCTGGATCATCTTGTAATTTTATCTCTAATGTTTTTAAGAATTGCCGTACTGTCTTCCATAGTAACTGCACCCTTTTACATTCCCATCAACAGTGTGCAACAATTCCAATTTCTCTATATCCTCACCAACACTTATTATTTTCTGGAGTTTTTCTGATCATAGCCAACCTAAGGGTTTGAGATGATATCTCACTGTGGTTTTGATTTATATCTCTCTAATGATTAGTGATATGGGGATCTTTTCATATATTTGCTGGCCATTTGTACATCATCTTTAGAGAAATGTTTATTCAAGTTCTTTGCCCAGTTAAAAATCAGGTTCTTTGTTTTGTTGTTGAATTGTAGGAGTTCTTTATATATTCTGGATATTAACCTCTTATTCTATGTATATGAGTTGCAAATATTCCTCATAATCTGGAAGTTACTTCTGCACTCTGTTGATTATATCCTTTGATGCACAAGAGCATAAAAATTTTTTAAGGACATTATCGATACATTATATGCATCCCCTTTATGAGGATAAATGGAGGGTATTTTTCTTAAGATTCAGTAGTAGGAATAGTTCGTTTTCCTGTGAACAACAGGTCTGCTCTGATCCTGTGAGTGGTGATGGCACCAAGTGACAAAAAAGCTCAATTGTGGTTCAACTAGAATGATGATATTGAGCCTCAAGGCTGCCTTTTGTCCAGGGGACTCATATCTATGCTCTGCTCCCTTTGAAATGATTTTCCCAAATATTCCTTTTAAATATTTTATATTTTAGATAGTTTAGCAATCTGCCTAAAATCATTTTTGAGTGGGAGAGTAACTGATGTTATTTTCAATAGTTATTAAAACCATTACATTTCCCAAAGAAGGAAAATAAGCCCAGCATCTATAAATAACTTTCTGAATTCCAAATAATTAGTAAATGTCAAGAGCCAAGGTTCAATCCAAGGTTTACCCTGTGGATTTTTCCAAAATATCCGGCAATTTCTTCAAGCAGTGAACAAAAATTTCCATTATATGAGACAAGAAGTGTCATTTGTGATGTGGTTGCTATATCCTCTAAGAACTCAGAGGAGGTGAGATCACTTTCTGCAAGAGTGATCAGGGAAGGCCAGAGCTTGAAAAATGGAAAAGTTAAGGAGAGGGGAAGGAATGACAATGAGCAAAAATGTAGAAATAAACAAAAAATATGACTTAGAAGTACTGTAGTCTAGCTGCCTTAAACTAGTCCTTGTTGAGCACAAGACAGACTCTGAATAGAGAAAAAGAGGGACGCAAAGCATAAAATATAGATTTGAGTGACAAAATGGAGACTGTTTATTCCGGTGTTAGAAATCTGGACTTGATTTGAAGTAGCAGGGAGTCATGGAAAATTTTTAGCAGGATTCTCTAAGTAAGTTTCCCTAGAACCAGAAGCTTAAAAAGTGATATATTCATAAGGTCTCTCAAGTGAACCTGTAAGAGAGTAAAGGAAGCAGATGATAGGGGGAAGAAATTGGCAAATATATGGGTTTAGGTAAAATCTACTCACAGCCTGATCTCATAAGGATCTAAAATGTAAATGACAATTCAGGGTCTTATTTCAGTCAGTCACTAGCTGTGGGCCAACCCAGGCATCTCTAGACAGGATGGTTCCCAGTGGACTGAAGCAATCCTCAGGAAAAGAGGGAGCCCAGAAGCATCCAACCCTCACAGCAACTAAAGGATTGGTCACACTGCCCCAGTTAACGGAAACTGAGCAGGCACCAGCCATGTCTACTATATGGCATTTTAAAGGATGAACTGGAATGGTAGCAGCCTGAAGAATTAGGTACAGATATGAAAGGTAATACTATCTGAACCTGAATACTGGCTGTGAGGCAAACTGATAGCTTCCCCAGAATGTCCACATCCTAACCCCCAAACCTGGGAATATGTTACATTAAATGGCAAAAGGCACTTAGCATGACTATGGTTAAAAATGTTAAGAACAGATTATACAGATTAGTCAGGTGGCCCCAACATAATCACACGATCCCACAAAAGCAGAAAGCTTTTCCTGGCTACAGTTAGCAAGAGATGAGATGTTTCTGGTTTCGAAGATATAGGAAAAGGGCCATGCACCAAGAAATAGAGCAGCCTCTAAGATCTGGAAAAGGCAAGATTTCCCCTAGAACTTCAGGAAGGAATATAACCCTATGATACCTTGATTGAAGCCCAGGGAGACTCATGTTTAACTTCTAAACTACAGAAACATAAGAAAATAAATTTGCATTATTTTAATTTGTTACAGCAGCAATAGGAAACCCATACAGAGGAAGGACAAGACTAATGAATAAGAAATTGATAGAATTCCCACAACTAAAAATAAAAGCCTTAAAACTAACATTAGCCTCTGTTTTATCTTACTGTTTCCATTTTTAAGTAAAATTAATTATTCTTACTACCTTTATCAGAATTCACAAATTTTAAAACCCACGAGAAAAAAAATTTCAAAAAAATGACAATTGAATATAATTGGAATAGAATAGTAAGGGATTGGTATTTTATAAAGGTTGAGAAAAATAGATCTTTAGCAAACCCCCAAATTTTTACAGAAGATTAAAAGGGAGAAATTAACTGACTGTTATTATTACACTAGAGACAACAGTGTCAGGTCAACACAAGTTGTAAATCATTCTGTTTTTTGTTTTTGTTTTTGTTTTTGTTTAGTATTTGTCTGAGATTCACATTTTTTTACAGAGAAAAATGCAGGACTGTGGTCAGCAGAGAGCGCCATGGGGCCAACTCTCTTCTGAACCAAAGCTGCTTTCCAGGCAGGCAAAGAATAGTGGGCTATGGCTCTGGCAGCCTGTGTTTGCCTTTCATTAACTGGAACTCTTAAAAAATTAGGTATGAGAACGGGAACAATTTCTTTACACTGACATAAGTATTTTTTAAATAAAAGTTCATTTATGACAATTATTGACATCTTCCCAATAAAAACTGAAAATATTAAATGTATAATAAATTTCAGCAATTTTCATGAAGTCTTCAGAAATAGGAATATCAGGTAAGTAAATGAAAATTAGCAGTGTATGCAAGGTAGTTAAATAGAAACTCCTCTCAGCTAGTACTTGGAAGAGAGAGGGTTTTGGGTTAGGGATGTGTTCTGAAGATCAGGTATCATGGCAACCACTGAGGGTGAGGGTGAAATCTACTTTCATTTGAAAGCACAATTATTATATTCTTTAGCTCACAAAAAGGTGTAGACACCAATTCCACTGCTAGTTAGAACCCAGAAGAAAGCAAGGACAAGGGCTAAGCAAAATCACACAAGCTCATTTATGGAGCAGGCAGCCAGGGCTTTGCAGAATATATTGGAAAGAGCAAGTGAACCTAGAAATACAGATGATGAAGTCTTTGTACGTAAAGTGAACACAGAATAAAAATAAAGGAGCAGGGTTTATGAAATTTCTGCAAGTTGTAAAGAAGGTCATGGTGTAAGAAGGAGACCAGCTGGGGCAAAGACAATGATGGACACACAGGGGAAGAAGACTAGAAAAGCAGGACAAAGTCAAGAGACTACATTTGCCACTTTTTCTACTTGCTAATATTATTAGTCAAGGTCTAATTTTGCACACAAAGTCGGTACATACATAAGTTAATTTTTAAATATGATGGTTTATTAACTGTCTTAATATTTAAAAGTATATTGATATATTTTACTTATTCTTTAATCAAATAGAAATGTATTTTTATGGGACAAAATTCAAAAGGTATAATCCTATTTGGAATAGAAGAGTACTAACTTTATTGTTTTTGTAAAAATAATAAAATTATTACATTAGAGCTTATTATTTTAAAATGTAATGATTTATAGAATTCCATTTTTTTTGCGCAATACCTTCTATCATTCTCTTTCTATGTATCTAGCCACCAAGCCAGCTGTAATATGTCCTCTGTTTAAAGAGATATTTGGGTCAATATTCGCCAAATATTAATGGCTATTTCTAGATGCTTTGCCCTTTTCCCTTTTTTTCTGACATATCCGATGTCAGACTTTTTTTTCAGCTGAAACAACATAACACTGTGAGTGCAGAAGTAGTTATGAAAATTCAGAAGTTTCCAATTAAGCCAGGCATCAAAGAGACTTTCAAAAAATGTAAATAATGTAATATTCTCACAAATACCTTGTTTTGGCAAATAAAGTATTTTTCATAAAAAATGTTATCTTTGTTAATATAATGGTTTGATCATGTTGTTTTTAAAATGAACAACTTGTAAATTTTTTAGCAGTCTTAATTTCTTACATGGTAAATATCATTAGATATAATCTACACTAACTAAAGGCTCTTGAGGCCCCCCCCATCATAAGAGTGTAGAGGGATCCTGAGACAAAACAAAACAAAATAAAAATGAGAACTTCTATCCCAATGACTCCTAAATGTATAACTAAGTCAAGTCTCTTATGAGTAATAGCGCATATTAATATGCTTAACAGACAACTCAAAATAAATAAGCCAAAAGAGAACTCTTAATGTTACTGCAATCTGCCTAATCTGCTTCTCCCCAGTTTTTCCAATTTTGATAAATGGTACTACAGTTTACCTAGATACTCCCAAACCTAGGAATGAATCATCACTGACTGATTTCTTCTACAACTCCCCACATCGGATATACTTAACAAGTTCTACTGACACGATTGATAAAATAGATTCCTAATTATGCCACTTCTCACCACTTTCACAACTACCACCCCAGCGAAGGCACCATCGTATTCTCTTCGCATCTTGGAATTTAAAAACAAAACTGAGTAAGGTTTCCAAAGAATAGCTATAAAAAAGTACAAGTGTCTTCCATATCCTCATCTTCATCATCATATACAGAAAAAAATACATAAATTAGTTTTCCTTTTTTTAGTGTAGTGATTCAGTGATTCAGCTTTCTCTAACCAAATTCTAAATCTTCTGACTCCAAAGAGTAGTGATATATAGCTTTTATGCAGTAACTTTCAAAAAAGAATCAAAGCATGTAACTGAAAGTCTTAAAAAGTTAGTACCAAATAAATTATATTTGAACACTTTTTATGTTTCAGAAAGTGTTTCATTTAGACAGTGAATTAAAATAGAAATTCTATATTTTCTTTTCAACTTACCTTATCAAGTTCATCTGAAATTGCAATACCTGGGATCAAAAGAGATGTATAAAAAAAGTTTTAGAAGCAGTCTTTAACAAGCCAACGTTAGAAACAAAAGCAAAAGTTCCATCTGTAAAATTAGTACATTTTCCATTCTATTTTTGGCTTTTATTAGTGCTTCAAGTTAACGTGCTATATCCTTTCTACTAACAAAACAAATTAGGAATTTATGTCAACTGTAACAGCATGAACTGTTGAAACAGTGCAAATGTGCAACAAAAAAACAAAACAAGTACCATACTGCTTGCAGATTGTTAATGCAGAGCAAACATGCAAAGACAAGTGTAGAGATGTTGTCTTTATGTTATGATGACAATGATGTACAGCTTAGCATGTTACAATTTTGTTCCTTCTGAAGAACTGATTTAGACTCCTAGAATGATAAAATATTATAGCAGAATAGTGGTTGGAGGTCATTTATTTTAATTCCCTTATTCTACAGCTGAAAACACAGACAACATAGCTTAAGGAATTTGCCCCATATTCCTTAGGTTGACAGCTTCTTGAGCCAATGGATAAGTGATTCCTCCTCTCAAGTTCGCCTTCAAACCATCCACACATTTCTCATGGTATATCAGTCTAATTTCTGTCTTCACTGTTCCTCCAAATTTGTCTAAGTCAGCAATATAAAAAGTTTTAGTCCTTAATTTATCTGTGAGAATAGGCTCTTTTAACCTCATTCTCCTCCTTGAAATGCTGCCCTTTCTCTTCATTCTCTTTGTCTTCTTCACAGGAATCCTTTTCTTTGGGGGTAGGGAGTCCCTCCCTGAAATGCCTAGGGTTCTTTGCTGAGCTTCACTAATACACTTCCCATGGGAATCTAACTCATACCAGTGACATTTTTATTTCTCTATGTGGTGATGACCAGCAAATCTTTATCACCAGCATAGACCTTCTTCCCGAGATGGTTACTGAATCCCTGTGGGCATTTCAATCTCGATGTGTCAGCCTAAAGACCTCATCCTCCATCTCCTCACTTCTTTTTTTGAACAATGGTGTGCCTGCGGCTGAACAGGAGCCATAGGAGCAGGCCCAGAAGCAGGCGCAGTTAGCCTTCAGGTTTGAGGCATGGGGTAAAGAGAAGCTGGTGTCAAACCCCAGCGTAGGATAGCCAAGAGACAAGGAAAGTCCTAAGCTTTGAAGTCAAAGGAAACACAGATAAATAAAAACAGATTGAAGCCAACGTTCAGCAAGCTATAGATAAAGCCCAGGAAAGAATGACCTGGGTTGGAAAAAGAACCTGAAAACAGTAACAAGAAAATAAATCTGAGTAAAAATCCCCTCACCTGATCAGGTACAGAATGTCTGTACAGAATGTCTGTACTTCGTTGGTTGCTATATATTATTTCGCTCTCTACTGACCTACTAAATCAATTATACACAAAGTAGAAAAAGATGCCCTAGTTCATATCAGTAAGTGGCGCAACACTTCCCCTTGTAGAGAAAACTAAAACATATGTATATTTGAGACACATTCTTCATCGCAATACTCTATGAAATCCTTTTTTGGTAAAAGTTATTGGTAACTAAGATTTTTATGTGTCACTATGCTAAAAGAAAGTCTAGCTACAATATTGGGATTTTGGGGGACCTAACTTCACAATCATTCAAGTACTCACTGTGTTATAAAGACAGCTCCTTCAAACAACTCAAGAGGACTTCACGAAGGAGCAGCACCGCAGCTGGGGTGTGTGGTGAACCTCGAGCTACCGTGATACTGCGTAGGGGAGCATATGCAGACGAATGAGGGATCCCAAAGCTCTGGGCAATTACAAACATTTTTTTTTTAAAGATTTATTTATTTATTTATTAGAGAGCGAGAGACTGAGAATGAGAGGGGAGAAGGTCAGAGGGAGAAGCAGACCTCCCACAGAGCCGGGAGTCCCATATGGGACTCGATCCCGGGACTCCGGGATCATGACCCGAGCCGAAGGCAGTTGCTCAACCAACTGAGCCACCCAGGCGCCCAATTACAAACATTTTTAAAGGCCTAACATAAGTCACACATTTATGAATGCTTGGGTTTAAAAAATATACACAAATATGAGTATCACGTAGAATGACTCTGATTTCAAGCTAATGTAGGAATTTCAGAGAATCAAGTAGTTTACGTCACAGTCTATAGAAGATTTAAAATACATTATTCTAGTTTATAGAAGTCAAATACATATTTAAATGCTTCTATTTACATTTATTATAGTACTAAAGAAGTGTTCCTTTCCAATGAGTTCAAGATTAAAATTGAACATATGGTTTAAAAATAAATATTTAAGAGACTTAGTCTATTTTAAAAAAGAGAAGAAAGATATAAAAAAACAAAATTCTCTTCCTCATCCAAAGTCATAAAACTTAGATATTTAGAATTAAATAATGCAAGATTCAAGTGACTGGGATTTTTTAAACTCTCTTGATCTTTTCAACTTTCTGCATTAATGCCCTTGACCCAGCAATGAGTTTTCTCATTCAATTATTAGAAAGTGTTCAGTTGATCTTTAAGTTTTTTACCCCTCGTATTTATGAAACTCATTATTCATAGAGATAATAGTAATACTTCACCTATCTAGGATGTAGCCAAGAACCAGCAAGTAAGTCAAAAGGCCTTTGAATAGTGAGAATATATCTGGCACAGAGTACTTGCCTATCACTTATGAGCTAACAACTCCTTGCAGCCTCTGTTCATGGTCCATTACTCTTGATTTTAGCATGCATCAGGAGTTTTGCAAGACAAAGAAATATCTGCCATTGGAAGCTGGAGATAAAGAGAAGGTTGCTATGAAGAGATATTAAAGTATGATGAAGTGCCAGGTCCCAGAATAAAACTCAAACTAGGTAAACAGGAAACTTCGCTTTGGAAAGGAATTATGCTTCTAATTGTTCCAGGTGTTTGGTCTTACATATTTTGCTCAAATACCTACTATTATATTTTCCTAACTTTTACATATTTTGATGACTTTACCTAAGGAATTATCTAACAATTCTCCACTCTATTATATATATAATTCTTTCCACTCTTTATTATTTGAATCAAATTGCCTGGAAATTTTTCATTTTCTTATTTCATTTTTAATCAAAGCTTAAACTGATTAAAAGCAGTTGAAAGAATGTTAAAGAAATGCTCCTTCACAGAAGGATGAAGCCGTGATGAGAACACTTCATATTGAAGACCCAGGATTTTTCTCCTAGTGCCTAGCAGAGCATTCACAGATATTTCCTGAGAGAAGAATAACAATTTTTGGCCATTTCACTAACTCTTAAAAGCCATCATATCTTAAGTCATATTTTTTAAGTCTATAGATGCTGAGAAGAAGTGGGGAACACAGAAAATACCCTGGAAAATATGCAAGAAGAAATATAGTGGGTTGTTATAATATGTTGTAAGGAAAGAAGGCCCAGAGTTTAATTGTGGAACTTTTTCTTCCTTCTTTTTTTTATTATTTGTTTTTTTCAACAAATATAGCCTTTATTTTTTAAATTAACATATAATGTATGATTTGCTTCAGGGGTACAGGTCTGTGATTCATCTGTCTCACACAATTCACAGCACTCACCATAGCACATACCCTCTCCAATGTCCATCTCTCCACCACCTCATCCCTCTCACCCCCACTCCTCCAGTAACCTAATTGTGGTACTCTTGATGCACACTGGCATATGCAGTCTTCCTAGAAGTCTCACCAAAACCTTGCAGGAAACACTGTACTATCAGAGTAGCCAAAGAGGCTTGGCTTAGAGTAGCAATGGGTGTCCACCTTATAGAAGTGGGCTGCCCATAAGAAACTGGAGAAAATGAGTTCCCTCAGAAACTAAGCTTCTCTTCTAGATAAAGAGGCAAGGGCTCCCACGGGCATGTCAGGTGGCTTCCCGGTTCTGCTGTAGTGCAAGCCCAACTGGATGGATTCCATGTGTGTCCTTAAGCTTATGTGCATTTCCATTTATTCCAATCTCCAAAGAGGTCTTGGTGGTATTAGAAATTTATGCCAAAATACAGTTCTCACATTCCCAAATTTGAGTTGTGTTCTATCAAGGAAAACACAGCTATCTGCTTCACCAAGATGTGCATCGTCCCAGGTATCAGCTTAGCCCTAGAGATAAAATTCAGTTGTGGCTACAAGAAATGGGAGGAGAAACTTTTCAAAAGTCGTTATAGCTTAGTCAGTATCATCAATTCATGAGAGTAGGTAAGAAAATTCAAATGGTATGAAATTGGAATGAGCTTTTTCTCCGAATTTGTTTTTCTATGGAAAAAATCCCAAACAGGCCCAAACTGACTTGTGAGAACCAATTCTGCACATTTCTTCTCAACTTCTCATTCAGTACTAATTGGTAGCCTGAAGTTAGACACGTTGGAAGTATTTATACCATGGAAATTGGCAAATGCTACAAATTAGGGATTATTTTTTGAGTCAATGTCCCAGCACACTACCAAGGAATGCATAATGTTAAAGCAAATACCTATGTAAGCATCACACATACCAACAAATTGAACACTGTTGACACCTCAGACCTATCCCTGACCATTTGCCAATTAAAACACTCTTTAGGGACACCTGGGTGGCTCAGTTGGTTGTGCAGCTGCCTTTGGCTCAGGTCATGATCCCGGAGTCCTGGGATCGAGTCCCGCATCGGGCTCCTTGCTCGGCAGGAGCCTGTTCCTCTCTCCGCCTCTGCCTGCCTCTCTGCCTGCTTGTGTTCTCTGTTAGATAAATAAATAAATAAAATCTTTTAAAAAAAAACCACTCTTTAGATAGGTTGCTGACTGCTCTTAGAGAAAAGGGAGTTCCTGTTACAAAGTGAGAGATTCTATCTTCAATATGATTACCAAAGAACAAAGTTGGAAAAATTTTCTGTAAGGAGTTAAACAGTAATTACTTTGGGATTTTCAAGTCACATATGGTCTGTGTCATATCCATATATTTCTTCTTCTTTTTTAAAACCTTTAAAAATGTAAGGAACATACTTATTAGCTCATGGGCTACAAAGACCACAGGCTAGATTTGGCTCCCTGGTCAGAGTTTGCTGAGTCTTTTTCTAGAAACACGAGCCAAATTTTATACTTGATTAATTGACACTTTCACTCTTTAAATGATACTTCCAGACCTTAAGGGTTTTCATCAGGCCCCTACCCATCTCACTATAAAAGACTATAAAAGACTTTCTCACTATTAAAGGACTATCAGATATAAACTCCCTAGATGTTCTGACCCATCTTCCCCCCTAAAACAGGCTATTTACACTGTTTTCTCTAATCTCAGAAGATGATATGTTCTTTCTCCTAGGAAGCCCAATCTCTACCTGTTTCTTGACTTCATCTCCATCTACCCTCTCTGGTATTTGCTCCATCTATTATCTTCCTTCTCTGTCCTGAATCTGCAAGTTCTTTCTTTTGGTTTCCTCTGATCACCCTAAAACCCATTACACATTTACACAGACACACACATATTCTCTGTAATCTCCTCTCCTGTCCCTCTCTCTCTCTCTTTCTCTCTTTCTCACACACACACACACACACACACGCATGCACGCAAGTGTACGCATGCACAAAACTAAAGAAAAACCAAACCAAAATGACTCAAAATCCCAACATCCTTTACCTTTCTCCACTAATTATGTTCTCTTTCATAACTTTCCTTTTCTCATCAAAATTTTCAAAGTGTCTACACTACTTCTCTCTCTTCCTTACTGTCCATTCACTCTTCCAACCCCTACCTACTAGCCTCTGCTTCCACTATCCACTTGAAACTCTATACATATTCTGATCATGTAAGCAAATGGAACCTTTCCTATTACAAAAAGATAACTATTTTATTTCACTTTATCAAGCCAATACCTGTTTATCACCAAAAAATTAGAAAATATAGTAAGGGGGGAAAAGGAAAACAAGCCTGCATTCACAAATAATGATAACAGCTGGTTGTGAATTCTTTCAAATAATTTTTTTAAAGATTTTTATTTATTTATTTGACAGAGAGAGAGAGATCACAAGTAGGCAGAGAGGCAGGCAGAGAGAGAGAGAGGGGGAAGCAGGCTCCCCGCCAAGCAGAGAGCCCGATGCGGGGCTCGATCCCAGGACCTGAGATCATGACCTGAGCCAAAGGCAGAGGCTTTAACCCACTGAGCCACCAGAAGCCCCTCAAATAATTTTATGCATATGTACAGGCATGCATAAAAATACTGTAGGTCTACATAAGCATATATACAAGATAAAATGAAATACACACACTTTTGTTACCTGCTTTTTAGTTAAAACATATCCTAACTGTATTTTCATATTACTTTTTTCTATATCATTTTAATAGCCAAACAGTGTACCACTGCATGAATGTACCATGAATTCTTTATCTATCTCTCTAATAAAAATACTTAATTTCCAAATTTTCATTATTATGAATCCCAAAGGAGTAAAGAATGGAAGTGGAGCTTGGAGAGAGCTGCACGTTTCCATCTTTTTCTTGTAAACTTATCTGCCACTTTAGACACCTTAGTTTTCTGAAATATTTTTCCTCTTCGATTTTTATGAAAATTATATCTTGGTCTTCCTCCCAACCTTTTCAGTCTCCTCAGATAAATCACTTGTTCACCTGTATCTCAAACGCTGACGGTGTGTGTGTGTGTGTGCGCACGCGCGTGCACGTGTGTGTGTGTGTGTTGTCTTTCCCTATGTACTGAGAGGCCCATATCTGTATCCCTAATCCAATTTCTCCAAATAGGCAACTTTGATATATATGTACTTGACTGTTGGGACCAGAGAAGAGCTAGTCACACCACTGAGATGTGCCAACGGTATCTGAAACTGGAGGGTAAAACAATACTCCTCCTTCACCCCAAAACCCTTTTGAATTCTTATTTGAGGTAGAGAGAGCACCCAGTCACCTTGATTATAAACAAAAGTAAAATAAACACACCGTTTTCTCTTTATGTGCACCCTTCCCTCATATGGAACCAAGGATTCTTAGTCATATAATAATCTACATTTGCTTAAGTCTGTTCTCTCTTTTCTATCTCATGGCTTTTTCAGGCTCTCTTCATCTCATCCTTGCCTTGAGGCCTGGACTATAATCACTGTGCCACAATGATTATTTAAAAACAGGGGATGATGACCTGTTTAGAAGATCCCTGAGGTGCAGAAGCCCCCGCCCCTGGCTCCCCTTCCACCTGGAATTCCTTTTTCATGCGTTTCTTACTCACTTCATCCTTTATGCATCAAATGTACAAAATTTTCCTCTAACATACATGCTTCTCTCTCTGCCAGGTACCTCTCTCCCCCATGACACATCTTCATTCTCCCTTTACCTTAGCTTTACCTTTCCATCCTTCTAGACTCCATTCGGATAGAGTTCACATCAGGTTGGCCCTAAACCCCCTTGGTGGAGGTTCTTTTACATTCCCAAAGGCCCTCCTAAGGTGCCTTATACAAGGCTTTGAAATTCTGCTTTTCACATTTATCCCTCCAACTAAAAGGTGAACTTGAGGTCTGGGTGCCCGAGTTACCCATCTTATAATGTACAAAGACGGGATAAATCTATGTGGCAACGACTGGACAAACTGTTCTGCATTATCTGCTTCCATTCTCATTCACAGGCTCTCGTCCTCTAATTCCTCGGGCTGTTTGTCAGACAGGACCTCTTGGTATGTTCATGATTGACGAACTAAAAAAGTCATTTGTTATTTTTTTCTTGGCTGAGTCCAGATTGCTATTATCAGTCACGAAGCATAAATATCTGTCTTCTGTCCTCTCAACAGCTGGGCTCTTTTCCTTGGAAAAGTTCCAGCCAGTGTTTCTCATGAACTGCAATCTGTAGACTGACGTCTGGATGGACTAAAGATACTCATCCTATCGCTGCCTCATTTCGGAGAAAACTGCCAAAAGCAGCAAAAGCCTTAGGCTCAGAAAATGCTGGAAGCCCTGCTACCCTAGAAACAGAACTCTTCTAAAGATTCTGTTGACCAATGTCATATAATATGGAACCACTGCTCTGTTGCTTTTAGTTTGTTTGTTATTTACCTACTCACTTACCTATTTATTTTTAAGCATAACTCATTCAATAGTAAGCCACAAAGTCAAAGATCTCAGCAAACAAATCAAATCTACAAATACCAAACCCATGCCATCTGATATCAAAGGTCCACATGCAGAAAAGTAGGAAGTGGCTCTGCAGTGAAGAAAGAGTAAGAGAGGTATCTCAGAGAAGAGGGATCAGGAAGAAATGGAATTTACAGGTGGCACTCACTCAGCAAATCATAGCTGAGTTATGTGCTACATGCTGGGGAAGGCCAGGTGCAGAGTGGCCCTGGCACCAGGAAGGAGAGGAGTGAAAGCACGGAAGTGTGTTCAGAGAAAAATATAGAAGCACAAAAAGGGGGCACCAAATCCAGTCCATAAAAGGACAGCAAAAGGAAATCATTTTGAAAGAAGTGGTATTTGAGCTCAGGCTAAAGGGAGGAATAGGAGTAACTTGGTGGAAATGGAACCCCTGGAGTGAAGTGACGGTGACATTTCCGGGTACAGGGACAGCATAAGGAAATATGTGAAATGGAAGCACTTCAGTAAGTGTGAAAAACTCCCGTGTTGCCAGTGCATAAATAGCTAGTCATGAGTGATGACACCGGAGACAGGATTAAGGGTCAGATCACTCGGCACCTTCTATGAGGTTTTAAGGAGACACTGAATATCTGCAAGAAGTGGGTGTCAGGTTTTCCACTTTAGATCCATCATAATGATTACAGTGAGGTATTGGAGGAACTGAGAAACAAGAGCGTGGGCAAGAATGGTTATTCATTCCTTGAGCCATTTCCATATTCCTCCCATGCACACAAGCTAGACTACACTTCCCAGCCTTATTTACAGCTAGTTGTGCAATGTGGTCAGATGTAATGCACTACACTTTTACCCCGAGGTATTAGAAAACTCCCCCTTCAGCAGGACCCTTGGAGGTCACGTACTGAAGATGGCAGGACAGCAGAATGGAAGTAGTAAGCACCCCTAGCACACATCATCGGAATATGAGTAAGAAAATACTTATATTGTATTAAGCCACAGAGATTTTGGCCATGAGACTCCCCTACATAAGATTATTGCAATCCAGCCAGCCACTAGCTCCAGTAAGGCCAGGGATTGCATCTGTTTTCCTCTATCTGAGGACAGGAATGAAATGGAACAAAACAGGACATGCTGAATGGATAAACCAATGATCCAGTCGGTGATGCTGAGCGTGAACTAGGGAGTACTAATAGGGGTAAAGAGGATCAAACCCAAGACAGAGGGAAAATGAGCAAAATTTGGTAACTGATTATTTACGAACAACAAGGAAGAGAAAGGAGTCTATAAGGGTCCAATTTGGGTGAACTGGTAAATGATGGTGCCATCACTTGAAGAACAGCATGCAGAAAAAAGGTCATGTTTGAAGAGACATGAATGATCTATTTAGATATATTGAGTTTTATATGGCAGTGGGATATCCAAGTGGAGATATGCTTCAACCATTTTATATAAAGTGTAAACAATACACTTTGTTTGGATTGGCAATTGTCTGGATGGGCAATATATTCATCTGACTTAGCTGTGTAGAGGTCATAGTTAAAACTATGAGGGAGGATGACAATGGCAACAAAGAGCATTTGAAATAAAAAAGGATGACATGTGGGAACAGCATTTAAAGTGGCCAGGAAGAAAGAAGAGGACTGGAATGAAGCCTACAAGAAATGGTGTGAAGGGCATCCAAGAAGATCAAATAAATAAGGGCCAGTCCCAGAAAGTAGAAGATGAGCATCTGAAGAAAGACAGAATAATCAATGGTGTTAAAACTACCAAAGCAATTTTGTAAGATGAGGACTGGAAAAGTGTTCATTCAGTCTGACAATGTGGATTCAATTGGTGACCACAGTGAGAAAGGTTTCAGTAGAAAGATAGGTGCAATCACATAGCCACACTGAGGGAAGAAAGGAAGATGAGCAAGTGGAAATAATGAGTGTTCATAAAAATCTGTATGAGAGAAGAAGATTTCTGAATATGTCATGAGGTAACTCAAATTCAAGAGAAGAGTTTTCATGTGTGTTTGTTTTTAACATCAATGAGAGCTATGGTATCCAATATGGTAGCCACTCATCATGTGGCTATTGAACATCTGGCTAGCTCAAATTGAGATGTGATGTAAATTAAAATTTCCACCTGATTTTGAAGACTCAGTATGAAAAAAAAAACCCAATAATAATTTTTATATGGAATACAACTTACCCTGATAATTTGGATATAGTGGGTTAAATATTTTATTAAAATTAATTTCACAGGCTTTTCACTTTTTTGTAACGTGCCTGTTTGAAAATATAAAATCACATGTGTGGCTCACATTATATTTCTGTTGGGTTGTGCTTAGCTGGAGCATGTTACAGGCCATTAGGAATAAAGTAGTAATACTAATAATATATGTGGTAAGCAGAATTCTAAAATGGCCCCCAAGGTATACACCTGTGTAATCCTTTTTCTTTGAGTCTGCATGATGGGACCATCAGATATGAAAGGATATCACTCTCCTAACTTGGTTACTAACTGGTCCACTGAGAAAATCAGAGAGAGATTACCTTGGATGGTCCTGACCTAGTCAGGTGAGCCTTTCAAAAGAAGGCCAAGCTTCAGAGAGATGTTCCCCAGTGGACGTAAAGGAGTAGTACTAAACTGTCATTATGAGATGATCACAAGGCAAGAACCTGAGAATGGCCTCTAGTTTTTAAGAGCAATCTCTGGCCAATAGCCAATGAGAAAACAGGGATCTTAGTGCTACAAGAGCAAGGACTACATTTGGCCAATGACCTGAATGAGCATGGAAGGAGAATTGAAGACTCAGGTGAGATCACAGCATGAACCAGCACCTTAATTTCAGCTTACCTAGACCCAGAGTAGAGGATTCAGGTAACCTACACCTGTAGTCCTGAGCCACAGAAACCATAAGATGGTAAATTTATATATAGATTTAAAGATTTTATTTATTTATTTAACAGAGAGAGAACACAAGCAGGCAGAGAGGCAGGCAGAGGCAGAGAGAGCAGCAGGCTTCCCGCCAAGCAAGGAGCCCAATGCAGGACTCGATCCCAGGATGCCGGGACCATGACCTGAGCCGAAGGCAGCTGCCCAACCAACTGAGCCACCCAGGTGTCCCAGTAAATTTATATTTTTTAAAGCCACAAGTTGGTGGTAATTTGTTACATGGTAACAGAAATATAATATCTAACATTCAATTAGCAATTACTATATATCAGGCACCATATGAAGCTCTTTAGATACACAGTATCTCATTTCATCTTCACAAAAACTCTAAGAAATAAGTGCCATTATTATTACAATTTTGCAGAAAGGTAACTGAGACACAAAGAGGTTAAGAAATTTTCCTACGGTCATGAAACTAGTATTAGGGTGACTGGAATTAGGAAGATTTCCACGTACAGAAAAGACAAAGCAATTAATGGCATCATATCTCAGAAGACTGGGCAGGAACTGGGATCAAGATCATGGGCGGAGGGCGCCTGGGTGGCTCAGTTGGTTGAGTAACTGCCTTTGGCTCAGGTCATGATCCCGGAGACCCGGGATTGAGTCCCACATCGGGCTCCCAGCTCCATGGGGAGTCTGCTTCTTCCTCTAACCTTCTCTCCTCTCATGCTCTCTCTCACTTTCTCTGTCTCTCAAATAAATAAATAAAATCTTTAGAAAAAAAAAAGATCATGGGGGGAAAGCTTGGCCTTAAACACGAGAAACACCTTCTCTGTTGATAATGGAAGAAGGGCAGGAGAGATGTGGATGCACTTATGTATGCAGATGGGTAGATGGGAACACATTCTACAGATTCCACAATTAAGTTTTTCTATAA
The DNA here is from genome assembly GCA_028533885.1 of Nasua narica. Taxonomy (NCBI): domain Eukaryota; kingdom Metazoa; phylum Chordata; class Mammalia; order Carnivora; family Procyonidae; genus Nasua; species Nasua narica. The sequence continues at coordinate 111,847,366 of CM052798.1, forward strand.
AGTTGGAGGCAAGCTAGTTGCTAAAACAGTGAGGCAGAGAATAAATAGGGGTGTGCAGATTATTGTGTGGGTTTTTCATAGTTGCAAGAAGAGTGTAAAAAGGGAGGGACTGACAGTGTTGAAGATAAAGTAACAGTGTTGAAAACCAAGTAACAGTGTTGAAAACCAAGAATTTGTAGGGCAGTGTTCAGCTAGGCCCTGCCATTTTTCCCTGGAGCTCTCAGCCTTACTGGTGAAGAAGAGCTGAAGATGTCAGCACTTATTCGAAGATGGGAATTTGACAAGGAGAACACAACAGAAGGATGGAAACAATGGGGAATGAGGATCTTGGTTGAAACTGGCCCAGGGTTCAGTCTCCACAGGGGAAGAAAGAGCTCAGAAGTAAGAGAAAATGGGGCACCTGGATGGCTCAGTGGGTTAAGCCTCTGCCTTCAGCTCAAGTCATGATCTCAGGGTCCTGGGATTGAGCCCCACATCAGGCTCTCTGCTCAGCGGGGAGCCTGCTTCCCCCCTCTCTCTCGGCCTGCCTCTCTGCCTACTTGTGATCTCTCTCTCTCTGTCAAATAAATAAAATCTTTAAAAATAAAAAAAGAAGTGAGAGAAAAGATGAAAAAGAATGAAGAGAGAGTACACCAGAGATACTCTAATATACTGAAAGTCACAGTGCAGGAAGAACAGAGTAAGGATAACAAAGAGCTAGAAGGAATGCAAGTGGGTTGAGAAAAATCCCCCACCCCCCCCCACAACCCCCCACCCTGCCTCTCAGTCAGTTAAGCATCTGCCTTTGGTTCAGGTCATGATCCCAGGGTCCTAGGATTGAGCCCCACATTGGGCTCCCTGCTCAGGGGGAAGTCTGCTTCTCCCTCTCCCACTGGCCCTACCCACTGCTCATGTGTTCTCTCTCAAATAAATAAACAAAATCTTAAAAAAAAAAAAAGAATGCAAGCAGGCTGAACCACAATCTGTAAGCCATGAATACAATTTAACTTCGGAATATAAATTATAGATCATTAAAATAAAGACTTGTGAAAACTGGAGAGATTCTTGATAGTAATCGGGGATAAATTACTTCATTTTAATGAAGAGGAAACTTGAGGAAGGAGGCCAAATGTTATACTCACAACTGGAAGCAAGTGAGGGGCAGCGCAGGACCCTGACCTTTCCCACAGCAACAACTACATCTATTTTACGTGGTATACATTATGGTCTCAAGAAGGATAGAAATAAGACAGCATAGAGTATATAATATTATAATATTAAAAAACACTTTAAAAAATGTGTCCCTAATAATGACTGAATTTACAGTTTAATTACAAACACTGACACACGTGTACATGAATGTGTATGTGTGTGACTGAAGTATAGTTAAATAAGATGATGTTATTCAACAGAGAAGGATTCAGAATAACATAAGAAATGTCTAATACAAGACATTTATCTAACATAAGACATAATACAAGTGTACTACTCTTTCATTCTCTGGAAAAGTTTCCTAAAATTATTAATTATTTATATATACATACACACACACACACACACACACACACACATACATGTCTTTATTCCCATAAGGCATTCTAGGGAGAAAAATCATTTATTTTGATGGACTCTAGACCATTACAAAGCAACAATTACTAATAATGTTATCTCATACTCCTACTGAAGCACAAATCCCTGGAGATACTTTGCTAGGTTTAAAATATGTCTTTCACCCAGGTAGAGAGTAGGCATAGAACATGTAGGTAGAAGAGAAATATTACAACCTCTTAACAAATCTGTCCCTTTTAGACTGTGGTTTCTTGAAAAAGCTATTAAGTAAATTCAACCTGGCAAATTTAGCATATTCAAAACCAAGAAAAATCAGTGCAGATTAATTTTGGAATATGTATTTTATTCTATTTTATATCAATATTCAAAGATAAATGCTTATATCTTATTCATATCCATATGCATATCTGAATTTTACATCAACAGAAATATGACCAGTCATGAACAAAGGTGAATAGATCCTATTAATTTGGGGGTGGTTCTAAGTTCATTTTTCCTTCTCTCCATTAAAGAAGAATTACAATGAATAAATGAATGAGAGAAACCGAAACTACCTTTTAGAAAACCCCAGTAATAATTGTTTTAGGCAAGATTTACCAATGGATGCTGAGATTACTGGATAAAAGTGTGAAAAAGAAACATGATATTTTCAGTCTTCAAGTATCTCTCCTAAGATATTTACTAACTACAAAAATGAAAAGCATTAACTTAACGGTGGTAAAACCTGACAGACACACCTTAACCAACTGACTGAGGTTAACATCACCAGTAATAAGATCATGGGCCCTAATAGAATGCACTGAGAAAGATACCACCCTAAGGCTTTTCAGTCACAGCCACTAGAAGAGATACATTATTTGGGGATGTGAGGGTCTTGTATCTTCCCAATTTCCCTATTCAGAAAGTTTTTCTCACTACTTGAAAGTCAGATGTAAACAAACACTTGAAGGAAAGGGCATAAGTCCCGGCTCCTGGAATGAGAAAGTCATATTTGAAGAATGTTCAGAAATACTGTAAAGGGAGAGATCCAGGCACCAAAAATCAACTATGTCTACCACATCATGACCAAGCCGCATTATAAGCCACTACAAGTTTTTCTAGCAGATCTACTTTTTAAGAGAATCATAGTATGAAGAATTTCACAGCTCCTGACTGACTTTAAGATAAAGCATTACATTGAAAGGTTTGCAAAAAGTCAGGAAAAAGAAGCACAGTACGATTATTACTAAAACATAAATCCTATTTGTGAACTAGAGAGACTACCTAGTCTTTCCTGTTATTATTTGAACTCTGTCAAGAAAGGAGGGGGAGAATTTAAGTCTGAATAAGCTGACAGCTGTGGAACTGAGATAATTCTATCATTTTGAAGGATATAAATGACTTTTTGCTATCAATCTCAGGTAAATAACAAAATACTTCTAAAATACATCACATCTTTTGGACAGTACAACTAAGATAAAGTGAAGTCCACCCTTGCCAGAGAGAATTCTGTCATATGAGATTACTAAAAACTTTCAAACTTCCAGGGCGCCTGGGTGGCTCAGTCAGTTAAGCAGCTGCCTTCGGCTCAGGTCATGATCCCGGCGTCCTGGGATCCCTGCTCAGCAGAGAGCCTGCTTCTCTCTCTCCCTCTGCCTGCTGCTCTGCCTGTTCGTGCCCTCTATCTCTCTGTCAAATATAATCTTAAAAAAAAAAAAAAAAACTTTCAAACTTCCTTATCAACAGCTATGGCCCTAGAGAGAGAGGTCCACAATAACAAGACATGAATATTCCCTTTGACCATACTTTGAAGAGAAAGTCCATTTCCTATGCCTTCCTAGTAAACAAAACAATGCATAACAGATATTAGAGATGAAAGGTCTGATTACAGAAAGAGCTACCAACTTGAAGCTATTATAAGATCAAACAAGAACTAATGTCATCCTGCTTCAGGACCAGAGAATAACTGAGTTTATGATTACACAGTTAAACACTGGGCAGCTAGACTGCTAAATAAGCATCAATAAATGGTAAAGCTGCATTTCTACTCATTTACACTGGCCATCTTGGGCAAATTGGTAACTTGGTAGTTAGCTACATTTGGGGCCTAAGACCAAAAGTTAGTATTAAACCTCAGATATTGAAAATCACAGAAACTCAGGTCATTCCAAGAAAGCAGCATTTTTTCCAAGAGACTCAAAAAAACTTAAAGGGAAAAAAGAGCAATCCCTCCCTAAATGAAGACCTGCTCTCTTACCCCCACATAAACCCCACCACTAGTGCCACAAAATATAGCCATCAAGAGAAGCCAAAAGCAACTCTCCATCATACATATATAACTAAACATTACACCTTATTTCTAGCCAAGATACTGACTCACCTGATAGCCTCCTTTGCCCTAACTTTGTCCCAAGAATAATGTCCCATATTTGTATCTCTTCTACTCTCCCAACCAAGGATTGCTCTCTGGCCATTTTTGTTTCTCCAGACTTCCTTCAAGAATGAAATGAGCCCCCTGTTAGCCCCTAACTAACTTCTGATTATAGGAATCAGTTACTAGGTTCCATCTATAAGACCACGCCGAGGTTTTCTTGGGAGAGACCATCGCTTGAACCTTGATATTTCTGCTACACATCTTGGCAAATACATAACGGAAAGGAAATCCAATTCCTTTGTTAAAAAGTTTTAGGAAGAGGCCAAATGTTTTCTTACCAATTAACAATGATATAACAAGTCTCTGTGAGGCAGTTATCATATTTCAAAGAACAAAAGTTGACTAATACTCTATTTGTAGATCTATGTAATAATTAGGCATATTCTTCAATCATCTTTTAACTCATGTTTTTAGATAAATTGAGAGGCTATAAAGAGCCACAGGCACTGCCCAAAGGGGTAAGATTTATACATATTAATATTAACCTTTGACATTTAATAGGATAAGATTTATTTTATGAACATAATATATGAATAAGCTGTACTTACTTTATGATTACTTCTTCCAAAAATAAATCTAGCCAAAAGTAGGACCTTCTTGAATCCCAACCAGAAGATCCTAATGGCAAAATTGTAAGATCCTATGAACTGGGAAAAAAACAATCTCTTCAACAAATGGCACTGGGAAGACTGACAGCTACATGCAAAAGAATGAAAGTGGACCACTTTCTTACTCAATACACAAAAATAAACTCAAAATGGATTAAGATCTAAATATGAAACCTGAAACCATAAAAATCCTAGAAGAGAGTACAGGCAGTAACTTCTATGATATCAGCCATAGCAACTTTTTTCTAGATGGGTCCCGAGGCAGGGAAACAAAAGCAAAAATAAACTATTGGGACCACATTAAAATAAAAGCTTCTGCACAGCAAAGGAAACAATCAACAAAACTAAAAGGTAACTCATAGAATGGGAGAAGGTATTTGCAAATGACTTATCTGACAAAAGGTTAGTATCAAAAATCTATAAAGAACTTAGAAAACTCAGCCCCCTAAAAACAAAATAATCCAATTAAAAATTGGCAGAAGATAGGAACAGATATTTCTCCAAAGAAGACATCCAAATGCCAAACAGACCCATGGAAATGTTCTTACCATCACTCATTGTCTGGGAAATGCAAGTCAAAACCACAATGAGATATCACCTCATGCCTATCAGAATGGCTAAAATCAAAAACACAAGAAACAACAAGTGTTGGTGAGGATGTGCAGGAAAAAGAAACCCTTGTGCACTGTTGTTGGGAAAGAAAACTAGTTCAACCACTGTGGAAAACAGTATGAAGGTTCCTCAAAAATTTAAAAATAGAATTGCAATATGATCCAGTAATCCTATGACTGAGTATTTAACCAAAGAATATGAAAACACTAATTCAAAAAGATACATACATCCCTCTGTTTATTGCAGCATTATTTGCCACAGCCAAATATAGAAGTAGCCCAAGTATCCACTGGTAGATGAACGGATAAAGAAGATTTGGTGTGTGTGTATATATATATATACACACACACACACAATAGAATATTATTCAGCCATAAAAAAAGAATGAAATCTTGCTATTTGCAACAACATGGATGGAACTAGAGCATATAATGTTAAGTGAAATAAGTCAGAGAAAGATAAATACCATATGATTTCATTCATAGGTAGAATTTAAAGAACAAAAAAAAATGAACGAAGGGAAAAAATTAGAGAGACAAACCAAGAAACAGACTCTTAATTATAGAGAACATGTTGATGGTTACCAGAAGGGAGGTTGGAGGAGGATGGGTGAAATAGATGATGGGGATTTAAAAGTACACATATCATGATCAGCACTGAGTAACGTATAGAACTGTTGAATCACTATATTGTACACCTGAAACTAGTACTATATGTTAACTATACTGAAATTAAAATTAAAAACTTAGTTGAGAAATTATAAGATCTTACCATAAAGCAAATTAACTTGTGACATGGGTTTACCACACAAAAGGTCAAAAAGGCTCTAGTGAGTTATGCACTAAGACATATGAAAAAACTCAATCTCTTTCTATACCTAAAATTATAATATAATAAAAATGTAATGTGTAAATATATATAATTATCATACAATACAATATACAAATATACATATATTATGTACACATATTATATATACATTATTTCTCTGAAAATATACCAAGGGACAATTTTATTATTTTTTTTAGTTCCCTACACTGTGCCTTTTAGTCCCATAACTTATTCATTCCATAAATGGAAGCCTTTATTTCCCTCTCCCTTTCACCCAAGTTTTTCATCCCCACCCCAGGCATTTTTAACTTTGATACATCATGAAACTAGTAAAACCGTGCTATCTAAAGAAACATAGAGATCTTAAAATATAATCCACTAAGAATTTTTAGTATTTCATGACAGCAAAAGAAAATTTTAGTGAGATCATGGTATTAATGTACTTCTAAAGGTATCAATTTTAAAACTGAGAGATATTTAAGAACCAAAGACAGGAATACTCTGAACTCACTACTAAAACCATAAGGTATATATGTATGTCTACATATATATAATGCATTTATCAAATCAAATATTTGATTGTCTACTCTCATGACAGTAACATTTAAAAACTTTTATTTGAAATATATCATTTTTAATTTTCACACCTACCAGGAAAAGGAGAGAGAATTACGTCTTCCTTCTCTGGAGATGAGAGGACCAAGGCTCATTGGAAGTTTAATGATTTACCTGAGGCTATTAATAAGTGGCAGAGCAAAATCTATAACCTAGGCCTGTATTACAGAATCATTGTTTTTACAAAAAGGTATGCTGCTAGGTTCTGAAAGGATTTTAAGAAGAATGAGCCCAATTGCTACCCTTAGAAGTTCAGAGACATCAATGATATCTGGGAAACGCAAATCAAAACCACAATGAGATACAACCTCACACCAGTCAGAATGGCTGAAATTAACAACTCAGGAAACAACAGATGTTGGCAAGGATGTGGAGAAAGCAGAACCCTCTTACACTGCTGGTGAGAAAGCAAATTGGTATAGTCCCTCTGGAAAAGAGCATGGAGGTTCCTCAAAAAGATAAAAATAGAATTACCCTATCTAAAAATAGAACTACCCGGGTATAATACCCAGCAATTATACTCTTAGATATTTATCCAAAGGATACAAAAATAGTGATTCTAAGGGGCACATGCACCCCAATATTTATAGCAGCAATGTCCACAAAAGCCAAACTATGGAAAGAGCCCAGATGTACGCTGACAGATGAATGGATAAACAAGATGTGGTGTTTACCACTCACTCACACACACACACACACACACACACACACACACACACAGGAATATTATTCAACCATAAAAAAGAATGAAATCTTGCCATTTGCAACAATATGGATGGAACTAGACGGTATTATGCTGAGTGAAGTAAGTCGGAGAAAGAAAAACACCATATGACTTCACTCATGTGTGGAATTTAAGAAACAAAATAGATGAACATAGGGAAAGGGAAAGAAAACGAGAATAAGATAAAAACAGAGAGAGGGGAAAACTGTAAGAGACTCTTAACCGTAATAAACAAACTGAGGGGCGCCTGGGTGGCTCAGTTGGTTAAGTGTCTGCCTTCGGCTCAAGTCATAATCCCAGGGATCAAGTCCCAAATGGGGCTCTCTGCTCAACAGGGGTCTGCTTCTCCCTCTGCCTCTGTCCCTCCCCCGCTGCTCATGCTCTTGCTCTCTTGCTCTCTGTCAAATAAATAAATAAGTAAATAAATCTTTAAGAAAACAAACTGAAAAAAAAAAAGGAAAACAAACTGAGGTTTGCTGGAGGGGAAGTGGGTGGTGGGGGAATGGAGTAACTGGGTGATGGGCATTAAGGAGGGCACTTGATGTAACGAGTACTGGGTGTTAAATGCAACTGATGAATCACTGAAGTCTACCACTGAAACTAATAATATACGATATGTAACTAAATTGAATTTAAATAAAGAATTTTTTAAAAAAGTTTAGAGACATCAAAAATCCATGGAGGCAATAGGTGTGTTTACTTTTTAGGATGACACAAAACAATCAGGTTCAAAAGAGAAAAATGAGTAAGATACCATTATATGTGTGCAACTGACCTGGATAACAGAGACCTTGTAGAGAGACTAGAGTCAGATGGCAAGGGCAAGGGACAGGGTGAGGCGGGGGCGGAGTCTACAGCTCCTCCTACTCTCTATTATCTCTCTTCCCAGGAACATGTAAAAAATGCAAGATCAATCCTCCTTTCCAATCTCATATACTCTCTTACAACCTCTCATGTAATAATGAGGATGTTGGAAATGGGTTACTGGCAATAGTAATAAATGTTTCTACTTTAATATTGGTTAGGAATTTCAATTATAATCAAGTAAATGAACTTACTTCGAGAGAGATTCTCAAGGGCTTTTCCCAGCTTCTTGCTCTCTTGAAGGATGTGGTTCAATTCATCAAAATCACGGCTTTCTGGTTTAATTCGCCAGTTCCACTTAGGATGATCTACTGACCTTGGCACTATGTTTTAAAAAAAATGATTACTTCATAAGCATGCTACATAATGATAAAAAATTACTATTCATCATTATGTGAAAGACTGTATCAAGATCAATATACGGAATAAAAATGTTTGTTTTGGAAATAATTTTCTTATGAGCAAACAGGGAAGTTATGAAGCTGGGTTTTAAGAAATGTTTTAACTGAACTCGTAAAGGGAAGAGTGACTGTTTATAGAAAAAAAGAAAATTCAGGCACTGGTTTACAATTAGTGACTTCTACAACTTCGTGAAAACATACAAGCAAGCTATATTTTATATCACCTTCTAGTAGCTTAAAATTACTAATTTCTTCATCACCAATTAGTATATATTTTTAAGACGTTTTGCTATCTTCTGATAAAAAAGAAGACAGAGGGGCGCCTGGGTGTCTCAGTTGGTTAAGCGGCTGCCTTCGGCTCACATCATGATCCTGAAGTCCCAGAATCGAGCCCCACATCAGGCTCCCTGCTCCGTAGAGCCTGCTTCTCTCTCTCCCTCTGCCCGCCACTCTGCTTACTTGTACTCTCTCTACCTCTGTCAAATAAATAAATAAAATCTTTTTTTTTAAAAAAAAAGAAGACAGAACACATCTATCTTCACTTCCTCCACATTCCTACTAAAATTAAATTTTAATTTAATTTTAATTTATTTTAATTTAATTTTAAATTAATTTAAATTAATTTTAAATTAAATCAAAATTTTGTTTGGGTCAAACAATTAGTCGAACAAGAAGAGAAGACATCATTAGGCAAAAAAATAGCAAATCTTTTTTTTTTTTGGAAGAGGCAGTATAAATTAAGAAGAGGTAACTACCTCCAGCAAAGTAGAGAATACTGAAATGCAGTCCCTGAGGAGAGAGATGCCCCAAAAGGTGGATATTTCATAACATATCAACACTCAAGCACCAATCAAGGAAGACAAATGTGAAAGCAATAGGATATAAAAATCACATTTCTCAGACTGGAAGGATCCATTAAATGTCCAAAACAATGCAAACCATATTATCCCAAAATTTTACAACAGTGGCAAAAAAGAAAAAGATCCTAAAAGCTTCCAGGGACAGAAACAGCAATCAAGTTATTGTCAGACTTCTTAATAGCCATACTTGCCCCAGAAAACACAGAAGAAATTCCTCCAAAATTCCCACTGAAAATTAGTTCTAACTTAGAATTTTATACCCAACTGAAGAACCAATCAAGTTATTTGTAAGAATTCAAATATTTATCTTGCAATCATTCTTGTTCAGAAAGCTTGTAGTGGAGATGCTCCACCAAAATGAATAAATAAACCTAAAAGTGGAAAGACTTGGGATTCAGGAGACAGGTGGTCCTCCACAAGAATAAAGAAAAGAGAATCCTCAGGATGGCAGTGAAGGATGGTCTCAGAAGACAGTTGAGAAAAGGGCTAGAAACCAAGAAGCCATGATAGAGCAAGAAGACAAAGGGTTGCAGAAGAGAAGTCTCTAATTTTTTTTAATTAAATAAAATATAAAATAACATAAGATCAAAGTTAGAAGTACTTGGATGTATGATCATATTAACTGTTAAATATGTTGAGGCAAGGTTTGCTGAAACATTAGTGAGGGGTACACAGAAAACAAAGCAAACAGAAGAAAAATACAATTATTAGTTCTAGAAACAAATTAATAGTTGGACATTAATAGTTGGACATCTCTACTGTGAAATTATGGCTAATTAATACAGTCATAACAACATCATTGTGGAGTATATATTCAACATTTGAAATACTTGCATGATTGGACTGTGAGGATGAAATGGTCTAAGGTATGAAACCGCAATGTCTTAGGAGGTCAAGAGATGATGCCCCAAATTTAAAAAGTAAAAAAGGGAACTATGTAAGCAACTTGTATGTTTGGATATGTACACTAGTGTACCAAAAGGAACATCTAAAAGAGTTAAAAGTGGCTCTATGTTAGAAGCCTATAATACTACTTTACTTTTCAAACCATATTTTTTTTTGTTTTGATTAAAATAATTAAATATCTATACGGTAATGCTATATCAAAGGCAATCTCAGACCACTGAAATATTTTTTCTGCCCCCTTTTAAAAAAGTAATTGGAAATATTTACTATAATAAAAATATACTGACCCTCTGACCCAGCAATCTTTTATCTGGTGAATTATCATAAAGAAATGAGAACACCTATATTTATGTAGGTATGTACAAAGTTGTTTATTTTATTAGAAATTGCAAGATATTCATTTATTTCAGTTAGCAGTTTGTGGAGGCAAAACTCTGTAATCAATCTAACTATTCTTCCACAGGGGAATAAATAAATTATGGCACATTCACAGCATGCTACAGTATGCACGTCTTGAAAGGTATAACTTATGTCTAAGCTTAAAATGAAGATATATCCACAGCACATTCTAATATAATAAAAACACATTGCTCAAGAATGTATATAGTCTAAAGCCAGTTTTATAAAGCAAATCAACTCACACATACTTTATATGCTAGTTTGTACAAAGAAAAGGATGTGAAAAGATGCAAACTATTTCAAAGGATGTGAAAATATATGAACTATTTCTGAGGAAGCAGAATTTGAGGGGCTAAAAGAAGAGAGAAGGATTAAGAATTTAAATTTTGGATTTAATATTCAATTAAATATTTGAATAAATAAAAATTAAGAATTTTAATTTTGTTAATTTTTTTTACTATAAATCTCCTTTCCTTCCCCTCTATAAGATTTAATTTTCTTTTATGTACTTTATTAACTGTAGGGCTAGTATTGCTTTGAATGTGATACAACCCTGCAACGGAACATGACAAGCAAGGAACCTGCTCTTGGCAGCTTACATTTTTAAAAGAATATTATACTCAAGAAGGTCTAAATCAATTAAACATGCTCAAGCATATGAGTGAGTTGATATGTATAAATAAAGCTCAATGTTACTGCTGAAATGAACATGACATTCATTAGGATTAATAGCCAGAAATATAAAAAGTTTGACTTCAATTCTTACCTTTTCTTCATTTTGTTAGTAACACATACTTACACACATTAAGTAACATTTGAATGACAAAATTCCTTACATGATTTGGATTCTGGTGATGGTGGAGAAATGTTAGACACAGCAAGGTCACTTTTTGATTTCTTAGGCTTCTTTGCGTTTAATTGCCAAGGCTTATCATAACTTCTGAAATCCCTTCTTGTTCCTTTATGTTCTGTTAAGACAAACAAACAATATACATATAAACTCAATGATAAGTGATTTTAAGATTAACCAAAAACGAAACCTGTGAAGTCATTAGATATGCCTGGCAAAAGCTATAGGCCACCTCACATCAAAAATAATGCAAATATTAAAAGTATTTCTTGCTAATTTCCCCTGTAAATTTTAGTTTTGAGTTGGATGTGATTCAATTTGTATATTAATATGATTAAGAGCATGCTAAACTAAAAGGCTTTTGGAAAGACTCTTTAAGGCATGGATTACCACTACTCAAAATAACATTCTTTAAATGGGTGTTAGGGAATAAAACACTGTATTCTAACGTAAATGAAAACAACTGAGGCTCCTGGGTGGCTCAGTTCATCAGGGAACCTGCTCTTGGTTTCAGCTCAGATCATGATCTCATGGATGATGGGATTGGACAAGTGCAGGGCTCTGCGCTCAGTGGGGAGTCGGCTTGAAGATTTTCTTCCTCTGTCCCTCCCCCTACTCTCTCTCTGTCTCTCTAAGGTAAATAGATAAATCTTTACAGATAAATAAATAAATAAATAAGACTAAACATTTATGTCAATTTTACTCATCTGATTTTACCTTATCATTATTCACTAAGACACATTAAACCACTGACAGTCACCTACATTCCTTCCTTAGCATCACTCATTTTTTCCACTTCTCTATTAAAGAAAGGGTAATTTCAACCAACTTTGTTGAAAATTATACCTCCCCTTCAAAGGTGGTCAAAGTCATACCAATTCCCAAGTTAAATGATCTTTCCAAGAGCTCACCCCTCTTGACATCTTTGCCAAGCATTTCATATTTTTAGACAGGCTTATTTTTGTGGATTATTTTCCTCTCTTATCCTCAGGGCCCTACATCCTCCTCATCTCCATATCAACCATTTGACTCTTCCTTCTCTGTCTCATTCACTGCTTCCTCATCTTCCTCTTTAATCTCTGTGACGTTCCTTAAAGTTTAGAGTTTCCTTCTGCCTTCTTATATAAATGTATAAGTTGTCAAATCATCCTAGGTTTATGAATGACTCATCAATCATTCTCTAGCCACCCACTTGTAAATACCAAATAGAAATCATGAAACATTATATGGATTCCTCAAATTTATATTTGAAGATCGTACTAAACTAGGTGTTACCTAATTTTACTAACTCCAACATGCCATTCAATACCAAAAGAGGTATAAATATTCTAAAACTCTAGGAACAGAAATAACAGTCTGTGGTCTGCCAGAATGCAAGACACATTTCCACAGATAGGAGTAAGACAAAAGATAGGCAAATCAGAAAAGGATTGGAAGAATTCTAGGCAACTATGACACTTGTCTCTACATCAAAGTCATCTGTTTCTGTTGTTCTATGAGAATCTGTCTTTCTACATCCATTCCAGGACTATAACACCTTCTAATGCAACACTGCTAAAGGAACAAGGAATCCCGATCGTAAAACAGAATATTTCATGATACAAACAAAATGGCTAAAAAGATTAAGGGAAGAAGAGCATACTGGATTTTGTGGCTTTTTTACTTTTCCACTACAGGCTAGAAGAAAAATACAAATTAACTTAAATAATATAGCAATGATACTGTTCTTATTTAGTTGGTTAAAAACAAGATAAGACAAAGCTACTCATGAGTGTAGGAGAGACCCATAGGATTCAACTGATACTGGAATTTTTTTTTTTTTTAAACAGATTCTCTCTTTTGTTTAGCCTATGGTCTTTTTTTTTTTTTTTAAAGATTTTTATTTATTTATTAGAGAGCGAGAGACTGAGAATGAGAGGGAAGAAGGTCAGAGGGAGAAGCAGACTTCCCGCAGAGCC
>CM052798.1:111861454-111912759 GCA_028533885.1 Nasua narica
AGCAACTGATTTCTATGCATTGATTTTGTATCCTGACACATTACTGAATTGCTGTATGAGTTCTAGTCTTTTGGGTTTTCCATATAAAGTATCATGTCATCTGCGAAGAGAGAGAGTTTGACTTCTTCATTGCCAGTTTGAATACCTTTTATTTCTTTTTGTTGTCCGATTGCTGTTGCTAGGACTTCTAGTACTATGTTGAACAAGAGTGGTGACAGTGGGCATCCTTGACGTGTTCCTGATCTCAAAGGAAAGGCTGTCAGCTTTTCCCCATTGAGAATGATATTTGCTGTGGGCTTTTCATAGGTAGATTTTATGATGTTGAGGAATGTTCCTTTTATCCCTATACTTTGAAGAGTTTTAATCAGGAACGGATGCTGAATTTTGTCAAATGCTTTTACTACATCAATTAAGAGGACCATGTGCTTTTTCTCTCTTCTCTTATTGATTTGTTCTGTCATACTGATTGATTTGTGAATGTTGAACCACCCTTGCATCCCAGGGATAAATCCCACCTGGTCATGATGAATAATCTTTTTAATGTGCTTTTGGATCTTATTAGCTAGGATCTTATTGAGAATCTTGGCATCCATATTCATCAGGGATATTGGTCTGAAATTCTCCTTTTTATTGGGGTCTTTGCCTGGTTTGGGGATCAGGGTAAAGTTGGCTTCATAGAAAGAGTCTGGAAGTTTTCCTTCTGTTTCTATTTTTTGAAACAGTTTCAGGAGAATAGGTATTATTTCTTCCTTGAATGTTTGGTAGAATTCCCCAGGGAATCTGTCAGGTTCTAGACTGTTGTTTTTTAGGAGGTTTTTGATCACTGCTTCAATCTCATTACTAGATACTGGTCTATTCAGGTTGTGACTTTCTTCCTTTTTCAGTTTTGGAAGATTATGGGTTTCCAGGAATGCATCCATTTCTTCTAGGTTGTTTAACTTATTGGCATATAGCTATTGATAATAATTTTTGATGATTGTTTCTATTTCCTTTGGATTAGTCATGATCTCTCCTTCATTCATAGTTTTGTTAATTAGGGTCCTCTCTCTTTTCTTTTGGATAAGATAAGCCAGTGGCTTATTGATCTTATTGATTCTTTCAAAAAACCAACTTCTGGATTCATCGATGTGTTCTACTATTTCTCTAGTTTCTAACTCATTGACCTCTGCTCTAATCTTGATTATTTCCCTTCTTTTGCGTGGGGTTGGCTTAATTTGTTGTTGATTTTTCCAGTTCTTTAAGGTGTAAAGAGAGCTGGTGTATTCGCGATCTCTCAATTTTTTCGAGTGAGGCTTGGATGGCTATGTATTTCCCACTTAAGGACTGCCTTTGCCATGTCCCATAGGTTTTGCATCGATGTGTCTTCATTCTCATTGGTCTCCATGAATTGTTTTTCATCTTTGATTTCCTGGTTGATTCCAGTATTCTTGAGCAGGTTGGTCTTTAGCCTCCAAGTATTTGAACTCCTTCCAAACTTTTTCTTGTGATTGAGTTCCAGTTTCAGAGCATTGTGGTCTGAGAATATGCAGGGAATCATCTCAATCTTTTGATATCAGTTGAGTCCTGTTTTGTGGCCCAGTATGTGGTCTATTATGGAGAAAGTTCCATGTGCACTTGAGAAGAATGAGTATTCTGTTTTTTTAGGGTGGAATGTTCTGTATATATCTAGGAGGTCCATCTGATCCAATGTGTCATTCAAAGCTCTTGTTTCTTTATTGATTTTCGGTTTAGATGATCTGTCTGTTACTGAGAGTGGTGTGTTAAGATCTTCTACTATTAGTGTATTCATATCAATATGACTCTTTATTTTGATTAACAGTCGCCTTATGTAGCTGGCTGCTCCTATACTGGGAGCATAAATGTTTACAATTGTTAGATCTTCTTGGAGAATAGACCCTTTAAGAATGATGTAGTGTCCTTCTGTATCTCTGATTACAGTCTTTAGCTTAAAATCTAATTTATCTGATATGAGAATCGCTACCCCAGCTTTCTTTTGAGACCCGTTGGCATGAAAGATGGTTCTCCATCCTTTCACTTTCAGTCTGGATGTATCTTTTGGTTCCAAATCTGTCTCTTGTAGACAGCATATGGACAGGTCCTGTCATTTTATCCAATCTGCAACCCTGTGCTGTTTTATGGGAGAATTTAGGCCATTCACATTGAGAGTGACTATTGAAAGATTAGTGTTTATTGACATCATGTTGCCTGTGTAGTCCTTGTTTCTACAGGTTGTAAATTTCTGTTCTAAGTCCCTCATGGGTTCTTTCTACTTTTATAGAACCTCCTTTAATATTTCTTGTAATGCCGGCTTGGTGGTCACATACTCTTTTAATCCTTGCCGGTCTTGGAAGCTCTTTATCTCTGCATCCATTTTGAATGTCAGCCTTGCTGGATAAAGTATTCTTGGCTTCATGTTCTTCTCGTTTAGTGCCCTGAATATATCATGCCAGCCCTTTCTGGCTTGCCAGGTTTCTGTGGATAGGTCTGACGTTATTCTAATACTTCCTCTGTATGTAAGGAATCTCTTCCCCCTTACTTCCCTCAGGACCTCTTGTCTAAAATTCTAATTTGCAAATTTTACAATTATGTTTCTGGGTGTCTTTCTAGGCTCATTGATTTTGGCAAGTGTCATTTTCGCCTCTAGTTGTCCCACTTATAAAAGAGAAACTACAAACTCACGTGCTAAGGGGCATGGACACAATGAGATTGAACAGTTAGGACAATTAATGCCATCATACCATAAACTAAAAGCATGATCACTAAGCCAAGAGCTCTAGGCTACTGGGGATCTGTCAAAATGTTTAGAATATATTTCAGTTTTTTCACGGACTATGATATCTAGTTTTTGAAAAAAACTTGTGCTAAGTGAATATATTAAAGACTAAAACAAAATACTTTGAATACTTCCAGGTGCTGGGGTCCTGGCTTTGAGCAGTTTATAGTGATTACTTAGAAAGAATAAGGACTACAAAGTTAGAAATAGAAAGGAAATAATGAAGACCAGAGCAGAAATAAATGAAATTAAAAAATAGGACAGCAATAGAGAAGATTAATGAAATGAAGAGTTGGTTCTTTGAAAAAATAAATAAAACCAATAGATCTTTAGCTTGGTTAACCAAGAAAAAGAGAGAGGATTCAAATAAAGTTACTAAAGAAAGTGGTGATATTACAACTGAATCTATGGAAATACAAAGGATTATGAGACAACCATGAACAATTAGTGCCAACAAACTGGATAATGTAGGGGAAAAACCTGGATAAATTCCCAGAAACATACAACCCACCAAGACTGAATCACGAAAAAGCAGGAAATTTGAACAAACCAATAACAAGTAAGGAGATTAAAACAGGAATCAAAAACTTTCCAACAAAGAAAAGCCCAGGACCAGATGGTTTCACTGATGAAATCTATTCAACATTTAAGGAACTAACTACCAATCTTTCTCAAGCTCTTTGAAAGATTGGAAGACGTGGGAAGACTCTCAAACTCATTTTATGAGGGCAGCATTACCTTGATACCAAAGCCAGGTAAGGACACTGCAAGAAAAGAAAACTGTAGACAAATATCTCTGATGAATATAGATGCAAAAATTCTCAAAGTCCCAACGAACTGAATTCAATAGCACATTAAAAGGATCAGATAGCAGGATTACAATCATGTGAGATTTATCTCTGGGATACAGGGATGGTTCAACATATGTAAATCAATAAAAATGATACATCACATTAATAGAATGAAAGATAAAAATCACATGATCATCTCAATAAATGCAAAACCCACATTTGACAAAATTTAACCTTCTTTCATGAGAAGGACTTTTGACAAATTGAGTATAGAGGGGAATATAATTCAACATAATAAAAGACATATGACAGTCCTCAGCTAACATCATACTCAACAGTGAAAGGTTGAAAAAGTTTTCTCTAAAATCAAGAACAATACTAGAGTGCCCATCTCACTACTCCTATTCAACAAAGTATCAGAAGTCCTAGTGAGAGCAACTGGGAAGAATAAGAAATGAAGGCATCCAGATTGGACAAGAAGTAAACGTGTCTCTGTTTACAGATGACATGTTCTTATGCAGAGAAAACACTTAAGACTCAACAGTAAACTGTTAGAACCAATACGTGAATTTAGTAAAGTTGCAGTATACAAAACTGATATAGAAAAATCTGTTGCATTTCTGTATATTAACAGTGAACTATCCTAAAAAGAAATAAAACAACCCTATTTACAATAGTATAAAAAACAATACAATAAATAGGAATACATTTAATCCAGCAGGTAAAGGACCTATACACTTTTTTTGATGAAAGACATTGATGAAAACAGATATAAGTGGAAAGATAGCCCATGTTCATGAATTGGAAGAATGAATATTGTTAAAATGTTCCTGCTATTCGAACCCATCTATAGTTCAGTGTGGTCCTTACCAAAATTTCAAATGGCATTTCCCACAGAAATAGAAAAAGCATTAAAATTAAAATTTATATGAAACCACAGATAGACAAAGCAATCTTGAGAAAGAAGAACAGAACTGGAGGCATATATTTCCTGATTTCAAACTATATTACAAAGCTAGTGTAATTAAAATAGTAGGGTGCTGGTATAAAAATAGAAACAGACTAATGGAACAAAACCAAGAACCCAGAAATAAACCATGCATACTTGGAAAATTAATATTTAACAAGGGATCCAAGAATACATAATGGGGAAAGGACAATCTTTTTAAGAAAATTTGTTGGGAAAACTAGATAATCACTTGCAAAATAATGAAATTGTATTTCTGTGGTGTCTGTTGTATTGTTTTCCTTTTCTTACTTTGCTTTTTGAGTCTTCTCTCTTTTTTTCTTAGTTATGCAGTTAAAGGATTTCAAGTTGTGCTTATTTTTTTGGAAAAATTGGTCATTATTTTCAATATTATGTTAATTATGTTATGGTTTACTCTGGTCCCTATTTTATTTCTAGTCTTTCTTATTTCCTTCTTCTACTAAATTTCAGTTAAGTTTCTTCTTTTTCTATTTTCTTGTGGTGTAATGTTATCTATTTAAACTTTTTTTTTTTTAAGATTTGTTTATTTTAGAGAGAGAGAGTGAGCAAGCACAAGCTGAGAGGAGGGGCAAAGAGAGAGGGAAAAGCAGACTCACGACAGCAGGGAACCCAATACAGGGCTTGATGTGGAGACCTAGGATCATGACCTCAGCCTAAGGCAGATGTTTAACTGACTGAGCCACCAAGGCACCTCATGAACTTTGTTTCTTATTACAAGCAATTATAGCATAAAAAATTAAAATTAAAAATAGAATTAAAAAATGAACTTTGACTCTTATTTCACACAAGTACAAAAATCAACCCCAAATGCATTAAAGACTTAAATGTAAGACTCAAACTATAAAACTCCTAGAAGAAAAATCTCATTTACATTGGTATTGACAGTGGTTTAAAAATTTTTTTTAACACCTGGACTACATCAAAATAAAAAAATTATGCACAGTGAAGGAAACAGTCATCAAAACTAAAAGAGAGCCTACTGAATAGGAGAAGGTATTTGTAAATGACATATCCGATAAGGGATTAGTATCTAAAATATATAAAGACGCAACTCAACACCAAAAAACAAATAAACCAGTTAAAAATGGGTCAAAGATGTGAGCAGACATTTCTCTAAAGGAGACATCAGATGGCCAACAGAAACATGAAAAGTCGCTCAACATCATTCAGCCTCAGGGAAATGTAAGTCAAAACCACAATGATATCACCTCATACCTATCAGAATGGCTAAAATTAAAAATACAAGAGACAAAAAGAGGTGAGGAAGTGGAGAAAAAGGAGCACTTGTGTACTGTTGGTGAGAATGCAAACTGATGCAGCCACTGTGGAAAACAGCGTGAAGATTCTTCAAAAGATTCAAAATAGAATTACCATATGACCCAGTAATTCCACTACTGGGTGTTTACCCAAAAAATACGAAAACAGTAATTCGAAAAGATATATGCATCCCTATGTTTATTGTAGCATTATTTACAATAGCAAAAATATGGAAGCCACCCAAGTGTCCATCAATAGATGAATGGATAGATAAGATGTAGTGTATATATACATATATAGAACGTAATATTACTTAGCCATAAAAAATAACAAAACCCTGCCGTTTGCAAAAACATGGGTAGATCTAGGGGATATGATGCTAAGTGAAATAAGTCAGTTAGAGAAAGACAAATACCATATGTTTTCACTCATATATAGAATTTAAGAAATAAATCACATAAGAAAAAAGACAGGAAAAATAGACTCTTAAATATAGAGAACAAATTGGTGGCCACCAGAGGGATGGGGGGATGGGCAAAATAGTTGAAGAGGGTTAGAGTACACTTATCATGATGAGCACTGAGTGTAGAATTGTTGAATCCCTATATTACACACCTGGAACTAATATAATACTGTATGTTAATTATAGTGGCATTAAAAAATAAAAGGAAAAAACCAACAACATGGAGTATGATCAAATGTGATAGAGTGGTCAGAGCAGTTGAACTCACTGTGAGTTAGCCAGTAGGAATAGGCTATTTGGAGAGAGTAGGACTGTTTACTGTAACTGCTTTTTGGATAGGTTAGCTTTCTGCTGATCGGAAATACTAAGCAAATCTGTGATCTTCGGTTGAATTTTGGCCAGAAATGCTTTTCTTATTAAATTTAAACATACTTGCTTAAGAATCTCAACCTCTAGAGATTCTAGCCTTAGGAGGGCAAAGGAATATATATTTATACATTTTTAAAGAATAATTTGGATTTACAATGTTTAGCATTGACACTTTAAGTAATTTGTTTACCATGTACTTAAAATATTTTCAAGAAATTACTGCTTTTGGTGTACATTTTAAAATTTCTTTTGCTATGTAATGACATTTGTGGTACATTGTATATAGTGTTAAGAACTTTCTTCATTGAAATCCTTTCATAAAAATTTATATTTACTTAGCTTAATCAAATATAAGCAATATATCCAAGGAAATATTTGCTATTTTAATCTATTTCAAGTAAATAGATTACATTCAGTAATTTCTATAGCTATAACATTTTCAAAAAGGCATGGATAGCTTTAATCATTCTGAAAAATAGAAAAAGTAGAGTCCCATTTTTTTTTTAAAGATTTTATTTATTTATTAACAGAGAGAAAACACAAGTAGGCAGAGAGGCAGGCAGACGCGGAGAGAGGAGCAGGCTCCCTGCCGAGCAAGGAGCCCGATGCGGGACTCGATCTCAGGACTCCGGGACCATGACCTGAGCCGAAGGCAGCTGCCCAACCAACTGAGCCACCCAGGCGTCCCAGAGTCCCATTTTTTGACCTGTAAAATACTTCCTAACTCCTCTGACCCTGTTTACAGCTCTTTGTATTGTTTTGTTCATCAGTTATTTCTCACTGAAATTTCTGCTGCCAGCTAGTGTTAAACAGGCTGCATATCAAAGGATTTATCCTCTCAGTGCTCTCCTTTCCAACAGCAGTGGCATTTTATTTAATTTCCCAGTAAGCCACAAGGGAGTTATTTCTGATTGTTTTCAGCTCTCAACTTTTGATCATACTCAATTCTAAATTCTGTTTTGCGTTTTTCACTTATGGTGTCCAGACCCACTCCTTCCTGTTGTTAGAGTGGCCAGTCTCTTTGTCCTCATTCGTATTTGTTGAGTCGATAACAGGACAAATCTCCAAGCCAAATTCTGCTTTATTACATAAACAAGATTAATAATATTGAACTAATAATCCAACCTTTTTAATACTCATACCTATAAAATAAAACTTCAGAGGTTGAAAATTTGTCCCATCAAGTCTCTGTTTTGTTACTCTGCCCATATTGACAACCAAGGATTTATTTTTACTCAACTTGCCCATTCTTGCACTTTTGTTTACCATTTTCCCCCCGGATATATCACACATAGAAATGGTTTTAATATAGTCCACATCCTTAAATAATTGTATCTAGCAAATGTACAGGATTCTGTGTTTTAACTGTGCTGCCTATGAACTCATTTGATACAGTCGGTTTTATAATTTCTGTCATCATTCTTTTACATTTGGATAAAGTGAAATTCACAAAATAAGTAACACTTCAGACACAGGCCAAAATTGATTCTGAGGCTATAAATATGTTTATAATTTTTTAAAATTCTAAAACATGCCTTTACTTCAGTTTTCTTTTAAAAATCAAATACAGGTTTAAAATTTAACAATATTACTGTTAATTTTAATTGTTATACTTTAAGTGATATTAAATTGTGATAGGTGATGTGTCTTTCTAGTAATTTCAAAACAATAATTTGCATGACTTCACAGTAGAAAATCATTGTAGAGCTTTGATTTCCTGACTATGGGAACATAAATACAGAAAGAATTCAATTATTTGCTGTTATACAAACACTGATTACTAAAATTTATCTGGTACATTTCGTGTGGGCTACGAAATCAGTATTAAGATATCCAACTATTTTCTGTCCCTTGATATCACTTGGATAAATTCATCAACTATGTCCTAATCATATTTCACATGTTGCCTTTGGTATTATATTTGTATACTAATTAATATTATATTGTACATATTGTTATACCATATTTGCATTGTATTGTATTTATATACTATTTTGGAGAATTGTAAAGATTCAGAAGACCAGGTCTGAATTATTAAGGAATTATTCAGAACTCTCATAATACTAAAAACTATAGGGAAACATAATTTAAGTCAAGCCTATGTTTCTCAGATCAGGGTACTTTTTAAAACGCATTTTTTCTTATTATAAGACAAGTATATATTTATCATAGGTTTGCAAAGACATAGAAACACAAAAAGAAGAAACTAATATTACCTGTGGTCCCTCTGTTCAGGTAAAGCCATCAGATTTTGGTCTTACTGTTGTTTACCCAACAAGTAAAGCAGTATCTGGCACACAGTGGGTCTTAATAAATATGAGAAAATTAATAAATGAGTAATTAGTGTATGAATGATGGATCGTAGTTAAACTCTAACAGTTGGTTTTGTTTTTTTCCTTTTTGTAATCCAAGTGCTCCACTTAATCCTTGATTGTCAAAGTATCTACTTCAAAGATGGCTATTTCCAATAAACACATTGTTAGCCACAATAGACTAGATAAAGGTCGAGGCCACCTCCTCTGACTGAAGCTTTTTTGTTTGAGAGATGTTGGTTGATTTCAATTACTGACCATTTGGGCCACTTGTTTTTTCTCTTCCCGTGCTTTTAATTCCCATTCTTATTTTTTAAGTTGACCCTTTTTTAAATTGACCATTTTTTAAATTGACTTATATTTAAAATTGTAAAGAATGAGCCCACTAAGTCCTAGGCTTCCACCCTCAACCCCGATAAAAACAGAACCCCAGCATTGTGATTGCTAGCTCTCTCTCTCACTCTCTCTCTTCCTGTGACCTCACCATGTGGCCCCCAGGTGTGCTGTATAGTTTGTAGGTCTTATAAACAATAAACTTTTAATTTTTCAAAGTCTCCTGATGGCTATTGCTGAAGGGCATCTTGTAATCATAAGAACCACGACATTGGTTATTGAGAGGCTGAGACCAGCAAAAAACATTGATATACACCTGTATGAATTTTTAAAACAAAACTAAGATCAGAGTAGGCATTGCTTTTAACCTTTTTTCCACTTACAGAGATATCTCTAACAATTACACAATTCATTATTTTAGTACCTTTCCAATTATTAAATTATTTAAGTAGTTTAAGTATCATTTTAAGACCTACATCATTTAAAAATCTATGAAAAGAGGTCACTTTAACATTTTTTGAATTAGCACACCATCCCTGTCATTGATACTGCCCTGCTTCCAACCTCTACTGGATCCTTACAAGTCTAGATTGTTCCACAATCAGAGGCAATCCATCCTTCCACCATCGTTTCTTGACTTTATTCCCTGACCTCACACCAGTTTCCTCCTAAGAAATTATTTACCGTTTCCCAGCAACACTAAGCTCTTTCGCTGTGGGAGCCTTACCACATACTTCTGTCACAAATGCTAGTCTCAGCTCCTCCTTTCTGAGAATACACAGGCAGCCTTCCAAATCCAAATCAAAGATTTCACTCCTGGATTCTTTATCGTAGTGACCTTCAGGAGTCAGCACAAATTACATAGAGTAAGTCACCTAGTAGAAATGGAAAGACCTGAAATTTTGAGTCAATTCAGAAAGAGAAAAGGAACATTTTGATTTGCAGAGGCAGTCAAAACTCTAGACGAAATTATTTCCCTGTTGTCCCATTGATAAGAATAAGTCGTCTGAGTCAGTATATTCTTTTCTCCTCCTTAGGAAACAGTGGCGTTTAATTCTTCTCTTCTGAGACCCCGTGTGATTGGAGAATGGATTGGTCGAGAAGAGAATGATGCTGACCCACTGGCTGCTGAAATGCTACAGCCCCCAGTTCCAAGAAGTAAAAATGAACAATGGGATAATGAAGATAATAGCCCTAGCCCCGCAGGAAGGTGAGATGAGATGCCTTCTAAGATTCTGAATATGGTTGATTGTTAAAAGCTAATGGGGAAATAAATCCAAGGGCATGATTTTGATGAAATAACTTACCAGTTTTACATAGAAAATTATGTTGGGTTCCACATAAGATGAAAATTAATTTCTCTGTTTTAAAATTAAGTTTTACCGGATTTGCTTTTAGATTTTGGTTTTAGTTTTTTCTTTATATCTAAGAAGAGCACCATCTCTTTGCTACTAAAACCAAATAGAGAATTAATTTCAAAGACATAGCCTGTCAGTCAAGACCCACTATAATGCTGGGCAGGGAGTGGTTGACAATTAAGAACTGGAGATGAAGGATTTCTCATTTACCAGAGAGATGTAGCTGATCAACAAGAAGAAAACTATTAAATGTCCAATAGACCACATGAAGCAGAGTTAATGTAGAATACTAGAGAAAAACCTTGGTTTAGAACCATTTAGATTTAGAGTTGGTAACTGATTGAACATAAGTCTTTTCATTTTCTATGTTTAATTTTGGAAGCAATTATGATTTGTGAATTTGAAAGCCCATATTTCACGTAGTCTTAGGATGTGCAGAACGGTAGTAGGAGATGTTGGTAGAAGTGAAACAGTTTTGAAATGTCCAGATCATATTTATCAGAAAAAAGCATATTCAGAACAACCTTTTCCTTGTTTTGTAAAACCAACCACAGTGAGTAAAACCCCACAATGAAAACTTCCACAAGGAAGTTGGAGTGAAAAAAAGCATATGGAAGCATGGCTTATACAAGCCTGAGAGAATGAATTTAAATGCTTATGAATTGAATGTGAAAGAGCCACAACTTTCTTTGGGTACTACTAGCTGACCACCAAAGAAGAGTTTTTCCTATGCATAGCATAGCCACAATAACTTTGTATTTCCTACATTAAATTTAGCAGCACCAATAACTATTCTTTCTCAAGGAGAAAATTGTATTTTCTACAATGTAATAGCTTTCAGGGTTTTTTTACTTCGGCTTATCCCTTGGCTAGAAGGAAGGAAATTCAGAATACTCGTTAATGTGCTTCAGGCATATAGAAAATTGATTCTATTTCCATGAGAAATAACTTTTAAATTATTTAAATAGCTGAAGTGTCCTGTGTAAGGAGAAGGAAACCATTTTAAAAAATCCATTTACCTTCTTTTGTGAAATGCCAGATCAATTTCACCTGTCAATGAGGGTAATTTTATTTTTAATACCAGACTTATGAAACCCGCTAGACCTTTATCTTTAGTCATTGCCAGATCTTTAACGTAAAGTAGAGAAATGTCAACTTTCATTTTGCTTTCATTTAGTCATAATAATAATCGGAGCTATTTATTGCAAATGTTAGTGGTTCTATTTTCTTCCTAGCTTCAGTGAGCTCTGATTCCCTCTTGAATACCCAATAAAGGGGAATATTTCCTTCAATCTAAGTAAAATCCCTTTCCCAGAAAACTCAACCTACAAAGATCTCTCTCAAGTATTTGTTATGAAAAGTTATTCTTAGTGTTACTGTTCTCTATCTTTAATCATGAATTGAGGTATTTTCTATGAAATGAAGGCCAGGTGAAGTCCCACCCCGATGCCCCATCAAAACAGAATGGATGCATATCTGAGCTTAGTTTAAAGAATAGCAATAAACTATGGGTTAGAAACTCTCTCTCCCATCTTCTAATACCAAACAGGATTCCGAATTTATAACAGGAACTCACATAGCATTAGATTTGATTTGGATGAATAAAAATGGATTGGGAGAAATGTTTTAATAACTTTAGAGGCTATAACTCGAGCATTAGCTTTTGCCTTTAAATAGTAATGAACTTGTAGTATAACAGTCTTAAACATTAACAGGCTAAGTGGTATTCCAGGCTTCAGAAGGAGAAGATTTAATTTTTAAGGATGACTTCTTTCATTTTTCTCTACCCCACTGGGCCTGGAACATTGTCATTACCAATAGACATCTGTTATATGAGTGAAGGAGGCACATAGAACACTGTGAGTAGACATCTGCTAAATAAAGCTTATTTATAAGAGGAGTTGTTTATAGTCTATCCTAACTTTTTGCCCTTTCCTATCAGAGTTTTTCCTGTTGTTAATTGCTCAAGTCTTGTTTCAATGGCTGTTACTACAACACTCCATTTTTAGTACACAGCCAACTTTTCTCTTTAGGTCCTGCATGTAGAACATTGTATGAAGAGGGTTAGCACTTTAAAACACAGAGCTGTCAGCTGAAGGGTTAAGTGCTGGTTAAAATGAAAGCAGTTATGAGGGCAATATGGAGAAACTAATAGGATAAGACAAGAGCGACTGACATGGGGTCCCTGACTGCTCCGTGGTCTCTGGATAGACCCAAGAGATCTGTGAATCTCTTGAAATTAAATTATGTGGACAAGATTCTGTGCACTTGGGCATTTTCCTGACACTTCCTTCTTTGATTTTCCAAAAAGTTCTATTAAGTAAGTTTAAGAAGTAAATTAAAGCATCTAAGCAGGAAAAAGAACAGGGATTTATAAAAGAGAGAGGTGAATACTTAGGGGAATGATTGAAAACTTTCTGGAACTACCAATTGTCATGAATTGCAATGGCTTATCTAGCCATTTAGTGGGAATGGGAAATGTATGTGTTTATTACACATTTAGAGATATTACACATTTAGAGATATTAAAAATAATCACATTGATAATGTAAATGTAAATAAAAATTGAGTATAACGATCTATATAATTCTGCTTTAAGCCATTTTTTTTCTATTTTAAGCCATCTGAATTAAACTTTCCAATAGCTGGGTAATGGATTTCCTAAAATTATTAGCTAAATTGTAATGTGAATTTGTAAATAGACTTATCAAGCCTTGAAAGCCTGGTGACGCTCCTCTGAGCTTAACACTTTATTAAAGCAAGAATAATATCAATAAATATTATAGATCTGGTGAATTGGCTTTGTTAAGTGAGCATTATTATTAGATGGTAAATATGCCATAAAATGAATAGAAAATCTTATAATTTAGAAATATGTATTAAATATTAAAAGTTAAATTCACTTTCCATTTAGAAATGTTTCTTTTCATTAAAGCTCCTAATTTCTTCTGATGTATCTGTTAACAGAGCCTGGAAATGTTCCCCTCTTTTAGAGCTTCCTCAATTGGCAGCAAGAGACAAATAATAAACAATTAAATATATAAATATATACTATAAATTCAAGTAGTGATAAGTGGCAAGATGGAAAATAAATCAGAATAAGAAGGATGAAAATTAATAAAGGACACTATTTTACATAAGAAGTCCAAGAACAAAGAACCTTAATATTGTCAGATTTTTTTGTGGACATGATGGCAAATATGTAATACATTTCGGAGACTGAATTAAGCCTAGTAATTTAAGGATATTCTAACATGTAAATTTTAAGGAGAAAGAATATTGATTAATCAAAAATTAATCTGTCGAAGGAATCAAAGAACAGAGGCCTTAAAAATATCTAAAACATACAAAGAATGTACCTTATGACTCACACATTTCTTTTTTAAAAGCCAAAAAAGTATGTAACTAAATCATGCATTTATTTCAGAATATCGATGAGGTCATTTTGATATGTTCAAAATTTGTTCTTTCTCATTTATTCATTTATTTCTTTAGGAAATACATATTCTAACTCAAGTTATTTTATGAAACACATTGCTAGTTACCTATGGACTCATAGACTCCTAGGTGGTCGCTTATGAGACCAGCAACATTTTGGACCTACTGTATAGGACTCATAGCCTAACACTATCTTTATTACCAAACCATGTATTTTAATGAGACTCAGGGAAATACTTGCTTCAACCTTCATGAAATTATCTTGGTCGTTGTTGACTTTTGAATAGGAGTTATGCATCTATAACCTGACATTTCTTCCTTTATCTAACTAACTAGTTTACTATTTACCAAACTAAATAGTTTTATATTTTCTGTTTCACTACTAATATATTTCACTAGTAATATATTTTCTGTTTCACTACTAATATATTTCCCTCAATTTTCATATCTGTCAAGTTGGAAGACTCATATACATATTCTTAAATTAATTCTTACTTTAGTGTGTTAAAAAATGGGGTTCAGGAAGAAAAAGTGAATTTGTGCTAGATACTGGGTGAGACAAATATGAAAAAGAACATCCTAGATTCAAAGTACTTACTTTGAAATGAGGAGAATGACAAGGAAATATGTCTTATTTCTGTAGTACAGCACCCACAATCCCTGGTATATGAAAGGCACTTAATCAATGTCTGCTAAATTAATTATAAAAACATCACATTTAGACATGTAAAAAAAAGAGTTCTTATGTATCAACCAAAATGCAACAATTCAGTGTGAAACTTCTTATGATCTCCCTTCAACAACCTGGGCCTCATTGCAAAGAGTCCTTTAATTTCTGACTAGAGTCGAGAGGAAGGGCACAGATTCTACCTGCTAGCCTGTAGTGGTGAACTAAACAAGCTTAGAAGATGGGTCAAGAGAGGAATAATCCAGTTTTCCAACCAAAAAAAGCACTTGGGATCAGATAAAACTAATACTTACCAACCTATGTTCAGAAACAAGAATGTCAAACAAAATACAGCAGGGTCAGGCACGCAGGGAAGAGTGGGGTCAAGAGGAGAGAAGCAATGGTCAGAATGTAGGCCATCGGCAGGGAGAGGAAGATTCTACCTGGAGAGGTAAGCTGAGGGAGGGGGGTGGCCACGTTAAACCATCCTTTTCCATCTGATCTGGTTTAGAATTTATCTTTTTGAACCAAAGTAAAATGAAGTCCTGGAGTATATTAACACTACATTCAAGTATTAACTGCTCTTATTTTTCATACAGCACCCAACCTCTCCCCATCCCACTCACCACTTGTATGCAGTAAGAGCCTTGCTCCCCTGAGGCAGGGTACTATCTTCTCTCTAATGTTGTAGTTTTCACTTTTCCAGACTATAGGTTATGGAGCTGGAATAGCGGAAGGTGTGATCTTTGCTCCCCTTTCCTGCTTGCAGACCTTGCTGTCTCCTTTCCCCCTATAAAGTTTCTGGTTCTGAATTTCATGTTTTATCCATAGCAATCTTCCACCACTTCTTGGAGCAATAATTTATCAATTCCCTGGTCATTCCCTTTTCTTAAATATGCAAGCATCTGACTCACCTGTCACTTTCCCCAACACCCTTCCTATCTTGATGAAGTTAATAACCACACTGATGATTCTTCCCCAAACCTAGCCTCTCCTTCCTTTGCGTACTCTTCACTACTGATCTTGAATTCCACCCAACTTCACTTATTTCCTCTGTTATATCTAAGCCTCATTATTATTAACTGCAAACTCTAATGTCAATTTCTATGTATTTCACTCTCTGACTACACCTCCTGTCTTTCTAGTTCCTTCCTTTGGTACCCAGCTTTAACTAGGACTCAAATACACTGGTTCCATAGAGTTTTCCTTGCCACTCATGTACTTTTTATTTTTGGCTCAATATTTTGATCTACTTATTGAATATATCCTGGTTCCCTTACCTCTTTTGTCCTTTGTTTTCTTTGTGTGGTAAAACTACCCTATTTAAATCCAACTCTTTGTCTATTCTCTGGCTGAATAGACTGGAGAAGAACACATGGCTACACTGACTGTTATCATTGTGAATTCTTGACCACCAGGAAGTCATTGGTCCTGCCCAAAGATACTCTTCATTCACCTAGTCTGCCACATGTCCATGCTCGTCAATGATGATTGCATGCCTTTTCTTGTCTCCTCAAACCTCTAGCACGTCTCCTCAATCCGTATGCTCAACTGATGACCCTTCCAGGATTATAAATGTCGTAGTCACTCTGGAAAACAGTCTGGGAGTTTTATATAAAACTAACCATGCAAATACCATATGACCCAACAGTTGCACTCTTGGGCACTTGTCTCAAATAAATGAAAACTTATGTTCACACAAAAGCATGTATATGAATTTTCATCGCAACTCCATCATAATAGCCAAAAAACTTAACCCAGGTGTTCTTCAAATTTGAATGGTTAAACTGATAGCAAAGAAAAGGAATGGACTATTGATACATGTAATAGCATGAATGAATCTCAAGGGATTTAGATTGCCTAGAAAAAGCCAGTCTTAAAATTATATGATCCCGTTTATGTAATTTTCTCTTTTTTTAAGATTTTACTTATTTATTCGACAGAGAAAAACACAGCCAGAAAGGGAACACAAGCAGGAGGAGTAGAAGAGGGAGAAGCAGGCTTCCCACTGTTCAAGGAGCCCAATGTGGTGCTCCATCCCAGAACCCTGGGATCATGACCTGAGCTGAAGGCAGATGCTTAATGACTGAGCCACCCAGGTGCCCCTATAGTATTCTTGAAATGACAAAATTAAAAGAATGGAGAATGGACTAGTGGTTGCCAAGGATTAGAGATGGGGAAGAAGGCATATGGAGGAAAGCAAGAGTGGTTAGCAAAGAGCCTTGTGGTGTTTGAAATGGTCTCTATCTTGATTCTGGTGATGGATATATTATACACAAACCTACACACGTACTAAAGTTATCTAGAATTAAATATGCATAGGCATATACATACAAATGAGTACAATTAAAATGGGAAATCTGAATAAGATTGGAAAATCGTATCATTGTCAGGATTCTGATTATAATATTGTACTCTAGTTTTATAAGATAATGTTATTGATGGAAACAGTGTAAAGAAAGAGTGCACAGGATCTCTCTGTATCATTTCTTAGAACTACATGTAAATCTATAATTATTTCAAAGCCAAAAAAAATCAACTAAAAATGTTAGTGAACTATTGAAAACGCCTTGAGATTTTTGACAGTCCACCTCCCCCAACAATCTTTCAGCAAAGGGCATTAGTATCCATTGATGATTCTTACCTGAAGAGTTACCATGTTGATGGTTGCAAAATCGTGATTTTCTCAATCTATTATTCCTCCTGCATTTATTAACCCGCATTAATGTGGAAAAATAAAAGCTTTTTCTCCATCCCTATTTCTCCTGACCTTCTCTAACATATTCATCCTAACTTGGAGGTGAACCAATGAGGTGGGGCTGATTGATCTTTGCTCACTGATGACATGCAATATCATTTTGCTGTTTCCATCTCTTCTTTGACAGTGTTGAACCTGGTACTTCTATTAAGATAGCTTGAAATGTTCTGATCTGTGCCCTGAAATTTATCTGGCTGATTCTTTGTTTTTGTTTTTTTACCAAGCTTTCTCTGCATTTTGGCCTGGTGGCAGTGGGGACAGTGCACTTACCCCATTTGCCTTATGGGCCTTTACCTTTAGAAAAGTTTGTCTTTCCATCCTGCTTGAGGAAGACTTCCTCTATATATAATGTGTTTGTCTTTCATGGGGTGACATTTGGCATTTCCTTTCTTTGGACAATAACAGAAAAAAATTGGATTACAGAGAAGAGAAAAACTTTGGGGCAGTTTTTGAAACTATATGTCATTGCCATTTGGACTTGTAAGTTGTCCGGTCAGACATTATCTTGAGAAGTTGAAGGAGCGGGAACCATGAAAGACAGCATTTATCCAAAGGATCCCAGCTTTCTCACAAAGAAACTCTTCCAAATTTACAAAGACTGTCTGGACTAGAAGAAACTGAGAAACATTTAATTGCCAGTTTTGGATCCATCCTTTTACCTCATCCTACCTCAAGATCTAGGCACCATGCTAGGACAATGAGGAAATTTATTTTAATCATAGACATTAAAATTTCGGGCTGTGTGAGTGGCTCAGTTGGTTAAGTGGCAGACTCTTGATTTCAGATCAGGTCATGATCTTAGGGTCCTAGATGGAGCCCCATGTCACGCTGGATGGAGCCTCATGTCATGGACAGGACCAATGACTTCCCCCATGCTCAGCAGGGAATGTGCTTGAGGATTCTCTCTCTCCCTCTCCCCCCCACTGGTGCTCTTTCTCAAATAAATAAATCTTTTTTTTAAAAAAAAAGAAATTAAGTTTTTCACTTAAAATAATCTTTTCAGTGGTGCCTGGGTGACTCAGTTGGTTAAGTGTCTGCCTTTGGCTCAGGTCATGATCTCAGTGTTCTGAGATCAACCTCGACATTGGGCTCCCTGCTAAGCGGGGAGTCTGCTTCTCTCTCTCCCTCTGCCCCTCCACCCTGCTTGTGCTCGCTCTCTCTCTCTCTCAAATAAATAAATAAAACTTTTAAAAAAATAATCTTGTCATAGTATGTTAAAATAGTTATCCTATTATATTTGTTTGGCTTGACAAGGGTTTGTTTGTAAGTCAAGGAATTTCATATAATAATCTGGATTTTCTGCCTCTTTAAAAAAAAAAATCAGAAAAATCCTTTAATAGTGGGCTTTCATTATAACATGGTGACAGTTGGTAGGAGCTGATTAGCACCTCCTCCTTTAAATGGGGCAGAGTTTCAGTTTGCCATATTTCTCACGAAATTCTCATATTTCTAACCATTTCTTGTGAGATGGTTAATGAGGTACCAAAGGATGTCTAGGAAAGAAGACAGTCTGTGTTTCCATTTTCCTTAGGGAAAATATTACAAATATGACTATAATTTTATATAGTGAAATAATCAAATGAAAATTTGGTTGTAGATTTACTTACCACAGCTACTTGATAGAGTTGTCATCATTGAAAACTAACATTTAAATATTTCTTCAGTTTAAAGGTGGAGCCCAAGACTAAAGGATTAAAACAGCAGCAACAGCAACATAAGAAACTTCTGGCAGCAATGCTCTCTCAAGATTCTTTTGAGTCTCTTCACAGCCCTACCCCATCTGTAACAGAAGAAGATATTGATAATGAAGATGATGCAATGGAATTGCTGGGTAATTTTAAAAATTAATAATTTCTTTTTTTTCTTCTTCTCTGGCATTGTAAAAATGTGTAGTGTTTAAGAGATTTTAAAGTCTTTGAATAGTTTTGTGTTGGGGAAAGAAATCATTTAACACATACTTTATACGTTAGCCTTTCCTGAAGTTGCATGTAAGAACTAAGTTGAAATCACCTAAGCATGTGAAGTATTTATTAGACTGTATTTTGTGCTTTGTATATGCAGCACTTTACCTTCTGACTCCATACTCAGCCTTTATTCCATGTGCAATTGTGATAAAAATTCAAGTCTGTCTGCTTTATTCTCTGATTATGATTGCCTTGATCACATCTTTTGTTTATAAAACATATCCAAAATACATATTTCAGCCCTCATCCTAAGATATCCCCCTATTGTTTCAAGGATGTTTTAGAAAAATACAGTAAATTTAGAGCAGCAGATAGTAAATTAGTGTTTTATGTCTTCCATAAGTTAGAGGAGAGTTTGCAAGATGTCATTGTTTTCATAGGCTTGTTACTTCCATGAAAAAACTTATTAGCGTTGTATATGTAGGGAACCCTTTATATCTTAAACGAAGTAAATCTGTGTATTTATTTCACCATAAATCTTGGGATAGTAGTTTTTTGAAATTGAACTTTCCTTTTATTCTAAGTCATTAAAACAATTTCCAAATACTTTGTAATCATGTACTAAAGCAAATAAATAATGCAATCATTTGAAAGCCTCAAATAAGTTTAACATAGAATAAGGAGTCCCAGAAAATAAATAATGTAATCATTTGAAAGCTGCAAATAAGTTTAACATAGAATAAGGAAGGAGTCCCAGAAATATACCGACATTAAAGAAGATTTTTTTTCTAACCCACCTTCCTGGGTTTTAAGTGTTTATGGCAGTAAAATATTATCATGATAAAAAAATGGTATAGGTCTCCTTGCATAGACCTACAAAGGTGTTATTTACCCAGTGATGGCAAAGTCACTGATGTTTCCTGATGTCTTAATACTACATTCATTCTAGCATTGAGGAGACTGTCATGGCATTTCACTTCCTGATGTTCATTTTTTTTTTTTTTTAATGAACAATGAAGTCTGTTTTGTTTTTTTTTTAAGGAATCTCATCTCCCCGCCTCCAAATCATTCATGTGGGAGATGTGCCTGATGTTGTGGTACCCTCATTCAGCTTCAATTCAGCTAGTGTTTACTAAGCACTTACCATGTGCTAAGCACTGAGCTCAGTCCTAGGGACATAAAAACAAAATAATCATGGATCCTGTTGGCAGGAACTTTACATTTCTAGTGTTTGAAATAAAAATTTAAATACATCATTCTAGTAGTTTTTGCTACAGGTGCTAATTTGATTAAGCACACAGTTCAATGTAGGGTTAACGTAGGGTTAACACATAATGTGGAGGTGACCAGGGATGGTGGGGATGGTGACCAGGGAATATTTCATACAGAAACTGATTCCAGTGGTGAGGTGAGTCCTGGAGGACAAGTAGAGGGAGGTTCAGCAGGCAGGGTGTGTGGTCATTACCCTTATAGGTTTGTACTTTGTAGGAATGGACTCTTTTGCTATTGTGCTCCATAACTGTGCCTGTAAATTGTTCCTTTGCTTTAGTCAGTAATAGTGAAGGGGGCAAGACTTAAACCATGACTGTCGATGGAAGGGCCAGGAGGTTGTCCATATAACATCAGTGTTGGCTTTTTGGTACATCGACATTGGGTTGTGTCGACAGTGTTCTCTCTCTTCCTTCCTTTACATGACAGCTCTTGGTCATTTGACATCCCCAGGAAGACAATTATACTTAACTTGCAAAGATAATCTTTTGAAAAAATCCAGGCGTGCTCTGAATCACTTTGGATTTCCTGATAGTCTCAGGAGTATCTCATCAGAGTGGAGGAAATCATAAACTTCAGTGATATCGAGGAGTACTTTATGGAAACTCAAGTGTCACTCAGTGCTGGTACCCCCTAAGTCTCAGTTCCCCTGAAGTTTCTAGTCTCCCTAGTTGAAGACCAGACAGTTAGGTTTTGGAGACTATTTAATGTGAACAGTTAATAGCTGGTCCTCTTTTTTTGTTTTGCTTTTTCACTTAGACAGTTTAATCTGTGGTCTGAGCAAATTTTAGAATGAGAAATATTTGAAAGTTTGGACTTTCTCCCTGTAGCTCCACATATTTCAGCATATGCAGCAGTGGTATATTAATGCTGATCTCTAGACTATGAGATTTCTCTGCCATGACATGGAATGTTCCAACTCTACTGGGCTGTCCTCTAAAATAATGCCATATGCAACCCTGTTGCTTAGTTGTCTCAGTGAACAAAGGTCATATAGTGGAAAATTGTATCCAAAAGACTATTTTGCCCAGAAGTTCATTAATTATGTAAAATGGTATTTGGATGTGAAATATATTTGTCTTTAAAACCCAAGTATTCCTATCCATTCAATTATTTAGAAAATATGTATTTAAAATATAGGCACAGTTTTCTTCAAAAGTAGTATATATAAATTCATGATTTAAAATTTTACTTATGCTTTTATCTAAGATGATGGTTAATCTCTTACATGAAATCAAACAGATATACATGAAAAATTTCAGTTAATATAAAAGTTAAAACTTTTTTTCAGTCATAATATAGTAATTGGATAAACAATTAATATGCATGAGTATAGATATAAAATAAAATGATTATTAAGTTATTCAATTTTAAGACCTGACACCTTCAGTAGCCATGTATGTCACTATTAATATTTCAGTAGATATCAATCCCTAACTAATCAATTGATGTGATATTGCCAAATCAATTTAGAAACTATCTAATGTCTACTTTTTCAGGCCTTTTAATATTAGATTTCAATCGTATTGTTTATTATTAAAGAATTTTAAGTCCGTGTTTTTTGAAACCCTGGTCCCAGGGAAACATACATGATCGTACATATTTGAGGAAAATACAAATGCTAAGTTCCTGAAAATTTATTTGAAATCAAATTTTAGTACATAGAATCATTGTAAAAGGTGAGAGACATCTGGTATTTAAAATATCTTTTGCGGGCGCCTGGGTGGCTCAGTTGGTTGAGCGACTGCCTTCGGCTCAGGTCATGATCCCGGAGTCCCGGGATCGAGTCCCGCATCGGGCTCCCAGCTCCACTGGGAGTCTGCTTCTCCCTCTGACCTTCTCCCCACTCATGCTCTCTTTCCCTTTCTCTCTCAAATTCTCAAATAAATAGATAAAATCTTTAAAAAAAATAAAATAAAATATCTTTTGCAAATCTGCAACATTGTGTTGAATGAGTTTGCTATAACTTATATGTGTTTTCAGTGTATAACTTGTCTAAATCAGGTGTAACTGGCTGAAAAATTTATTATGCCCAAGGGTAATCTGAACTCTTTGTGAAGTGATAAATAAATGAGAAGTATAATTATTAATGTTAATGTAACAAAGGATTATTCTTCAGTAAAACTCGTTGAAGGGGGAAAATAAGCCTTTCAGTTGAATAAGTAGAAGTCAGTAAAACTTCTTACCTTAATTTGTTGGTTAAGGGATCTAGCATTAATAATACATACTGGCTGAGATTTAATTCTTTATGGTTGTTTAGTTGTATGTTTTTGGATTTGTATTCCAAGTGTATTGGGCATGTGAAAATATAGTACATACAGCATCTATAACTTTTTAAGTAGATTAAATATTTACTATAAAATTTCTTTAAATATTACTTTTAAATTCTGAGCACAAAAGTAGTTTAATAAGGAATTAATATAAAATATAGAATAAAATATCCAAATTAGTGGAATTTTAAGATATAACAATTTTAAGCACCACTAAAATTGGTACCCTAATTACAGAAGATATTGAATAAAGTATCTGCCAGATCACCTCAAAGTAATTCATTCTAATCCTCAAATATAAGATACTCTCTAGTATTTTAGTAACTATGCTGGAAATAAAATGATCACAATGATTAAATTTATTTAAACAAACTTATTTAAAAAGTTATTAAAATCAATAATTTTTCAAATGTAGAAAGACAAATTATAGTGGTACAGCAAGTGATTTATAAAAAGCCTATATGTATCTTTTACTTCGTTAACTTTCACAGAAAATTTGAAGAACTTCACAAATATAAAAGATATTTCAGCTTGTAAATGTAAACTCATTTTCATTACATACATTTTTATTTTATTTTTGATGAAATTCTAATTGCAATTATGTGTTTGATTATCATATGTAACTTATACTCCCTTGAAAATATCAGAATTTTTTTGATAAGCACAAGTATTAGTCTTACACATTTTAGTATATTACTTAAAAAAATGGTTTTTTGGCTTTCTCAGAATTGATGATGTGGCAAGTGTCTAAAAAATCACATTCCAGAGATGCTAAAAAAAGAAAACAGCATTAGTCATGATTTATACTTTCTGGTCTTAGAAATAATCGTATAAATAGAATTAAATAATCATAGAAAAATTAAAACTAACATTGTATTATGAAAAGCAAACCAGGTGATTGCAAATATATTTTATTTGTTTTAAATATAATAATTAAGAACAAGTATAATTATATTGCTATTCTTTGCAGAATACAGTAATTTCT
The DNA here is from genome assembly GCA_028533885.1 of Nasua narica. Lineage (NCBI taxonomy): Eukaryota > Metazoa > Chordata > Mammalia > Carnivora > Procyonidae > Nasua > Nasua narica. Next base: position 111,885,390 of record CM052798.1, read on the forward strand.
AAATTTCTAAAACCCCACTATCTTACTAGATTATATAAAACAAACTTAATTATTAAGAGGAGCTGATTGCATTAAGGCAGTCTTTTGGCAAATTCTTTTGCATTGTGACCAGTCTTTATAAATTAAGCATTCACTTTCTGTCCTGTTTGTTTTTTTTCCCAGCTGGAGGCTTCTTAAAATAGAAAGCACCCATATTTACAGAATAAAAACGTGTATTTCAATTAGTGAAAAATGGATGCTCTCATTCAATGATGTTAGAAAAGGAGGGGAGAGGACCTTAAATGTTAAAAAAAAATCCACCTACCTACCTATGTATAAACTTATATTCTACTGACATTAAGTATCTGAACTAATCTAAAGCACATATGAACTTTGTTTCCTTTGAGTATTGATCATTGGAAATATCAGGATAATAGAAGAGTTATCACTTTAAAATGAAGATTCTTTGTAGAAAAGCTTCTTTTAAAAAGTTGAGGACTTTCCAAAATTAAAATTATGGATCCTTTAATATTATCTGTAATGTTGCTTTAAATACTGCTTAGAAATTCATTCAGCATAGTACCAAAATAACTTAATATGGGATTAGTACATATTAGAGATAAAATATTCCAAATTTGTGGGGTGTTAAGGTGTAGCGATTTTAAGGACCACAGAAGTCAGTGAAATCTAGAACATACTGAAAAATAACACCCAGATCACCTCAATCTAAGTAGCTCTCTTTTTAAAATACAAGATACTCTCAGAAATCCCAGTAATTGCACTGGCAGTTGATGACCACAGTTACCCAAATATTATTAAAAAAAATCTGCACATATATTTTTAGATGTTCACCAAATAAATTAATGTACTTGAAAAACTAGGATTTCACACAGATGTATGAAAATAATCTTTCACGTGCTAAATAATAGATATTAACTGCTGTCGAGCTGTGTGATATATTGTTAACAGAAATTCTGTGAAACGCCCCTGCTATCGGGTTTGGTCCTATATATTTGAATTCTAACTTCGGCTCGCTTTAGAGCCATCACTGCCTGCACAAATGCCAAATAAGTACAGGCTGAAGTGTCTTCTAAGTGGAGTTGAATAGCACTGGGTTTGTCTCTGTGGATTACCGTGACAACATTTGAGAAAAACCACTCAGACACATTTTTTCGTTTAGCACATATCATGCACCTGCTATGTGAACAGTACTATTCATATTAATATACAGCACTAGAATATTACATCTTTTAATTTTCTAATTACTTGATCACTTTGGCCTTTGAGAGAATGTTGCATCTAGTGAACATTGGCATCTGTATAGAACCCAACAATTTGTAGATTTTTGCTTCAACTCCCAATTAGTCCACTAATTAATTCATTCATAGGTTTATTAATTTCTCTACTTACAAAGTGACTCTGCACCTTCCTGGGAGTTCAAATTTGCACAAATATGAGCATGTTTCAGGAAATATTAACTATTCAGGGATGATTCTCAAAATTTGGTTTGCTTAAGAGGCTTATTTTAAATAAAAATTCCAGTCCGCTCTATCTCCAATTTTTGGTACATTGGATTTGAATACAGCCCATGAATCCCCATTTTCCAACAGGAATGCCCTTCCTCCTGTCCTTTAAGAAATTCTGTTGCAGGTTATCTGTACAGCATGCAGTGATAACCACTTTTTTTGTTGTTTGATCTAACATATTCTGAAGTAAGGGGAATAAAATTGTAGAAAGTGTGATTTTTATAATAAAAAGAGCATAGAATAGAGGTCTCTGAGTTAACCAAGCTCTTTGGAAATATTTCCTGAAAACAAGGACAAGTCTTGCTAAGAAGCTTTGGTTACTGTACTTTGTACTACTAATTATTTGTTTTCCCTCCCGATATCATACTTTATAGGAGCACTTGAAAGATGAGCTGCTAGAGTACAAAAATTACATTAAGTTATGAAATGATTCTAGCATAGACCTGTGGACATGATCTCATTGAGATTCTGTTTTATCATGTTATTATTCTAACTTTATTTGGGATTCTGACTTCACTTGTTAGATATGACTTGTTAGATATGCTTTGTTAGATATGACTCATAGCTCCCTTGACAGTCTTCTAGAAGTACTCGTATTGTGTTTGGAATTGCATTTGTGGTTTCTTCTCTTCATTCCTCGTTTGTGTTTCTTTTCAACAAAATATTGGAACATTCACAAATGATAACTGGCATTTACATGTAGAGATTGCCTTTTAAATAAATATAAACTTTCATGTCACTAAAAACATACATTATCCTACATGATTTACTTTTATGGCATTTAATAAGAAATTTTTTTTCCTTAAATATTTTTTCTAGTGGTTAAAAGTAGATCAATGTAGCAGAATAAAGTCAAGAGTTTGAAAATAAAATCTAAGCCCATGGACATATTATTGACAATTGTCCTTCATCTCAGTTGTAGAACTCTATGAAAATTTCTTTACTTCAAAGATAGCTGTTTCAGTATATGTGCAAGTTGTTTAATACGTATTTCTCACCCTGAAATAAGTTACAGATTGTTTGACATATAACAGTAATAAAAGTTAATGTGCTTTTTCATATTTAGGTCATAGCTTTTCATTGAGTATCTTGCAAAGGTGTGAGTCAGATTGTGGTGTGATTATTGGTCTATGTCCAGAGCACTGAACTAAAAAACTCAGAAGACCAGCTCCAGCCCTCATGCTGCCTTCTGCTAGTTTTGTCATCTTAGCTCCAAGTACTTAATTATAAAATGCTGGTAACAACTTCAGTCTTCCTATCACATAGGGATGTTGTGGGAATAAAAATGAGGTGTTCTCTGAAATGCTTTTATTACTTTCTTTTTGTCATAACAAGAATATTTGGGGGAAAAAAAGCCCCTAGAATTTATGGAAGTATCCTTCCAAGTAAACTTACATCCTCCAACGCCATATACATTTTGTTTAGTTATAAGCAAAGAAAAAAAAATAGCTTTCTGTGGCTTTGGAAATACCTACTGACAGTAAAAATTGATGTTTCCCACAAGATAATACAATCGAAGTCTTGAAGAGAAAGGAGGTAAAGCTACAAATGTATTTGCAAGCCAAAATAATTGATATATCAATATAATGCATTATATTTTTTATTTTTAGCATGGCGATTTAAGAAAGGGCAAGCATTGATGTTATTTGGTTAAAGATATAGAGCAAATTACTCCACTGTCTTTAATTTTCTTCCACATAAGTGTGTAATTTCTAAGAAGAAAAGAAAAATCTTTTCTGCATACACAAGAAAATCCACTAGCATAAGTGAGCTGGGAGCAAGAATAGGTGGGAGAGACAAAGATGAGATATATAAGAACTAGAAATTCGTACCATACGTTTTACATGCTTTTGTATAAATAAAACCATAAAAGTGTTGAAAAATCTACAAGCTTTAAAAACTCTTTAGTTATAAGTATGGAAATATTGATACAGCACTTTTTCTGGGTTTACATTAATTCATTGTATAATCAAATCACAAACAATTTGAAAATCAGTGTTAAATATTATTAGGGTGTTGTTGCTTTTGAAATAAATTTTCCCATTTCAAATATATAATAAAATGGTAATATTATCCTTCAAGATGTTTGTTTAGCTGTGGTATTGATTTTCACACAGTTTGACTGAATTTAAACTAATTTTGTACTTTATATAAGAGTCATTTGAAAGTAGTGCCAAAATCACTATTTTACTGTATTTTTTGCTTGGTTGAAAATATGCAACAGAGTGTTATTAACTTAGCAATTATTTGCATTTTGACATAAAAAACAATAGACATTAAAGAGGTATTAAAACTGTTCTCCTGAATTGTTTAAAACTTCTTGTGTAACGGCAATAATCTGTTTAGATTTCTACATATTACAATATCACTGATATTTAATCAACTCTAAATAGAAAACTAAAATTATTGAAATTGAAATATTGAATACACAGTAATAGAGGGGGTATAGAACTTGTCAATTGTTTTCAGTATCTGAAAGCAATAGTTTTGTAAAGGTTCATTCAAGATTTTTAAAGGTATTTTAAAAATACATTTTTAAAAATCTGAAATATTTAAACTGGTTCTATATAGGAATTTCCTTTAGAATGAAAGTATTATGATTTTCTTTTTTTAATAGTCTTCTATTGTGTAATTTCAGAAAATATGCTTAATAATCATGAACATATTTTTTTAAGTTGCTCTAAAACTTTTCCCCAAAAAATATAGAAAAAAATATGACATTGCTCTAATGGAGGTAAATTAAATTTAGTGATTTTATTTTACTTTTCAACATTTTAGTTTCTTTCTGCAAAAAAGATTTAATGCCTAATATTAATATAAAATGAATTCACTTAGAGTATAAATGTAAAATTTCATATAAAATTTATTTCCTTTAAAATTTACTTTTTTGGGAAATGTCAGAAGGGAATTTATTAGGCCGACTGTTTTTCATCTTTTATATGCTGTCATATTTACTTTTTTAATCACTAATATTTAAGTAAAATCTATTTCAGAAATTTAATGTAGAGTATTATAAATTTGGTAAAACAAATATTAATCTAATGAGATTAATTTTATGAAAGATGATATAGCATGATATTAGAAATAACAACAGTGTACATGAGCTTTGCATTCAGGTAACCCTTTTTGCAAGTTTCAACATTGCCTCTTACTAATTCTATGACTTGAGAACAGTAACTTTTTACTTTCTAATATCAAATACATCATCAGAAAAATAGAACTTTGGCAATACTTATAGGGTTTTGTGAAGATTAAGTAAATAATTCATATTAAGTATTCAGTGTATTTGATAAAGGATTATCAAATAGAGCTATAAGAAGGATTTTTTGCTATACTTCATATTATTTTTATACCAGTTCCTTTCCTATCTCTAGCTAGCACATGAGGTTTAGTACATGTGAAAAAGAAATTAAGAAATAGGACTTTGGCCTTGGGGGTTTAAGTGTTTAGTCTTTTATCATAAATGTCTCATATAGATATGTTCCACATATTTAGAAATTATTTCAACAGGTACTCTCTACTTGATATTTAAGTCCTTCTTTTTTCCCTTACCTTAAAAAATCATAGGCAACTTTCTCATAAAAGAATGCCACATGAGCCTATATATCCCCTAGTGTGTCAGAAAGAATCTTGGCCTTTTCTTCCACTGAAAGATAATACCCCCATTAGAAGAGAATATTATAATATTCAATATTCCCTAATTATCTGGAGAAATTATTTTCAGCAATTTGAAATATTAAAACTTTTTAAAAACAGTATCAAAAGCTAGGAACTCACATCTGATTTTCTCTTACATGTTTTTGTTTTTGTTACCAGATTACTGCCTCCCTGATTTACAATCATTGACATTCATAGGGCCTTCAGTAGTGTAAGAAAGGTGATACCTGGTTTGTAGAAACATGGAGACTTTTGGCCCATTCATCCCAACTTATCATGGGAATAAGATTTGTTGCATTCCAAAACTAGTTCAGAGAAGTAAATATTTTCCAAAGCTTGTGCAGGCTACACGCATGTTCATATTATAATGCATTCTTCTCTTTTTTAAGTAATACTATCTTTTAACCTTTCATGAACAGAAAATCCATATCTAATAATATAAGCAAAAATATCAGGAGAGGAAGAGGGAAATTTTTTTTCAGGCTACAATCTGGTGTTCTTTTTCTTTTTCTTTTCTTTTCTTTTCTTTTCTTTTCTTTTCTTTTCTTTCTTTCTTTTTTGTGGACTTCTGTTGTTCATAATCTAAAACTTTCTCAAATAACATTGTTAATATTTTGATACTATCTGATTCCTAACATCTGGGTGGCTGAGTTAAGGGCGTCTTTTACTGAAAGTAGTAGTTTAAGATAAGAAATGTGTCTCTGCTCATATATAATCTAAATACAAAAGGACCAAGGGCCAAACAAACTCCTAGCCACTTTACTTTGATAAAAAAAAAATTAAGAATGTGGGAGAAGTGGGGTTCTTGGGTAGCTCAGTTGGTAAACATCTGACTGTTGATTTTGGTTTAAGTCATGATCTCAGGGTTGTGAGATCCAACCCCGCATCGGCCCCATGCCAGGCATGGAGCCTCCTTAAGATTCTCTCTCTCCCTCACCTGTTGCCCTTCCCCCGACAACTCACACTCTCTTCTCTCTTTCTCCAAAAAAAACAATGTAAGAGAAGTTATTCTCTAAAATAAAAGCTTTTAACTGGGAGAAAGAAAATTCTAAAACATACATTTAAAAAGATCAAAAAAGCAACATTTTTTGTGATAAAGTTCAGATTATTTGCTCACTATTCCACTAATAAACATACATGATTATTCCTTTAGAAATGTTATCTTTGTTTAAAATACACTTCTAGCCATAAGGAGAAATGCATTTCACATTAATAAGTTTATTTTCTAAATGGTAGCATTTCTAAATTGTATCGTTGCCTCCTCTAGTGATCGAGTATTTAAATAATTCTCAGTTCAGGGTGGGGAAAAAGGCAAGAAAAGTCATATGTGCTCATTAATGGTCTTATAATGGCTTTCGGATTTTGGCGTTCTTAGTTCCCTCTTCCACTGGATGTTCAAATATGCATACTAGCAACTTATTTCATTGTTTATTACCTTGCTGATAGGCAAACAAAACAAAACAAAATGAAACTTGACCAAAGAATAATTTTCTCTAGAAAAATACTGGCTGTTTTTTGGCAATATAAGCTAAATATGGAACTTTTAATATCAAGTATGCTGGAAATCAACTGTCCTTTAAAATAATATTTATTTTTGATTATCAAGAGATATATTCAGTGTAAAGAGTGTGAAATTATAGAAGTCAAAGTAGGTAAATGTTACACAGAAATAACTGTTAAAATGTTTTGATGATGTTTTAGATATTTTTATATATGATGTATGAAGAATAGTATTATCATGTATATTTGTAATATGCAATAAACTGTGCTAAGTGCTTTCTGTACATTACTTAGTAATTACAACATACCATGGAGTAGGCTGTATTATTATTCTCACACTATAGAAAAGGATACAAATCCTTGCAAAGCAAAATTTACCTAGATTATGTAGTTATTACTCAAGAATCAGATTCCTAAGCTTCTGAATTAAAAACTAACTATGCGGGCGCCTGGGTGGCTCAGTTGGTTGAGCAACTGCCTTCGGCTCAGGTCATGATCCCGGAGTCCCGGGATCGAGTCCCATATCGGACTCCCGGCTCTGCGGGAAGTCTGCTTCTCCCTCTGACCTTCTCCCCTCTCATTCTCAGTCTCTCGCTCTGTAATAAATAAATAAAAAATCTTTAAAAAAAAAAAAAACTAACTATGCAACACATACACATTAAAATACACATTTAAATTAACATATATATATTTACTTGCCCCATATATGCAGTTTTTACATAATAAGCAAAATTTAAAATTTAACATCAAGGGCTTCTGCCTCAAGTCATGATGGAATATCTGACATGTAGGACACTGTGAGAAGGTGGCCATCTGCAACCCAAGGAGAGAGCTCTTACTAGTTATTGCCATGTTGATCTTAGACTTGCCAGACTCCGTGACTATGAGAAAATAAATATCTGTTGTTTAAGACACCCAGTCTAAGATATTTTGTATGGTAGCCTAAGCCAACTAAGACATTCATAAACATTATGTTGATCTAAAGAAGCCGGACGCAAATGATTACATACTACTAATTTAACCATAAGAAATTCAAGAACGGGCAAAACTAATCTATGGTGCTAGAAATCAGAACATGGTGGGCCGGGTGAGGGATTAGAATGAAGAAACTTTCTGGGGTGATAGAAATATTTCATATCTTGACTGGTTGTTCATTACATGGGTGTACCTATATATTTCTCAAAATTCATTACATCGTACACTTAATATCTGTGCATTTTACTAAAAATTTGGATTGAAAGATAAAGTAGCAATTTTCACAACTAAAAATTGTGGCCGTATACTGTTACATCATGAGAATATTCCAAGAGTTAAAATTAAAGTTGACATTTGTTATTGTTTCCAAAATGAAATGATGGTTGGATTTCATATAAAAGCACATGAGGTATGAAAAGTAATTCAAGACAATCATATGGGTCCTTGCTACAGAAATGTCTCATAACCGTGACCTCTGATAACTTTTGTAAAAATATGCGTCTTTTGTAAGCATGATGTTTGAATAATCCTGAGCAGAAACAGAAATTGTCATTTTAATTTCACAGTAGCACTTCAAAAGACAGAATTTGATCTTTGATGATAAATTTTCTCATTTTGAATATATATACTCTTGCAGTATGGTCACTATCATTTATTTGAAATACTGAAATTTCCTTTCTTACCAGTGTGCCTGTGGCATAAAGAGTGAAAGATGTGGAAATTTGACCTAAAAACGCCCTTATTGTCAACTGAAAATGTATAGTACTATAATGTGAATGTGATTATGTGAATGTGATTCCTTTTTTAAGCATCTTTATTGAAACATACAATGTGACATAAAATTCACTCATTTAACATGTACATTTCAATGGTTTTTACATAATTCACAGAATTTTGCAAGCATCTCACAATCCAAGAATATTTTCCTTACCCCAAAACAAACCCAGTTTTAGCAGTCACTACTTGTCTCTCACACCACCCACTCCCTCACCTCTAGGTAATCTTTAATCTATTTTCTGTACCTACTCATAGCGTTACATATAAATGGAATCATATACCATGTGGTCCATTGTAAAGGCCTTCTTTTGCTTAGCATAAAGTTTATAAGATTTATCAATGTTGTAACATTAAAAAAAAAAAGCAGACTTTAGGCATTAGAGCATTTTTAGGTTCACAGAGAATTGAACTGAAGGTACAGAGAGTTCCCACATAACACCCAGTCTCATATTTGCATAGCCTCCCCTACTATCAACATTTCACACTAGAGTGATACGTTTGTTATAATAAACCTACATCAATTCATTACTATCACTCAGAGTCTATACTTTACATCTGGGTTCATTTTTGGCATTGTACATTCTATTATGTTTGGCATTGTACATTCTGTTGGTTTCTAAAATGTATAATACATGTATCCTCCATTATGACATCATACAGAGTTGTTTTATTACCCCCAAATCCTCTATCCCATATTTGTGCCTCCTCCCCCATAACCCCTGGCAACCACTATTTCTTTTACTTTGCCCATAGTTTTGTCTCTTCTAGAACATCACACAGTTGGATTTATGCAGTTTATCGGATATTGAGATTGACTTCCACACAGTTCTGCACAGTTTATTTATCCATTCATCTACTTGAAAGACATCTTGTTAGCGTCCAAGTTTTGGCGGTTGTAAATAATGTTGTTGAAAATATGTGTGCAAATTTTTGTGTGGACATGAGTTTTTCAACTAATTTGGGTAAATACCAAGGAACGTGATTGCTGGATTATAGTAAAAGTATGTTTAGTTTTGTGAGAAACAGCCAAGCTGTCTCCCAAGCTGGCTGAATCATTTCGTATACCCATCACCAAGGAATGAGAGATCCTTTTGCTGCACATCTTCACTATCATTTTGTGTTTCAAGTTTTTGGGATTTTAGCCATTCTAATAGGTATGAAGAGCTATCTCTTTGTTTTAATTTACAGTTCCCTAATGATATATGATGTTGAGCACTTTTTAATATGCTTATTTGCCATCTATATATCTGTCTGTTCACATCTTTGACCTAGTTTTTATTGGTCTTTGTTTTCCCATTGTTACGTTTTAAGAGTTCTTCGTATATTTTGGATAACAGGCTTATATCAGATGTATCTTTTGCAAATATTTTCTCTGTCATTCTTTTGACATTGTTTTTCCCAGAACAGAAGTCTTTGGTTTAATCAAGTCCAGCTTACTAATTCTCTATGCTAATTCATTCTCCATGGATCATGCCTTTGGTGTTATGTCCAAAAAGGCATTAACTTACCCAAGATCATTAAGGTTTTCTGTGTGTTATCATTTAGGAGTTTTATAGCTTTGCCTTTTCCATTTAGATCTGTGATCCGTTTTGAGTTACTTTTTATGAAGGGTGAAAGGTCTGTGTCCAAATTAATTTTTTTCTACAGGTGAATATCCAGTTATTCCAGTGCCATTAATTGAAAAAGATGATCTTTTCTCCATTTCATTACCTTTACTCCTTTTTCAAAAATGAGTTAACTATAGTCATGTGGGTCTATTTCTAAGCTCTCTATTGTGTTACCACTCATCTGTGTGTCTATTCTTTTACCAATGCCACACTGCCTTAATTATTTTAGGTTTATGTTAAGTCTTGAAGTTGGGTACTCTCAGTCCTCCAGTTTTGTTCTTCTGCTTCATCATTGTATTGTTGGCCCCTTTGTCTTTCCGTATAAACTTGTGAGTAACTTTGTAGATATCCACAAAATAACTTTCTGGGATTTTAATTGGGACCGTAACTGAATGTATAGATCAAGTTGGGAAGAATTGACATCTGGATAATATTGAGTCTTCCTATTCCTGAATATGGAACACCTCTTCATTTATTTAGTTCTTTGATTTCATTCATCAGAGTTCTGCAATTTTCCTTTGTTAGACTTATAACTAAGTATTTCACTTTGTAGGGTGCAAATGTAAATGGTATTGCATTTTTAATTTCAAATTTCACTTATCTATTGCCGTCTTTTGAACGTGATTGACATTTGTATACTAACCAGTATCCTGCAACCTTGCTATGATTACTTGTTTGTTCCAGGAGCTTTTTTGTCAGTTGTTTCACTTATTTTATTTTATCTTATTTATTTATTTTTTTAATTTAATTTAATTTTATTTTATTTTATTTTATGATTTTATTTATTTATTTGACAGAGAGGAGAGAGATCACAGGTAGGCAGAGAGGCAGGCAGAGAAAGAGTCAGAAGCAGGCTTCACTCCCTGCTGAGCAGAGAGCCCGATGTGGGGCTCGATTCCAGGACCCTGAGATCATGACCGGAGCCGAAGGCAGAGGCTTTTGACCTCTGAGCCACCCAGGTGCCCCTGTTTCACATATTTTACATAGATAATCATGTCATCTATGAACAAAGACAGTTTATTACTTCCTTCTCAATCTGTATACCTTTTATTTCCTTTTCTTATTACATTGGCTAGAACTTGAAGTACCATGTCAAGGATTGATGATAGAAAACATTCTTCCCTTTCACCTAATCTTAGTGGAAATGCTTTGAGTTTCTCACCAGTTAGTAGAGGATTTTAGCTGTATGTTTTTGTAGATATTCTTTCTCAAGTTGACAAAACTCCCCTTTATTTCCAGTTTATTGAAGGTTTTTATAAGGAATGGATGTTGAATTTTGTCAAATGCTTTTCTGCATCCCTTGATTTGATCATGTGATTTTTCTTTTTTAATCTGTTGATGTGATGAATTATGTTGATTGATTTTTGAAAGTTGAACCAGCCTTGCATACCCAGGATAGACCTCACCTGGTCATTGTTTATATTCTTTTGATACATTATTTGATTCAACTTCTAAATATTTTGTTGAGGATTTTTGCATCTGTGTCTATGAGAGGTATTGAACTGTACTTTTCTTGTAATATCTTTATCTGTTTTTGGTATTGAGATAATGTCTTCCTCAAACAATGAGTTAGGAAGTATTCTCTCTGCTTGTATCTTCTGGAAGAGATTGTAGAGAATTGGTATAATTTCTGTCTTACGTGTTTGGTAGAATTCACAAGTTAAGTCATCTAAGTCTGTTTTGGAAGATTATTGATTCAATTTCTTTAATAAATATGGGCCTATTCAGATTGTCTATTTCTTATCCCTTTTTATGTGACTTTTGGCAGTTTCTGCCCTTCCAGTAATAGGTCCATTTAATTTAGGTTACCAATTTGCATACATAAAGCTATTCATACTATTGCTTTATTATTGTTTTCATGTTTGTAGTATCTGTAGTGATGTTCCCTCTTTCATTTCTAATCTTAGTAATTTGTGTCTTCTCTATTGTTTTCTTAGTTAGCTTGGCTAGAAACTTACCAATTTTATTCAGCTTTTCAACAACCAGCTTTTGGTTTTGTTTATTTTTATCTATTGATTTCCTGCATGAATTTCATTGGTTTCTGCTCTGATTTTTCTTAGTATTTTTTCTTCTCCTTACTTTGGATTTATTTTGCTCTTCTTTTTCTAGTTTCTTAAGGTAGAAGCTTAGATTATTGATTTTAGAGCTTTCTTCTTTTCAATATATGTATTCAATGCTATAAATTTTCTTTTAAGCACTGCATTGGCTGGATCCACAAATTTTGATGTTTGTTTTATTTTCATTTCATTCAGCATATTTTTTAATTTTGATTTCTTCTTTATGTGTTATTTAGAAATATATTGTTTAATCTCCAATTATTTTCTGACATTTCATTGCTTTTCTATTACTCATTTCTAATTTAATCCCAATGTGGTTTGAAAATAGACATTTCATTATTTTTATTTTTTAAATTTGTTTTTTTATGGCCAAAAATGTGGTCTGTGTTGGAGACTGTTTCACATGAGTTTGAGAAGAGTGTATATTCTGCTATTGATGAAGTAGTCAATAGACATCAATTGTATACAATTGATTGATGGCACTGTTGAGTTCAACTATGTCCTTATTGAATTTTTGCCTGCTGGATTTGTCCATTTCTGATAGAAGGATGGTGAAGTCTCCAGCTATAACAATGAGTCCATCTATTTCTTCTTGCCATTTTTTCTGTTTTTGGCTCATCTATTTCGATGTTAGGCATGTACATATTAGGGATTATTATATCTTCTAGGAGAATTGGTGTATTATGGTGTAATACTCCTCTTCATCCCTGATAACTTTTCTTGTTCTGAAGTTTGTTCTAGGTTGTTGAGTATTTTCTCTCAACACTTTATTTCACTTCACTTTATTCTTGCTTGTATGGTTTTTGAGGAGTTGGAAGTAATTCATATCTTTTCTCCTCTAGAGAGAATGTGTTCCCTGCCCCATCTTTGATTTCTTTCAAGACTTTTTCCTTTATCTTTGATTTTCTGCAGTTGGAATACAATATGTCTACGTGTTGGGTTTTTGTATTTGTTTTGCTTTTTAGACATTTATCCTGCTTGATATTCTCTGTGATTCTTGCATCTGTGGTTTGGTGGCTGACACTAGTTTGGAGGAAATTTTCAGCCATTATTATTTCAAATATTTCTTTTGATCTTTTCTCTCTTTCTTTTAGTATTCTTGTTATCCATATGTTACACTTTTTGTAATTATCCTGTAGTTCCTGGATATTCTGGAGATTTTTTTTTCCCAGTCTTTTTTCTCTTTGCTTTTCTGTTTTGGAAGTTCCTATTAACATATCATCAAGCTTAGAGATTCTTTCCTCAGTCATGTCTACTGTACTAATGAGCCCATTAAAGACACTCTTCATTTCTGTTAGTTTTCAATCCCTAGCATTTGATTTTCATTCTTTCTTAGAATTTCATCTTTGCTTAAATTGTCCCTCTGTTCTTACATGCTGTCTTCTTTATCTTCTTTATGCCCTTTGCATCTTAGTCATCGTAGTTTTAAATTTCTGGTCTGACATCCTTTCCATATCTGAGATTTATGGTAAGCCTTCAGTCTTCCAGCTTTGTTCTTCTCCTTTTGTATTATGTTGAGTCTGAATCTGATGCTTGCTTTATCACTTGGATTATTTTTTGGTTTTTAGTATGTCTTGCGGTCTTTTCCTTGATAAGTAAGCTTGAAATATTTGGTAAAAGGAACCGTGGTAAATAAGCTTTAGTAACGTAGTGGTAACTTTTGGGGCAGGAGAAATGTTCTATAGTCCTCTGATTAGATCTCAGTTTTTTAGTGAGTCAGTGTCTCTGGACTGTGAAATGTATAAGTATTTTGCCTTCTCCTTGCTCCACCTAACTAACCCCTTGATGGGGACAGGATAGATAAAGGAGGCTGGCATTAAGTATTCCCCTTGTGTTAGGAATTTTACTTCCCTAGGTCAATTAGACTCTTAAAAAACATAGTAGTTTGGGTTCTGGCAAAATAATTTCTCTCAAAGGCAGACCTTGTTAAGAACAGAATACTCTAGCATATTTCAAGATGGTTACTTTTCCCCTTTCCCTGCCAGAAGCCCAAGGGGGATTTTTCCATGGTATTCACTGTGAGAATGTGGTAAAGCTCCTGTAAACTCACAAATGTATTGGTGCTCCTCCATGACTGGGCCCCCTGGAGTTTTTAACTTTCAGACTTGTCTAGCCTGCGCCCAAGCAATTCATCAATTACAGGTTAGGTATACTTACCAAGGCACTGTATCCCATGGAGGCTTCTATTCATGGGTTTCTTCTCCAGAAAATCGTGATTATCTGTATCTGCCTGTCTCTCTGTCCAGTTCTGGGGGCAGTGGTTTGCCACACACACACACACACACACACACACACACACACACACAATCTTTTTATTTTAGTTTAGTATTTCTGTGCCAATATATATATATATATATTTTTAGTTTTGTCCCTTGCTTTTAAAATTCAAGCTCAGAGACTTGTTGCCTAATTCATGGGCTTATTCTATTTACATTTATTAGAACTCAAAGCATTGGAATTTATTTTGCTACCTTGTTTTGTGTTTTATATTTGCTATAGTATTTTTTCTTCTACATCTTTTTTTCCTAGTTTTTGTTTGTTTTACTACTTTACTTCCCATCCACAGATTTCGGTTGACTTGTCAGTTTTTGTTAAACAATTCAAAGAGGTAGCATGGTAAAGAGAATGGCCTTTAGAGGTAACATGCCAAGGTTTAAGACTCCCAAGATCGGGGGCGCCTGGGTGGCTCAGTTGGTTGAGCAATTGCCTTCGGCTCAGGTCATGATCCTTGAGTTCTAGGATCGAGTCCCGCATCGGGCTCCCCGCCCCACGGGGAGTCTGCTTCTTCCTCTGACCTTCTCTCCTCTCATGCTCTCTCTCACTTTCTCTGTCTCTCAACTAAATAAATAAAATCTTTAAAAAAAAAAAAAAAGACTCCCAAGATCGCCACTTAGTAATTGTGTAACCTTAAGCCGGTTATTTCAACCACTCTCTTCTGCATTTTTCTCATTTTCAGAATGAGGATGACATTCAGAGAATTACCATGAGGATTAAAAGAGTAAATATATGTAAAATAGTACTTGATACTTAGTAATAGTAAGCATTAGGTGAGTGTTTGCTATTCTCCACCTCTCCTTTTTTCTTGTCTCCTTTATTCTGGTGAGATTCTTTCATTCTTTAAATTTTTTAAAAAAGATTTTATTTATTTATTTGAGATAGAGACAGTGAGAGAGAGCATGAGAGGGGAGAAGGTCAGAGGGAGAAGCAGATTCCCCGTGGAGCTGGGAGCCCGATGTGGGACTTGATCCCAGGACTCTGGGATCATGACCTGAGCTGAAGGCAGTTGCCTAACCAACTGAGCCACCCAGGCGCCCATCATTCTTTAAAATTTTTAACATACACTTTTGACATAAAAAAAGTCTAAGTGTAATCAACATCTCTAGCCTTCTTCTTAGCAAAACTAAAATTTTAGAACATTTGCTATTAATTTTCCACCTCCGCGTTCCACTTTATTGTGTTCTATGATTTTAGCTCTATCCTGTGTTTAAATTCCCTAGAGTTTGTCAGTATTTGCTTTTATAGTTAGTGCTTCTTTAGATTTGCCAACATATTTTTCATCATCTTTGCCCAGTTTTGTCTTTCACTTCTGGATTCAATTTCTCTCTTTCTGAACAAGACTTTTTAATACAGCTTTTCTTTAGGGTTCTTACAAATGCATACTCATTCTTAAATGATAGTTCAGCTGGTGTAGACTTCTAGGATGATGGTCATTTCTGATCAGGATTTTGAAGACAGTACTTTGAAGAAGTCAGTTTGTCTTTTCTGCATGCATATTATGTCCTTCCATTTCAGTGACTCTTGAGATCTTTCTCTTAGTCACATTCTATTCTCCATGTATCTTAATCTCTGTCAAATATTTTTTTTAAAATAAAATGTAACCATGAAATATTTCAAGCATACAGGAAATTATGGAAAGTAATCACACATATCTATTGTATTCATCATTACATGTAACAAATTTCATCATTTTGTCATATTTACTCCAAATATTTTTTAAGGAACAGAAATCACATAGAGATAGCCAAGTTTCCTATCCCATTCCCGTTGTTTCATTTCTTCCTTCTCCTTCTCCAGGGCTAACTACAATGCTAAAGTTGGTTTGTATTCTTTCATTCCATGGTTTTATATGGTAAAAGATGGCCCCATAATAATGTACAATTTAAAACAATTACATCTGTGCTATCATATTGTACATACAATTTAGTGGTTTCTCTTTTCAAATAATTTTATGTTTTGGAAATATATCCCTGTTCATACATGTAGATATAGTTCATTCAATTCAGTTCCTATATTCTATTACATAAATAAACCAAAATTTTTTTATCCTTTTTTCTATTCATCAGTTTCTAGATTTACACTATTACCTTCAGTGCTGTTATGAATATTCCTATCCTGTCTCCCCATGGGCACCTGTTCTGGAGTTTCTTTGGGGTACATACCTGACACTGGCACTTCTGGGTCACGGGTGTTTGTATATATGCAACGGTTTGGATTTTACTTAATTTCTCTCATTTATCTCTTTGTATACCTGGTTTAGTTTCTCTAGAGTCTGGGTAATGATTCTCAACCAGGGAGAGTGCTGCAGCACTCAGGTGCATTTCTGAATGTATGAAGGCATTTTCACTTGTAATATCTGGGGGGCTCTCCTGGCATTTATTGTGCAGGAACAGGAATGTTAAATATCCTGTATTGTGCAATATTGTCCTGGGTACTGAATAATTTTCCTACTTAAATTGCCAGTGGTGCCCCTGTTATGACACATTTCACTACTTGAGGGTATATAGCTAGGAGTGATATTGCTGTTGTTGCCATATGGTATAAACATTTTCAAACGTGGCTCAGATTGCCATATTGAACTCTAAAGTGATTGCACCTATTTTTATTGTCTTAACAGCAATGAATAAGTGTTTCTGGTTTTCTACAATTTTTGACTATACATGATATTGTCAATTAAAAATTTTTTTTTACCATATGGGGTGATGGATGTATTAATTAATTTGATTGTGGCAATCATTTCACAATGTATACATATATTAAATCATTATGTTGTATGCCCTAAAAAAATCATGTTACATACAAGTTTAAAAAAAGTTGTCCCTTTGATTATGAAATAACTCATTACCTCAAAAAGTTTCATTTCTCTGATAACTAATGAAGTTGAATTACAATATTTTCTATTTCCTTATTTATCTCTTTTGGGTTATAGATGATTTCCTTAGATATGTTGT
Organism: Nasua narica; assembly: GCA_028533885.1. Classification (NCBI taxonomy): domain Eukaryota; kingdom Metazoa; phylum Chordata; class Mammalia; order Carnivora; family Procyonidae; genus Nasua; species Nasua narica. The sequence continues at coordinate 111,902,696 of CM052798.1, forward strand.
CCCATTCCTTCTGTTTGATTGTAGTTATCTTGTCCTTTAACATATTTACTTTCAATTATGATATTTTTCACACCTGGAAATTTTATTTTTTAAAATTCAAATCTGTTTGGTTTTGTTGTCTTCCCCATATTTACCAGTCTTTCAGTATTGTTCCTGAATGTTCATTTTCTTTCTTTAATATTTTAAATAAACTTATATTTAGTCTTTGAAGTTAATCTATCATCTCTGGTTCTTGGGTATCAGTTCTCCCTTTGTTTTCATTTATTTGTGCTCCCTCATGGTACTTTTCTTTTTTAATGCTATTTATGGCTTTTAATTGTGACCAAGTTCGGTGGAGAGTGGCCACCCATTTAGCATGGATGGTGGAAGCACTCATACAAAGTGTTATTTCATTTGTCTTATAGGACAGTAGGAGGATTTCTCAGTTGAGTTTTCATGTTAATTTATCTACTTGGGCTTTCCTTATCACTTGGACATTGTAAATTAGGACTTTACACTACCATGTAGTATATGTTTGTGTTTCCATTTCTAATGACTTCTCTTCTAACAAGAATCAGTGGATGACAAGCTTCCTTACCACTTCCATGGCTGAGTAGGAGAATTTTTTTTTTTTAGGAGAATTTTCTTATCTCAGTTTCTTGTCACAGTTTAATGTAACATACATCATTTGGGGGTTCTTAACTTTATGCAGAAGACTCCATTCTAGCTCCACAATTTATGTGAGCGAAAGGCCTCATCTCTTCACTTCATAAATTCCTGCCGCTAGCCTACCTATCCAGTCCTAGAACTCTATAGGCTACAGGCTTTAGACTAGATGTCTTTGTTCTAGATTTTTTCTTCTTTGTTTCTGCTACATAAAAGACTTCATTTCTTTTAGAACTTATTTGAAGTAACTTTATTTTGTTATACATTATTTAGCATTTCTGTGTTTGGGATGACAGAAAGCCTTTTGTGACATTCAATTAGCCACATTGGTAGAAATTTACATTGTTTAATTTGAACGAAATTCAAATACTAGTTTTCAAATGCAACACATAGGGATGCCTGGGTGGCTGAGTCTGTTAAGCTTCTGCCTTTGGCTCAGGTCATAATCCCAGGGTCCTGGGATTGAGCCCCAGGTCTGGCTCCCTGCTCAGTGGGAAGCCTGCCTGCTTCTCTCTCTCCCTCTGCCGCTCCTCCTACTTATGCTCTCTCTCAAACAAATAAAGTCTTTTAAAAAATATTTAAAAATAAATGCAAGAAATATATAGAGGAGCATATAAAAATTAGTTTTATAAATAAGTAGCAAACTTGTCATTTAATTTTTTGAAAAGCAAATTGGTCAAAAATTGTATAAATTTATATGAACTATAAATAGATAAATTAGCATACAGGTATCTATCTCTGCCTCCATGCATTAAACCAGACAACTATCCATGGTTAACTTAGGGGAACAGAACTAAGGAGGGAGGGAACCTTTCTTGTTTCTACTTTATATATTTCCTTATTGTGTAATTTTGAACATAGGCGTTTAAATGAGAAAAAGATGCCAAAACTACTAACTTTAAGACAAAGTGAAAACCTTGTAAACCTAAAAGACAGATTGTGAACTTGTTTCACTGTCTGCTGTGTAATGGGTAAGTCTGGAAATGCAGCCAGCCTCAGAGCAAACCCCAGGATCTGGGTGTGGGAGCAGGTGGTGAAGTGACCAAGAGCAGAATGTGTCTCATACGCCTGCTGGAGTCAAGGACCGCGCGAATCACTGCCAGCAGCAATCCATGGAGGAAATGAGGATCACTCTGTGTCCTCTCTGTTATGTCAACCTTATGGCATTTTAAGCTTTTTATAGAGGGCCACAGAGTTCTTGTGCATTTTAAAACGTTTATAGTAATGCAGGTTGCAGGTATGATAGATACCAGCCACAAATGGCATTTAAAGGTCAATTGAATTTCCCTTTCAGAGCACACTGCCTTCAATTTTGGTAGCCACATACTCCCTTTTTAAATTTTTATTCTTATTCAACCTTCCACAAATCATATTAGATTTATCGTAAAATAAGAAATAACAATGCTTACAATAAATTTTCCTAAACCTAAGTTTCTTAACTCATTTTGACTCTACCTTTACATTATTTCTGCCACACATACAACCTGCATTATCCACATCAACAGACGAAAGGTGTTTTATTGAACTTCAATGGATTGATAGAACCAGAGGGGGAAAATTCTTGCTTTCTCCACATATTAATTGAACAGTACTTCAGACTACATTATTTTCCTGCAGGGTAAAATAAAGTTCGTTAGCTTCTGTGTTTTGTAATTAACTTGTTAACCATTTATATTTGGCATCTTACTCGGCACTTAGTTCTAGGCAAATAATTTTACACTGAAAACTCCATTAACCTTCTCTGTGGGGGAATCATTTTCTTGCAAATTAAATTGCCTAATTAGCTGATCCTTTGGAAAATGATTTTGAACTTGATCCCCAAGAGGTTAACCAAAATATTTGCTTTTAAAATAAGCTACTTATAGATTACTTTGTGAAGATACCATTTCAAATTACTATTAGACTAACAATGAAGCTGTTTATCCTAGGAATTCAGTGACCCATCAAAACAAAACTTAATATATTTAATCATTTTGTGTTTGCTACGTGCCCACCTAGATCTTGCATGTAAATAGAAACCCCCACTTTTTATGTGGATTCTCAGAGGTGCTTTGATTTCCTTATAAATAGCCTTATCATAGAACAGCCCATAACAAAAAGTGTGACTATCATATCAGCTTTCTACACCAATAAGGAATAAATACACTTCCTACAGTGTAATTGAGAGGCATGGTTACTCAGGGAATATTGTGACTCTCATTATGGCTTCTACTTATTGTTCAGTCTGTAATAACGGGTATTTTCCTATGTGTAATGTTAGTCAGATGGATACGAGTGATGGTGCCTTTTCAGACCAGGTGCTCATAGCATAAACATCAGAATATGGGCAGCAGGTTTGTTGGCAGTCAGAGATGAGAAGCTAAGAATTAACAACAGATGTGAATTAGTAATGAAATGGTTTAGAGTGTTCTCTGCCTTGATTTTTGGCCACTTGGATAAAGTGTCCTTATAACTGGAGAAAGAAGTGGAAATTTTCCACTTAAAATATGAACAGATGCAAAAATGCCTGTGTTTCAGAAGGTGCTCCTTCATGAATCGGGTTCTCATCTACTGGTCCTCATTTCTGAGTTGTGAATTTTTCATAAGTGAAAGTTATCGGACAATAGATAAGAATTATACACCAGCCTTCGGTATTTTTATTCTGAGTCAACACAGAACAAAATGAAGTTGTCCATTCAGCAATGTAAGTTTGTGCAGACACCTAATTTAAGAGTGAAGTTAGAAACTAATTCTTCTTCACTTTATTTGGGCTTTGAGTCTGATTGCGATGACTAACCTGAAATGTAAAAATCAAAAAACTTGCCGCTTTTTAAATTTTGGAAAGCATATGTATGTTGTACTATTAGTTTTTTTTTAATTAATAAAATGTACCTGTTTTATAATAAATTGTTTACACCATGCTGAAAAGAAATTCCCTAACCATGTAGTTTCTCTTTTTCCCTCCTCATAGAATGTAACAGTGTGTGGAATTTAATTATTTAAATTTTTTTATCATAATTGTTAGGAATATAGTGGTAGGGGAAGGATGAGAGAGAAGAGGGGGAGAAAAGGGAGAGAGATCACACAAGTAGAGGAAGGAGGTTTCAAAAAGGATTTTTCAAAAAGAAATTCTTAAACATAAAAATAAGTTAATTCTCTTTGTGATTATAGTTAGGTAACAGTGCCAGCCGAGGTTTATGATCGCATTCCCAATTACCTGTTTAGGTCATTGTGCCGCACCCCGCGTTAGGTGCTGAAAATACAGAGCCAAATGAAATACAGTTCCTACTCAAATGTAACGATAGGTAAATAAATATCATTATAAATAGATAACATTAGATAAATAACATTAGATCAGTAAACGTTTAAATAGATAAACCCATGCGATATCTAAATTAGATCGATAAATTAGATAAATTTAGATAAATCAGATAAACATGAGATAAATATATAACATTAGATAAACATTTAAATAGATAGACCCATGTGATATATACATAATATCAGAAATATGTACAAGATAAGATGTGATTCAGGAGAAGGGATGGTGAATTCTGTTAGTGGGAGAATCAGGGAAGGCTTCGTAGAAGTGATAGATTAACAGGGTTTCTACTGGTACAGATGGATTTTATTGTGAAAATTGAGTGACAGAGGTTATACCACTAAGAGTGAACATTAAGCGCTGATTTAAAAGTGTATGAAACAAGGTAAGATTAGGTTGGCACTTTTTAAGTTATTCTGATGGTTATGGGAATGATTTGATTAAAAGGAATTATCACTGCATTTGGAGACCAGAGGACACTTTGCAAGAATCCAGGTGAGATGTGATGATTATACTCGGAGGTGAAGACGATGGAAATATCTGAAATGATTTCCATATATCTGGCCTCTGTGAATGTTGCTGTTACTTTTAATGTAGAAAGGGAATATAGGAAAAAATAATTAACTTTCAGTTTAAGAATAATTTCATGTTAAAACAAGTTTTAAAATGTTTTTTGACATCGTCTGTAAATTAAAAGGCATATTGGTAAGTCTGTAAATTGGCAGTGAGTTTGATGAAGAAAGTCGTATAGGAAATTTAGTTTTGCAGATTAAAACTGCTTAGAGAGAGCTTTAAAGTAAAAACAGAAGGGCTACTAATGCAAACTTGAGAACTGGCAACATTAGTTATATGGTAAATAACTCATTTTTCCTTAGTTGTCACAGGTGACCTGCCTTAATACGGATGAATCGTGTACAAACATCTCAGCTTAAAAAATTAAGCCCCAATGTGATTTAGGTATGAAATTAAGCATATAGTCAGGACCTTCAGAGTTAAGAAGGTAATGGATTAAGTGAACGGTTAAAACATGCCTAGTGATCGGGCGCCTGGGTGGCTCAGTTGGTTGAGCAACTGCCTTTGGCTCAGGTCATGATCTCGGAGTCCCGGGATCGAGTCCCACATCGGGCTCCCAACTCCATAGGGAGTCCGCTTCTCACTCTGACCTTCTCCCTTCTCATGCTCTCTCTCACTCTCTCTCTTTCCTAATAAATAAATAAATAAAATCTTAAAAAAAAAAAAAACATGCCTAGTGATCTGTGCTATGGTGTAGCAGGAATGTGTGAAGAGAAGGATTCATGGAGCTGATGATGGCATGGAGACTCTGAAAATCAAATAGTTACAGAGTAGAAAATAAGGTTTTAAATGAGGACAACAGAGCACAGAAGAGCACAGAAGTATGTGTACTGGCTTGTTCACGAAGCGTGAGATAGATCATCGAAAGTGATGAAGCAGACAAATTGGCTGAGGTCAGATAATGGAGGGCTTTGTGTTTCACCATTAAATGGGTTGGATTTTCTCCTGTACTTGTTGGAAGAATGACAGAATGGTATAAGCAAGGGAATCACATGATCCTATGTGTTTTTGATGAAATTTTAGTAATGTATTGGAAAAACATTCTGACCAGAGGTGGGGAAGAATCCACTCATACGCATGCATACAGAGAAATACTTCACACATACACACTAGGGGAAAGGAACAGGAACTTTCATTTTTGACCTTGTATTCATTTAGTTGCATGTCAGAAAAAATTCATGAAATTTTATAGTCATACTTTCTGACCATTTTAATTCTAAGAATTTACCTTGAACTGTCCTGTACTTTTTCCCAGTTTGCCCTGAAATTGGGACTGAAATTAGTGACAACAGATTTACCTTCATTTAACCCTTTGGTTGGGTGAGAACAAGATACTAAAATGAAGTTGATACTTGGGAAACACATTCTCTTTTGCGACCTTTTTATCATGTTTTAGCTGCTCTTTTAAGTCAATAAAGGAATTTCTTTTCATTCAGCGTTCAATAAATCATTTCTGCAGTCTCACCCTATGGCAGATATTGTGTTAGACACAATTTGCCCATCTCTGAGCCTCTGATTATTTGGAAGTTGGATGGAAAATGCATAAAGGTCCAATACATACAGTTATTTGAAACTGTGGTGGGGAAAACGGGGGAGACTGAGGAAAAATAGCCTGATTAATCACAAAAATACTAAGGGTACGTTGTGTGTCATTTCTTGTAAAAGGCTTTATTGCATGGAGGTGGAGTAGGTAGGGGCGGCATTTGGGGCAAAGTACCTTGATGCGTTACTATATTATGTAGCTTATTTGTTCATGTTTGTGTGTGTCTCCAATCAGATTGGGATCTCCTTCAGAGTAAAGACTTGATCTTTGCTGTTGTTCCGTCCAGGAACAACATGGCATGTTGTTCCTGGATAGCATGGCATCCGAAACACCGTTGGTACTCTTAATCCCTGTCAAAGGTTGACATGTTGATCTTTTCTTGAGGAATTTAAATGTCTACATGTGCCCTAACCTTGATAGTTATGTGTAATTGTGGACCTGTTTCCCAAACTGCATTTGCAGCATATCAATATGATTTTTTTAAGTTATGTTTACTGATGACGTAGTCCATTTTGCTTTCAGGTTATAGTATTAGCAAAACAGATGTCTTTCAAAGCTGTGTGAAATTGTTGTTTGGGGAGGCTGTTAGCTTATACAAAATGGCCAGTATCCATCTCAGTCTCCTAAGACTGACTCATTCTATTTTTTTTTTAAAGATTTTATTTATTTATTTGAGAGAGTGAGCATGTGAGAGAGAGAGCACAAGCAGAGGGAGAGGGAGAAGATGCCCCAGTGAGCAGAGAGCCCTATGTGGGGCTCAATCCCAGAACCCAGAGATCATGACGTGAGCCAAAGGCAGATGCTTAACCGACAGAGCCACCCAGGCGCCCCTGTTTGACCCATTCTGACAGCATTAGCCCTCTGCCTCTGCTACCACTGCTACATTCTCCATACTGCCATTAATAAATAAGGCCTCAGATAAAGGATCTAACCTGGTCTGATAGCCAGGGAAATGCTTTTTATAAATAAGAAACTTAATTAAAATACTGGTTTCTTATTGAAAGAAGTATGTAATTAAAAATGAAATGATATCTAGGGCCATAGCTCCCTATATTCTTAAAAGCCAGTCTTTCAGACTTTGTAGTTGTGGCATCTCTAAATATTCGCAGCTCTATTTAGAGGAGGGATTGAAATTGAGTCAGGGAAATCAAAGCATTAAAGAAAAGCTATGTTTATTGGAGCCATAATACGAAATGGTCATGTGAGTGACCTTAACAAAAGCCTGTGGAAGTTTAAAATAAAAACACAACTTTTAAAGCATTTTTTTAAAAAAACTGTTTTCTTTTTCCTCAATGGGGTGACCTACAGATCCCAGTGCCACAAAGGGAGAAGAAAAGCTCAACTGAAAGCCAGCTAGGAGATTTTGAAAGGCTCATGTTTCAGGTTTGAGATTATCCACTTAAGAGAGCTAAAATTAAAAAAAAATAATAAAAAAGACATATTACCCCATCAGCACTCAGTATATGCCTGATGTTATATTATGCTGCATTGGTACTTAAATAATAAAACAAAGTTTCTGTCCTTAAAACTTCTGTGGATTAGTGAGGACATGGATATGTAATTGAATAATTATATCACATGGTGAGTGACATCAGAGAAGCATGTGCAAATATCTAGGAGGAGTTGAAGAAGGCGTGAATAACATTGTCTAAAAGAAAATCAAACAAATATATAGAAGAAAGGGGAATTACTAAACACAATTTAGCTTCAGAAAATCTGCTGGGAGCTTTCCACACAACATTTAGTATTGACTGGATAAGACAAAAGGATTTCTGAAAAAAAAGTACCTGTAATTTATTTGAATTTCAAAGTAAAATTGCTGTGATACATAACTGCAGAGATTGCATATACTTAACTAGATAAGCTTGCTGTTAATAGTTTCTTAGTAAGGTAACATCTTTATGGCCTACATTTTGTTAGTATGATAAAAAATGCCGTGTATATATTTTTTATTTCTAAAATTTTTTATTTTACAAATGAACAAAAACTCGAGTTTTCATAAATTTTGCAAAATGGCATTTGCAGACAATATCCTTCTCTTTAAAAAAAGTTATTTTAAAAGAAAAAAAATTATATATAAAATATAGTTGATTTAGTTATAACTTCAGTCAATTGAAAAAAATGGTATTTGATCACGTATATTGTCATCTTTTCTCTATGGATTGCTACTTTTGAAGTTAGAAAAGATCCCAAAAGGCAAACATAGAACCTTCTCACTCAGGATGCACCCTGGGAAGTGTAACGCGTTTACATAGTAGGAAACATGTTTATATAGATTTTGTGTGTTAGTCTGAAATGTGGAAGTGGGCCTAGACTAGAAATGGAAGAGGGGAGTCCTAAGTTTGGAGCGAGTGGGCTGATTGACAGCCCTGCCTTTGACTTGGGTCTCCTTGGCCTTTGACAACACATCTCATCCTCTGGGCTCTGGTTTCTTTCTCTGTAGACTGAGGGAATAGGACCAGGGATCCCTGAGGTTCTTTCCTAATAGAGGAGGATATCGTTCCTGAGAAGTGGTACCAGGAAAAGATCACTTAAAATGAAATCATCTAAGATGCTGTGTAAAATTTCATAATTAATATTGGAGAAAAGTTTAACTAGAATATTTCCTAAAAAATTAAATGAATGATTATCTTTAAAATTATGTTATATTTTGCTTGTAAAATTTAGGCTGCTGTTCCACTAGGTACTCACTTTTAGAGTAATGAATAAGCTGTGTGGACTTTTTGGGCATGGTACAGTAGGATAACAGTAGTCACTGTATCCTGCATTCACATTTAATTGTTAAGCACTTTCATAGAAATGGCTGCTTTTGCAAAATTATCTGGAGGCTTTGATAATTTTTCCAAAGTTCTCTTTCAATCTTTTGATTTCTCAAATACTCTTTTTCTGAAGCCCCTGTGATCTCACCGTCACTGTCTGTGTTTTCTTTTTCATTTGTTTCACTGGTCCAACTCAACCCCATCCTCATTTCTTAATGGCTAAACACAGGACTCCTAGTGTTCTCTATTCCATTTCCAGCATTTCACATTATCCTTTTTCAAGATTTTCAATTTGCAGTTTTTCACTGCATTGCCAGGTTCTGGCCAGACTGACTGTGGTTGAAAAGACAAGAGAATAAGGCTGACAGGAATTTTCAAATGTGTATGTAGCCACTTAATTGGCAAGTATTTCTGAGTTACTTATCTTCAGTGCTGAGATGTGTGGATGGAGATAAGGAAGAGTTAGATAGTGCATCCTTCTATAACCTTCTTGACCCTGGTTCCTGTGTGGCTAAACATAGGAGTCCTATCCTTGATCAGACTGCAACTTTTGAAATTCTTTCTTTCTTTCTTTCTTTCTTTCTTTCTTTCTTTCTTTCTTTCTTTCTTTCTTTCTTTCTTTCTTTTCTTCTTTCTTTCTCTTTTTCTCTTTCTTTCTTTCTTTCAATGTTTCTTTCTCACTCCCTCTTTCTCTCTTTCTCTCTCCTTCCTTCCTTCCTTCCTCTTTCTCTTTCTCTCTCTGTTTTCTTTCTTTCTTCCCCTCTCCTCCCCTCCCCTCCCCTCCCCTCTCCTCCCCTCCCCTCCCCTCCCCTCCCCTCTCCTCTCCTCTCCTCTCCTCTCCTCTCCTTTCCTCTCCTTTTCTTTTTTTCTTTCCCCAAACAAGGAACAGATCCAGGTGGCAGCTCCTGCCAACCACCTCCCCTGCTTTTCCTCCTGAAACCTGTTTTTCTCATTGGTCCACCCTCTGGTCTCTGATCTGCAGAGACAAAAGGCAGAGAAGGTGAGAGAGCCAATGTTGGATGGAGGCAAAGCAGAAGAAAACAGGGAGGTTTGTCGGTGGAAACAAATTCTATAGAAGTTATGAAATAAAAGCTGAGTATTTGGATTTAATGGACTCTTCAGGGATGGGTTGTTCTGAAGAGAGAGAGAGAGCAAGTCAGAAAGAAAGGAGGAGGTGAAGGAAGAGGTGAGGAGGAAAGGAGGGTGACTTAAAGAAAGAGAAGGAGGGAAACTTAGACTTTTA
>CM052798.1:111913259-111978045 GCA_028533885.1 Nasua narica
TGAGATCTTTCTTTTTTCTTGAGAAAGGCTTGTATTGCTATATATTCTCCTCTCAGGACCGCCTTTGCTGTGTCCCAGAAATTCTGAACAGTTGCGTTTTCATTTTCATTTGTTTCCATGAATTTTTAAAAATTCTTCTTTAATTTCCTGGATAACCCATTCATTCTTTAGTAGGATGCTCTTTAGCCTCCATGTATTTGAGTTCTTTCCAACTGTCCCCTTGTGATTGAGTTCTAGTTTCATGGCATTGTGGTCTGAAAATATGCAGGGAATGATCCCAATCTTTTGGTACCGATTGAGAACTGATTTGTGTCCCAGGATGTGATCTATTCTGGAGAATGTTTCATACGCACTAGAGAAGAAATTGTATTCCGTTGCTTTGGGTTGGAATGTTCTGAATATATCTGTGATGTCCATCTGGTCCAGTGTGGCATTTAGAGCCTTTATTTCCCTGTTGATCTTTTGCTTAGATGATCTGTCCATTTTGGCCAAGAGGGTATTAACGTCCCCTACTATTATTGTATTATTGTTGATGTGTTTCTTTGACTTTGTTATTAATTGGTTTATATAATTGGCTGCTCCCACGTTAGGGGCATAGATATTTACAGTTGTTAGATCTTCTTGTTGAACAGTCCCTTTAAGTATGATATAGTGTCATTCCTCATCTCTTATTATAGTTTTTGGCTTAAAATCTAATTTATCTGATAAAAGGATTGCCACTCCAGCTTTCTTTTGATGTCTATTAGCATGGTAAATTGTTTTCCACCCCTTACTTTAAAGCTGGAGGTGTCTTTGGGTCTAAGATGAGTTTCTTGTAAACAGCATATCGATGGGTCTTGTTTTTTTAATCCATTCTGATACTCTGTGTCTTTTGATTGGGACATTTAGCCCATTTACATTCAGGTTAACTATTGACAGATATGAATTTATTGCCATTGTATTGCCTGTAAGGTGACTGTTAACTGTATATTGTCTCTCTTCCTTTCTGGTCTATGTTCCTTTTAGGCTCTCTCTTTGCTTAGAGGACCCCTTTCAATATTTCCTGTAGGACTAGTTTGGTGTTTGCAAATTCCTTTAGTTTTTTTTTGTCCTGATGGAAGCTTTTTATCTCTCCATCTATTTTCAGTGACAGCCTAGCTGTGTATAGTATTCTTGGCTGCGTATTTTTCTCATTTAGTGCTCTGCATATATCATGCCAGTCCTTTCTGGCCTGCCAGGTCTCTGTGGATAGGTCTGTTGCCAATATAACATTTCTGCCTCTGTATGTTACAGACTTCTTGTCCCAAGCTGCTTTCAAGATTTTCTCTTTGTCACTAAGACTTGTAAGTTTTACTATTAGTTGACAGGGTGTAGACCTATTTTTATTGATTTTGAGGGGGGGTTCTCTGTGCCTCCTGGATTTTGATGCTTGTTCCCTTCAGCAGATTAGGGAAATTCTCTACAATAATTTGCTCCAATATACCTTCTGCCCATTTCTCTCTTTCTTCTTCTTCTGGGATCCCAATTATTCTAATATTGTTGCGTCTTATGGCATTGTTTATCTGTCGAATTCTCCCCTCATGGTCCAATAGTTTGTCTCTCTTTTTCTCAGCTTCTTTATTTTCTGTCATTTGGTCTTCTATGTCACTAATTCTTTCTTCTGCCTCATTTATTCTAACAGTAAGAGCCTCCATTTTTGACTGAACCTCATTAATAGCTTTTTTTATTTCAACTTGGTTAGATTTTAGTTCTTATTTCTCCAGAAAGGGATTTTTATTTCTCCAGAAAGCGATTCTTTAATATCTTCCATGCTTTTTTCGAGTCCAACTAGCACCTTGATAACTGTCATTTTGAATTCTATTTCTGACTTATTACTAATGTCTGTATTAACTAGGTCTCTAGTCATTGGTACTGTCTCCTGTTCTTTTTTTTGTGGTGAGTTTTTTCACCTAGTCATTTTATCGAGCTAAGAATAGATGAGTGAGAGAGAAAAATACTCCGGATTTTCACAGTTTTCACTGATTGATGAACTTGGTCTTGGCTGGATATTCTCACTGATCTTCTGGGGAAGGGGCCTTTTGCCTTGATTTTCAAATGTCTTTGCCCAAGGCAGAATTGCCCTGCCCTTTCCAGGGGATAGGCCAAGCAATTCGCTCAGGTTTGCTCTCTGGAGTCTTTGTTCCTTGAGTGCTTTCCGTACTGCTCTGGAGGCTGGGAATGCAAATGGCGGCTCCCAGTCTCGGGCAGTAGGATCTGAGCGCTGGGGGCCCTGCTCCTCAGCACGCTTTCAGAGGAAGGCAGTCAATCACTCCTGTCTCCCTGGTCCCTACCCAAGCTCCTAGCTCAGCCGCCCATGGCAGAGTGCCTCTATCTCTGGTGCACAGCCCCTACTGGAGTCTCCAAACCCAGCAGATTCCTATTGCGCATTCCTGTGCCGCAACTCCTGGAGGAGGAAGGAGGGGGGTCTCTCCGGAGCTGCCTCCTGCGGGGTCCCTGCTTGAAGAGCCATGGCCGGATTGTGCCTCAGGTCACGGACTACGGTAAGCCTGGGCTGAAAGCGCGCTGCACAGCTCCTTCTCTGCCAGCGGCTTCTCCGCCCTGATACCTAGGAGCTCTGCTGCACTCAGACACCCCCTGTCCCTTTGTGACCTCACGGGTCCTGAAATCACACTGTTCCTGTGAGGGCTAAGCCCCCCACTTAGCCTCTGGAACATTGTCTCTCAGCGGAGCAGACTCTAAAAGTTCCGATTTTGTGCTCCCCCGCTCTGCGGCTGCAGGAAGCTGGCCCCTCCCCCTGCGGTCTCTCTTCCCATCGCTTTGGATTCAGTTTTCCAAATGTCCTTTTGGAAAGTGGTCGATTTTCTGCTCCTAGAATTGCTGTTCTTCGTCTCTTCGGTCTCCTGTTGAGTATGCTGGCTTTTAGAATGGTTTGATAACTATCTAGATGAACTTCTGGGATCTGACTCTATCTCGACTTCCTATTTCTCTGCCATCTTGGAGTTGCTCTACCCAAATCTCTGCTCTTTTAAAGAATGGGCTTTTGTACAGGGTAGGTCTCTCTTAGATTCAACTCCATTAACTGATATGCCCTACATTTTAGGAAGCAAATCAATTTCCAAAAGATAAAGTCACTAGCCCAGTTTTTAGAGTTCAGGATGAAGTCAGATTGAATCCATGCCATCATTCCCTGACTAGCCTCCAAGCATATCTTGCAAGACAGGAGTTTCTTCAAGTCTCTTACCAGGCAACAGAGTAAAGGAAAAAGCGGTGCACAGAGAGGGAAAGGAAGAGAAATAGGGAATGAGCATTTAAAGGGAAAAAATAGAAACACAGGGTACATTTCAAAAGCTAAGTAATGCTGATAGCAGAATGGACCCATCATTTGTACCCCAAAGCCAAGAGTTTTCTCATCTCAATGAAGATCAGTGATGAACAGCACAAAATGTATCATAAAATTGCTTAAACTGTTACGTTATCTGACAGCATGGAATAAGATTTACTCAGATTTTATCTTAATCTTGAAGCTGGTTAAATAGGCTATGTGAGGCTGTTGCTTCTATGCCTGGTTGTTGGGCTGATTTCAGCTGCACAGCTGCACAGAATGTTTGAAATAAGACTTAGTTTGTTACAAGACAATTTTTTAAAAAATGAAATATAACCATGTAGTTACCAAGGATTTTTTGTAAGTGAACTCTTGGTGTATTCAAAATAGACAGTAATTGTAAGATACGGGAATAGGTTGGAAAAAGGTATAAATTATACATAAACAGGTAAGGAGAAGTGAGCTGATAAGAGTCTTACTCAAGAAGCTGTAATTAAACATCACAGCATTTTTATATGTATCTTAATTATATTTCTAGTTTATCTGTTAAGCATTTCAAAGATATAGTGTTATATTATGGTTAGTTATGTGTAAAGTTGTGTTTTTAATTTTACTTGTAATTCTATCAAATCCTTCTTATTTTTGCTTTGGTGAAGTTTTAGTTTAGTGAGCTTTAGACAGTACTAAGACTCCACTAAACATTTAACATAATACCAGAGGAGACTTTAAGGTTAAAAATTAGAATAGAGTTTGGGTTTAAATGTTGATTCTGTCACTCGAGTTATGTGATCCTAGGAAATGTAATAGGTTCTTTAAACTTTTGATTATTAGTCTGTAAAGTGTATTATTGTATGGAATAACCATAATGATGTTTTTATATTTAACAGTGTCTAGCACAAAGTAAAAGATTAATGTATGGTAATTTACATTATAACTACATCAGTATATTTTATAAAGACCCTAAATTTTCAGAATCCTTTGTTGAAAGAGCTCTATATAAGAAATTCTAATAATATAAAGCTTTTAAAAATAGAAACTGATAATTTAACATTAAATCTGGTATAAAGGATTCCATCTTTAAGGTCAAGTACTTTTTTCTGTAAAAGGTCCGATAATAAATATTCTAGGTTTTGTAAACCATACCATTACATAACTCTGCTGTTACATCTTAAGATCAGTCATAAGTGATAAGTAAGTAAATGGGCATGGCTATGTCTCAGTAAAACTTTACCAAAATTGGCAGTGGGTCCAATTTGGGCTATGGGCTTTCATTTGTCAACCTATGTTTCAGACTGTCTTCTTTCCCTTCCTTTCACTCACTTTTCTTTCAAAAAAAAAAAAAAAAAAGCGCACCTGGTTTATTGGCTCTCAGAAATAAGGTGCGTACTTCTATGCCAGGACCTTCAATCTTTACACACTGACCTCTACTAAGAAAAGATAATTTGGATTTAACCCTGCAGGACTTAAGAGTTTGCTAGGAGAAACAAAGGTTCTAAGAGTGATGCAGAAAAAAGGATTTATTGTGGGATTTGACCACACACATGGAGGAAGCTGGTTAAATAGGCTATGTGAGGCTGTTGCTTCTATGCCTGGTTGTTGGGCTGATTTCAGCTGCACAGCAAATGAAGGAGGAAAGGTGGGCATGAAGTAGGAGACAGCAAAGACAGACCAAAGTCACGAGGACCAACTGGAACCCACATCAGCTCCTTCCCACCTTGACCTCCAACTTCAGTGATAAAGGTAACTCCCAGAGCTGGTGCTCTTCTCCATGGAGCTTGTTAGATGCTCCTGGTCTAGGGGGTCACAGACCCTCAGGGCAGACATTAACCAGGAGCTGAAGTGGCTGCAGGCCCTATGGACACACCCAATACAAGGTCACCTAGCTTCCACCTACCTTCCTGGTTCAACATGGCTGCCACTTCACCCCCTCTTTGCGAAGCTCCGAGACAGTTCTTAACTGTTACCGAGCTATGCTACAAACCCTCTCCCTGAATTCAAGTATCTTTTGCCAAGGAATTCAGAGGACAATGTCAGTGAGCATCATTAAAGTTTAAACAGGCTTCCCTTACGTTGGCTTTTAAAATAGCCTTGCACATAAATATTGCTGGCTTTAGGATTTTAGTTGCCTCTGTAGGGTACCTACATTCCCTCTGTACTTATAACTTATCTCTATGAATAATTGAATAACTTCAAGGAAAGATGAGGTGAGGTCATCAACTAAGTTATCAGCACCAAAGCTTCTGTTCAGGATGCACTTTGAATTTCAGCTTTCCCGAGACCCAGTCTTTTCTCATTGCTCATTCCCTCTTGTCCCCTTCTCTCCTATTTTCTGTTATCGTCAAAATAATTGGCTGGAAGCCCACATATTTCTATATCAAAGGCAATTTTCTCTCTTCAGTCTATCAGGACCACTACCAGAGGGCGAACCTGAACATTACTTGAACATAGAGTCACTAGCCAATAAATACAGTTCTAAAGCAGAATCTGACTTAAAGACATTTAAACAAGTTTGGGGAAACTCTTCCTGGTTATATTTTCTGCATTTACTGTCTCCTACTCATCTGTAGAAAGCCTCCCATCAAACACGTTTCCTAATTGTGTCATCATGAAACTAGTTAATGTCCAAACACCCTCAACCACGGGAACAATAAAAGGAGACTCATGTCCTACGTGGATAAAACAAGACGATGTTGGTATGTAGCAACAGTCTTAGAGCTCTCCCGTGGTGAAGAGGACAATCCCATGCTAATAAAAATCAAACAAACAAACAAAAACCAACCTCACTGTGGATGTTTGCGAAGCATCCAATATTAGTTTGCAGTTCCCCTACCTAACTGATAACACATTTTGAAATATATGTTTGACTTTTCCTCTGTTAAGTATAAGCCCTGGGAAATAAGTCCTGAACCTCTTGCTGCTCACGGGCTTGGTCCTTGTGAACAAGCAGCAAAGGCATCACCTGTGAGCTTACAATGTGGAATCGTAGCTCCAAATCCAGATCCAGCTGCTGAATCATCATGTACGTTTTACCAAAATACATTGTTATATATTTGCACATTAAGGTACGAGAAATGCCAGCTTAACTCTTGGGGCCTTCTCATTAAATTGCAAATCATAATATTTAAATGGTCAAAGGATTAAATGAGATGGTTTGTGCTGAATGTCTGGCACCAAAGCCTGGGGCAAAAGGACTTTCCTCTACTTAAGGGAAGAGAATGGGTGCTTTTATTCCTCATTGATCATGAAGACTGATGGAAGAAGTTTTGACTATTTAAGGGAATCTTTGGGAAAGGGTACTCTCCCTCAGAGAAGAGCAGGGGTCTGCAGAAACTTGTCTCCCTTTGGGAATTAAGCATTGAGAACAGGTACGAGGTCGACCTCAGCAATCTCAAGAAAGTCATTCCAGTGAGATCCCTCCTCTCTATAGAGGGGAGTGCCTTTTATGTTTGGCTAGACCTAGATTCATTTAGCAATGGGGCCACATTATTTTGTTGGTACGTCTGCTTCCCACATAATGAGGCTTTTAAATTGTTTTTGTTTTGTTTTGTTTTGTTTTAGTTGTTCTTAATTTGTTCATAAGTAAATCCCCAGAAGGAAATTACCTCTTGGGAAATTGTAATCAATCTTCTGTCCCCAAAGTCGAAGACAATTATAGCAGTATACGCAATGTCAAGCCCATCAGAGACTATCCATCACTCCTTTCATTTAAAAATGGGTGTGGAGCGCCCACAATCTGTAAAATGCTTTTAAAGTTACTCTTGACCGTATTGTGCTTATCGTGCCAGCGGTTGAGATTAATGTAGGCAGATGGCTCATGTGCCTGTGAATAGTGTGAAAAGAGATAAGGAAAAATATTTTGTGTGTGCAAACGTATTATGACTGATAAATAAATAACACTTATATCAAAGTAGGAGAAAGCATAGGGAAATTGCAAACTAGCCTTCTTTTTTATATTTTAATGCCAGAGATGGCTAGGTGTGTACTTGGATTGCTTACAATTGATTTCGGTATGTGAACATACTGACTGAGCCTTCTCACTGCCATGGAAAGCAAATGTGTGGATTTTTAATACTAACAATAATGATTAATATAAAATTATGTATATATGTAGTATTTCAAACAAATTGTTAAACAGTACTTTAATGAATTTGATCACTGGTTTTTCCCAATGAGATTATTTGTCTGCTTTTAATGTTTTCTAACTGAAGACATCATTAAAACTGTATATAAGCTATGTATCTTACACAATTCATTTGACATTTTCACATTATAAATACATAAAATATTTTGGAACAGTGTTGTTGTGTTATTGTAATCATTATTTCCAAATATGTGTGTGTATTTCCAAAATATATTTGATATGATTTCTAATGTGTATGGATATATACATATATATAAGTTCATATATACACATATATAAGTTCATATATATAAGCTCATATATATACATATATGTGTATATATTTGACACTGATGATTCAGAAAAAAATGCCATTTCACTTATCTACACCTTTGATCAATGTGTATTATGTTTTTGTTTCTTATCAGATTGCAGAAATATTTCACCACTTTAAACTATTCGTAGGGGTTGTGTTTTACAGATAGACATTTTACTCTATTTGTCCAGATTTGATTACCACCCTTTAGTGCACCATAAACAATATGTTTGCATTTTATGACTGCTGTCTTGTTTCTGAAAGTGCTAAGCTTAGCCGGATTACACGGTGATGACGGTTGCTTTGAATCTGACAGATTTTATGTGTTTCAGAGAAACATGGGTAATGATAATATATGACCCATTTGTTTATAAAGGACTGAAGTTTGCCTTTCTATTATTTCAATCTCCTGATTGAATTATCAGCAACCCTGATAATTCAGGGCTCTCCTTCATACTCAGCCTTTAGCTGAGTAGAATTATCATGGATGTGCCAAGTCTTCTTTCCTTTTGCTAAACATCCTCATTTTCTTCGACAGCTCCATAATATCCTCATTTGTAGAGCTATTTCTATCTCTGGCATCTTTTCATGTTCTACTCTAGTTAAATGTGAGCACATAAATGAGCGCGTATCTTGGATATTGATTAGTATTGCATTTGGCTTTTTCTGTGTTCAGATTACAAGCATATTAGTGGCTCATTTAGAACAACTGTGGTAGATCTCCTTGTCTTTTACTAATTTGGTTGACTTTTCAACTATAATCTATAATAGTTTCAATAGTCTATAAACTATATAGATTTCAACTATAATCTATAATATGTAATTTTATATTGATCCCTATTAAATTTCAGTTTAGTTATTTGGCCATTTATATTAGGTCATCAGAAGTGCTTATCATGATCTCTATTCTGTTCTACTGATCTGTGTCTTTTGTTTTCATGCCAATATCCTACTGTTTTAATTATTGTAGCTTCATAATATAGTTTGAAATCAGGGAGTGTGATGTCTCCAGCTTTGTTCTTTTTCTCCTCAGGATTGCTTTGGCTATTTATTTTGGATTGTTTTGTTTTTGTTTTTGTTTCCACACAAGTTTTAGGATTATTTCTTTTATTTCTCTGAAAAATACCATTAGAATTTTATTAGGGATTGCATTGAATCTGTACATTGCTTGTAGTATGGACATTTTAATGATTGGTCCTTTCTCTGTCTTGACTATATCAAAATCAAATTCTGATTGTGATATTGTCTTATTTTCTTGGAAGATTTTGGAGGAATCAAAATAAAGGGTACAGTGTTGGGGAGGATTAGTGCCTCTTATGACATACTAATCCTATGAAATTTTCCTTACGAAAAAGTGTTTGTGGTCAAATAAATTTGTAAAATTACTTATATTGTGTTTCATGTCTCGCAGATTTTTGGTCATCACTATTAAATAATCAAAACTTCTGAGAAGTTCTACAGTTAAGAAACCAATTTAAACTTCATTTACCCAATATTTCCCAAATTTTGAATTCTTTTCTTTTTTTTTTTGACTACTGAATTATTTTCAAGTAATGCTAGTGACATATCATAAAGCTGGTATTCTGCTTGATACAGTTTGTGAGTTGTTAATTTATTCTATTGGCTCTAATTTTGATTTGATTTTCCATTAATATCAGCTGCTATTTCAACATCTGTTTAATAACATAAGTATTTGATAGAGGTGATCTTTATCTTCATCTAAGATAATAAGAAAAATGGTGAAAAGTGAGTATTTTTAGGACAAGCTACTAGAGATCTTACCTCCGCTTATTATCCATTCCATGATTATGTGATATTCTCCGATTATCACTGTTCAACCAGAAAGTATTCATCTAGCTGACATAGCATCCATCTTACACTTCTTCATCTTATTCACAAAGTTGGAATAAGAATATTATCTAGTGTCTTAAAATCAGAATATTTCTCTAATTTTAAAAAATCTAGTGTATAGCATAGGTCATCTCTCTTATATTGTGCCTTAAATTTTTGAACTGCAGAGTAGACAATACTTATAGATCACATAGAGTTAATTAAGTAGCATTAATGACTCATAGAGGAAATCAGAGTAAGAGAACCCCAGTTATCGTTTTGTCTTACATGTAATAATGTAGTGCATGCATTTGTTTTCCATTTCATACAGACTCAAAACCCACATATAAGGAGCTACTATTCTACTTGGTGGAAGACATTACTTGAAATTCTACTAGATTTTATAATTTTATTTGTCAAAAATCTGGCAGCAGTGGTGGTTTCTTTAGATGTAGAAAATAGACCAAATCAGTCCATATTGGAAGATTTTCTGTGCTTGCTAGAGCTTCCTCAATGAAATATTTCTTCTTCTTCTCCTTCTCTTTCTCCTTCTTCTTCTCCTCCTATTTCTTCTTAAAAAAAGAAGGAAATAGGGATATTTGAATTCCTTACTTTGACATATATAGCAATTTGAATAAATATTAACTCCACAGCTGGAAGCTGTTCTAAGTAAAATAATAAGTCTATGCAAAATCTAAACTCTAAATGACATCTCTATATTAATTACACTATGTCTGCAAAGAAAGATATGAATGTAAACCATTAAAATTTGGAAATGTCATTAGGAGACAGGCATGGGGCTGCTATAAGTTCCTAATTCTTTACTCATAAATATGACTTGTATTTAGCTAATGTGATACATTCCAATTTTTGTGAATCATATTAAAATGCCAATAAAATGGTATACACCTAAGTCAGTGTAAACTAAGTATCTATAGCTAAAAATAATTTATCACACTTACTTCTTAATCACTCTTTTCATCAAGCTGTGATTCTTCAGTTTATATTGCTACTTTTGGCACAGTATACTTTCTAATCCCTCATACTGTCACTTCCTGAAGTGTGTATATAACTGCCTACTCATATTTTCTATCCCATATGTGTTACAGTGATAATTGGAGGGAGTCTGCAGTTGGCTTTAGAGATGGATACTATTTGTTCATTTTATGAAATAATTGAAGTAGGTTAAAAAGTACTTTGTCATTACAGAAGTGTGCGATCTCTAGAACTGTCCACAATGCTGACATGTTAAATCTGTCTCAGGGTACAAGGTGTTCAGACCCCAGCATGAGCACTGACCACCCAATTCTGGATGATCTTTTATTGGGGTTCTGTGTTAAGAGTGAACAGAGGTAATAAGATGAATCTTCCATATGCTGTGTGTCCTAAAGGTTCTACCTACATTAAAGAGTTGTAGTTCCTGGTCTTCAGAAGCATAGTGTTTTTATTGGGACTTAAGTGTTATCATTGGCTCCAAGTGACAAGGTAAGTCATTTATCTCCTTTCAACTTTGATTTCCTAGTTTGGATAAGTTGGATGATAATACATACTTCTTTTTTTTTTTTATGATTGATATGTAAGCCATGAGAATTTTCTCCCTTTTCTATTTATTTTTTAATGAAATTTTGTTATTTAGACATCAAAAATGACTGTCATTCCCAGTGTTTCCCAGAACCTGTGCAGTAATCTTGCTTTTACTCCTATCCCAAAATTCAAACTGTTAGGGCATTTACTTATCTCTAGTTTAGTGTCCTTTATACACACATGCACGCACAACCGTCATTCTATATGTTATCTCTCTGCTTTTCTGGAAATAGATATTATTAGAATAATATTATACATATATGGAAATATTTTAGAAGAAACAGTAACTGTCCCCTGAGGATTTAAACCTTTCAATACTTGGTGATAAAATATAAAACACAACAGTAAAATGAATTCAGCTAACATTCTAGTGTTTTTTTTTCCCTTCTTCTAAGTATGTGCTAAATTAGGATGGAAAGTTATTGAAACCAAGAGTCTTTAAAATAGCTGTTTAATATCATGAGTAACACACTAAGTATCCCTTAGCAGAAGGAATTATCGCTACCTAGCTACTTTTGCTTAGCTACAATCCTTTCAGTGTATATGGCTACAGAATCACTAGTAAATGTATTATACCTGGAAACTTTGAATATTGTATTTGATGGACTGGTATAGCAGTAGTTAAAATTTACAAAGTATGTTAAGCACAAATGCATTGTTCCATACTAAATGCATGTTCCATGACTTTTGGTGTTGATAAAAGTTCTAGGGTCAAAATTAATTCTAACTGATTTTTACTTCAAGCACAGATTTCTTGAAAATCTGATAGAAACATTTGAAAGTAGGGGCATCTGGGTGACTCAGTGGGTTAAAGCCTCTGCCTTCGGCTCAGGTCATGATCTCAGGGTCCTGGGATTGAGCCCCACACCAGGCTCTCTGCTCGGCGGGGAGCCTCCTTCCCCCTCTCTCTCTCTGCCTGCCTCTCTGCCTACTTGTGATCTCTCTCTGTCAAATAAATAAATATTTTTAAAAAAACATTTGAAAGTGAAATATATATCAAAATAGACTCTTGTTTCCACATATGCAAATCAAAAAGGCATAAAAGAAACCCACAATTATAATTAGGGAATTTTCTGGGGCACCTGGGTAGCTCAGTCAGTTAAGTGTCTGCCTACAGCTCTAGTCATGATCCTAGAATTCCGGGATTGAGCCCTGCATTGAGCCCTGCCTCAGTGGGGTGTCTGCTTCTCCCTCTCACTCTGTTCCTTCCCCACCCCATGCTCGCTCGCTCTCTCTCTCAAATAAATGAAATCATAAAAAAAAACAATTTGGGAATTTTCTGTGAACTTATTAATGTAAGCTGGTATATTAAAATGCACACAAATCAAATAGTTTATATACAAAAAACTTAAATATTTTACCACCTAATTACTTCTCAAGGTTGGCTGTTTGGACCAACAACATTAGTATCTATAAAGAGATTAGAAAATGTCAGGCTCTTTCCAAACCTATTGAATCAGAATTTGCATGTTAACCAAAACTCTGCTGATTCATACACACATTTAGTAAGTTCTATCTACTTTTAAAAGATACATATAAGTGCTTTTTAAAATGCTATTATTATAGGGTCATAGAGAAAAAAGTCACAGAAAGTGTTAATATAAATATGTAACAAAGTATTAAACTTTTCTTTAAATCAGTACTATTTCTTTTAACACTTTTTAAAATGATTTATGTTGTGCATTTGCACTTTGAATTTATTAGACTATATTTAGAATTACATGTTATGAGATTTTTAAAATTATCTTATGCATTATTCAAAATGGAGTGAAAGAAAAATTGAGGGAAGTTTAAGGGAAAGCATTTCTCTGAGCTTAAAATTTGTTATACCACAAGGGGGTGCTAATGCTTTTGACTTGCAATTTGAAGATTTACATCTAGATAAAATTAAGTTTTCAAAAAGATGACTATGAGTTATATATAAAAGTAAACTCTACACAGAACAAAATGGTATAAGTTATAAAAATAGAAATGCTGGGTTAAAAATTAAGCTTATTTTACAAGTTTCTTTTATGTACAAAGATTAATTTAGAAAGCTTCATATTTCCATTCTTTTTTGAACATTCTGCAAAATTTAGAGAAAATTTTAGCATAAAAACATTGAAGGGAATATGCCAAAATATGCACAGTGGCTACTTCATGAGACTAACATTACAGGAAACTATTATTCTCTTTACGTGTTTTTGTGTATTTTCCATTTCATATTCTTACCATGGTCATTGGAGATTACATTTAAAACCAGAAAAAAAAAAATTAAGAAGGAAAGGAAGGTACGAAGGAAGAAAAGATTTAGCAGTCATTTGCCAAGATATGTTGGGGCTAATACTTCAATTTTGCTTGAAACTTACAAATGATTTAAATGTAAGAAAGACACAAGAAACAAATAATTTGAAGTCTTGTGAATAAGATTAAATAATACTTGCAATGCTGAATTTTCCTTTCTTCATGTAGTATTTACCGAGGCTACAAGGAATGTAACATAACTTGATTTTGATTCCTGCTCAAATTAAGTCAACATTAGAAATTCTTTCAATAGAAACTTCTTACTGAGTAATAGTACACCTAAACTAGTACAAATGTGTTCCTCTGGCAGGATATACAAATTCTTTTTAAATCAGGAGGGTAACTTTAATGTGGTTGCCTTCTTAAATCTAGAAAAACTTAGGGCTGGTAGAAGTAGGTTTCTTAGAGACTTCATTAATGTGATAATAAGTAATTTAGCTCCAGGAGAGAAAAAACCATAGCAAAATTTATAGTGAAAGATATATATGGTTCATTGTATATAATATATGACATGTAAATATGTATCTATTCTCTAATACTTATTATCTACAGTCTGAAGAAGTTAACAGGGTTGTCTTGGTTTGCCATCATTTTGCCATTAGTATATAAAATATACTTGAATATCACTAATATATATGAATTTTGTACAGTTGCCTATCTAATCAAAATCTGATCTATTACTCTTCTACTTTTGGCAGAAGATCTTGCTTAGAGAAAAAAAAATCATTTAAAAGTTAAAAGCGAACAACTGATCACAATTCCTAAACATGCTACTTTTACTTTCTTATTTGGAGTATTTTGGAGTATTTGCCAGTACCAGCCCTCAGTAAATCAACACGTAAAATAATTAATTCTGTTTCTTTGTTAAGGGATAGAGGTCTTTAGATGTTTATGAAGCACAAGCCTACCTCATTAAAAGAACACAGCACAGGTCTTCCAAAATTGTGCAGAAAAAATATATTTTTTAATGTCCAAATGAGAGTTAATGAGGAATATCTATTTAGGTGGCTGGTGTTCCAGATTCTGCGCCTCTGAATTCTTGTCCCCCTAAGGTTCTGAGATTTTTTTTTTTTTTTTTTGTGATCGTAACTGTGTATACTGTCTTGCTGCTCCCAGGTGCAGAAACTTCTTTGCCTTGATTTTTTTTTTCTTTGCCTTGATTCTTGATATAAGTAAGAGGATTCTTAAATAATTTTTATCAAATTTTATGTGAACACAAAATAGAAATGCTTGATGAGAGCAGAATTTAAATTTTTCTCCACTTTTCCAAATCATCTCCTTTCTTAAAAATGAAATTAGAGGGGCGCCTGGGTGGCTCAGTTGGTTAAGGGTCTGGTTTTAGCTCAGGGCATGATCCCAGGGTCATGTGATTGAGTCCTGCATTGGACTCCTTTACTCAGCAAGAAGCCTGCTTCCCCCTCTGCCTTGCCTGCCGCTCTCCCTGCTTATGGTTTCTCTCCCTCTCTCTCTGTATCAAATAAATAAAATAAAAAATCTTTAAAAAAAATGCAATTAGAAAGACTGAGCCAGGTATACTTATACCTGACTTAGTATATAAATATAAAGACACAAAATATAAAGACACATTAATTCCAAAGGACCTCGTAGTTCTTTAAATCCATTCTTTTTGGTTTAGTTCCTTCTCAGAAAATACTAGTCTTTTAGCCAGATCAACTTTGATTACTGTCTTATCCTCTGTTGCCTGCAAGAACTAGCCTGATGATTTATCTTACCCCTTAAAGGAAAGTTGCAAACTTTTTGTTGTTCATGACGTCTTCTCTCCCTTGCTTTGCCAACGTGTTCTATAGATCAGCAGCAGCAGCAGCACCTGGGAGCTTGTTAGAAAGGCGCACGTGCATCCCATTACCATTTGTGGTCTGAAGGCTATGCCTAACTGAGTGCTTATTCTAAGGGCAAGGATGACTGAATAAGAGAATTTTAGTTGAAGAATGGCAAATATAGGGTACATGTGCTACTATTTTCCTCTATTCTGACCTGTGGTAATAACAATCATCATTAAATGAACATGTCACTCTTTTCCCTTGATCCCAGACTTTGCCTGAGACAGATTCTCAAACCAGCACTTGAAATAGCCCTTAACGTAGAATCACATTAAATCTATTCATTATAACTTATCTGAGCTTTCCGGACAAAGATGATTAACTTTGTTCCCTCCCCCAGAGAAAATAAATGGCTGCATATAAGAATATTGCAATATAAATTCATGGTAAGTACAGAAACTAGAACAAATACATTATGAATGAGTGACAGGAGTTGACATGTAGATAGTAAGTGAGAGAGGATTATTCATTCCCAGAACTGTAAAGAATATCTTGGACCAAGTCCCTGTAGACCAACAGCTTACTTTTTCTTAAATACAGAAATAGAGCACTAAAGGATATGAGAAATAACTCAAGACCTGCCTTCTAAATTTATAAAAAGAAAAAAAGAAAAAGGAGGAGAAAGAGGAAGAAAGGAAGGAAGGGGATCTAAAGTATGTATTTGACTTGTTAATAGTTATATTCATTTATATTATATTACATTAATGTATAATTATTAGAATTGGAATTTTTATCTCTTTAGTTGGAAGTAAAAGAGAAAAAAATCTTGGTAATTTTATAATAAATGCTATCAGTGATAATATTATACTTATGCCCCTGATCAGGTTAATTCAAATAAGGTGTGTTCTGGCTTTAACAGGTTGTGGAAGAGAACCGAAGTCATGAGAATATTACATGGTAAAAAAATTGCTTTATGGGATGCCTAAGTGGCTCAGTCAGTTAAGCATCTGCCTTCATCTCAGGTCATGATCCTGGGGTCTTGGGATGGACCCAAGATCATGGGTCCGCATCAGGCTCCTTGCTCAATGGGGAGTCTGGTTCACTCTCTGCCTGCCACTCCCTCTGCTTGTATGCTCTCTCTCTCTCTCTCTCTCTCATAAATAAATAAAACTTAAAAACAAACAAAAAAAACCTATGTCTACCAGCACAATTTATTAATACTAATAAATCATGAGAAGATAGGCCTAATTACTTCAAGGAAATGAGAACTTAAAAAATTTTTATCAAAATTATTAAATAATTTATAATACAACATTTTCCAGAGATAGCTTTTTTTTTTTAGATTTTATTTATTTATTAGGAAAGAGAGAGAGTGAGAGAGAGCATGAGAAGGGAGAAGGTCAGAGTGAGACGTGGACTTCCCCATGGAGCTGGGAGCCCGATGTGGGACTCGATCCCGGGACTCCAGGATCATGACCTGAGCCGAGGGCAGTTGCTTAACCAACTGAGCTACCCAGGCGCCCGAGATAGCTTTTAATGTGAACAGTGAAAAGATACTGATTTTTCTGATGATGGAGTTGCCTACTCCTTTGGCTCACATTGTTGGAAGCAGGAATAAAATCTTTTTCTATTCTAACCTTTCCCAGTGTCTAGAACGCATTTAGAACCTAGTCAAGGTTCAGGACAAAAAACTACTTAGCTATTTCAAGTGAAGAGTGATTTAATACAGGGTTAGGTACTAACAAAATTATTGGCAGGATGAAGGAGCAAAAGTCAGGGTTTTGGGTTTTCAGTCTTTTGTTTCTATTGTTGATCCGAAGTTCCTGGAGCAACTGCTTCTACCTAGAGATCAGGAAGCTTCATGAAACTGCTATTAGGTCAGACCTGTCCTGCAAGTGCCAAAGCTGGTAACTAGCTGTGGAGACAAGTCATGGAAGTCCACCATAGGAAAAAAAAATCACATTCCTGTAGTCTGTTTGTGTGGCATTAGCACTGACAGATAGAAAATGTCATCTATCACCCTCGTCCTCCAGTCTGTCAGTGCATTTCATGACAGAACCAAGTTGCATCCAGAATTCTAGTTGCAAGAGAATCTCAGGAAAGTAAGCCTCAGGCTTCTAACTCTAATGGAACTTGGAAAAGCACATAAAAGGATAGGAAGGGATGCTGAGCACATATAGTGGTGAAACATATGGAGAGAAAGAATAATTTGCAGGAAGGAAAACTACATATATTAGCTGCCGCCTATGTATGAGAAACTTTAAAGGGCTTTTAAGTTACTTGATTGTTCCAAACAACTTTTAAATTATTACCCTAATATTTCAAACAACTTTTAAATTATTACTCTATTTATACTGAAGCTTAGAGAATGTAAGTAACTTGGAAAAATTCTAAATGATAGAGTAAATGTTTAATATTTGAACTCAGTTTCTCTGAGTAAAAAAGTATTTCCCTATTATCATATAGTGCTAATCTCAGTGAATTCTTCAGATAAATAATGACCCAAGTATATTTAAATTGTTACTGATTTCCAAATCTCCACAGTGGTATTTTTAATGTATTGATCCAATTTCATTTTTTTTAAAGTCAAT
Organism: Nasua narica; assembly: GCA_028533885.1. Taxonomy (NCBI): domain Eukaryota; kingdom Metazoa; phylum Chordata; class Mammalia; order Carnivora; family Procyonidae; genus Nasua; species Nasua narica. Next base: position 111,931,066 of record CM052798.1, read on the forward strand.
AGGGCATATATATAAATGGTTCTCAACAGAAGTATAAAGCTATACTGTTAGGCCATCAATAGCTCTGAAGAATTCTATAATTTATATCTAATGATATTTAAAGAACCCAAGATTATAAATGATTCCCTTTTTCAAATTAGAACAAATTCAGAGGTTTTTCTAAAACAAGGTCCACTTCCATTCCAGTTTGCATTCTTGAGAGGTTGAGATGAAACGGACATCCAGGAAGTGCTACCCAACATTATCTAACATTATCTAACCAGTCCCACATTCATTGTGAGTGGCTTTTACTGGTCTTTATGAATCCTAAAGTCTGTTACTTATGATTAAGTAAAAAAAAAAAGTTAAGTACAGGAATTTTTAAACAATTATGGTTATATCCATAGGAATATGTCATCTGTGTGAATGTGTTCTGTCATGTGAAGGCAACCATGGAAAAAATTCACATTGCTAAAGCCTGTTTGTCAGGCATTACCGACGGGATTAACAATGGTTGAAAACTGCTGATGTGGAATATTGAGGACAACTTCTCTTTAACCGTGGGTTCATAGGCAAACACTTAGCATATTAATTTGTTTTATATTTCAACAAATATCATATGCCTATTGTTTGTAATGTATTACATAGGTAGATTTGGAAAATCTGCCCTGATTCTTAAATGATATCTCCAGACAGATCAGATCTGCTTCATTTTGCCCCCTAAAGTCCCTTGATATTGTTGCCAAAAACCCTCCATCCTCAAAGAATTCTCTAGGAGAAAAAAGTCTGTGGAACCTGATCAAAGAGTGAATGCAAACAAGGAGAGATGAGCAAAACAGTACTCATAAGGGTATCTCTTTTCCTCAGTGGGGGAGCTGTTTTGTCCCACCAACTGAGATGTATATATTTTTCTGTGTAAATCCTACTTATATGCATATAAATACACATGTCCATATCTTCAGTGTCTGGTCTCTTAGGCACCAAATGCACAGAAAAAGCAAATGCAACACAGAGAACAGCTGGGAATCATTAGTCATAAGCATAGCCAGGATCAAGGTAAAAACCCTGCAGGTGGAGTGTTCTTTCTGACAAAGTAGTCCAGAAATCTGGAAAGAGAAACATTGTTTAAAACGTAAATCTTAAAATAAATCATGACTGTAACTTCCTTTGGTCTTGGTTTTCTTTTCTATTTTTTTAAACCTAGTTCTTGTTGCTTAAAAATGGAATATTTGGCATGATAAAAATAATAACCATGAATTGGGTTGTGATGGGGCTTAAAGGATCCCATAAAGAACACAGAGTTAGATATAACCCTTTTTTCCTCAGTTTATTAATTGTCATACCAATATCATTTTTTTGTTGTTGTTTTAACGTGGTGATGTGGAAATAGGACTAGATGGAGAAGTAGAATACCTACAATCTAATGCAGACCTGTCATTATGTAGGTTGCTTGCTCTCTGTAGACCTCAAGTACTAAGACTTCTGAACTAAGACTCTTTTTAATAGACTACATTAACTAAAATCCTGTCTTTGAGCTTGATGCTCAGTGTTTGCTAGTAGGCAGAAAACTTAAAAGCCTGAGATGTGAATTTAGATTGCTCTTAGGATGCTTATAATTAAATTTATTGAACAAAGTATAGAGAAAACAGCAGTATGTTGACTGCATCTGTTGAAGAGAGAGAGAAAGAAAACTTTAATACTTAATGTGGCTTCTTGGAAGTGCTGGAACCATGATAAAAGCATTGAAAGGTAGGGAGGAATTTTGTGGGGATAATTTGTGAATTTAGTTTGATCAAGAATGAGATAAGACATTTTCAGTGTAGGTTAAACAAAAAACTAAATTCTCATATTGGATAAAAAGTGTATATCAGGTAATATACTAAGCAGACAGTTATGCAGTAATTTGTATTTTGTTTTACCATGAGTTAAAATACTATATTAGTTATCTATCACAACCTAACAAATTGCCCTAAAACCTAGTGGCTTAAAACAACAGACATCAATTATCTCACAGTCTTGATGGGTCAGGAATTTGGACTCTAATCTGCTGGTTGTTTTTGACTCATGGTCTCAGGAGGTTACAGTCAGGAGGTTCGCCAGGTTTGACATGCATGGTGCAGTGTAGGTTCACAATCCTCTCAGCAGCTTTCCTGGTATCATCTAAAATTGTCCCCTGTGTGAAGAGGGCAGGAAAAGACTAAAGAGAGAGGCTGGCAACTCTGTATTCATAGGTGACAATTTTAATAGCAAAGCGAACTTATATATGAGACTTGCCTGGGACAGCAGCAAGACACATGGATCCCTACACCCGCCCGCTAAATCTTAAAAGTTTATAAAGAGAGGGCGCCTGGGTGGCTCAATTGGTTAAGTGTTCAGCTCTTGATTTTGGCTCAGGTCATGATTTCAGGGTCCTGAGATCGAGCCCAACATCAGCCTTCACGCTGGGTGTGGAGACTGCTTGAGATTCTCTCCCCCCTTCTCCTTCTACCGCTTTCCATCACCTCCCCGCCCCACCACTCATGGATGCTATCAATCTTTCTCTCAAAAAAAAAAAAAAAAGTTTATAAAGAGGCCTTAATAGGGCTCAGTCTCATGCCATGCAGATGTTTTCAAGATCACATAACCATCTCAAGGCTATGTCCTTGGAGCAGCCTCCGGGAGTGGGAAAGGCAAATGGAACCCACATTTCAAGGACAAGGGAGCAGGTGAGAAGCCTATGAGGGCCTGGATCCAATTCACTGTCAACTGTTGGTCATGTCTTTTTTTTTTTAAGATTTATTTATTTGAGAGAGAGTGTGTGGTGGGGAGCGGTGATAGGAATGACAGAGGGAGAAGAGGAGAGACTTTCAAGGAGAATCTGCAAGGTGCACCAAGCCCCACTCCGGGGTGGATTTCATGATCCCAAGGTCATGACCTGAGCCGAAAACAAAAGTCAGATGCTTAACCAACCATGCCACCCAGTCATGTCTTTTTTTTATCACATTCTCCAGTGAAGGGGTGAAAGGCTGGGGAATCTGCTTCCAAAGATTCCTAACGCGGCTGTTAGCATGAGATCTCAGTTCCTTGTCATATAAACTGCTCCATAAACCTACCCAAGTGTCCCCATGAAATGGCTGCTAACTGGCATTAGAGTGAGCAATCTAGGAAGGGAGAGAAAGAGTAAGAGAGGCAGATGGACAGAAGCAGAAGCCACATGTCTTTAATACGCTAGCCTCAGAAGTAACCCACCACCACTCCTGGCATATCCTAGGAATCTCCCAGTTTTCTTGACACAGTGTGGGAAAGAACAGAGCGTAAATACCAGGAGACAGGATCACTGGGGACCAGTTTGGAGACTGGCTACCACAAATACTAAAATAATATACAACACTAAGAACTGAAAATAGATGAGATTTTGATTGTAAATATAAATATAAAAAGGAGAAGAAAGACTTTACAGAGCTGAATATTTAATATGTCCTTTATTGTGCATTTTACTATTTGCTGAGAAGAAAGGAAAATATTACCAAATCAAGCTAACTCATAGTTAAAGAAAAAATCTTAAACAAATGAAATATCACTGAAATGGGCTACATTTCCAGATATGCTATATATTTGACCAGTTTAGGCATCAATCTGAAAGCTAAGTGCTACAAATGCTGAAAGATGTAAAATACTTCTGAAATATTACAGAAGTCTTTCTAAACCAAGAAGCCTTAAAGTTTCTTTTTTTCCACTGTAGTACATTAATATTTGTTTATAGAGTCTAGGGTGTTATAGCACATCTGTTTTTTTTTTTTTTTTAAGGAGATAGAAGTTTATTGAATACACTGCAAGGGAGGGGTGGGCAGGACAGCAGAGGAAAGGGTACCTGCCTAGTCTATTGCCTTAAAGCTCTTGTATCTGTTTATTTCCAAAGTTTTAATGATGATTTATAGGGCTTTAACACAGTATCATTTAAATTTCCAGATGAACAACAAATATAAGATGCCCCTATTCACCTTGAGGTCAGTGGACCCCGATGATTTTGCAGTCGACTTGATGTTCCCAGGAATCATTTCTTACTGTACAAGTAATCCTTTATTACTTGCCTCCTTGTCTTTAACTGAAGAGTTAGAGTATAGGAATGATCAGACTACAGTTGTATTGTTGCATTAACTTCAGCATTCAATATGTATTTTGTAGTGCATACTCTTCCAGGCAACAGTGCGAGGCACTGAATGGATCACTGTGGTCTCTGTCATGAAGGGCCAGGCACCGTAGTCTCCAGCTGCGTTTGATTATGCCCCTCTCTAAAGAAGAAAGGGGGTACAAGAGAACATTAGTGCGTTATATGTGATTATTTTCAAATTGTTTACATGTTCTCTATTAGTAATACTTCAATGAAAAATATGTACGTATGTAAAAAACTTGCGCTTATCAGATGTGACCAGATTTTTTTTTTTTTTTTTTAATTCTGGCTGACACAGATACTGTATATGAAAGAGAAGGGCCAGTTTTGCCATTTTCTTGTTAATTTCTTACTTTTCATTATTAGTGTTATCTTTAATCTGTAACTTCTATTTACAAACCTGTTAAGCCCATCTCTCTATTTTGTGAGGCTACTTAAGTAAAATTGGGTAATAAAATCTATTAATTCACTTAATCTGGCCAGATAAACTGTAACACCTTTTATCTTGAGAGCCAATGAAGAAAGACGAAATCTTGACTGCTAAGGTAAGGAAAATCCTACCGATTCACCAGATACCTCATGTTCTTTCCCTAAAATGTGACCTATAAGTCATAGAAACAAAGAGCACCAGCATTAATTTATAAGTAAAATAAAGATTAACTTCTTTTATTTTTGAAAAAAAAAAACAAACAAAACACTATAGCATGTGTAATATTTTCTTTTGTACTTTATTTGACCTATTTCATAGCTGAAGAGTTTCTCAAAACTGATTTTGCTTTAGGGAATGAGTAAAGAAAGACACATGCCATCTAGATCAGAGGTAAGGAAACAGGCCCAAGGGTTAAATCTGATGCTTTGCCTGAGGTTGTAAATAAAGTTTTATTGTAACTCAGCCATGGACATTTGTTTACATTTTTCCTATGGCTACATTAATGCTACAGTGGCAGAGCTTGAGCAGTTGTGAAAGAGACTCTATGGCCTGCAAAGATTAAAATATTTACTATATCACTCTTTACAAAAAAAGTTTAACAGCCCTTGTTGTGAGAGCTTTAAGTGAGTGTCCGGAGTAAATGAGTGTCAGGTAAATTTGAAGCCAGTGTGGTCCAGTGTGGTCTAGACTTTGGTTACTTACATATTCCTAAACCAGCTCTTGCCCTCTTTGGTCTTATGACCTTGGACAAGTTACTTAATTTCTTGGAGTCACATTTCTTCTTTAATTTATCATAGGATTTTTTTTTTTTTTTTTTGAAGATGAAAGTTAAGTGTTCAAAGTGCCTAGTACAACACAGTACGTAGCTGTTGGACAATGGTAAAACTTTAGGACAGATTACTAAACAGATGACCTATAAATAATAGAAATAAATGAAATGAGATTCAATGCAAATACCTTTGATCATAAGCATTTAACTGACTTTTACATTATGTAATGTTATTATTTTATAGAATCTGAGTTGGTTAATGGACTTTAATCTAGACCTCACATGGAATTCTGAGGGATTGCATTTAGGATTTTTTGACCATTTTGCCAAGACTTGAATGGTGACAGATGACATACTTATATTTAAGTGACCCAAAGATAGGAAAGATAGATAAGTGTTGTATAAAAAGTACAGATTTAGGAGGACTTAGAATAAAACTAAAGGCATGGCTGTTTGTAAAAGGAGAAAGAGAGAGGAGTGGGAGAAAGATTTTGAGGGAGAGAAAATATGCAATCTCAGGTTCCATTGAAAGCATACAATGTACAAATCAAAGATGCCAATCAGATCAATCATATTTAAGTATTTGTGTTCAGTTGTAGATGCCATATTTTGTTTCTTTTTTTTAATGTGTGTGCTTTTTTTTTAAGTAGGCACCACACCCAACGTGGGGCTTGAACTCACAATTCTGAGTTGAAAAGTCACATGCTCTACTGATCGAGAGCTAGCCAAGTGGCCCTAGATGCCATTTTTAAAGGGAACATTGATCCCCAATGGGAAAAGTTAAATTATATTTACACAGATTATTTTCATAGGTATAGCTCTACCTCTATATGTTAGGATTTGTTCTAGAGCCTTTATATATGTTGACTATCTGTCCTTTCCCATCAAAAAGCTGAGGTATTTTAAGGAGAAATCTAGCCAGCCTCTAGCTTTGAGTCTGCATATATCAGAGATAGCCATTATTATTTTTTATTTACCTAAAAAGACACTGAATTTCATGTAGGTTGATAATAATAAAGAACACAATACAGTATTGCAGTAAAAATCAGCATAAAAAGCAAACAGTATAATTGTGATATACAAAAAAAATCTAATGCAAAATAAAAACAATAGAGATGCACTAAAATATTAACAATTTTCCCCAAATTTTCTTATATTAAATCATTAAATATTTATTGAGCTTCCACTAGATACTGTTCAGGGTTAAGAGATACAGTGTCAAAAAAGTATTGTGTGAATATTTGGGAAAACAAGTTGCCCTAGGAATTTGTTGGAAAATGAGAATAAGACATTAAAAGGTCTAGAAACCCAGTTGAATGAAAAAAATAAAAAGAGCTGTAATTATTAATCAATGCAACAGAGGCTTAGGGGTGGCCATGAGATCTTCATGAATCTGAAGGACTATCATATGGAAAAATGGACTGTCATTTTAGATGATACAGGTAGAGTCAAGATTAATGACAAAAAGTTGCTAATGACTAATTTCAGCTCTGCATTAAGAAGAACTCCTAAGAGTTGGGGCTCTCTAACATAATAGTCCAGAAGACAGCAACTTTTTTCTGTAAAGGACCAGATAATAAATATTTTAGAGTTTGCAGGCCATGTGGTCTGTTACAAACTCCTCAGCCCTGTTCTTGTGGTGTAGAGCAGCCTTGGACAGCATGCAAATGAACGACTGTAGATGAGTTTCAAAAACAGTTTATTTGCAACATAATTAATAGGTTAAACTTGGTTTGTAGGCTAGTTTGCCAAGCCTAGGACTAAGCTAATTTACAAGGCTGGGTACTGCAAATGCAGATAAGTAACCTATCTATCAGTCACATCCTACACAGATTTGTAAGGATGACTTAGAGAACATTACTTAACTTTTCTACAAAATCAAGGACAGTGTAACTGTAGGTACCCATCTCTGTTCCATGTCTATCTATAAATGCATTTTTCTCTTTCATATTTCATTATATGTTACCTTTCTCCTATTTGACAAGACGTATCTATTTATATGAGGGAGGTTAAGATTGATATAGCAGGAATACAAAAAAGAAGGAAAGGAACAGAGGGAGGAAGAAAAAGAAAAGAAAGGGATGGTGGAAGAAGAAGGGAAGGAGAGAGGAAGGGAGGAAGAAAGAAAGAAGGAAGGGAAGGAGAAATAGAAAGAGAAAGGAAAGGGAAGGGAGAAAGAAAGAAAGAAAGAAAGAAAGAAAGAAAGAAAGAAAGAAAGAAAGAAAGAAAGAAAGAAAGAAAGAAAGAAAGAAAGGGAGAGAGAAAGAGAGGAAAGAGAGGAAGGAAAAAAGAAAAAGGAAGGAAGGAGAAGTAAAAGGGAAAAGGAAAGGAAGAAAGAAAGAGAAAGAAAAAAGAAAGAGAAAGAAAGAAAGGAAGGAAAGTAAAAGGAAGGGAAGGGAAGAAGAATGAGAAAGAGGTAGGAAGTTGGGAAGAAGGAAAAACCTTAAAATACAGAGCATGACTTTCCAATTTCTCAGCAATGATTTTATTAAGAACATTTTCTTTTTCCCTTTCATCTTCATTAACCTAAAGAGCCTGGCTTTTGAAGCAGATCATGGAGTCATACTATAAAGTCAAGGTGTCAAGAGCTCAGGATATTAATTAAAGGAAGTTTTTGTTCATAGAAATAGGAGGAAAATCCAAACACATGTGGCCAAGGAGGATGGAGGAAATAACAGAGAACAAGTAGATGAAAGAGTCCTGATTCTCATTCCCTCTTGAAGCCAACTTCAAGGGATTGAAATCATTAAATCAATAAAGTTGGAATCAATGAAATCATTAAAACATCCAACTATATAATGGAAGTCCCCAAGGATATGAGCCTGCTCATAGAGATGCTGTAATGTGTGGGGCCTCGCACTGGAGTCAGGGGGCACCAGCTCAACTTTCTACAAAACCCAGTTGAGACCTATCCTACTACTAAGGATTCCAGAGACAAAAGGCCAGTATCAGACAAGCCATGCTGCAGGAGAAACCCATGGGAAAGTACTACGGAGACTTGAGGCCCCATCCTCTATTTCTGCCTCAAGGTTGTGTGGTCATGTGAGTCCCCCTGAATACCCTGTTACCATCTTGAAACTATCAACAGGAGGGGAGCAAAATCTGATACCTTGAGATATGTGAGAGTCCAAGTCATTCAAGAGACAACTATTGAATGGAAAAATTCTCCAATAGCTTTATTTGACAAAATAATGTTATTGATAGTTTCTTTGCTTTTTCTGTTATTCAATAGGATAGAGATCTTAAGAGGACTAGCTAGAAAAGAAAATAAAGAAGCTAAATTTTCTTAGTACATTTGGGTAACATCAGGTAAAAATCTTAACTGTCCCACAAGATTAGGGTTCTGAAAAAAATCTGACACTACTGCTTTTACGATAACTGAGATTCGCCTCACTGGTGGTATGAATGATATTAGTTTCCCCTCTGTGGTGAGGCCGTGAGGAATACTTAAATATACCTAATATTTCATAATTAGTAGGTCCTCCAAAGTTTGGTAGGGAATAGGCTAATTTAACATATTTTCTCCCACACATCATAATTTATTCCCACACATCATCTGGAACTTATCCCACTGGAGAATACAAATAGTACCTATCATACGTGAGGAAAAGTGCCAGGCACAACTGTAACTGGTTTTACATGTAAATATGCTCGTGTACTTCCCACAGACTTATAAAGTACGTGTTGTTATTTGCATCTCTCGGATGAATAAACTAGGATTTGGAAAACTGAATTTAAATGAATTGCCCATGATCAGGCTGTTACTTGAGTCTGACCCCAGGAACTTTTGTCATTTCATGATTGGAGCACGCTTCCGTGAGTAAGCTTATTCTTAAATTGAAAGGCATAAAACTATGCACAGAGGATTACTGTTAAAAAGAACCCCTAAAAAGGGACACGTGGGTGGCTCAGTAAGTTAAGCCTTTGCCTTCCACTCAGGTCATGGTCCTAGGGTCCTGGGATTGAGTCCCGCATCGGGCTCTTTGCTCAGTGGGGAATCTGCTTCTCCTTCTCCCTCTGCCTGCTGCTCCCCCTACTTGTGCACGCTCTCTCTCTCTCTCTCTCTCTCTCTGTTAAACAAACAAACAAACAAACAAACAAATAAATAAATCTATCTTAAAAAAAAGACTATGCTAGATCCATACATGGAGGTGATACTTAAGACATCTTGACCTATTGCTCCCATTATTTAAATATGATTCCCCTTTCCTGTTGAGATGTCTTTCTACATTAAGTTCTCTTTATCTTTTAGATTAAAATATTAATATGTTTAATATTAGAATGGGTACTGTAGGATTCATTGTTTATATAGTCATGGTTCATTATTTTCATATCTTTATTTTCTGCCTTCCTGTACTTTTTTGTTTTATATTTATAGTTTCTAGCCGATATATTTCTGGATCATTTTAAAAATTCAACCTGAGTGTCTTGGGGTTTTCAGCAGTAGACTTAACCGGTGTAACTTCATGGTAATTTCTCTTTGGTCAGGGAATAATTTTGCTTTCTTATCTTAAATTTTCGGTTCATTTTTTTTTTCTTCTTTCATACCTTCAATAGGATAGATCAATTTTACTTTTGCTGGTTTAAAATTTATGCACTCTATTTTTACTTTCTGGCATTTTCCCTGACTTTAAGATTAATGCATATTTGTATGTTTCCTTAATGATTTTTTAGCTAACACAATTCTTTTTGCTTACTCTCCCTTCCTTCTGAGCTTCCAGGTCTCCACATTGGCTGCTTTCATCTATAGTTCTTTTAGTTCTTGATTTTTACAGTGTCACTTTTTGTTATTTACAGTAACAAACTCTTCTAAGTGATTAACTGATACCTCCCAAACACTTTTAACATTCTCTTTGGTTCACTTCTCTCTTTATAGGATATTTTCTGTAACAGTTCTTTCAAAGAAGATCTTTGGTGGATAAATCATAAGGACTTATATATCTGAAAATATTATTTAAATTTTGTTTCGCTCTTACATTAAATCAGGGCTAATATAAAATTCTAGTTTGAAATATTTTTCTTCACAAATATGTGAATATTGTTCCTGTTGAAAAGTCTGAGGCTATTGTAATTGTTTCTTGTAAGTAATCTATTTTTGTCTCTCAAAGTTTTTAGTTTTCTTTTTCCTTGAGGTTTTTACATTTCTCTGTAATGTTTCTGTGGGGTGGGGATTTATTTCCCTTTACCTATTCTTTAGATATTCCCCTTATAAATCATTTGACTTGGAGGATTTTCATGTTCAAGGAAAATTTCAGGCAATATATCTTCAGATATTGACTCCTTTCTCTATTTGATTTCTCTTCAACTAAGACTTCCATTCTCTTCAACTAAGACTTCCATTATATATTCTCCACATTTTTAATTTTTCCTTTTTCTTTTCATTTCTTTATCCTTTCCTGAAATTCTGGCAGAGATCCTAAAAGTACTTCCAGAACACTGATACTTTGCTTGTATCTATGCCTATATTGAACAAATTCAGGTGTTTATTGTGAATACTGCATGCTTTGATTTATATCCAATATCTTCAAATGGTCTCTTTTTTTTCGTATAACTACTTGTTTTTGCTACGTGTTTTGAGATCTCCCTTTATCTCTCTGTGATCCTTCATTATGCTCCTTATGAATATTGTTCTTTTTGGTCTCTTAATTCTACTTACTTTGGTATAGATTATCTAGTTTGTGTGTTTCTTTTTATTGCACTTATGTCCCTTGAATGCTATAAGAGTTCTTTCTCTATTACTATATGTTCCTTCTCACTAACTTGACTGAGACCTAAGAGAGAGTGACAAAAGCCCAGTCCCTATCTCCAAGTAAGTTTTAGGGAGTTGGGGATAGAGGTAGGATAAAGAACCTTGTATTGTGCTGTGAACTCAATTACCGCCCTCATTAGATAATCATATTCCTTGGATACTTCATTTTCTAAAGCCTCTTTCATCTTCTAAATATCATGGCCTTCCTCTGAACACATTTACTTTTACCCATTCATATATGTGTTGTTAAAATGCATATGTCAAAAACTATGAAGGGTGGGGCACCTCAGTGCCCACCTCAGTAGCTCAGACTCTTGGTTTCAGCTCAGGTCATGATCTCATGAGTGGTGGGATTGAGCCCCAGGTCGAACCGTGTGCTCAGTGAGGAGTCTGCTTGAGAATTCTCTCCCTCTGCCTCTTCCCCAACTCGTGCTCTCTCTTTCTGTCTCTCTCTCTAAAATAAATAAATAAATCTTAAAAAAGAATCTAAACTATTAAGGACCAGTGATTTTTGCCCTACTTTCTAACCAATAAGATAATCTGCTGTGGTTTCATGGATGCTGGCAGAAGACACAAGACTCCTGTATTAGAGACAAAAGGTCAGTTCAATACCCACAGAATAGCAGTAGCCAAGGTATTAGCATTTCCTTATGGTGATTCCTCATACCTCAGTTCCCACAGGTGGCATCACGAGGCCATGTGACCCCCACACATGTGTGGACTATATACAGGAAACTAACCCTAAGCCAGGGCAACTGTTGTTTTTTATGATGGAATGCGAACAAACCTGCCCAACTTCTGTCCTGGAGGGAGGTATTAGTGATGTACTCGCTATGTCCGAAGACTGTTTACTATACAAATAGCACTGAAAAGACAGTTCAGAACAAAAGCCTGTCAAGGCATGCAGAAACACAGTTATTTATGAACATGGGTGGGTAAACTACCTTAATAATCAATTCAAAGAATTTCCCAAGGTATGTATAGTTATGGATCCTCAATGTACATATAGTTTCAATGAATCATTTAAGCCTTTAAAATATTTTCCACATTGTAGCTGAGGATTGAAATTTGATTTCTTTATTTTTAATTAAAATCATAGTGTCATGCACTCATCTTGCTTCATGGAAACATGCACACTTTCAAAGCCATAATTCACACTGAGGTGGAAAATTTATGGTTTTGGTAGGAATTCTTAACTAGGTCATCATATTCCTCAAAAACATACCATATGTCTATAGCGTAAAACTCTGAAAAACTTAGTCACTGCTAAAAAGCCAAAGATGAACAAAATCTGAATCATTTCAAAGAGGATTTTGCTTTTCAAAAAGTGCAAAAATACAGATAAAACTCAGAAGGAAGGTCTCAAATTAGAATCCTGATGTGAAAACATCAGAGATGTCAGAAGATATCCCCTGACAGGATTTTAGATGAACCTACTCTCATGAGTATGCTCCTGAGGTCAGACTACTCCCTATGGAACAAGGAGTAAGGGTCACACAAAGAAAAGCATTGTTGGTCTCAGTCAAGTGGCGGGCATCCTATATCTCAAATGTTAGAGTGGGTCACGTTCATATTCTCATATGGCCTACAGATTGGTTTTCTGACTATATTCTAATGGCTGACAGGTTTTTTTTATATGTATGAAATAAGATGTTTATTTTAAAATGATTTATTAAGAATATCTTTATTCTTTAAACAAAGGACCTCATCCATGTGCTTTGGAAGAGTGGTTGAATTATAAGGGCATGAACTTTACATTGAAAACTCATCTGTCTATTTTTCTAAGTACAAATCCTGGGAAATCAGAGAAACTTAAATAAATTCATCCTGCAGTTCAGATAATACATAAGCCAAATCAGTATGTGTATGTGTGTGCATGTGCACTGATAAGGGAAATTTAAATGGATTCTTTCCCTCATTATTTTGGCATCCAAGGAAGAACCCCAAAGGGGGTCTCTTTGCTAGAAAATTGATACCGTAAGAGCAATTTTTCTCATGTTTCAGATAATACCTTTAAACCCACTTTAAGCCTTAAAGTAATATAACTACTAGGAAAGGGTAACTTTATTCCTGTTTCTTGTCACGGTCTGACAGCCAGTAGCACGTATGTCTTAGTTTTAACTTTGTTTATACTGATAAAAAAAAAAAATTAAGGTGGTGAATATTTTAAAACCAAGACTTTTTTCTTCCCACAGCTAGTTAGATTTAAGCACTTTTGAATTATGACTGTCCTTTTTATTTCTTTACTAGAAATAAATTAACATTTTGACACGGTTGTGATAAGGTAATTTACAAATTCAAACTAATGTTAATTGTTGCTTTTAAAAATTAAAAAGTAGCGTTAGGCCAAGATGACTATTTTAACATATTTAAGCAACTTTCTCTTTCCTCAAACCCTCCCATACCAATCAAAATAAACAGTGCATTCAAACTGACAACCAAGGAAGATGGCCACCAATTCCATAATCCCTGAAGCTAGAAGCTTGAAGCTAGAAATAACACAGCAGAGATCAAACTAAAGACTCCATAGATCAGCTTCAACTCTGCTCCATAGGCAGTATTATACTGGCCCATTAATATGCCCAAAATGTTTAAAGGGAGCACGAGATGTACAGTATTCTAGCAGCATACCATTTGGGATTACTTTTGCTACTGGAGAGCAAAAGTAATGGGTACCAATGGTTCTTGGGGACTCAAGGTTCATAGGAGATAAAAGTTAACCTTGGTGTGGTATGAGGTTAATTACAGCAAAAAGCACCAATAGCAAGAATCCATGGCAGAGGTAACTTTACTGACATGGATAAAGAAATCTGGATCATGGCTTTAGGGTATCAACAAACAAAAAGAAACTAGACTAGTAGAGGAAAAAGCTGTACAGAAATAAAGTATTCACTTAGCAAAGTACACAAATGTCCAATCACTATCCAGTTGACTGGATAGTGATAGTGATATCACTATCACACAAATAGTCCAATCAACTATACACATAGTGTATAGTTGGACATTTGTTGTATAGCAGAAATTAATACTGTATGTTGTATAGCAGAAATTAATACTGTATATCAATTATATCTCAATTTAAAAAAGAAATATATTTAAATAAAAAAAAGGAGGCTAGAAACCAGATGAAGAGATTCCTCTTCTAGATTACCTGTGACTCCAACTTTCTCCCAAATTCTAAGATTCTTGTTTCATTGAATATATTATGGAAATTTTCTTCTGGAAGACCTTCCTTTTCAGATGTGAAAAGAGAATTCTTATCTTAATTAAGTGAAGAATGAAGGAACCTAATGAAGACTTACCAATTCTCTTTCACAGAAAATGTCAGATCTGAATAGAAATCTGCAAAACATTAACTTAAAGAAAAGTGAAACTATTCCATATCATAAAAAGGAGAGCCTAATATACAGAGGAGGAGGATTTTTTTGTTAATGAACTGAGAAGATTTTCTATAATATTAGAGATAAGTAAAATTCAGATATTTGCTTTGCACTCTCAACATTCAGAAAATGAGGTGTTTATGAAACGAGATTAAAAAGAATATAAAAAGATAACACAGTGAAATTTAAATGGAGCTTGAAAAGAAAGAAAAAATGGAAGTTAAACAAGATTAGATCATAATACAAAGAACAATCTTAGTTCTAGATACTAGCAACAAAAAACAGAAAAATAATAACCGAAATACCCACTTAAGACAGCACTGAAGACATAAAGTAATTAGAAATAAATTTAGCAGAAGTTTAAGAGTCTGCAGTAAATGCTAAACATACATTTCTGAGAGATAACATTATGATTGTGGACTGGGTAAAACAATCTTGTTAAGATGTCAATATAGTTTTAGTGCAATCCCAGTGAAAATCCCAACAGGCTTGCTTATAGAAATTTGACAAACTATTTCTAAAATTTGTATGGAAACACAGTTGTCCCAAATAGCCAAAAAATCAATATTGTAAAAGAAGAACAAATGGGAGGACTCATACTATCTAATATTTGCAAGCTATCAGAAAAAATAATGTGGTACTATAGACAGATACTTACATAGGTAAGAATAGGAAAAAAGGCAATAGGAAATAGTAGAGAATTTAGAAATGGACCTTTGTGAATAAAGTCGGAAAGCAAGATTTTAAATTAATTAGGCAGAGGGGGAGAGAGAGAGAATCCTTAAACAGACTCCCCACTGAGCATGGAGTGCAGGGCTCAATCCCAGGACCCTGAGATCATGACTTGAGCCAAAATCAAGCGTCTGATGCTCAACCAACTCAGCCACCCAGGGACCCCAGACATTTTTCAAAAGATACACTGATGGCCAATAAGGACATGAAAATATGGTAAATATCATTAGCTGATGTTACAATTCTGTAACACTATTTTAAAAACGATTTTAAAAACTTGTGATAAAGAAAGCCTGTTATTTTGCCTATTCCAATGTTCATCTTTTTAAAGTTTGAATTCTTCTTCTGTTACTATTTTCTTTCTGTTTAGAGAACTTCCTTTAACCATTCTTTAAGGGTAAGTTTGCTACCAACACATTCTCTTAATTTCCTCAATTGAGAAGGTCTATTTCTCCCACATCCTTAAAGTATATTTTCACAGATATAAGTTGCAGTTGACAATTCTTTACTTTCCATCACTCGAAAAGTGTCACTTTCTTCTGACACCCATGGTGTCAGATAGGAAAGCCACCGTCACATAAGTTGGTGTTCTCCTCTAAGTAATGTGAGATCTCTCTCTAGATACTTTTTTCGAGATTTTTGTCTTTTGTCTTTAGTTTTCAGAAGTTTAATTATGATGCATCTTGGGATGGATTTCTTTGAGTTCACAGTATTTGGGATTTGCTCATATTCTGGTTTCTGTAGGTTTATATTACTGTAATTATTATTATTATTCTATTGCCAAATTTGGAATGTTTTCAACCATTATTTCTTCAAATACTTTTTCATTATATCTCTCTCTATCTCATTCTTCCTTCTGAGACTGCAGTGGTACAGTCTATTTTTTGTCTCTGCTGTTCAGATTAGATAAATTCTATTGATTTGTCTTCACATTTACTGATTCTGTTCTCTGTCATCTCCACTCTATTACTGAACCTACCAGCAAGCTTTTTATGTCAGTTACTATATTTTTCACTTTTATCATTTTCACTTGATCTCTTTTAACTACTATTTCTTGGCTGAGGTTTTCTATTTTTTTTTCATTTGATTCAGAGGAATTTATAATTGCTGTTGAACTATCTTTATGATGGCTGCTTTAAGATCCTTGTCAGATAATTCCAGTATCTAATTTATCTTGGTGTTAAAGTCTGTTTATTGTACATCCAGTGTTTTTTAGTTGTTAAGAGGAAGGACCTGGAAGGAATGCAGCTACTTTATCTTGGCTGGAACCAGATATCTCGTCATTACTGTTGAAAGCATAAAATGGTAAAACCACTTTGGAAAAAAGCTTAATAGTTTACCTTTAAAGTTAAACAACTTACCCTATGACCCTAAAACTTAAACATACACCTACCATAACAGTTCCTTTTCTAGGAATAGGCCCCAAAGAAATATATTGTATGTTCCTTGTCATTCGTAATCTTTATTATTATAATATATATAAATAAATTTAATTATTTTGTATACATAATAGTTCCAAACTGGAAACAACCCAGATGTCCATTAAAAGAAGAATGAAAAAAAAAAAAAAGAAAAAAAAGAAGAATGAAACACCAAATTGTGGTATATTCATGCAATGAAATACTACTTAGCAATTAAAAAAAAAGATCCAACTACTGGAACATTCAATAGTATAAATGAAGCTCAAAATTATGTTAAGTGAAATAAACTAGATAAAAAGAAACCATATTGTATGATTCTATTTATGTGAATTTCAACAAGAGGCAAAACTAATTTATAGGGATAGAAAATCGAAATGGGATTGGGGGTAATGGTTGCTGGCTGGAGGAGCAAAAAGAAACTCTCTTGGGTGATACAAAATTTTTGTGCTTTGATTGAAGTGTTGGCTACAAACTAAATTGCCAACTTTTCAAATTATACTAAAAATAGGTTCATTTCACTGCATGTAAATTTTACTCTGATTAAAAAAAATAAGATGATAATATACATGTTCTAAAATTTGTGGGGAAAAGGATCTCTGCATCCTCCTGACTAATAAATTATAAGGCAGAAAATGCAATAAGGATAGGAAAGAATTGAAGAAAACTAAAGAGTAGACCTACAGAATTAAAATTTGCATTAGAAGTAAAGGCAGAAAAATACCATCGAAATTCTAATTATTGCATGGAAGGCACTGTTTAGAAGCGTTTCACAAAATGCAGAGGAAAGAAAATAAACCTGAGCATGATGAAAGACATCATGTAGGAAGTAGAAATAAAGAAAATGTAACATGAAGAAGATGTCAAAAACAAATGGAAGCAGAGTAAGAATAAAAGAGCCAAGAGTAGTAAAATAATTTGCAGACCTAGTGGCCTCCCTGTATACCATGCAACACTGAGTATTTAAAAAGCCAGCATGTGGACAAGTTTAATAACACTTTTTAAATTTCAGGAATAAAAGATTTTAGTTGACAAAGATAAAGAATGCATATTTATTAGCACATGATAACAAATCATTCTGTTAGAAAATATAAGTAAAAGTTAAGTACAGGCAAGTTCCAGGTTAATGGAATGTAATATAAGATTACATAATGTAAACTTATGTCATTAATAGTAAATCTTTTTAATGACAACAATTTTTGTGGGTTTAAAAATTTGGAATTCCTCATAAAGTCAGGAATAAGATAAAAGTATTCTATTTTTCTGTAACTGTCAACCAATGCTGTATGAAGCATTAGTGATAAAGAAAAATAAAATCATGATTATTAGGACTTAATTCTATTATCTATTGAGAAAAACCTGGGAAACAGATTATTATAGTTAATAAATAGTTGACAAAGTGGCTTGTATTTGGTATAGTATTTGGTAAATTGTTTTATATTAGTATTATGAAGAAACATACCTTTAGTAACTGAGTGCAGGAGTTATGCTTTGCTCTACTTTATATCCCAGTTCCTGGAATAACATATCCAACAAATATTTGTTGTGTGGAGAAAATAGTCTCTAATATATCCTTATCAGCTATTAACAAAATCATAAATAAACAAAATATTTGTGGATAAAAGATGGGCCTTTTAGGGAGAAGTAACCGAATAAAAGATTTTACTGTCCACTAGCTAATTCTTTAATAATCAGAAGTTGGCTGTATTTTAAGAACTTTGATACCATTTATTACCTCAGATTGCAAACTTTTAAAGAAAGCTAAATTGTATTTATTGGTATTTAATTTGAATCTAGTGAGATTAATGTGATATAGTAAATCTGCAACTAAGTCAGCACCGGCAACCTGATATCCTCCCTCCTAATCTTTACAGTTTGTTGGAAAAATGTTGTAATGGAAAAGCAATGGTCATAGATTTTTTTTTTTTTTTGTAGGAAGGAGGAGGGGAGTGTGGAATTGATTAAAGGATGGCATAGTTGAGGATCATGCATCACATCTATTAAACTAAAAATGGTCTGGTACCACTGTGTTCAATTAATTCTTGGTATTAGGATAGATTTTTTGGGGTTGTATTTTGCTTGTTTCTTGTATATTTTGAAATGAAAGTAAACTAGTGGAACTAAATTCAGATCTCCATGTGTCTACCTTCAAAGCCCTGCTGGCCAAAGGAGTAAAATTTTTACATAGTAGCATCTCTCAGGAAACATTCATATACAAAGTACGCATCTCCAGATGTTTAGCATTTATAAGCATTTGAAAAAATGAAAACTACCATCTGTGATTTCTTACTTTCAATCATAGTATATCACCAACACCTGAAGGTATTCCTAAGGCTTTCTCGATCAAAAAAAGCAAAATGGAAAGGCTAATTTTTTTCTTCCCTGCTTCACTGATAGCAAGATATATGTTTCCCTCTAATAAATATTTTATTATAATTAATATTCAAGGTGAATATTGTGGGCTACTGTATTAGTTTAGTAGGATTAGTTTAGTAGGATTGCCATAACAAAATATAGACTGAGTGGCTTAAACAATAGTTATGGAGGCTGAAAGTTCAAGGTCCAGATGCTACGTAGTTGGTTTCTTCTGAGTCCTCTCACCTTGGTTTGTAGTTGACCACCTTCTCTTGTATCTTCATGTCCTCTATTTTTTCTGCCCATATCTTTGTAAAATTTCCTGTTCTTATAAGGACAACAGTTATATTAGATTAAGGCCTTCCCTAAGGAGCTCAGTTTCACTTAATTACCTCTGTAAAGACCCTGTTTTCAAAAATAGCCATGTCCCAAGCTACTGGCAGTTAAAACTTCAAGATAAGAATTTGGGCCGATGGGTGTACGATTTAGCTCATAAGACCTACTTATTTACATTGAGGCCTGAAAATGCAGATTTATTGGAAAGTTAGGAAACATTCCTGGTACAGTATAAATGAATCATCAAGTCTGTTGACTACCAAAATCTGCAGAATCTCTTTTCTATTACTTCTCACTTAAAGTTTTTGGCATCAAAGAGAGTCAATGAGTAGTGTCATTTAAAAGGTAGCACATATACTGAGTCTTGATCATGATTTGGCAAAGTTTGTGGGTAAGATATGTTCAAAAGGATATGGTGAGAAGTTCAGTGAGTGAATATGAATTGTAAAGCAACTTTGGAAGTCTGGGTGTGGTCAGAATGGTCAATGAAGTTCCTAATGGGGAAGTAAACAGAACTTTCTGGTCAAGAAAATAGACAGATGGTAGCAAGCAATATAATACTTTTTATTAATTTATTCATTCTCTCATTTATTCAATAAGCCTATTCTATTATGTACTAGGCAGTGAAGTAGACATTTAGCACAGGAAGAACAATAAAACATGGCCTCCTTACTCAAGTTTTCCACTGTGAGAAAGACATACCAAGCAAAAATTATAATACCATGTGGTAAAGAGAGGAGTATAATAGGAGCATAGAAGAAAGCAAGCCATTCCACACTGAAGCTATGAGAACAGGGTTGAAAGAGCCTTAAATTATGAGTACAATTCCTTCAGTGAAGAGAACAAAATGAGGAGAAGTGGAGAGAGCCCTGCAAAGCTCAGAGAGCTATATGAGCAAAGGGACAGTGCTAAGAAACAACATTGTATATGAAAGGAAACTAGAAGCGGCTATTCGGGGAAGCTAGATGATAGTCAGAAGCAGGAAAATAAATTGAGAAGAGGGCAGGGCCTCTCCTCACACATACAGGGCCTCCTGTGACATTAAGAGAAGTTGAAATATGTGCGGTAGTCAGGGAAGGTCTGGGTATGACGTGAGCTGATGGGCATATTCTCTAGATCATGTGGCAGCTGTTTTGGAAGATAGTCTGAGGGGACATGGAAAGAAGTAGGGAGAAGAGTTCAAGGCTTTTGCAGTAGTCTAAGTGCTTTAACCCAAGGCATCAGTAGTAAGGATAGAGTGGAACAGGTGAATATAAGACATACTTGGGAAGTAAAACTAGCAGAACTTGATGGTAAGTTGGAAGATGGGAATGGGGAGTTGAGGGTGGAAAAGGAGTCAAGATGGGTTCCTAATTTCTGTGTTACAAATTCAGGTGTCCTTTGACTATGTAGGACTCAGCAAAGTGGAGATGTTCTTAGGAGTTATTAGCATATCTGTGATAGTTGAAACCCATGGGACTTAAAGTCCTTTTCTAGGAGAGAACAGAGAGTAAGAAGAAGAGAAAACTAAGCATGTAACTTGAGGAATCTCAAAATGAAGTCCACAAAAGGAAGAATTAACAGAGAACTACAAGGGAAACCAGAAATCCGCATGGTCACAGAAGCCAAGTGTGTGAGAGTTTTAAGACAAGTTGGTGATCACCAGTGTCTAAGTGAGGTGGAGACTGAGTAGGCTCCTTGGGTTGGACATCTGGGAAATCACTGGCTCTCTTGAGAACAGTGATGTGGTGATGCCAGCATCCAGATTGCAATAAATAGAAAAAATAATGGTGGGTAAGAAAATGGATAATACTCTCCTGTATAGTTTGAATGACTCAGGGAGAGTGTTAAGTTCTTCTTGCACCATTAATATCCTTCTTTAGCTTTGGAGGTCTAGGGACCTAAAGGAAGAAGCCGGACAGATAAATACTACTTATGATCCAGTCACTAGTTTCCTAGGCAGTGGAGAGTGATGAGATCAAACAACAAAACTAGGGAAGTGGAGCCAAATGGAGATAAAAATGAAAAGATGTAAAGAAGGTGTGAACTAATGAATTAATCAACAGTATCTCCTATTTTACTGGGAATATATGCCATTTCCCAGATTCTTCTAAATGCAGTTGGGAAAAAGAAGGGCTGAGAAGCTGAGCATGGAAATAAGTCCACTGTGATCTATACATTAACTCAGGAAAAAGTATGAGAATATAGAAATGAAGACCAATTTCAAGCATGAATTTCCAATGTATTCAGTATACTTATTTAATATTTCATGTATAGGCAATATAAGAGTTTCTAATGAACAGAAATAGGTCTCAACATAGATTTTTGCAATACTTATTAATATGAAGTTCAAATATTTTTAAGAGTTCCGGAAGAGTGGATACATGAGAGAGGGAGGTGGACAAGAACATGGTATTTCATGAAACTAATTACGTGGGGCAATGCTTTGAAGAATGTTACTATTTGTGGCACTGCATGTACCAAGAGTTGGGTGTTGACACTTGTACCTAAATGGTGGTCATATTATTTATGTAGTGATTCTCTCTAATGAGGTACTGCCTAGAAGTTTTCTGAGTTATTCCTAGGGGATAATCAAATGTATGATATTGTTATAAATCTATATTAAGATCTCAAAATATATGTGATATTAAGGAACAATGTAATCATATTTGGACTTAGAGATCATTATAAATAACTAGGCAAACTTTCATATATTTTTGCCTTGATTCGCACACTCAGCAGGTCCTCTTAGGTATCTACTAAACTTTGGGAGATGATTGGCTATTAAGCCAGAGCTATAGGAGGAGGTAGAATACTGTTAGTGTCCCTCTTTCAATTATTAACTTAGTTGAGTTAGTTTAACTTAGTTTGACTTATTAGCTTAATTTGAGGACACCTGAAAATTACAAGAAAAAAGCTGAGTATTAAAAGTATCCAATGAGGACATATTAGTGTGATGTACATTTTTTTATGTATGCCAATGATGAATAAATAAGAAATTGATTTGAAAAACTTTGGATCAAAGTTTTATGGCAATAGTCAATCTTTAGTCATGTCTTCAGGGGAGTGATTTATACAGAGAGACATAGCATGAGCTAAGGTGTGGAGATGGAAACAAATAGCAAGCGTAGGAAGAAATGAGGAAATTGATGAGCTTTTTACAAGAAAGATAGAACCAACTACTTCTGTATTTGTTCTTGTTCTTAGTTGTCAGTTCAGTTCAGCTGCATTTATTTTGGTAAAAAGAAATTGAAGAACTCCTAGGTCTAAGGTAAAGTACCTTGGGATCGCAGGAGGTCTCTTATAAAATTGTTAGTTGAGACTAAAAACAGTGGATGCATTTTATAAGTAAATATCTTTAAGCCTTTCGAGTCAATGACAGTTTTAAACATAAAGTACTCATAGAAGTCAATATACAGCACTATTTTATGTCAGATTGGAAGAAAAGTTCCTAATTAAACTTGTTAGTCTTTAAAATTAAATCAAAATCTTTTCCTTACATTTTATAAATATTCATTTTGTAGTATCAACTAATTTATTGATTTCTATAGGTTGTTATATTATAGTATCCACTGTTTATATATTTTGAGTCTACTAACATTTTTGATTACAGAGAAGTTTAATAGTTGTTATATTTTCCTGGAAAAGTACAGTAAAGTTAAACTCGTGAAGGGCAGCTTTGGAAATGAAATATGCTAGTCAGTTGTACCTGTGAAATGAATATGAAGAATGATGGAATGTTCTTCCCCATAGCATTAGGGAAATAGAATAATTATCTGGTACCATTTCCTGCCGTGTCTCCAGTTCAAATCCATTTTTTATCTCAAACTAATAATGATGCAAGTACCATTTATTGACAGCTATCCATGTGCCAGACACTGTTTCGCCCTTTTCATGTTTTGAATCATTTAACCAACATAGTAATTCTGAGTTAGCCACTGCTTTTCCTGATTTTACTTATGGAGGAGCTGAGGCTCTGAGATGTTAAACATTTTGCACCAAGTCACACAGCTGGTAGCTAGTAGGAAGTGTAATCAGAATTTGTATTTTAGTAGTCTAACTCCAGAGATAACACTGAACTGCTAAACCATTTCACCTCTCTGGTATTCTGAAATACTACAGAAATCATATCATGCCCTAGCTCAATAAACCCTTTTACTTGCTGATCATTTCAACTTATATTACCATTCAAAACCTTTCATAATTAATACCACTTTACTCATACAATTGTTATTTCCCATAAGAACATCTTACTTATGTATACATTCAATAAGCATTTATTAATTTATGGCAAGAACTGTGCATGGTACTAGGGAAACAAAGATGAATATGCTATTGTTTCTGATTTTCAGGAACTTAAAAATTAATGAGGAGCACTGACAAATAAATTAGTTATTATATTTTTTCTTTCCCTACTTCATTACTTCTGCTAAGTTCTTTTTCTGTATGTGTGTCTGGACCTTTTGCTCACATGGTTCTTCCTGTGAACCGTAGATCTGTTTATAGATCTACATATAGATCTGTTTGAATTAATAAGTCAACATCCACAATAAAATGCCCATGTTTAGAAAATCTCAAATTCCCAGCTACCTCATAAGATGTTGGCTATCCCACAATTGACTAACTTTATTTATAGCACTATTTAATGCTCCATTCACTTGACTAGTATTAGTGGTTTTGCAAATGCAAAGTATGGTTATTTTTTCATATGGAGAAAATTAAAAATATTTATTGTATCTTCCAGAAAGTTGTAACTGTGAGCATATAGCCTACCTATTATAAATGGGATAAAAATCATTGGTTAGGTAATTGACTTTGAACCCAGGGATTTCAGTGAGACTGAAGGCAAGTAAGAATGGTGGTGGTGGTTATTGGAATTAAACTCAAAAGTACAAGGAGAAAGTTATAGGAATTCATGTCCCATGGTCTGAACTTTTCTTGTGAAGAAAAACATTTTTTATGAGTGTTTTCATTTTTATGCCCTTTTAAATGCTGTTTTTACATTTGGACCACCTGCCCCTTCCTATTTACCAATTTAAAAATCAATCTTCAAAGCTTACTATAATCTTGTAATCTGAATGTCTCAAACAGGTATTGATTTTCCTAAAATAATTGTGAGGGATGTTTAAAGTCATGTTTTCTTTATTTTTTTTTAATAAAATAGCAGTAGTGATGATCAAAATTACACTCCTGAAGCAAATATCTAAGGTCCTTAATTCCACTCTAAGGATGCAATTCATATACTTGTTAGATTTTTTCAAAATCTCTCTTTCATTTTTTTACCTAGATATACTTCTTTACCTTTGCCAAAAGTTGAACATCTGTTACTTCATTTAAAAGGTCAAAATTATATGGATGAAATTAATAAATATAAAATCGTTTTGCAGCTTGGAGGCTTCCTATCATATGATAGGATGTGAGTGGACCTGGTAGGGAAGGGGGGAAAGATGACGCACGTGTCAGTTCTCAAGCACAGATGTATAAGTCACTGAATGAGCAGACAAATATTAAAAATTAGATAAAGATGCAAAGCAATATATTAAGTTTCAAACGCCATGGGTAATATGTCATCAAAGTTCAATGGAAATAAGTCATGACTGTGAACTAGGGTGATGAGAAAGACTGCGTGGAGGAAGTAACATTTGAGCTGAACTGGAGGGAGACTTTTTTTGCTGCTAGAGAAACCATGCGAGGGCTTTGCAGTTGAGACAAAAATTTGAGTGAGAACATGTAGCCTATGATAAACAAGACATGTGGGAAACAAGGTTTTCATGAAAAATAGGAATAATATTTTGCCATTGAATGAAATTAAGAAAAAAAATTTTTTTTTTAGATAGAGAAAGTGCGAGTAGGGGGAGGGGGAGAGGGAGAGAGGACCTTCAGCAGACTCCACACTCAGCTCAAAGCCCAACATGGGGCTCAATCTCTTGACCCTGAGACAATGACCTGAGCCAAAATCAAGAGTCAGACAACAGACTGACCCACCCAAGCACCCCTCAATTCTAAAATTTTTTTCCCCCAAATATGTTTATTTTATTTTTTCAGTGTTATAAGATTGATTGTTCATGCACCACACCCAGTGCTACATTCCATACGTGCCCTTCTCGATACCCACCACCAGGCTCGCCCAGCCCCCCATCCCCTCCCCTCCAAACCACTCAGTTTGTTGCTCAGAGTCCACAGTCTCTTCTGGTTCATCACCCCCTCCAATTTCCCCCCATTCACTCTTCCCTTCCTTCTCACAATTTTAAATTATTTTTTAATTTTAAGTTATGCTTCCCTGCTGCCTTTGACCACAGTGAAGCTAACACCTCATGGAAAAAGAGGTACTGCCTTAAAGAAAGGCTATTTCTGATTAGCTTTATCTTTCAAAGCTAACTTCCTTGAGGGTAAAGGGATGTAGTCATCTTAAAGCAAGACCTGTGGGGATAGAAAGGTATTTTCTAAAGTCTAAAAGGCTCCCTTTGCATCTCTAAAGCAAAATCCCCTAGTGGTTTAATCACGGATCATATTCATAGTGGAAAATGAGACGTAGAGAAAGTTCCCAGCTGACAGAGTGAAAGAGGAAATCTTGTACAATCTTGGATAGTAGCAAATGACAGAAAGACCAGCTTAGGAGATCAGAGACAAATGTCCTGGTTCACCTTTCAAGATACAAATGACAGTTGTGTAGGATATAGAAACATCCAGATGGATTAAGAATGGGGATGAAGGTGATAGAACCTTTACTCAAAAACCTTAGACAGGTTGATGTAAACTCTGAAAGCTCTTGGGCTGTTGATTTCCCTTCTATGTTTATGTACCCAGCAGTGAAGAACAGAAAGGAGCAGAGAGAAGAGGACTAGCAAGATGGCCTCAGAGGGTGCTTCCAGTTCTCCCTGAGCTCCAGGTCAAGAGGAGGAGGCCGAGCAGCTCTTACATGCCCTGAGGGACATGGAGGAAAGTTGAGAATTTAGAGTTAGGAGGTAGCCACAGTGAGGGCAAGGGGAATCCACAGCAGAGATGTGATGTCCCAGCCTATGCTGAGTCCAGGAGGAGGCTGGAGGTGGAACTCAGAGGATCTCAGAATGGAAGGGGAGCTGAATCAGTGGTGGAGACATGATGGCCAGGCTCCTAACCATGATGAAAACAAGCCATGTCCAGACCCCAGGCTGCATAAGCACATTCTTCTCAGTGTCCAGCAAGGAACACACAGGAGGGCATCGGGCTCCACACACAGTAGCTGCCTGCTAGCCATTGTCACGAGGACACATACTCGTCCCTTGATACCCAGGTGTCACCTTAGTTGGCAAGGGAGAAAAGTGAAACTTGAAAGAAGAAAAAAAAGTCCTTTTTGGGAATTTGAACCTAAATTTGACTGTATCTAAGCTAAAAAGAGACTACACTTATTGAAAAAAAAAAAAAAAGTTTAAGCCAAAGGAAATTAAGATACTTTTTTTAAATTAAGATACTTTGCTTTAAAAAGCAAATGTAAGGGTTTATTATCATTATTTGTTGAGTTTTGCTTTATTTGTCCCCTATGCAAAAGGATGGACCACTTATAGATTACTTATAAAAAATAAAGAATGCTACATTTTTTTTACCCATCTGACTTGTAATTAGTTCTGGAGCAATCTGCATGTGTTTTTGACATTGTGAATAAACCAAGCCTCCTGGAGTGGAGTGGAGTGTTAGGACATAGTGATCCATAGACTTAGAAATATATAAATATTTGTCTGAATGTGGGAACACCAATACATTGAAGCTGGATCTGGAAATATATTCAATGTGTTTTATATGAAAAGGGGCTTTAATTACAAAAGTTCCGGAAGATGAAACACAGAAATGTTGGATGAGTTTTCCTACGGCTCTGGCTTTATCTAAGCTATGGCAATAGTCCATCCTGCAGATTCTGAGCTATGATAGTGTGGAACATAGTGGGTCACGTGATGCTTTAGTCCTCTAGCAGCAGTGTGTGTGTGTGTGTGTGTGTGTGTTTGTATGTGCATGTGTACATGAGTATGGGTGTGTGTGTCTGTAAGAGTATGGGTATATATGTGTGTCTGTATGCAAGTGTGTGTCTGTCTGTCTGCCTGTATATGTGTGCATCTTTTATAAAAAGCTGCCGCAGGCTGACTCCATTTTTTTGTCAAAATGTAGTCATGAAAACCACATATTGAATCCAAGACTCACAAAGCAGATCATATTTTTCCTACCCAAATGGTATTATAATTTTGGTTTAAATTTAAGATACAGCATCAAATCCTAGCTGTAATAAGCACTACAACTACAAAGGGAAAATTCAGTTGCTACAAAATTATATAATAATTTAAAATAAAATAATATAATGATAGAATTAACTATGGATGAAAGTATTGTATAAAAATAATTATAGGTGGAACTCCAATATACTGTAAACTATGTGTAAAATACTCTACACAGAACTTAGCTGTATATATCATAAATTTGACGAAATGTTAATTATGATAGCTCTTAAGCTTTAATTCATAATTTTACTTGCCATTTTGTAGCTGGGAAAACACTTTAAGGAATTATTTGAATGACCACATGTCTTAGAATAAGGTCGTTTAAAATTGTAATTGTTTGTCTTTTCTATATTTTGTAAGTTCAACTAATCTTCAAGTCAGGTTATTTAATGTAATACTATCCACTAAAGTAATTCTTTCAGACTTCACTAAGAATTTTATTCTAAATAATTTGGAGAAAAGAAAAAATGCTTGAATGTTGTATTTGTTATCAATTGCTTTGTAACAAATTACCGTACACTTACCATCTTAAAACAATACTCA
This sequence comes from Nasua narica, assembly GCA_028533885.1. NCBI lineage: Eukaryota > Metazoa > Chordata > Mammalia > Carnivora > Procyonidae > Nasua > Nasua narica. Next base: position 111,959,132 of record CM052798.1, read on the forward strand.
TTTATTATCTCACAATTTCCTTAGTTCCAGCTCAGCTACATCTTCCATTTTGGGGTTTCTTTACAAGGTTGTAATCAAGGTGTCAGTCAGGGCTCCCGGGGTCTCTTCTGATGCTCAACTGGGGAAGGATCTCCCCTCAAGCTCAAAGCATTGTTGGCAGAATTCAGTCCCTCAAGGGTTTCTGACTGAAGACCTCAGTTCCTACCTGGGTGTTGGGCAGAAGCCACCCTGTGTTCCTTGTCACATGGGCCTCCATAACAGGGTGACTTATTTCATCAAAGTGTGCAAGCCATAGGAACCCCAAAAAACAAACAAACAATAGAGAAAATGTGCTAGCAAGATGAAAGTCATGGTTTTTTTTTTTTTTTGGTTTTTTGGTTTGTTTTGTTTTGTTTTAAAGATTTTATTTATTTATTTGACAGAGAGAGAGAGAGATCACAAGTAAGCAGAGAGGCAGGCAGAGAGAGAGGGGGAAGCAGACTCCCTGCTGAGCAGAGAGCCTGATACGGGGCTCGATCCCAGGACCCTGAGATCACGACCTGAACCAAAGGCAGAGGCTTCAACCCCTGAGCCACCTAGGTGCCCCAAAAGTCATGTTTTTTAAAAACCTAATCACACAAGTGATATCTAATCAACTTGGCTTCATTCTACTATTTAAAAGATAAGTCACTATATTCAGCCATACTTGGAGAGGAGAAGATTATCCAGGGGCATGAGTAACTAGAAAGCAGGCATTATAGATCATCTGAGAGTCATCCTGACACAGATATGTTCAGCATTATTAACCTTATGTAGCTTTTCTTGTTTTCTTTCTCATGTATGGTGCTCTTGAAGGGCAAAGAAATCAGTGTTGTGAGTGGAGAAGGCACCAGAACATGTGCTTTTTGCATTGTTTGTACAGCAGAGTGGTAGGGTGACAAATGATATAGCCATAAGATTGGCGCTTTAATACTAAATACTAAAAGACAGTGTAATCAATGGTCAGGGCAGAAATGATTTCATAAGGATGATGAATCTCAAGGTGGAATCTTTGTTTTCTTAATCATGGTGTTGAATGGGGATGAAAACTGAGAATGAGTTCAGTTGTGCTCCAGAAGGACTGTGGGTGAGGCTGTAGTTAGGAAAGGTGGGAGAATCAAAAAAAGATGGGATGCAAAATCTGGAGCAGTCTTAGGGAGCAAAACCCGGTAAAATACCCCAAATGTTTAAAGGTGGTTTGGGGAAAGTTTTGCTGTTCAAAATTCAATTTAGTCAGGATAGATAGTCAAGGGTGCTTAGGTGGCTCAGTTGGTTAAGCATCTGCCTTTGGCTCAGGTCATGATCCCCAGGTCCTGGGATCGAGCCCTGTTGTTGGGCTCTCTGCTCAACTGGGAATCTGCTTCTCTCCCTCTTTCTGCTGCTCCCTTCCTCCCACCTTGTACTTGTTCTTTCTCTCTCAAATAAATAAATAAAATTTTTATTCCTTTAAAGCCAAAGATAGATAGTCAAGAGACTATCTCTTCCATAGTCCTATGAAATTTTCAGGAAAAATATCCATTAGGTATCATCTACAATGAGGGTGTATGATGAGATCTGTTGGTGGGATTGGTGTTAAGGTAAAAGCAGAGTAGCACCAGCAGACTAAGCCATCTTTGTGTAACATAGAGTTAATCAGTAAAGTAGTATGAATATCATGCCATGGTTGAGAAAACATCGCCTTAGTGTTCAAATCCAGGCTGCACAACATATCAGCTGTGTGACCTGATCAAACTAAAGTCTAACTCGATTGTCAGAATCCACAGGCATAACTTGGTCTACGCTATGGTTTGGCCTATACTTTAAACTCCTAAAACTGCTTAACCTCTAGGCAATATTCGGTTTTCTTATTCCATCCATTTTATTTATCTGAGGTACCTGCCTGTAATGCAGCTGAGGGGAGAAAAGAAGCCTTAGAGCAAGGGTTCTCAACCTCAGCAATACTGACACTCTAGGTTGTGAGAAGCTGGCCTCTACCCACTGGACCCCAGTAGTATCCACCACCCGTGCCCCCTCAGTTATGACAACAAAAAAATGTCTTCAGACATATTCTGGTGTCTCTTTGTATTTGGAGTTGGGGGCGAGGATAAATTGCCCGCGGTTGAGGACCATTGCCTTACAGGGTCATTGTGTGGGGCAAAATAAGATGTAACATTTGAAAAACACATAAAAGAACGATTATAACGTAATTGACCCTGAACGAATGATAGTGTTCCTCTAAATATTTTATATTGGAGAATAGTATCATACATGGAATTAACTTGATATAAGTTTACTGAAACATAGAAGGTAAATAATACTATGTTAATAATAATTTAAATGAGCACTAATTTGGGAAATCACTTGTTGTAGGTATTTATGTGTATATATAAAAGTCGACCCTCACCTGTGAAGTTAAACCAGTCAAACTTCAGTTACTGTCTCTTCCAGTTAATACTCTGTGCCTTGGGGAAGTGCTTCACATTTTCTAAGGGATTTTATCTATAATATACCTTATTTATCAGTGAAATGGAATAACAATGGCATGGATATGGTTTTGGGATGATTCACTCACTCATTCATTCATTCATTCATTCTATACCTGTTGGGCATCTGTTACATTCCAGGGACTGTATAGGAAATACAAGACAGTCTCTACCCTCCTGGAAATTTATTAGTGGAGAATCAAGTGATGAACAAATAAGTACAAAATGTACTCACAGAATGTAACAAATGTTCTGGAGATAAGGAAGGATAAAAAGAATAAACAATGATTGACGATACTCTCTTGGATAGAATAGTCAAGGGAGTCCCCTATTAGAGGACAGTTTTTGAGCAGAGCAATATGATCATGTCTAGGGAAAGGGCACCCAGGTAGGGAGCACAGTAATTCTGGAGATCCAAAGACATTAACATTCTTGGATTGCTCAAGGCACAGAAAGAGGCTAGGGTTGTTATAGAAGGAGTACCTTGTAAGACAATTTGTACATTTTTAGTTTTTATGTTTTTTTCATATCTTGAAATATCCATTTTTAGTAAACTCATTTATATAATATAGGATATGAGATGAGTTCTTAGGTGACATCATGATGCATGACACGTTATTGAAGAACAGTTCCATAGAGGCAACTATCCAAGAAAATGGAACAAAGTTGAAAATGGTCTTGTAAAATTTCATTTGGGCTAGCAGTGTTTTGCGGCTGGAAGTGTAAAGGATGAGAACAGCATGTGAATTCCAAGAAAGCAGCATAGAATGGAAAGAGAATTTATAGTGTGTCAGACAGGGTGGCAACATCTTGTGGCATGTGGCTCCCATCTCAGTGATGGGAAAGGTATGTCCTGTACTTGCTTCTTGCCTGTGGCACACCGCAAGGGAGAATGAGTTGGCAACCACAGCCAAAATACATCAGTAGCAATTTTAGTATATGGGCAGCCATGATCTTTTTTATTTTCCTAAAATTTGATTCTTTTAAGATGTATTCCAAAGGACCAAGTATAAAACAGAATTAAAGGGAGTTTGGAGGGGACAGGAAGAGGGGTAGCTATGCTACTTAATGCTATTTTTGGATTGACCATATTGAATTTTGAATTCCAACAAATGTGACAAGCATGATGAAATACTTCTTTATCTAACTTTAAAAAACTTCTTAAATGTGCATTCAGTTAGTTAAAAGTGAGATGAAAAATCTCAATATTGGGGCGACTGGGTGGCTTAGTTGTTAAGCATCTGCCTTCGGCTCAGGTCATAATCCCAGGGTCCCGGGATTGAGCCCCGCAAAGGGCTCCCTGCTCAGCAGGAGGCCTGCTTCTCCCTCTCCCATTCCCCTTGCTTGTATTCCCTCTCTCATTGTGTCTATCTCTGTCAAATAAATAAAATAAAATAAAATAAAATAAAAATAAAATCTTAAAAAAAAGAAAAATCTCAATAAAACTAGCATGAAATTGAGAGCGAGAGAGTAAAGCAAAGTACAAAGGATTCACAATGAAGCAAAAGAAGTCTACAATGTCAAGGATCTAGTGAAGGAACAATAGGATCAAAGCTGAAGGCTTAAGCAAAAACAAGGATAGAGTATAAGAAAAGAAAGAGGAAAGGAGGATAGTGGTGGAAGATGTCAATGACCTAAGACATGTTACACTTGAAATCCAAGAAAAAAGTAAACTAACAATGAAACCTGAGTTTAATCACAAATATCACAGTAATTTACTTTTGTGTAATTGTACCATCTATATAAAATAAACTGACTTCAGGTAGAGTCAACTCTACTAAAAATAAGTTTAGAGCACAGACGCAGAAAATTTAACTGCCAGTCTTGGGACTATAGCAATTAGTATATAAATTTATCATGCTCCCTCCAAAGGACTTATTTTGAGTTGGCAAATTATATAATCAATGCAGAAACACTCATCAAAATGAGCCTGATTAATAATCATGGTCTGGATAAAAAAATCAAAATATCATCAAATATGGTACCGGGTACATACAATAGGTTCATTGGTCAAAGTTCATTAGCAATCAACAAATTAATACAGTGCACGTAGGGACTTTTCAACATAGGACCTTATTTAACATAGAGACCGTAGGACCATAAAAATTATTTTAAATAGGGTTAACAATTAGTTTAAAAAACAAAAAGAATAGATGTTTGTATGTTGTATCACCCCTAGTGACAGAAATAACATTTGCTGTAACCTAAGGGTTGCTAAGGTGGCCAGGGGTCATTCCAGAACCATTGGGATGAGAAATGCCTTCTCGCTCTTGAGAGATAATAATTACATGAATGCTTTAGCAGAGACACATCCCAGGGAAATTAAAATGGAGTAAATACACTTTTTTTCTTTAAAGATTTTATTTATTTATTTGACAGAGAGAGAGAGAGAGATCACAAGTAGGCAGAGAGGCAGGCAGAGAGAGAGGGGGAAGCAGGCTCCCCGCTGAGCAGAGAGCCTGAGGCGGGGCTTGATTCCAGGACCCTGAGATCATGACCTGTGCTGAAGGCAGAGGCTTTAACCCACTGAGCCAGCCAGGTGCCCAAAATGGAGTAAATACACTTTTTAAACCATAGTTTAAATGATGAACTTTGGCAAGATTTTTGTGGTGGTTTATATATTTCAAAAAATTACACCTTTTCACTCATCACCTTATGAAAATTAATAATTGACTTAATCCCAGTCTTTTAGATTAACCAACCTTTCCCTCTGACCTACCTAGATACCATACTTCGCCTGGCTTGCCTCACATTCTGTTTTCCAATTGTATCCCCAAACACCTCTACTTCTAAGCTTTTTGCTGATCTCCTGTTCTAGCCTCCCCTTATCTGGTCCCTGATGCTACTCCTCTGATTCAGTCTCTAGTTCTGTGTTGTCCATAGTGTGTCCTCACTTCAGTTAGGGCTATAACTGAGCTTTCACTTCTATCAGGCTTATGTAATATATAAGCCTTATATAAACCTTATATAATATATAAGCTTATATAATATATAATATATATAATATATAAGCCTTATATAAGCTTATATAATTTTACCTGACATGAGTCCACATGCCTGGAATTTCAGTATGTTTTATGGAAGAGAATTGTTCACAATCTCTATCTGTAAAACCTTCCAACGGCGACACAAGTTTCAGGGGAAAGCCATTTTTGTGGTTGTTTACACAACACAATTTCTTGATTTGTGGTGGGTGAAAATTAAGAAAAATAAAGATACACTGATGCAGAAACCAGACTTTGGGTTGTGTCTGGATTTGAATTTGCTAGAAGTAGTAGTAGTTTCTTGCAGACTGGAAAGAGAAAACCACTCCCAGGTGTCTTAATTCTTCTGGCTAACAGAGAAGCCTTCACAATTTACATCATGATGGGTTCAATTAGCACAAGTCTTGTGATTCATTTGCAATCTAAGCGAACAAATTCTAGCCTAAATTTTTATTTATAAATGTTTGTGGTCATGATGTATTTGGCTCTTGAAGGTCAGAGAAATTAAACAGGAACTGGTAGCTAGCAAAGATATCTCAGGAAGTTTCTCGTTTTTTTCAGTTAATAGTAGAAGATACAGAATACATATAAACTTAAATTTCTGTAAATATTTTCCCTAACTTACTTGTCTAATCACTTTCTTTGTTTATTGATCTGATGTGGTCAAGGAAAGTAAATATTCTGTAACCTGCTCTCTCTCATGTTATTAAAGAGGGAAACCAGCACAGCCTTTAAATTCCATAAGACATTTTTTTAATGCAATTCTAAGTTCAGTTTTTTTAAATTAAGGTCACTAAATTAAGGTCTAAAAAATTACAGCCTATAATTTTTAATATCTACCACTTTGTTCTTACTACATACAAATCTGGTTAACTTGTACTATTCTGATGTACCGAGAAAGAATGCTGAACTCATATTTCAGGCATGATTTTAGAAAAAGAACCAATAGAAGCATGACCTTAACATTTTTCCTGCACCTTTCCACTAGAATTTGTCCCAGCAAAGTGAATTATGTTTTGCTCTGCATTTTTTCTTTCCTTCTTATAAGGAAATATAGCTGTTTCACATAACAAAAAAGTTTTCATAAATATTTTTATTTAAACTTGTCTAATTTCTTATGTATTTTCTCAGCATTTGTTTTATTTTTAGTAATTCACTCAGAATATATAACATCTGCTTAAAATATTTGACCAAATCACTATCAACGTAAATCAACAAACCAATTGTAATGCAGGAAAAAACTGCCATATAATTCTTATGTAACCCTTCGCTGAATTACTGTGAAGGGACTTATGTTTGGAAAGCTTTTAATTTTTGTTATAAAGTTCCCAGAAACAGATGTAAAAATTCACTCATATCCCACATTGTCTAGTTCAAGCAGCTGTAAATTATTTCATGGATTACACTTGAACAAAATTACAGTTCTGAGATTATTTCATCTAGGCAGCTGTTAGTTCCTTAAATTAAATCAAAACAATTCTTTGCTTGATTAATTATCGGTTATTTAGATCGTATAAAGATAAAGTGTTCACAGTCTTTAGTCATAAATTAGTTCATTTTTCTCAATAGTGTCCCTATGAGTCAAAGGTTGCCGCACAATTTTATAGACTACCGTTATTTATTTTTATTTTTCCCAAAATCTTTTATTTTTTCAGTGTTACAAGATTCATTGTTCATGCACCACACCCAGTGCTCCATGCAATACATGTCCTCCTCAATAACCACCACCAGGTTCACCCAACCCCGCCACACCCGCCCCTCCAAAACCCTCAGTTTGTTGTTCAGAGTCCACTGTCTCTCATAGACTACCTTTAAAAATAAGTAACTGTGCTTTCTATGGTGAAAAAACCAAGTTTGACACTCTCTTTTATCATCCAATGTATAATGTATCATTTCACCTGTAGAGAGACAACAGAAGACTAGACCCTGCTGGATTTTAACTGCGATGCTGATAATTGTGTCAGCTTTTCTCCCCCATGTGGTCTATAGCTTCACTCCACACTTCCTTCCTAGCCCTAGACTTGTCCTTCTTTTTACCACACATCCGTTGGATATCTTGAAGACAGCGCCATCTCAGCAGGTGCCAAACCAAAGATATTCTCTCTTCCTATATTCCCTAAAAAGGTAATGTGGAGAAACGTGCTAGGATTTCACATTCAATCACAGACCCTACTGAGTCTTCCTCTGACGTGACCTTCTAACACAGTCCTTTCCCTTTTTACTGTGACTTCCTTGCTCCAGGCCTCAGAAGCTTCTACAGTCTCTCCTGATAGACACTCCTTCCTGCCTCATCTCCCTGTTTTCAGTCTTTTCTTTTCTGAAGGACTGTAGGCAAGTGCAACAAATGTACTCAGAAACCTGTTTTCGAAAAGCCAACATAAAAGATCAGTTTGACAAATAATTAACCGAATTTATCAGATTATACTGAAGTCTTCCCTGGAGACTGGTATCTTATAAATGCTTTTAGTAAAGTCTCACAGGAACTCAGAGCTATTCTTTAAAAAAAAGTCCCGTAGCCAGCAAATATCAATGAATACCCTGTGCTAGACATACTTCTAAAACACTGAGATTATGATAGGAAATGAAAAAGACTTAATTCCTATCTTGAGGTATCAGAAAAGAAACAATTTTTTTAAAATAAATGAATTGCAGGGGTGTATGTATGTTGTCCTTTGTGTATATGTGTGTGTATATATATGTGTGTATATATTCAGGTTTATATATTTATTTATTTATTTATTTATTTATTTATTTATTTATTTATTTATTTATTTTATGTAGTGATAAGAAAAAAATAAAGCCAGATAGCAGGATAGCAAGTACTGAAAGTAAATAATCTTTTGAATAGAGTAAATGAATATGATTATATTATTCACAGAAATATTATTCTTGCATATATTCAGTGACTGTTTTCTTGTTTGTATCAATTTAAGGCATGTTAATTTAGTCTAAAGCTATAAGATATAGCATAGTTTCATTTATTTAAAAATATAATTTTTATTAATACATTCATGAACTATATATTCTAGAATAGCACTGTCCAGTAGAAATACAATGGGAGCCACAAATTGGAGCAACATTTGTAATTTTCAACTTTCCAGTAGGTACATTAAAAAAAGGAAAAATTAGGTAAAGTTAATTTTCATAATAAAGTTTATTTAATCCAGTATACCCAAACTATTATAATTTCAACATGTAATCAATATAAAAGCTATAAGTTAGGTATTTTCTATTATTTTCTTTGTACTAAGTCTTCTAAATCCTGTGTTTACTTTACTCTTAACAGTATATTGTAATTCAAACCAGTCTTTTAAGTGCTCCATAAGGACGTGTGGCTAATGACTATTGACTTAGATGGTACAGTTCTATAATATATTGATTATATAAACTATATCAAATATATTCTTGATATTTAGTGGCATGTACAATAGTATATTCTTATGTAAGAACATATTAATGAGAAATGCATTTATAGTTATGAGTAATATATTTATGAACTTATTCACTAAATATGATAGTTGAATGTATTGATTTCAATGAAGAGTATTTTATCAAGATTATATATTGTATTACACATAATATATATCTCTATATTATAGAGATTGTAACATTGACTAAGTTCAAAAAGAATATTTCTAAAAATTTTTTATAACTCTAGAAAATTGCTTATTTTAAAAAATACACCTGTGGTTATCTTTTTAAAACATAGATTTGATCACTTTATCACCCTTTATTATCTGAGGCTAAGCTCTTGTCCAGTGTTGCATCCTGATCTTCCTATACATTTCAGGTTATAGTCAAATAGCTGTATAACATTCCCCAACATTCTGTGTACTTTTAAATCTGTGTACATTTCCTTCCAAAAAATCCTTTACCAACTAGTCTGGCCTGTATTCTTTTACTCACTTCTTACTTAATGTATTTAGCTTTCTAATAATCCCTTTATCATACAGATTTCAGTTAGAAAGCTGAAAATATTCTACATAATTAAAATAGAATAGTGCCAAGTGCTAATAGACAATATCTGGTAGTTTTGTCTTTTTTTTTAAATCTCAGCTTGTTGATTTTTTATCGTTTCCCATAACATTTAAAACATTTATCTGTTTTGTTTCTGGGATAGGGCTAATCACATTATATTAGAGTTACCTACATTCTTAAGGAGACATTAGCATCCACTAGATAGATTTCAGAGTATCAAAATAGACAATAATATTTTTTAAAATTCCCATTAGATTATTTTTACGTAATCTTTCTCTACCACTGTTGTCTTAAGAATCATGAGATTCTTTGATGAAAAAATGTATTCCTTATTGCTTTAAAGAAATTTCTCGTTGCCTAGAGTCTCTCCTTAATGGACTGAACTTGTATCTACTTACCGCAAAGATGGTATACTGTTTATTGACTTTATCTACAACACTGGGCTGCCTATGGTGGGGGAATAACTTGGAGAATATTTTATTTAAAAAAAAGGCCAAGGGGAAGAAAAAAAAAGAAAAAGGAAGGAAAGAAACAGGGAGGAAGGAAGGAAGGAAGAAAAGAGGGAAGAAAGGAGGAAAGGAAAGACAAAAGAGAAAGAGGGAGGGAGGAAAAGAGTGAGGGAGCGAGAGAAGAAGGAGGGAAAGAAGAAAAGAAGAAGGAAACATTGATACCATTGATGTTCTTAGATTCTAAGTTTTCCGTATTTAGAAATTGTGCTCGGCATTTCTTCCCTTCTTCCCTTGACTTATCCGGTATTGAAAATTCCGTGAACAGGATCTTTCTCAAATTCTTTAATTTGTTTTTCTCTCTCTCTTTCAATTTGTGTAAACTTTCCAAAATTTTTTAAAGTTTAGGCATTTCTGTTTCCTTCTTTTGATTTATTTAATCCTAGCCACCTGCTCCTATAATAAGATTGTTCAGGAAATGGAGCTAAGGAGACCTACGTTTGTATTTTTTTTTTTCTTTTGCAAACTAAACATAGATCATTAGTATTCTTCCATGACTAAACAGGATGCAGGATTCTTTCTAGTTGTTTCACCCTTTAAAGCTTGGCAAGTACTCCGTAGTTTTTAGGAGCTTACTGGTCTTCTGTGGCAGGACTAATATTGGTAAGGAATGAAAGGATGGATATTTCTCAACAGAAGGCTTCTCCCGAAATTTCAAAAGCCAGCTGCACTGCCATCATCACAGCTGCATCGAACAGTTCACAGCCACCACAGCTGCTGAGGTACTTAGCTTACAGCACCCTAAAGTCTCCAATGACCCAGCAAGTAAATTCAAGCAGTCTTCTCACTCTAGGGTCCTCTTTTTCTCCCACTCTATGATAATTATTTCTGAGCTAGAAAAAAGAAAAAGATGATCCCCGGATGGGGTTAGGGTAGTTCTGCTGTCTTCCGAAGGCCTTATGAAATACCGCTCTTGAATTTGCAAGTAGAAAGAGAATTCTGGCAAGGAGAATCTACCGGTTGTTGGGGGAGGGGATGGGGAGGCTGGACAGCTTGAGGTATGTTTTGATTGGAAGGTGTTGGCATGAGGAACCTGGAGGCAAGCTTACTAGAAGCAGACTGCCTTATGCATTTGGTTCGGAGAGCATATTTGACTTTCTCTGATTGGTTCTGAGTTGGAAATGGAGACAAAAGGAGGAAAGCTGGGCTTTATGAACTAAGTGCTGAATGTTTGCGGGCTAACTGCTGCTGAGGCTTCACTGGTTGCTTCCAACAGAGGTTGTGGATAGTGTTCTAATGTCCTATATGATCTTTCTGCTGTCTGTTTATATGTTCAGTCTCCAAATCCCCTCTTTTAGTCATTCTCTTCTTGCAGGAAGTTGGCCAAAAGATCCACATCTTCAGTGTTTGGTGATTGCTCACTTGTCTCCACAATCAGTTGTATCCTAAAGGTTTCTTAATCTTTTTGATGTTGTATCATCATGGTGATCATCTGATAAAAAAGTGGCTGATAGAAGCATTTAAAACTTGCACTAAGTATTAAGTATTAAGCTGGTAAAGTTAAATGGACTAGTATCATGACCACTGTGACATAAACAAGAATAACTAAAAGTCCACTTAGGGTGCTTTAGAACCGGAAACTTGAATGTCCAACCAAGGCCAAGAGAATAATTCCACAGGTCATAAAGATCAATCTTACAGAGCCATATAGCTTTTTGCCTTAAGATGATAGATAGCCTTTTCTAACTTAGGTGTTTCATTGAGCCACGTACAGCAAGTCAGCACTGGCAGAGACACCATCACAACTAGTGAGCAAGAAATCTAAATTGTCTACTACTAGTCTTGCCAAGGAATTGAAATTGATCTATATTCCATCTGGATAATAAGTGTATAATTTTATAACTTCTGCCAAAGTGAAAATGACACATGTCTTACAGTCTTTTGTTTGTATGATTATTATTGGAAACACTGCTTTGATTGTATAAATTCTGAATTCATAACCTCTAGGTAATGTGCTTGAATAATCAAGGGTAGCCTCATTTAGGAGCTTGTGTCTCAATTTTAATTTCCAGATTTGATGATTTATAGAAATAGAGCGTCTGTGTACAGATAAATTTTGTAAAACTAAAAGTTTACATGCAGTGCATGAGATATTAAGTGCATGAGATATTAGTGAGACAAGTAAGACTAGTTATTCCAGTTATTCTTAAAGTGCATGAGATTATTAGTGAGACAAGCAAGACTAGTTATTCCAGCTGCAAAGGAAGTAGTATCAGGTGGGAACACATGGATATCCAGGAAAAAAGGGATTATTCATGACATGAGGTTGGAACAAAGGCCTTACATTGGCTAGCTTATGCGTTTATATTTTTTTAGTCCAAATGACAAATAATTGACCCACCAATTTAAGAAGGTCCCTCTCTTCTTCTGTAAGAGAGGAACACTAGCAAAGTCACAAACTGATCTGTTTAAGGTCATTTGTCCCTGTAGGTACAAGCGAAAACACCATTGGTTTTGATTCCCTTTGATCTCATTTCCCATAGATTGGAATTTCCCTTAGATTTTCATCATTAGGGTCTAGTGAAGAATAACATGTCCACCAATCAGTAAGCTTGAAGGCTATTGCTAGGATAATCTGAGATTGGTGTTATAACGATTATGTTCTAAGCTAATTTTAGTAAGAAGGAAATAAAGGAAAAAGTGCCTTTAGGCTTGGGCAATAACTAGGGGTCTCTAGAAAATGAGAAATGATTATAAGTCAGCTGGTAAAAAACAAAATAGGAATTAGGCAGGGGTTTTGATCCAGCATCTTGTGCAGGAGCTGTCTACCATCTTTGGTGGATTACTCTAAAGTTGAGTCTTGGGTCATCTGTCTACTGGGAAGACCAGCTGCTTCTAGAGAATCTCTGAGAATCTTCAGCTGAGATCCACTATTAGGTCAGGCTTCCAATTTGGTTGATTCCAGATTCCTCCTTTAGTCGTGAAATGTGAACCCAAGGATTTATTCCGGGGAGTTTTACTTCTGTATCTGTTGTTAACAATATCTGATAGAATCCCTTCTAATGAGGCTCAAGAACAGTTTTCCCCAATGTATCTTCCAATAGATGAAATCTCATAGTTGAATATCATGAAGAGGCCATTTAAGAAGACTATTTGAATCTAACCTTAACCTGTAATATTTTGTGATGTCTGTGTGCATGAGTATAATATCATATGTAAAATCCTTAAGCACAGGGGTCTTGCAGTTACCAGTTCACAGCAAAGCAAACAACGTATCCCTGAGGGAGCCGACCTTAATGCTTTAAGGGTGGGTAGGAGTCCCTTTGACAAAAAGAGCTCAAGGATTCTGAAAGCTTAGTTTTATTTCAAGGATGTCATTGATTCTTTCCACCTTTTCAGAAGTTTGTAGGAGATAAGAACAACATGGTTTCTGAATAAGGGGTAATACCTTACAAAGTTCTTTAATAGTATTTCTTATGAAAGGTGTGCCTTGGTCACCTGATAAAAAAAAAGTTTATATTCCCAAGGTCAGAAACACAGAATTGAGCAGATTTTTTAGCAACTGTAAAGACCACAGCTTTTCGACAAAGAGATGCTTCAACCCATCCTAAAACTCTGTAGATATACAATAACTAAAACAGAGAAATCTCATGGAAAATGGAAGCCATATAAAATCCATCCGGTGTTCAAAGGGCCCTTGAAGCTTTGGTTTCTGGCCATGTCCCACCTTTACAGTTTTCCTAGAATTATGCTGGCGACAAGTCCACTTAAAAAATACCTCAGCTGGCTTTTTAAAGTGTACCAGCCATATAAATTTAATATAATAACCAATTTATCTGTACTACGATGGGCAGTGTGATGGAGAAATTTAGCTAATCTACATTTGAAACCATCTAGTGCCACCAAGCAGCTGTCTTGAGAGTATCAGAGATTATGTAAATTAAGCTAGAACCACATTTTTTCCCATTTTATGTTTTTCAAAATGAGGGACATTTTTAAATGGTCTCTTTGAATTCCTTTGTGATGTCTGTGTGCATGAGTATAATATCATATGTAAAATCCTTAAGCACTCACTTAAATCCTTTAAGGATTTATCTTTTGAGTTTAGATTGGATCAAAACCTTGGTTAAGGCCATTTGTTTGGCAAAATGATCTGCTAGAGATTATTTCATTTAGCTCCCATATCTACTCTGTGGTCTTTTGGCTGGTTGACAAGCTTAAGTGCAGTAATTCTGCCATCTCGACTGATTTAACTTCACATAGAGGATTGTATTCCAAAGTCAAGTTTAAATTGATAATAGCATATTCTGCTCCAGTTTGAAGTTTTGAGGTATGATCTTTTAACAAATAATATTAGGCCAGATTTCTCAATGGAAGTCCTCAAAAAACAAACAAACAAACAAACAAACAAAAACAGAATGGGGATAGTAAGTTCCCTAACTGAGCTAAGAAAATTGTGAGGTTCTCTTCTTGTAGGGGCAGGAGAGGGGCATATCGATGGTAAATAGTAATGTGGGGATGAGGCAACACTAACAGAATCTCACAGAAGCTACCCAGCTGAAAAGTGCTTGTTCTCAGATAGCCGTAATGTCTGTGTTATATGAGGGACACAGATCCATAAGATCAAGAGAGAAGGCTATATAACTAGTTCAGCAAAAACACCAAGTGTTGGAGTGATGGTTATTGCCTTTAAAACGAGGGGAAGAAGCTTTTCTAACCAGGTCAACGTGGTGAGTTTTTATGACTCCCATGAAATTGAGTTAAAACTCGATGGGCTTGCCCAGATTGCTCATATGCAAGTAGATGGAAAGATTTTAGTTGGTATTGCTTGTGGAAGGAATCTATTGACAAGTCTTCTTCAGATAACAGAAAGCCTGTTTCTAAGGCTTTAAAAGTTGTCACAATCTCAGGAAAATTTGATACTTGTTGGTTATAATATCCAGTTAAACCAGAAATACTCTTGATTGTTTTGCGAAGGTTCTAAGATGTTTCGATAGTCTATATAGCCTTATCAGGAAGGAATGATTTCCCTCCTTTTCTGGGTTATAACCCCAAATAATGGATTATATTTTGGCAGAACTGTAATTTATCTTTTGAAACTTTCTCTTTTGCTAAGAATAAGAACAAATAAATGGAATCCTTTTTACCAGAGTCCTTGTCCTCTGAATAAAATAGGAGATCATGTACATATTCTATCAGGACTGAATGGCAAGGGAAACTTAGCTCTTTTAAGTTTTGATTGAGGACCTGGGAAAAATAGGGAGGGGGGATTCGGTGAACATTGGGCATGACTCTCCGAGTATATTGTCTTCGCCACATGAAAACAAAAAGGAAAGGTTAAGAGTGAAAACAGAGAAGGCTTAATAGAAGTTGTTGCGTGGGGAAGCTGTCAAGGCTAGCTAACTAGAAACAAATGATCTTTATAATTAGTTTGGAAGACTATATGTCTTTCTTTGGTTGGCTCTGAGTTGGAAGCAAAGGCAAAAACGGAGAAGCTGGCAGTCATTGACCGAGTCCTGACCATTTGGGGCTAATTGCAGCAGAGATTTTGGGGTGATTTCTTTGAATGGTTACAGAAAGGTGGCGGGTCCATGTTCTGTAGTCATAGATGATGGTCTGCCGATTGTCTAAACGGATTCGGCCTCTCGTCATTTTTCTTCTGTAAATCTTTTCTTACATATGCCTCCAGCTACATCTAGGAAAGATTTGAAAAATAACTGATACATGAGGTAATATTTTTGCAAGGCGGAAATATGATGGTTCACGTAACTACTAGCAGATACCTGAAAACATGGACTTTTCTTATTAATTCTATTAGGGCTAATTTTTTCTCTGCAATTGTTTATGTTGTTACAGAGGATCTTGATGATTTAAGAATGGAGGGAGTAACTACCCTTGTACCTTCTGGGAGCAAATTTAACCAAGCTCGTGCTACTCACCCAGCTGAACCTCAGGCCAAGGTCACACTGAACATCTGTTCAAGGTGTGCCAGGTAAAACAAATAATAGGTATAGTATATATAAACCGTAATCTTAATTTTTAAAATCTAAGATTTTGATGCAAAGGGTGTTAACTCCTCTGTGTTAATAAAAAAAAAAAATCATTTCCTTCAAAAGATCTTTTGTGCTAACATTGACGAGGAAGTGCAATTCATCCTTGCCTCCTATGCTACTCAGACCAACAATGAAATCAAAGAGTTTAGCACTACACAGTTTGAGAAATTTGAAATCTTTCTGTCTCTGAATTTCATTTGCTATCCGCCCTACTGGTGGCTAAGGGCTCTACGGGTTCAAAGCCACTTTTAAAGCACCTGCATAAAGACGGGTTTGCCCAGGTATAGTTTAAGATCTGATATTATTGCCCTCTTAACCTGCTCCTCATCTTGTTCACCTCCTGGAAAGAATTTAATCAGCTTGACACTTTTCAGTTTTGGCAGCTGGAAGCAATCTTTGCATAGACCGTATGTGGCCAAAGAAGTAGCTTAAGTTACTGCCAAGTCAGCTCCCAGTGCTGGTCTAGCAGAAACTCACCGAATAGCTAGAATTCATTCTTTTGTAGGAACTAAATCTCATTTGCAAAGAGGCTTTTAAGCCTGTTTAAATGATAAAACAAGCCTTCTAACCCTTATGTAAATGGTGCAGATTCGCAAGAACAATGCACTGGCTGGCCAGTTTTATCTCCTTTTCTTTATGTCTAGCTGTTCCATTGTACAATTTGAGAGGGGATTAGCTGCTTGGAAATAGGGAGGGAGGGAGTGTAGGAAAATCAAATCAGATTCTTATAGCTTTTCCTCTTTCCTTTTACCCTTTGGAAATTTTTATTTTAATTGTCACAGGCTTAGAAAAATAGAAAGGATACCTCTTAGAAAAGCAGGGATGTTATTTGAGACTATTAGAAATGCCACAGCACAGTGGAAACATCAATGGAAACACTGCTTCAGACAAGTAATATTTGGGTGACTTGACTTTGATTAGGGCCAGGAAGAAAATGTCTACTGTTTATGTGATGGTATTCAGGCATCTTGAGTGTACAGAGTTATGCGAAAGTTGTTGGGAAATTTTGAAAAACCTTTGTAGTATGGTTAAATAACAAAAATTCAACTTAGTAAACTTTGAAGATCTAATTATCTTTATCAAATAATTCCTGAATCAGGCAACATCCCATGTAGCAAACAGAAAAGAGTTCCACTGAGCACCAGGAGAGGTAAGGTTTTCAAAGACACGGAAGGGGTGGGGGTATGTGGGGGAAATAGTTAGCAAAGAATCCATTGTTTTATGCTAGGCTGCCCTCCTAGCTGGAAAGAAGTGGTCTATCAGTAAACTTCCTAGGGCTGACCAGGAAATTCCTGTGTTGACTGGTTAAAGGTTACACAGTCCAGGAGAGTTGAAACTGCAGTTAGGTTAAGTATTAAGTCTTGGTTTACTGACTTGGGGCCTTAATTTAAATGGCTCCATTATGGCCCTGTGGTTTCTTTTTAACAGTATATTTGTTCATTTACCATTTGACTCGAGGGCAATTAGTATTTGGTCCTTCATAGCATTTGTGAAGATGGTTTTTTTCAAAAGGGAAAGTCTATGAAAATGATACATTTCTAAACTGTTTCTAAACTGAAGATTTGAATTGAGAAAGGACCAAGCACATATCTAACCCTGAATTATCCACCATTCAGCTTGCCAATAACGGAGTTAGACTGCAAGTCGCAAATAACCTGCATTTCAGGTTGAGCCTTTAACTAATGTATTGAAGAGATGTTCTACTGAATAAATAATCACTTACATTTATTCCTTTCTCACTATGTACCACATACTCTTATAAGCACATTAAATATATAAATATATTTAATTCTCAAATAACGCTGGGCGTTAACTACCATTGTTATCCTTATTTCATAGATAAGGAAGCTGAGTCTTGAGTTGGCTAAATAACTTGTCCAAAGTAACAACACATCAAGTAGGAGGCAAAACACAGTTTCAAACCCAAGTAGTCTAGCTTGACTGCTGCTTCGTCATTTTATTTTATTGCTAAGCACCAAGCTATTGTCTGAAGGCAAAGATGGAAGCCTCAAATAGTTAAGAAACAATGAGATAGGAAGAGATTTAGGTGTTTGAGATGATGGGAGCTCACGACTGATTTGCTGGCGAATAGGCAATGTTGTACTTCCAAAAGCAAGATAGGGATATATGGAGTCAGGGAAATGTGGTAAATAGTATGGGAGAAGACACTAGGCTGTGAATTTTATTTATTTATTTTTATCTTTTAATTTTTAAAGATTTTATTTACTTGAGAGAGAGAGTGAGTGGAAGGGAGAATGTGAAACAGACTCCACACTGAGCACACAGCCCAATGTGGGGTTCGATCCCACAACGGCGAGATCATGACCTAAGCTGAAACCAAGAGTCGGATGCTTAACCGACTGAGCCATGCAGGCACCCCTAGGCTGTGGATATTAGAGAGCTACCATAGTCAGAACTCAGAGTGGAAGAAAAACTATTATCAGTTGTCAAGAACTCTGAAGAACCTGAGATTTTACCCTATTTGCAACAGAATGTGTTAATCTGCCACCGTTTTATGAATTCTGGAAGAAGACAGCTGTCAGAAACCAGGGACCTAACACTCACAACAATAACAATTGCCAGAGTGTTATCATTTTCACTGGTCCCCTGATCCACAAATTTCACAGAATGATACAAATAGGATAGTAGGTTATAGTACTAGGGAGGAACTCTGAGTTTAAGAAAACGGAATGTTTTATAATGGGAAGTTAGCATTGCTCTACAGGGAGACTGAATGTCTCTTCCAAAGCTGTTAGTGATGCAAACATCCCTGAAGAGATTGTCTGAAACAAAGGCTGTCAGTGTCTTTGCTCTCAACATACACGGTAACATGAGAAACTCATGGAAAATTATCTCCCAGCACTACTTAGAGTGGACTACTTTAGTAATGCATTGATGTGGTAACCAAATTTTTTCATAATTAATTTTCAGACATCAGTTTATGATGTTGGCTCACCTCTCCTAGTTGCAAGT
>CM052798.1:111978545-111999647 GCA_028533885.1 Nasua narica
TGGGGCATCAGTGAAACTTAAGTGATGTTCAGAGTTTCTGCAAAGAACTCATCAATGAGCAAGTAAGTGTTAAGAGGTAGAGGCTTCTCTATAGATTGCCATTTTTCTCAATCTTTTTTTTCAGATATTGCACTGCTTATAAGCCACTTATGGGGTCACGGTATCTAGAAGTGAGTTTGCTCACATGGTATGTCCCAAACATTACTGCTCTTATCAAGTTGAGGGCATTCAGCCAAAGGCCACAGAGCCTTTCTCATTCAGAACCTGATGGGAAGACATAATCTGTAATGAGATTGATACATTCGTACTGGAATGACTGAGGGATATTAGATACTCGTGACCACTGGCGAGATTTTTACTTTCCAAGACATCAGGGAAAGAGGAATTCAGCCCACATTAAATTGCTCTGTAAAGTTTTATGTGGGACAAGGTGACTAAAATATCAGGAATGTCAAAAAGTTTATTGATTAGCCTAGTTATAAAAAATAAGGAGATTACAGACTTTTTTTTTTCATAAATACTTCACACATGGTTGGGAAAGTACAGATGTAAGAAAGCTTGTGTTTTCAAGCTGGAAAATTATTCCAGGGTAGTGTTACTCCTACAGCTCTTGATGGCCTTAATCTGATGTGGGCTTTGCGGCCATTTGTGTGATTTAAGCAAAGAGATGACATCATCTGGCAAGTGGGAAAATGTTGGCTAGTAGAGATCTGACCCACCAAGATATTTTAAGATTCGAACCCAGAACATCTGATTTCTCCTCTCAGATCATGGAGTAAAGAAACCATTATAAAATGGCAGTTTTAAGTATAAAAGAATTTTCTGTGTAGGGTGTAGCAATATCCTTATAACTGGTGATTTTACTCATTACAGAGTAGATTTTTAATATATTCATTGAATACCTTGCTTTGACTTTTAGAAGATTCCACCAATATATCTACAAATCTCTGAACGTATGGGCAAAACAAGTTTCATTTGTGCCTAGGAATCACACTAAGTAGTATCAGCTAAAAAATAAAGTGTCAGTAGGTCAATAATACAATTCATCAGTCATTATCAGCAACATTTCTGTGGTTTGAAAAAATAGTGGTTTGTAAAGTTTTGAGTTTCAAATAAAATTTTTATTAAATGTCCTGAATTTTTGTTCTGAGATAACAATTAAGATACCAAAAGCAAGCAGGCAAATGTGGATACGAAGGCACCAAATTACTATTTCAGTGAAGTTTATAAGCCATTTTTCTGGAAAGACCACCCATTAATTCTGTCTACCCACTGCCAGTCTGAGGCGTTAAATCTTGTTTTCTTGGACTCCTGCCAGGGCATTCTGGGTGGTAAAATGCTATTTGTTTTTGATGGTGCAAGTGTTTGCCTTCATTCATGCTTAACATCAATAGTGCACACGCACAAAGCACTGAAAGCCATTTTAAAAGAAATTAGATTATAGAGAAGGTACAGTGACACTGGCTCAGAAACTCCAACATGAGAATGCTAAGGGAAATTTGTTTCCAAAGAGCCTGCTGAGTTTTAACTGATTTGCTTCGTCTCACTGTACCAACACTTGTTCGTCATTTTTCCTGAACATCATGACATTAAAATACTGAGTTTGATTGTGCGTTGATGTGATAAAGTAGGAGGAGACCATCCTTGGTGATGGCAGGCTCAAGGTGAATGAGAAATCTTGTTAAGTGTGAACTAGTTTCAAACTGTCTATATTGGGATTTCCTAGCTGACCTGAGGAAATCTGCATAATTAATCACACATTATATTCTGTTTCACGTTCCTAGGCATTTTTTCTTTTTTACCCAACTATTTTTAGAAGGCTTAAATTCAGCAAGTTCCCAGTAGAAGGAAAGGTAAGCAGAAGGGACATTAAAAAAAAAATGGGTGGGGCGCCTGGATGGCTCAGTTGGTTGGACAACTGCCTTCGGCTCAGGTCGCGATCCCGGAGTCCTGGGATCGAGTCCCACATTGGGCTCCCAGCTCCATGGGGAGTCTTCTTCTCCCTCTGACCTTCTGTCCTCTCATGCTCTCTCTCGCTCTATCTCAAATAAATAAATAAAATCTTTAAAAAAAAATGGGTAAGGACAAAATGGGGCTGCTATCACTTGTTTAAAGTGAAAAAATTTTGAAAAAAATTGAAATCTCGTATTTTATATCATATCTACATATAGCTTTAGCTTTATATTAAATTTAATGCAGAAGTCTAAACCCACACAGAATCAAATGACATTCCCGAATTCCCAGTATGACATTCAGCTACAACTGAATCAGTTACTACAAAGTAAAACTCGTAATTGCGCTCTTAAAATGAAAGTAAACCCATAAATAACCCAATTTCATGACAAAATAATTTTTTTCCTATTGTAAATTACAAGGCATTTAATACAAATTCCTTGTTTTTGACTGGATCGAGGGTGGGAAAAAAAAACCACAACAGCAGGAATAAGATTTAAAACCCAGCGTTTCTGTGATACGACGGAGAAAGGTATTCATTCTACTCCCACTCTTCTAGAATTGGGGCTTTGGGATTTGGGAGGTTAGCCTCCCTTAAGCTTTAGACCGAGGCCACTTTTTCATTCTTTGCCTATGATCTTTTTCTTGTTAACCTTAAGTTAAATTGTTCTTTTGGAGCTTAAAACTGTGAAGGGGAAAATAGAATTTTCGGTTTGAAGAATTTAACTCAGATAGGACCATGTTAAAGGGTCCTGTGCCCAGTGTCTCCCAACTTCCTGGGACCCCTCAAACACTGCCGCTCAGTGCTGTGGGCCAAGCCTGGGGAACCGCAGAACTCCGCTCCTGTTAGCTACTAAATCTACACCCATCTGCTAACGACTACTGGTTTCTACACACCTGCAAAGGGTGTGACCTACTGTGGAGGGCAGTGGGCCAACTGTGGGAGCAACTAGAGAAATTCATGCTGGGTGCACACTACCAATAAGCTCCTTCTCTTGGGAGAGCCTGGGTGGCTCAGTCATTAAGTGTCTGCCTTCGGCTCAGGTCATGATCCCAGGGTCCTGAGATCGAGCCCCGCATCAGGGAGCCTGCTTCTCCCTCCACCTACCGTTCCCCCTGCTTGTATTCTCTCTCTTGCTGCATCTCTCTCTGTCAGATAAATAAATAAAATCTTTAAAAAAGAAGAAGCAGCAGCTCCCTCTCTGTGAATAGTTGAATAGTACCCAACATAAGTGCACAAAAGCCAAAGACGCTTGTGGACCTAACTCTTTCCACTCTCGACATCCTGATGCCGTGTACGATTTGACAAGAGTATCAAGAGCTGATGAGAGAAGATGAAAAGATTCTAGTGACTTAAAATCCCTTAGCATTGTCTCTGAAGAAGTGCGTCCAGAAAAAAACAAATGTAAGACTGTTAGCCTTTCGGCAAGAATGATTCCTCAAAACGTTGAGCAACACCAGTTGTCAATTGTATAAGAATTCAAATGATTTCACCTGGATTCCCCAGCACTAGATGAGCTTATAGACGCCACTCTTGGTGTGGCGTTCTTTCTTCAGGCTGTCAATGCCGGGTTTAATAAAGTGGCTGAAGAGTTAGCCTCTACGAACACCCTGCTTGGAACAGCTACAGGTAATTTGTGGAAAATATCTGAATCTTTCATGTACTATTAAACCAGTAGTGTCATTGATAAATTTTCACTTGCTGTTGTGGGCTGGGCCATCATCAATTCCATGAATTTTTGTCAAAAAACTGAATATTCTGACTCACCCTACTGCACATTCGTTTGATGCCCGGTTAGAGGTGATATTTTCTTGCAATTTTTTGAGCTAAGGGCTGAGATGAAAAATTTTCTGAATGAGAAGAATCACCTTCAACCTCTATTATTGGACAGTGAATAGCTTTGGAAATTAGCTGGTTTGCTTTGGACTTGATAACGTTTCCTAATGAACTCAACCTAAAATTACAAGGCAAAACAGTGCTTATATGAAACCCTCATATTGTGTAAAGTCATTCTGATGACAACTAATGTCATTTGAGTTATATCATGTCAAGCTCTTTGACATGCTTGTGTTTTATAGCTTGTGAATTTAGTATTTGGTAGTACATAGCTATGTGAAAGGAGATTTTCAAAGGTGAAGTACATTAGATCTTATTACAGAATCAGCATTAGCAGGTGAAAATTAGCTATCAGTTTTGATGAAAGGGGACGCTAATGTTAAAAAATATTATCCTGCCTCCCTAAAAAATTTTCATTCATAGACCCATATTACAAAAGATTGTAATTGGTGATTATATTTTAAATTTAATCACTAAAACTTGTGGAAAAATTAATTAATGTCATTTTTATTTACAGATATTACAGGTATTCATGCTATGGCCCCAAAAATCAACATATTGTATTCAAACACACTGTTTAAATTCAGTTACCAGATTTCATTCATGGTCGTTAAAGTTTATATTTTAATTGTTGTGAGGGCATCTTTCCAAACAGATAATGCTCGAGATACTCAAATCTCTGTCATTGTTTTTAATAGGATGGTATTCTAATTAATTTGTAACACAGGGATCAGTCCCTGTAAAGAAGGAGTGGTCTTTTACTCTTAGAGGCATTTTAGAGTTTCCTGAGAAGGATTCGTCTCCAAGATTTATTTCTTCCCCCTTGATATCCTTTTTTTTTTCTTTTTAAGATTTTATTTATTTATTTGAGAGAGACAGAGACAGAGATAGCGAGAGTGAGCACGAGTGGGGAGGAAAGGAAGAGCAGGATTCCTGCTGAACAGGGAACCCTATGTGGGGCTACATCCTAGGATCCTGGGATCATGAACTGAGCTTAGGGCAGATGCTTAACCTACTGAGCCACCCAAGTGCTCCACTCCCAACCTTGAAACCTTTAATGAGTTTCTGCAGTCTTTACTGGATATTTTTGAGAAAGGCAATTAAAGAGCTTTGTTTTCTCTTTTTACAGCTTTATAGATACCATGATTCCTTCTTTTTTTTTTAATAAGATTTTATCCATTTATGTGACAGACAGAGAGAGAGAGAGATCACAAGCAGGCAGAGAGGCAGGCAGAGAGAGAGGAGGAAGCAGGCCCCCCGCTGAACAGAAGAGCCCAACACGGGACTCGATCGCAGAACCCCGAGACCACGACCCGAGCTGAAGGCAGAGTCCTTAACCCACCGAGCCACCTAGGTGCCCGTCAGGATTCCTTCTGTCTGAGATAGGAGCTGGATCCTTCAGGGCATCTTGATCCTGGATTAAACCAAGGAAATCAAATAAAGACAAATAAAGGAAAAGAAAAGGGATACCCTCCTGACCCTAGAATTGAGGAATACATCTAAACCTGAGTAGCCAAGGGACAAGAATAGTAAATTTGTTTTTGTTTGCTTGTTTGCTTGTTTTTCCCTGGTGAGAAGAATAATGCAAGTAATAGACAAAGAGGCACAGCGGTTCAGTTTATGATTTCCATCTGAAACAAAAAAAAGTCATTCTTTTTTTTCATTTTTTAAATTTAAATTCAATTAATTAATATAACATATTATTAGTTTCAGAGGTAGAGGTCAATGATTCATCAGTTTTATATGATACTCAGTGCTCATTACATCACGTGCCCTCCTTAATGTCCATCACCCAGTTACCCCATTCCCCCACCAACTCCCCTCCAGCAACCCTCAGTTTCCTATGATTAAGAGTGTCTTATGGTTTGTCTCCCTCTCTGATTTTGTCTTGTTTTATTTTTTCCTCTCCTCCCCTATGATCCTGTTTTCTTTCTTAAATTTCACATATGAGTGAGATCATATGATAATTATCTTTCCCTTATTTATATATATATATGTATTTTATTTACATATAAGATATGTATTTTATTTACATATAAGATCTCTACTTAACTTCCGGTCATGGGCTCACCTGTATGTTAGGGAAGAGACATCCCTTATTCGACAGTTTCAACAGAATCATGAGAAGTTGGAAAGAAGCATCTATCAAAAGAAAGAGATTCAGCACAGACAAAATAATAACATGACCATATTAATAAAATAAAATAAAATCAATAAACTAACTGCTCTATTTCTAGATAAAAATAAGCGAATTTACTTATTTCGCTTAGTAAAATACCCTCTAGTTCTATCCAAACGAAGTCTTTTTGGTCTGAAAACTGTCCCAGTATGACTCATAGCCAACCCTTCCTAGAGGGGGAAAAAAGTAAGGAAAAGAAGATGAAAATATGACTTGTCCATGTCCTGTAGGCTGCCTCTTGTATTCCTAGGATATGCGTTGCCCAAATCCTGCCCAGAATATGACACATTTCTTTAAAAAAAAAAAAAAAAGGAACATGGACTTAGTATCTTGAAATATGGCTTATGTCATTTCATCAATATCTGCAGGCAGGAATAACTGAGATGATGTACTCACCCAGCTTCTAGTATAAAGATCTTGAGAAAACAACGAGACATATGTCTAAATCTCCTAGTCTTAGGGTGGTAGCTGTAAAGATGGTGAGAAATTGTTAGACTTAGAAATCTTTTATGATAGAGGTGACAGGATTTGCCATTAGATTTAAGTGATGCGTATGAGATAAAGGGAAGAATCACAGATGATTCCAAATGTATTTGCCAGAGTAACTAGAATATGCTGTTCCATTGGGGAGATAGAGAAGATGGAAGGAGCTTGTTGAGAAAATGGAATTAGGAGTTTTTGCACATATTAAATTTGAGATTCTTATTAGACATAGGTGGTCCAAACCTCTCCTCAACAGAACTAATAGAGTGAAAGATTATATTATTTTTCAGCAGTATGAAAGAAATTAAAGAGTTTGCCATGTCTTTCCAGGGCAGGTTTTGTGACTGTCCTGGCATTGGGATGAGTCAACTACGCTGACCAAAAATCACCTCATATCTCACAACTCTTCACCTCTCCCAGCATGGTTGGTTCAAGATCTACCATAATCTGCTTAACTCGCATTTCCTTTTTAAAGCATTTGTCATTCTTTCAGTCTCATTAGAATATTAACTCTAGGAGAGCAGGGACCAAATCTGTCTTGGATCACTGATACATCCTCAGTACCTTAAATGATTCTCAACCTACATGAGATACTCAATAAATACCTGGATGAACAGAAGATTAGAGGAATATCAACTGGAATCTCTTTCTCTCTATTCCTCTCTCCCTCTGTGTCTCTTTCTATTTGTATCTCCATCTCTATTTCTAGATTCATCTTTCTTTCTCTCTATCAACATCTCCATTTTTACCCCCAGATTTTACTTTCTGTTGGGCTGCTCAATGTAGATGATTCTGGTGCCTGAATGCTCCATATTTAAACTATCCTTATAGCTTATGTCCTTTCTCTCCCAGGGTTTCTATAATGATCTTTAAAAAAACCACTGCTAACCTCTCCCCAAGTAATGTACCTGCCAGAGATTAGGCACTGCCTGGGGGTGAGATCTCTACTTAACTTCCGGTCACGGGCTCACCTGTATGTTAGGCAAGAGACATCCCTTATTCGACAGTTTCAACAGAATCATGAGAAGTTGGGAAGAAGCATCTATCAAAAGAAAGAGATTCAGCACAGACAAAATAATAACATGACCATAATAATAAAATAAAATCAATAAACTGCTCTATTTCTAGAGAGCTTTAAATTATAAATATTTTTGAAAGACATTAATTCATTTAAAACCAGTCCTCATAATTCTTATATCAACTGTACAAATGATGAAACTTGGATCCAGAGAATTTAAATAACTTCTACACACAGCTAATAAATGTCTTTGGTGGGCATAAACCCAGGGTTCCCGAATCAATATTTGGTGTTCTTTCAGCTATAGTTACACTGCTTCTATTAAATCACTCTGAAACTCAGTCTCACTCCTGATTTTCCATTTTCTACCTTGGTGTTAATAATAGCCCTTCGTGATTTTTCTCTCCACTAACGTTGTTGTCACCCAAAACCCTCCCTAAATTTCCTTCTGCAGCCAACACACACTTGAGTTGCTCTCCATAGCTATCTTGGTGACACTTTCCTTCCTCCTCTCTCAAGTGACCAGTGTCTTTACCTCAACCCACTGCTGTGGATCCCTCTCCCTTCCTGGATCCAATCTCTACTCCAAATAGTTTTTTCCCCTTCAAATGTGAGAATTCTTACACTGCAATTCTAGAGTCTTTGAGTACTAAGTCAGCAGGACAGAAGTTGAGCAGTTAAGTCCAGAAAAGTGAGATCTTCTTTTGGCTTTTAGTAAGGAGAGTAGAAAAGGTAGGAATGTGAGAACAGCTTAAAAAAATATTTTTTGTTTCTTTTTATTTTTTTAATCTTATGCCCTAAGTCCCAGCTAAACTAGGTTTCTCTCTTTTTCCATAAGTGTTCTTTGTGGATACCCCATAGTCATCCTTCTAAAATAAACTCACCTCACTATGCAAGGAAGACTTCTGCCTTACTCACAACCCACAAACATATCCAAATACTCATTCTTCTTGCAGCACAGCTCCTATTTACTTCCTTCCCTTTAAAGTTCTCTCAGTACTTTTAAATTGAAAGCAATTATTTTTTTTTTTGCTCTCCTGCTTAATTGTTTGTCTTTACTTCTGCCCATGCTCACTTTCTCACTAGTTGTTATATACTTTTTTTTATTATTTTAAAAAGATTTTATTTGTTTATCTGAGAGAGAGAGAGAATGGATGGGGGGAGAGGTAGAAGGAGAAGCAGACTCCCCGCTGAGGAGGGAGCCCAACGTGGGACTCGATCCCAGGACCCTGAGATCATGACCTGAGCCAAAGGCAGGTGCTTAATGACTGAGCCACCCAGTCACCCCATAGTTGTTATATACTCTTACATATTCTTAGAGAAGAAAAGAAAACACATGTGTTGATTCATCTTGTATCCATCCAATTCAGAGCTCCAGTAGCTCACAGGGGATATGTTTGGAATGGCTGTCATTCCTGCCACACTGCCTATATGGGCAATAAAGGGCAGAGAGTTGGAGTGGAGGTTAAGAGTAGAACTAAATAAGAAATTTGTGATGAAGCCTGAAAGTCAGACAGTTTTCCATACTGGGGGTCTAGTGAGCATAAATTTCTAATCTGATGTCTTTATTGTGCTCTCATATTTTTATTAATTTGTTGATTTTATTCACCTGCTTCCAACCATTTTCTTCTTTAAGAGTAAGTGTGCATTTTGTCCATGTTTTCCAGCCCATATACATTTTTTTTCAGAACAACAATATCACAATACTTTTCTTTGAATCTCCATAAGTTAGGAGATTTTACCATTTTAAAAAACATCACTTCCTAAAACTCACATTTTTCTTACAATTTACCTTTCTTCTTGCTGTAAGAAACCATGTAACAGTTTCTTCAGAGACTGCATGGGTAGTAAATTTTAGTTTTTGTGTCTGAAAATGTCTTGAATACTTCCTTTCCTTTCAATAATGGTTTATCTAGTGATTAGTGTTTCATTCCACTTATGGTTGTTTCTCTGTATAATTGTTACAATTGTTACTCCTTCATAGGTACTCCTTTTTATCTCTGGAAACTCTTAATTTTTTTTTTTGCTTGATATTTAACTACCATTTAACATAAGACATCAAAATTAATGTTTTTTAACTGAGACTCATGGTTCTTCTTTTTAGTGAGGTGCTCAGTCACTCTTTGACTTTTTCCTCTCTGCTATTCCTTCTCTCCTGTCCTTCAGGCACCCATCTAGAGCTTTTCAGTCTATTCTCTATATCTTCTTATGTCTCTTTGATCTCATTTTTCTGTGTCTTCTAGTCTCATTTTTTTCTTAGCTCAATTCTCTTTTAATTTCTTGATCTTACTTTCAAGTAACCAAATTGTTTCTTTATGTCCAATTTAAGTTAAATATCTCTGTTCTTAGAGAGTTTACTCCTTTTTCCTCCTGCAATATGTTTTTAAAATCTTTGTCTTTCTTTGAGATTCTTAAATATACTTATTTAAAGCTTTGGGGAGTTTTGTTTTGTTTTGTTTTTAGACGGGATGTATTCTTACCATTTTATTTTCAATTGCTTGACAATGTTTCATGGGATATCTTTTATTCCTCTACTTCAAAGTTTTTAAACTTTTAAACTTGCTTCCTCTTCCTTACTCCTGTATCTTTGCTGGTGTTTCATCCACCCTTTCTATCATCCACCCCTCCCTGGGGTGTCCAGTGTAATACTACTCTAGTAGAATACAAGATCTTATATTGGAAGCTCAGGGCTCCCAGCCAGCAGATGGCTTGGTTTGGGTTTTTTTGCCGATGGCTGTTTCTGCTTCCTTGAGTCATCTCTGGGTCTACAGCCCTACAGTGGTTTTGCTCATTACCAGCCTTTGTTCACCAATAGGGCATCTCATTTAGCTCATCTCACTCAGTAAGTCTGGTTTCAAGAATAGGATATTTTGCATTCCTTTCCAACCTCTTCAGCCTCTTTCTGATGCTAGAAGCTAACTAGCTCTTAGCTATTGTGATTATAGCCCCCTGTTACCGTTTTCCATTTAAGTCCATGATCGTGTTTTATCTTGTATTGAGCATGGTTCTATCTTTTAAAATAGTTTTAAAATGTATTTTATCTCTTATTAGTTTGTGTGCGTGGGTGTGTGTGCACATGCACACAAGCAGCAGGTTTTTTATATAAATTTAGTCGAACATCTTGAAGCTATGTCATTGATTAAATATTTCTCTATCCATACACACAAGTATTCATGGAAATAGATGAATGGGGTCATTAGATAACTATACGGAGAATTAAAGCTAAGATTTTCTTGAAGAAAACACTTATAGGGATAGGAGGGAAGCAAATCAGAGTATCTTTTTTTTTTTTAAGATTTTATTTATTTATTTGAGAGAGAGAGAGAGAGAAGCATGAGAGGGAGACGTTAGATGAAGAAGCAGACTCCCCGCTGAGGAGGGAGTCCAATGCGGGACTCGATCCGGGGACTCCAGGATCATGACCTGAGCCGAAGGCAGTTGCTTAACAACTGAGCCACCCAGGTGCCCCAAATCAAAGTATCTTTAACCACATATATAGTTACTTTCATATTGTACTTTTTTTAAGATTTTATTTATTTATTTGAGAAAGAGAGAGAGAGAGAGTAAGCATGAGAGGGAAGAAGGTCAGAGGGAGGAGCAGACTCCCCATGGAGCTGGGAGTCTGCTGCGGGACTCGATCCTGGGACTCCGGGATCATGACCTGAGCTGAAGGCAGTCACTTAAACCAACTGAGCCACCCAGGTGCCTTTCATATTGTATTTTTAAGGAAAATATTTTTTTAACTGTGTTAGTCATGGACTTCATGTTATAAGAATCAGACACATTAGTGTGATTTACTTCAGTTAATGGGGGTTTAAGATAAGTTTGTTTGGGAAGAAATAACAGAATAGTTCAGTCTCATCGACCTCTGGAATATTCCTCATGACTATTTTGCATACATCAGTTTCTCTAGTAGCCCAACAATAGCAGTGGCACCAAACAAGACAACGTTCTCCTCTCCTGAGTCCTCCAAATCTGCTTCTATGTCAAGGTACTCTTTCAACTTTTTGATTACTCCTGGATTTTAATTCCTCTTGGCTTCTGTTTATGGTCTTCTTATGCCTCTCTATTTCTATTGTTATAAAATAAATATTCGTCACTCACATAAAATGCATATGTTGAAGTCTTAAACCTCCAGTGATGTTTAGGAGGTAATTAGGTTTAGATGAGGTCATGAGGTAGTACCCTCATGATGGGATTAATGCCCTTGTAAGAAGAAGAAACAGGAGAGATCTCTCTAAATGTACACAAAGAAGTCATGTGAGCACACAATGAGATGGTGGTCTTCTTCAAGCCAGGAAGAGAGCCCTTATCAAGAACCAAATTCTTGGTTTGGTCAAGGCCACCTTGACCTGCCACCTGATCTATGGTATTTTGTTATAGCAGCCTGAGATAATTCACCTTTACGATCATGTCTTTCACTAAATCTTATTTACAAGTTCCTAGAGAGGGAATCTAATGGAACCCATCAGTTACCATTTTGTATTGTATCTAAGCTTGAAGAGCAGAGTTCTTATTCTACACCATTTTGACATCAGTGCTCAACTTTGATCCTTGGTATAATCTTCCAGAACCAGGGGATCTGGAGCCATTTTGTACAAAACGAGGGTATTTAGGTTTCAGTAGTAGCCTTATGAGTGATTTGTCCAGAGTTTTAAATTTAGTGACCTAGACTTTTTAGACTTTTTTTGTTCAACCCAATAAAAAGCATTACATTACCAGTTTTTTAATAATTTGCCATTCATTTGTAAGAAGATTAGCCAGATATCCCTTCTTTCCTCCTGCAGCTTGCATGCTTTAGTGTGCTCTAGTCCATCCTCAGAGAAAGTGCCATGGAATCCATTGCATGTCATGTCTTGCTGCATGCATGAGAGAATGTGCTGGTGGGCAGAGTAGCTGCTGCCCTGAGAGGTTCATATTTCAATAGGATTCACAATGCCCATTAACCATGAAAGTATTATAGGATGGGGGTGTAATTCATATTTTAGACCATGCCTACTTAGAGACTTTCTGATGTAGCTCTTAACGTGTCTTATATGTTTATAATGGAGAGAATACCTAGAACTTAGATTTGTAAAAAAATCATAATCTAATATGATACTCAAGGAGTGGGCTATGTTGTAAAAGCTAATTCTCTATCATAGATTCAGCCAGGGAAGTGTGGGTTCAATTCAGTAACAAGGTCAGAAGAAAAATCATTGCCAAGATGAAATTCACATTTATGTAATGTATTGTCCACTCCTTCACATGAGCTAATATAGAGGTACTTATGATCTGTCTTAGTAAATCCATTTTGATTTAAAATATACACGGAAATAAGAAAGGCAACTTTCAATTGTGCATACTGGCATTGTGCAGCAGTGAGTATGTTCAATTATCTGGATATTTCAGGCAAGTACCTATTATGGAGTGAGGGAGAATTATCCTTCGGATCCAATCACTCCATTTTATTATCTTCCCTGAGAGGAATTCATGAGATAATTACTTGACTCTCTACTCAGAATTCTCTAGCTTTCAGAGAAGCAAGTAGGAGTGAGTGCACGCCACATTCCTTTCTCTACAGCTGCCTCACCTCTAGCTGCAGCTTTTCTTTACTGTTGAATAAAGGCAGCTGGCTGATAGGTGTTGCAGCCAAGGCTTCTTTCCTATATTTGCCCAAAGCACGGAATCCTGTTTACCTGTGAATACCGTGCCAGCCCTTTCCACCTTTCTCTCTTAGGCCATTTGTACCATTTTCTGCTTGCCCCTGACCAGCAGTCACACTGGCCTTCTGGCATTTCCTCCAACAGGTGAAGTGCGTTTCAGTCTTGCTCCATGGCACTTGCTAGTTCCCCTGATAGATAGGACACCTTGCATGGTCTACTCCTTCATATCAAATGTCACTTCATCAGAGGGGCCTTTCCTGATCCCAACTCCATCTCTCTCTCTTTCTCTCTCTCCTTACCTGACTTTTTCCCTCCAAGTTTCACACTTATTATTTCTTTCACTGCACGCTTCCTCTGTCTCCTGCTGCTAGAATACCCGCTGCGTGAGGCCAAGAATCTTGCCTGTTTTGTTTGCTCTTCTAATTCCAGGCCCAAGGACAGCGGGTGGAACACATATAATTACTGAATGGTTGAATAAGATAGTGGCAAGTGCATAAGGCACATTACTTATTAAAATTGGGAATAACCATTGATTTTTATAAAGCGTATTCCTTATCGGGTGTTTTTCTAAGCACTTAATATACTTTAATTCATTTAATCCTGAAAAATATCAGAGAGATTATTGGGTCGTTTGCTCAGTGATACACAACGTGTAAATTGCAGAGCAGAGAATTTAACCAAGAAGTCTTGCTCCAGAGTAGGTACTCTTCTTCCTTTGCTGCCAACAATGGGGAGAGGTAGGTATGGGAGGAGGCTGGGAAGGAGGGAATGATGTGGCTATGTGGCATGTGCCTATCATGGTGAGCTGAATTTTCTATAATAAGTTATCCTGTAATTTTTCTCAGTAGCAAGATAAATAGCAGTAAAAGTGAATTGGACAGTGTTACTTTGCCTGCCCTTGTCCTAGCCCCCTTAGGGTGTACGATCTAAACAGACACTGCTGTTTAAGCTAGAATGAAGGGATAATCAGAGTTATCAAAAAGTTTGAAATGTTTCCAACCAAGTAACTTCACTGTAATTCTTTAGAGAGGGATGTGCATATGAAAAGGAAAATTTGGACTTCAGAGTCACTATGCTAGACTTTGTGTTGGTAGTAGGGTTTACAAGGCCCTGAGTCTGCCTCTCATGGGATGACCAGAAAATCATCACAAACAGACCCAAACTGCATTTGACTCATGTAGATTTGAAATAAAATTTGCTTGTATGTGTTCTTCTTAAGTAGGCTTATCCCAAAATATATTCTGGCTTGCATACATATAGAAACAAATTTAGAAAAAATAAACTGATTAATGTTTTTCTTGGCCTTAATATGATTTTTACCTTTTTAAAGTGGCTTAAATTTGGAACAGGAAAAGAAAATTTTTAAATTTGGAACAAGAAAAGAAAATTTTTATTTTTATGATTATTTTATCATCTTGTCATGATAAAAATAAAATAAGCCTCGAGACAGACTAACTAAGAAAAAGGAGAGAGGGCACAACTTATTACTAAATCTGAAATAAAAGAAGGGACATCATTACAGATCAATGGACATTAATGATAATAAAGGAATACTATGACAACTCTATGACCACAAATTTGGTAACCTAGATAAAATGGACCAATTCCTTGAAAGATGCAATTTACCAAAACTCACACAAGAATAAATAGACAGTATGAACAGGCCTGTATTTATTAAAGAAATGAAATCAATAATTAAGCTTCCAAAACAGAAAGCATCAGACTCAGATAGGATTCCTGGTGAATTCTACTAGTGGAATATTTAAGGAACAAATGATACCAATTTTCTACAATTTCTTTCAGAGCATAGAAGCAGAGGGAATACTTCCTAACTCATTCTATGAGGCCCAAATTATCCTAATACCAAAACCAGACAAAAATAAGAGAACTACAGGCCAGTATTTCTCATGAATGTATATGTAAAACTCCTCAATAATATATTAGTAAGTTGAATCCAACAATATTTCAAAAGAATTATAAATCATGACCAGGTGAGGTCTATCCCATATATGCAAGGTTGGTTTAAGCTTCAGAAATCAACATAATTAATCACATCAACAGACTAAAAAAAGAAAAATCACTGGATGAAGGGATGCAGAAAAGCATTTGACAAAATCCAAAACCCATTCCTCATAAAAACTGTCAATAAAGTGGGAATGAGGGGAACCTCCTCAACTTGAGAAAGAATATCTACAAAAACTTACAGCTAAAATCATGCTACTTAATGGTGAGAAACTCAAAGTCTTCCCACTAAGATCAGGTAGAATGCAAAGATGTTCTCTATCATCAATCCCTTTCAACATTATATTTCAAGTTCTAGCTAATGCAATAAGAAAAGGAAATAAAATGTGTACATATTGGGAAGAAAGAAATAAAACTGTCTTTGTTCACAGATGACATGATCATTTATGTAAAATATGTGAAGCAATTGACAAAATCTCCTGAAGCTAATAAGCAGTTATGGCAAGGTTATAGGATATTGGTTAGTGAACAAATGTCAATTGCTTTCCCAAAGAACAGTAATAAACTAGTGAAATTTGAAATTAAGTATACAATACCATTTAAATATTCACCTCCCAAAATGAAATACCTAGGTCTAAATCTTAACAAAATATGTACAAGATCTGTATGAGGAAAACTGCAAAACTTTGATGAAGGAAATCAAAGAACTAAATAAATGGAGAGATATTCCATGTTCATGAATGTGAAGACTCAATATTATCAAGATGTCAGTTCTTCCCAACTTAATCTATAGATTCAAATGTAGTCCCAGTCAAAATCCCATCCACAGAGGTTATTTTTGTGGATATCTGCAAACTGATTCTAAAGTTTATATGGAGAGGCAAAAGACACAGAGTGGCCAACACAATATTGAAAAGAAAAATAAAGTTGGAGGGCTGATAGTAATCTACTGTAAGGCCTACCATAAATCTAATCACAATAGTGTGGTACTGGTAAGAGAACAAACACATCAATGGAGCAGAAGAAAGAACCTAGAAATAGGGAATAGACCAATGTGATTGTAGTTAACTGATCTTTAACAAAGGATTAAAGGTAATAAAATGGAGTAAACTCAGTCATTTCCACAAATGGTACTAGAACAACTGGACAGCCACATGCAGAAAAACAAATCTAGACACAAACCTTATACCCTTCACAAAAATTAACTCAAAATGGGTAACAGACCCAAACGTAAGGTGCAAAACTGTAAAACTCCTAGAATATAACAAAGAAGAAAACCTAGATGTCCTTGGGTAAAATGATGCCTTTTTAGGTACAACACCAAAATATGATCCATGAAAGAAATAATTGATAAGCAGGGCTTCACTAAAATTTAAAACTTCTGCTCTGTGGAAGACAATGCCAAGAGACAGAGAAGACAGGCCACAGATTGGGGGTAAATATTTTCCAAGACATATCTGATAAAGAACTATTACCCAAAGTACACAAAGAACTACTAAATCTCAAAAATAAGAGCACAAACAACTGAATGAAAGAATGAACCAAAGACCTTAAGAGACCTCTCACCAAAGAAGACATACAGATGGCAAACAAGTATATGAAAAATGTTCCAGGGCGGATGTTACTGGGGAAAGGCAAATTGAAACAATAAATTAAAAAGTGAACAAATCCGGAACACTGAGCACCAAATTCTGACAAGGATGTGGAGCAACAGGAACTCTCATTCATTGCTGGTGAGAATGAAAAATTATACAGCCACTTTGAAAGATAGTATGGTGCTTTCTTACAAAACTAAACAGTTTTATCATTTGATCAAGCAATTATGCTCCTTGGTATTTACTCAAATGAGTTGAAAATTTATGTTCACACATAAACTTGCACATGGGTGTTTATAGGAGGTTTTTTCATGATTGCCTAAATTTGGAAGCCACCAAGATGTTCTTTAGTAGGTGAATAGAACAATAAACTGTGGTCTATCCAGACAGTGGAATGTGATTTAGTGTTAAAAAGAAATGAGCTATTGAGTCATCAAAAGGCATGGACAAAACTTAAATGCACATTACAAAGGGAAAGTAGTCAATCTGAAAGACTAAACACTATATGGTTCCAACTATGTGACTTTCTGGAGAAGACTAAACTATAGAGACAATAAAAAGATCAGTGGTTGCCAGGGGTGGTGTGGATTGGAACAGATGAATAGGCAAACCACAGAGGATGTTAACTCCATGCAAAGCTTTTGCTTGATACCATAATGATGGATACATCATTCATGGACAATGCCAAGAGTGAACCCCAGTGTAAACTATAGACGTTGAGTGAGTACGATGTGTCCATGCTGGTTCATCAGTTTTAACACATGTACCACTTTTGTGGGGAATGCTGATCATGGGGGAAGCTGCACACTTGTGGGGACAGGAATTTATGAGAAATATCTGTGCGTTCCCCTCAATTTAGCTATGAACTTTAAACTGTTTTTTAAAAAACTAAGGTTTAATAAAATTTTAAAGAAGAAACTAAAATACATCTATTATTTATAGTATAGGTTATATCATTATAATTCATGTTGATTTATTGTTCATTTGAAGATTTATTTTTGCATGTAGAAAGAATAGAAGAAGGGAAGTCTCACAAAACTCATAGAGATTAGCTATCACAAGATATAAAAAAAAACCTTTAAGAGCCAAAATGTAATTAATTTTCCTTGCAAATAAATCAAACAAAAGGATACCTCCCTATTTGTTTACTGGCTTACTAAGTAGTATATATATAATAAAATAACAAATTTAGAAGTTTATAATTCCTTTTGTCCATCATAATATGTATATTCCTTAATGTTTACCAAGTGATTTTATGCCTTAAAAGTTAAAAGAAAAAAACTTCATAGAGATTTTTTTTTACGTTCTCTTTTTAGAATGAATCCAATCAGACAAGAACCAAAGCTGCCCAAATTAGATATCCTCTTCCCTGATTTCCAAATCCTTAATTTCAGTTTTAGGAAATACTTGTTAAACAGAAGATTAATGTCAACACTTCAGTTATTATCTCAGTAGTTATAGACTTTTTTCTCTTCTGTACCAGATTTTCCTGCTGAGCTAAGTCCAGGCACAGCTGTTGTTGTTACAGCAACTTGGTTAAATTTAATCAATATTTTTTGAATGCCTACCTTGTGCAAGGAACCGTGGCACTAAGAAAAAATGAGACTTCATCTACTGTCTCATGAGCTGAATGTAATGAATACTTCAATGACAATGATTCAAAAACTGGCCTAATAGTGTTCATTGTTCTGGATCCACTTTAACTCATTTTTATTACTAATGAAAAACATTTTACACCAAAATTTTAGTCAATTCTCCTAATATGTGAATAGGTGATTCAATGAACCAATTTTCTAGTCACTAAATGACTGAAAAGAACAGTGTCCATATTTCTGCTTTGGATGAAGGAACCTGAATTCTCTCTCTCCCTCCCTCTCTGTCTCTCTCTCTCAGCAAGCACACTTTGAAAGTGACTTCATAAAGATATGAAATCAAATCACTTTCCAATGGCTTTAACTCAGTGAAGTAAAAACAGAAGATAAAATGAAATGCCCTTTAAAATATTTAACAATGTAAAGCAGAAATCTTAGGTGAGAGTTACCTAGTAATTTAGAAATAATTGAGAGTTCAGGAAGTATAGAAAAGAGATATTTAATAGATATTTAATAGATAATCAAGGGTAGGCCTTTTATTCCTTTATTTTAAAGTATAAATTTATATTAAAAAGACATTCATTTTTTTTTCCTATATGTCAATACAAAGCTACTATAGTTAGTCTCAAAAATTCCTGATTTTAGAGGGCTCTTGGGTGGCTCAGTTAGGCATTTGCCTCCAGCTCAGGTTATGGTCCTAGAGTCCTGGAATTGAGAGCCCTGCATTAGGTTCCCTTCTCTGCGGGGAGCCTGCTTCTCCCTCTGCCTCAGCCTGCTGCTCCCCCTATTTGTGCTGTCTCTCTCTCTCTCTTTCTCTCTCTGACAACTAACTAACTAACTAATCTTAAAAAATGCATGATTTTTTTTTTTTTAATTTTGAACCTCCATTAAAAATCACCTTTGGGTCTAAAGACCAAGTTGTCCGACACCAGAGAAATATAAAATTTTCTCAGCTCAATGGTTCAAGAAAATAGGTGGATTTAGGGAGTTTATATTGGAAAAGAATAAATAGAGCTATGCATATTTGAAAGGCAGTCCCATGGAAGAAAAAATATACTTATTTTTGTCACTCCGAAAAAGCAATACTGACACTAAAGGACACACAAGTTACTTCAACTTAAGGGCAGTGGGGACAACTGAAGTAGTAGAAAAATGAAAGGTCTGACTTCCCGCAAGTGTGACTGCTTGATTGCTTGAAGTGCAAGCAGAAGCTAAATAATTCTCTGGTGGAGCATCTATGGGGAGTAAGAGATTTGGCAAGATGACCTGGAAGGCAGAACCTCCAAAACTGTAAGAAGTAAATTTCTGCTCTTTAGAAGCCATCAGTTAGTAGTACTTTGTTATAGCAGCCTGAATGGACCAAGGCAATGTTCTATCCATCTTCTCCAGCTATGAATAGGGCTCTGAACTGAGCTTTGAAGTCGAACATCTATCATTTGCTGAGCTCCTCCTTCCCGTCCAACCAGCTGGGCACCTTAGTGTATCTGTAGGTAGTTCGAAGGAAGAGATGCAAACCACTAAATGGAGTGATGGAGCTCTATTTCAAGGTGAATTATCATCTCAAGGGAGCACTGTCACTTCACCCTTTACCCACTTCGGGGATGGGTTTCTGCTTCCCAAGGAATTGAGAAAGATGCTTTTCGTGTTGAGGACGAGTAACATGAGCTTGATAACCTGCCTACCTCTGTTCACTGAGCAGTTGTGCCTCCAGGATAGAGGGTTTGAGCTGACTGCATTAGGGCCGCTCATGACCGTGGAACTTCTGTATTGAGGGCGTGCTGCTGCCCTCCCAGGTCAGCAGGTCCCTCTTCTATCTTGCCATCATAATTTCCTGACCAGGTGAAGTCACCTAGTTATATGAGGTGACTTAGTGCTAGGACTTCTTACAATACTCTAAAAAAGAAAACAATTGTGGGGCTCCTGAGTGGCTCAGTGGGTTAAAGCCTCTGCCTTTGGCTTGGGTCATGATCTCAGGGTCCTGGAATCGAGCCCCATGTTGGGCTCTCTGTTCAGCGGGGAGCTTGCTTCTGCCTCTCTGCCTGCCTTTCTGCCTACTTGTGATCTCTCTCTCTCTCTGTCAAATAAATAAACCAAATCTTACAAAAATAAATAAATAAATTTTAAAAAATTGTGACACATCAGTAGTTACTGATAATAATACCTACTGAGTTATTGGGCTTTTCTCTTCTTTTTAGAAGGTGGGCTTCATATAAAACTTAGACTGAGTCGGTCATGCTGTCTCATTTATTTTCCAAACGGAGAGCAATATAACCCACATACCATGTGCTCAGTGCTGTTTTGAAGAGCAAAATGAATAACTGGCACTTTCCGAAAGTGGAAGTGCTGTGTCCAGAGTCACGGCAGGTGCCACCTCTAAAATCATGAGTGATAGTTGAGGGGGGAAATCGGACAGCCACTGAAGTTTCCTGGAGGAACCTAGGGTTTTTTCAAACTACATTTTATTTTTGGATCCTCACATTTTCTTTAAGAACTAAACATTAATTCTGTGTTTTCGTTTTAAAGATGAATCAGAACCTATGAGCATTTTCTGGATCATATTGACATATGGATGACCATCTGATCCCCGAGAACCATCCCAGGATGTGAGTTCCCACAGGTGTTTAAGATTTACCGGTGCCGCCTAGTTACAAGTGATTTAGAAGAAGAACAGCTGAAGCTAATATTTCCATGACATGTTAGAGCTAAGTAAAGGCCAAAATATGTCTTAGTTTACTCAAGGAATGAAATTTCTCAACAGTTCAAGTGGAGAAAGTGGAGGGACATGTGCAGACATGCATAATAGCAGAGGCATGCCGTAACTGTCAGCATCACGTATAC
>CM052798.1:112000147-112073555 GCA_028533885.1 Nasua narica
AGAGAGGGAGAAGCAGGTTCCCTACTGAGTAGGGAGAAGCAGGATCCCCACTGAGCAGGGAGCCTGATGAGATGTGGGGAAGTGGTGCTCAATCCCAGGACGCTGGGATCATGACCTGAACCAAAGGCTGATGCTCAAACAACTGAACCACACAGGCGACCCCAGCTAATATCTTTAAATTGACTTTTAAAGCTAATTAAAAAATATCCCCATAAAAACAGCAAGCATTATGTGTAACATCCCGAGGAGAGTAAGTTTGCTTATTTCACTATTTCTTTCATCTGCTTTATTTGATTTGTTTCTACTTCCCTCTTTTTTTCACCATCTGAATGAAGTCCCCTGGGACCAGCCAAACCTTTGTTTATTTTAAAATGTTCAATGAGCTCATGAATATAGAGTGCAATGGGGTTTTCTTCTGAGACTCTGTGTGTGAGTGTTGGCCCTGGATATGTCTGCTGCATGGCAAAAATAAAACTCAAGATTACCGCTTAAGAAGAGAAAGAAAATTGGGGAGGACCTTGATACTTTCGTTATGAAATAGCTCCATATCACAGAAAGACAGTTTTTAACAGGCATAAAGTATAAGGATCTAGGGACCAGTTTGGGTAGATATTGGGATTGCAAAAGAATTCAAGTTGTAAGAAATATTCTTAAATTTTATAGAGGAGTATGTTGCTCTGAATAGGAAACAGTCATTTAGATAGCTAGCTGTTCTCCTTTCTCCAAAGTCATGAATTGTCATTACATCTTTCTCTCATCTTTTAGGCTTGAATAAGTGATACAAATTTAAAATAATTACTGTTTTGTTATATATTATTTACTATATTATATATTATATGAGCTATATATTCCATTAGTATGCAGTAGTTAAATTAGAATGATTATATAAGTCAATAATTACATAAAATTCAAATATCCTCTTTTAGGAAATCTCAGAAATTCAGAGATTTCAACCAGTTGTTTTATTATTTTAACCCTTGGAAACTAAGGTACTACATAAGCAACATAGTAAACACTTTTCTGAAAGAAAATGATCTATGATAATGGAAGTGGTGAAAGAGTCCATGAATGAATGCTATGTATATTTAATGTGTGAACCTATTGTTATCCCAAACTTTCCACTCTATCCTTTATTTTTCACAACCAGAACTCCTCGTCACTATCACTTTCATTACAGTTAACACAAAGACTTCAGAGGCATAAAGAGTTCACATTAAATTCAAGTAGCCTAGTTAGATTCTCAAAGGGCAGTGATCAGGAAAAATGTAGGGAGGAAAAGGTAAAGATGTAGCAATTCAGAGTCAGAACTGACATTTACCAAACAACTCTAGGACTCAAACCTCCTATGTCTGTAAAGTGCTAAAACAGATGATAGGTCCATTCAAGTTCCCCGTGAATGAATTCAGCCAAACTGACCAGTTCAAGGGCCTTATAGGTAATATTGAAGCAAATATGTTCGCTGAGGCATGGATTTGTAAATTGCTTCAAAAGCAAGGTGAAGGTATCCCTTGCTCCACCACATTTTGAAGCTATGGTTGATACAAAGTACCAGCTGTGTACCAAGCCGCAGTGGCAAACATCTCTGACCCCCACAGACAAGTCCCCCAAATGGGTGCTTTTTAGCCTTCTTCTGCAGATAAGAAATAAAGTTCAAAGGGACTAGGTAAATTGCTTGAGGTCAGAAGGCTAGTAAGTGGCACAGGTGGAATTTAACCCTGCTTAATCGGACTTGAAAGCCACC
Source organism: Nasua narica (assembly GCA_028533885.1). NCBI lineage: Eukaryota > Metazoa > Chordata > Mammalia > Carnivora > Procyonidae > Nasua > Nasua narica. The sequence continues at coordinate 112,001,889 of CM052798.1, forward strand.
AAATCTTGTTACTATGAGGTGCTACCTCCTAGCTTTAAAGCATTCAGATTGTTGGTCCTAATTGGGACTTAGCCACATTTTTCAAATGATTTATTATACTGCCTAATCTACTTTTAGAATAAAAAGCTAATGGGATGGAGTCAGGCATGTTACTTAGAAGAAATTAAAAAACTTAATTTGTCAGACTATGAAGTACAAATAAAGCAAACATAAATTTTTGTCCATGCTTTTGAGATGAAATAACTATCCTGTTTCTATAGGTTATGAGCTTTGTAATGTAGACACTATGCTAGAAATTTAGAATCAATGTAGTAATAACTTCAAACTGACACATCAGTTATTTACATATCCTTTTTCTAGCTATGTTTTAAGATAAAATTATTCAGTTGCTACTGTGGAATGAAAACACGACAAACTATGAATTTTATAGGTATCTTGATTCTAGTTATTACTGTTCTTCTTATCAGGGATTAGAAGCTTTTTTTTTTTTTTTCCAGTTCTTAGTGGGTTTATTTGAAGTTCAAATTCTGTTTAAGTTTTTTCTCATAAATATTAGCTTTCCAAAAAAATATGTAGATGCTCTAAATGTTTGTGTCTCCTCAAAATTCGTATGTTGAATCCTAGCCCTCCAGGTGATAGTATTGGGAGGTCATGAAGGTGGAACCCGTATTTTCAGATTGAATTGTTATGATCTGTTAACTGATCCATCTCACTGGGTAAGCCTGCAAAACAAGGATAGCATGTAGTTAAGGCCTTGAATCTCAGACTCTGACAGTGCCCCAGGTTGCTACTTCCTGGCTAAGCATCCTTGAGCATACACTGCAGCTCCCACACCATTGTCAATGACTCTTAACAGTCATTTAGGAGGGAGCTGAGAGTAGGGAAGGGGCACCACAAGAGTAGAGGAATATGGGGGGCCTGGGTGGCTCAGTGGGTTAAGCCTCTGCCTTCAGCTCAGGTCATGATCTCAGGGTCCTGGGATGGAGCCCTGCATCGGGCTCTCTGCTCAGCAGGGAGCCTGCTTTGCCTCTGTCTCTCTGCCTGCCTCTCTGCCTGCTTGTGATCTCTCTCTTTCTCTCTCTGTCAAATAAATAAATAAATAAAATCTTTAAAAAAGAAAAAGTAGAGGAATATTGCAATGCACAAGATGCTGTTTTGTTCAAATAATCTTCCTCAATACAAGCAATAACCTCATCTATCCCTGATTTCTTATGGAGATGCCCCTGAAATTCCAATTTTTATAAGCCTTTTTTTTTTTTTAAAGTATCTCTAACTGAGGTTTTATTTGTTTTGTTTGTTTTGTTTTGTCTTGTTTTGTTTTTACTGGTGTTTCCTAAGGGTTACCCTCTTGGACATAGGAGGGCAATTGTTTCATCAGCAAATTATTTACCAAATAAAGCGGCCACCTTAAAAAAATCTTAGGAAAATAAGAAGAGGCCCGAAGTGTATTTGGCATTTTTTCCCTTTAGGAACATTAAAAGAAGGTGTTTGATAGAATGGCATATGAGAAAAACATGTTATTCAAGTGATTTGATAAATGATGACAATTTGGTTGAGAAAAGATTTTTATTTAAATGCTACCTCTATGGATAAAATAATCATAGAAATTGCTTGAACAGAAAATCATTTTTGTGCAACTCAGTTTTGTGCAATATGTACAACCAAGAATACCAAACATGATGTGACAAGAGTAATTTTTGAAAGTCTACTAATATATTATCTTGCTTAAATACCCTTTCTAGTACTATAATAGCAATAGCATTATGGGCTTATTATTTTGTCATAATATGGGAAGATCGATTTAAATGACTTTCTATTTTTTCCCCATTTCTGTTTCCCTACTGGTACAAGATGAGTTATTTTATGTAAGAAATAGGAACAAAAGTGAAAAATTATACTCCATATCATTATCTGTATTTGAAAACTTATTTATTCACTTGCTTGACATTCTGGACCTTCCTGGTACACTTTGTAGTAAAATTGAAATTGCACTTACTTTCAATTATTTGTTATGCCAATTACCTTTATAATTGGATCACAATTCCTGAATAACCTGCATAAGTCATATCAAACATATAATTATATTAATTTTATCTCTATTAGTGTCTTCTATTAACTAGTTCCAGAATTGCTGAATAGTTAATTAGCTTCATTAATATAAAAGAAATATTTTAGAATCAAACCAGACTGGAAATATTATTACTATTAAAACAAAAAATACTAAGTGTCATTAAATTCTGGATTTTCTGATAATATTTCAGAATAAACCCCCAAATTCTTAGAATATATAATATTTTCAGTTATAAACATTAGTGTTGAAAACAGAGTATGAAATTCCCAAAAAGAAAAACCAATAGTTTTGATATCACTGCCCACGATGTATTCAATTAATCTGTTTTTAGGAAAGGTTGTTTGAGGTTTTTAATGAATTTTCTTCAGAGTTTTAAATATAATAATCTATTTTCTCACTTGAAATCAGAAATTCTGGAGCATCTAAACTATGCCTTACAAAAGTCATAAAAATAAATAAAATCTGTGGAACACTAACATGATTCCAAATATGATAGTATACAACAATAAATGAAGAAATACTTAAACCCCTTGGAAAAATCTCATGTATAAGCTAGGTCTTGGTAGCAATATGAACCATTTTTATTTTCCTAAAGCAGAGAGCACAGAGAAAAAATTCCACTATCTACAAATTCTGTGAACATTTTGAGAGATCAATCAATATGCACATCAGAAAAAATAAATTCTAGACTAAGGTAACTAAAATTTAACAAAGCAGTATTTATATTCCTTAGTAAGTCACTGGACCTATTTTTTCTTTAGGAATGTTATCCTAAAAGATGAATCATCCTAATATCGTTATGCCTTATTGGCTTTTCCAATTATGCAGACATTTATATTCTGTGTTGTCCTTCTTAAGAATTTTAAAAGCATTGTTAAAAGAATAAAAGAATGCCTTTATCTTTTCTATTATAATCCCTTACAGGAGTCCCACATACTTAACATTTTCTAAACCAGTCTTGTTTTTCAGTTCACCAACTTGCTTATCAGAAAATTTCATTATGCTGTCCAAATATTAATAAATATGGCAATTTAATATTGAGGAATTAAAAAATTATTATCCAAGGTTGCTTTTATTACAGAGGGTCATTGCTAAAAACAAATTTAAACAAGCCAAGCTTCCCGTCCCACAACAAACTCACAACATAGAAAAGATTTCAAACTTAGAGATAATGCTAAAGACTGACTCAATTAGCAACTGTTTATTGCTTGTTAAGGGTACATCAGGGCTACACTAAAGCATGGAGGAAAGGGGAACCATGTTTGTATGCTTAAATGTTTTATATTCTACTGTTCTTTATTGGAACATAGACAGTTACCTTTATGGTAAATCTGACTTTATGGGGAAATCAGGTCATAAAATCCCTATCCGGATCAGCCTTTCTGTTTGATGTAGAAGCAAGTTAGTTCACCTTTCTTAGGCTATAACCTCAGGGCACAGTGGTTTCAGATTTCTAAGTGGATCTTTTTTTTCTTTTTAAGATTTTATTTATTTATTTGACAGAGAGAGAGAGATCACGAGTAGTCAGAGAGGGAGGCAGAGAGAGAGGGGAAAGCAGGGTCACCGCTGAGCAGAGAGCCTGATACCGGACTTGATCCCAGGACCTTGAGATCATGACCTGAGCCGAAAGCAGAGGCTTTAACCCATTGAGCCACCCAGGTGCCCCATCTAAGTGAATCTTCTCAGATTTTCCCTGTCCTCTGTCCACTATCCCTCCTAACTAGAGGGAACTTGGTAGGATTTGGTGGGATTTCCTTTATTTACTCCTCCCCAAAACGGACAACTTCATCAAGAAGGATTGCCATGGGGCTGCCCATGGTTCATTCCTTCATGCTGGTTCCATACCTAGTAACAACTGCTCTGTGTGTGACCTTGCATATCATTGGCAACATTTTCTCAATTGCCATCTGTGAGCACATAGAACTCTGCTAAAACATTGACTCTCTCTGGTACAATGTAACAGTGTTGTGGAACCTGGACTGGATCCTGGCGGAAGAACCAAGGGGCACTTGGAGACTTTAGAGGATCGGAGGTTTATTTAACACCAGTGGGCTCAAAGACCCTTCTCAAAAGATCTGAGCCCCGAGCACAAGCAGGGAGGGTAATTTATACCCTCCTACTTCCGCATACTTGGTATTTTGGCCAGGAAATGGGGTAGGAAAGAACCTGGAAGGCCTTGAGATAGGCACTGGAATTCCCTTGCTGGTTGGGTCGGCCATCTTAGAGTACAGTTTTTCCCTTATTAATAGCACTCATAATTTGGGAATTTCGGTATACCTTATAATTCTACTAGTTACCACAATTGAATTCCAGTTATTCCAAATTTTGTGAAATGGAGAAAGCAAAGAAAGGAACATAAGCCATCTGACTAAGGCAGCAAGACACATTGTCTCTACTAGGACTACAGCATAAAAAAGCCTGACAGGGTTGAGTTTGTTTTTAACTACCAGAGAGTGGGAGAAAGAATGGCTCCTTACAGAAGAACTCAGCAATCTAACAGATGCTTCCAGGAGATACGGGAAAGAGGGGTGGTCTTCTGTCAGGTACATATATGAGGTAGCCTTCTGCTTTAGCCCGGTGAGTAAGGGATCTCTGATTAAAGGGAGGAATGGCTAAAAAAGGAAAACAGTTTGGGCACTTTTCCAAAAGGGTGTTTTGGCTCCCCATACAATCCCATTTTTCAACTCATTAGAAATCAGCTCTTTAAAAAGACCTCTCACGGCCGCTGCTGAGCTAGATGCCTACTGACCAGTCAGTTCTCTGAGTTAGGCTAAGTGTATAGCATCCCGAGCTCAAGAGGAATCCGACTTAAATTTTTAACCTCTGTTATGGAAGAGATGGATATAAGATGGAATCACATATACCCGGAAATAAAATTTAGTGTTCAGCTAAAAAAGTCAATACCCAGCAAGTCAGAGAAAGAAAAATACTAACATCACCTGGTAGATCCTTCTCTATTTTTGGTGTTCCAGGTATGGCACAACACTAGGACCACCTTGAGAATGGTTGGGGGTTAGGGGAAGCCATGTCCTTGCGTAGCTGTAAAGAAAGGAGGCACTACGGACAGGGCAGTCCCCCTCGGCCATCAGTATCAGCATCACCTGGGAGCTTCGTAGAAACAGAAATCCTTGAGCTGTGTTCCTGACCTTCTGAGTCGGAAACTCTATGGGTGGAGCCTAGCGATCTGGGTTTTAATGTCCTCCAGGGGAGTCTATCAGGAATTGAGGACCACTGGTCTACAAAGTCAAATAAGCACCTTAACTGCCCATTTCTGTTTAGACAGATTTTAAAAAGGGTCCTCCAATACCCAGAGCTGCTTCTAGTTCAGACCTGTGTTTGGCTGCTTTCTCTAGACATTTCTTTAGGTCCAGAGCCATCTGGCAATTTGATTTTAATCTTTTCTCATGACCGTCTCACATTCAGGGTGGTTGGAGGGCCTCCAATGCTGTCCTTCGTTCGTGTAACAATCTGGCCAAGGTGTGGGAGTCAGTGGCCCACGTTCTGGTCGCATCTGCCTGGAAAGTGTCTAGTAGCTGAAGAGTGTCTGAGAATTCGTCCTTGCTCGGTGCCTAATCTCCTCCAGCTTACTTTGTGTTGATGTTTTTACCTTTGAGTTGAGATAAAGCAGAGGAGACTAAAAACCAAACATCTATTTTCCACATGTGCTTTCCTCAGATTTAGCTTTGAAATTCTTAAGCCTCTGCCAAGAGAGTAATTAGCGGCCCAGATAAGAGGCCACCTATGGCAGCTACTTGTCTGCAACACACCCCCCCACCCTCTCACCACTCTGCCCACCCCCCCAGCCCCCCACCCCCGCAAGAGAGAGCTCCACATTTGATTAGAAGGTTACCACAGAGTTTGCAGACCCATAGCTCATTTTCGGGAGATAGGAAGTTAAAAGGAAAATTTAGCAGAAAAGAGCATGTTTTTTTTTTATCTCTGCGTTACCATCAGTCATTCTATTTTAGAGGTTAACTAATGTTCAGAGGTTCTTGCAAATGAGGGGGAGAATTTAAAAAGCCGTATTTAAGGGAAGCCCTCTGGTGAAGGGGGATGTTATTCTACCGCCTTCTGCTTCCAGGAAAAAGGTCTTCTGCTTCCAGGAAAAAGGTGCTTCATTGTTACTCATGTGACCTAAACAGCCAGAGGCAAGAAGGAACAAGAGTGCCTCAGAGGAATGCCGGAAGAGAGATTTTAAAATGACTATGCTAAAATAAGAAGGGAAATGGAGGCACTGCTGAAGGAGTATTTGCTGGAGGCTCTGGGAGGTAGATCTGTATTGGGGGTCCAGAGAAGGGTGCTGAGGAGTCAGAAAGATGGTGACCAAGGGCCCAAGTCACAGGAAGTGGACCATTCACCAGAGGGTCAAACTGGAAAGGTCAGGGGTAAAGGAGAATGCGGGGTGGTGTCTGTGGTTGGGAAAGAAGTATGGGAGAATGAAGGTCCAGGTAATTCCCTGAAGAACTTAAGGAGGAGGGCAGCAAAGTTCCATAGAACAGCAGCTGTGGAACAGAAAAGGAATTACAGTAAGTGCTTAGTGAATTTAGAGAAATGCCATTCAAATTACGTCGTTATTCAAGGGAGTACAAAGGTAAAGGAATATACTAGGCCCCGATAGTGTCAGGAATCTCAGGCCTAATCTCTGACTTCACGAAAGCTTGCAAAGAAATTAGAAAGACCATGCAAATCCATGCAAGTCTCCTGCCAGATTTCGGGCTCGGGGCTCAGTGGAGAGCTTGGCCTTTGAAGGTCCCCAATAAATTTTTGATGTTGATGACAATTTTGGCTTTTTTAAGACTTCAAAAGTGAGTGAGTGACAATAAGTTGTTAGAATTTTTCTCAAAAAAAAGTAATTCTGGAGACACATACTGGAATCTTAAAATGGAATATTAATGTTTAGAAGGAAACTTGGAAATGACTGGAAGACTGACATGAAAGAGGCTTTGTGAATTAAAAGCAGACTTTGGAGGGGGAAGATGAATTAATTTCTAACCATTTGAAGAAAATGGCTCAAATTTCTGAAAACTAAAACTGTTTATTGTGGTTCACTTGCTCTAATTGACATTACAATATATTATCTATTTTCCCGTGAAACAGGATATCATATTCTTCAATACAGCTGACCTAAATAGTAGTATATCGTTTTCTGAAGTCCTCTGTAGAGGTTTTAGAATCCAGAAAGGGCAAGCTTCCCTCCACAGCTCCATACAGTCTTTTCAGTATCTCCACATGGATTTCCAGCTGCCACTCTACACCATTACCTACATGTCCAAAATGCATTTAAACTTACCGTGTCCCCAACTTAATCCCCAACAGATCTGCTTTCTCCTTAGTGTTCCTTTTATCAGCAAATGGTAACATGGTGACTTCAGTTGCTCCGGACAGAAAAATGGCAACATTTTTTTATTCCTTTCTCTATCCCTGCTCCCCCCCCCCCCGCCCCTGGCAAATCTTGTTTATCAGGTATACCATTGGCTCCACCTACAGAATTTATCCATAATCAGTCCTCTTCTTACCACCGCCACCACTGACAACCTTAGACAAGCCATTCTCAGCTCCAGACAAGATTGGTGGAATAACCTCCTAAAGAATTTCCCTGCTTTCATGCATGCCCCCTACAGTCTGTGCTCAACACAGCCTGTCCTTCTCAAAGTGGAAGTCTGATCACGTCCTTCTGCTTCAATCTTCCACTGGCTTCCATTTTCATCAGGGAAGAAGACTAGGTATTTCAGCATCAAATTTCTAGATGACGTTATAGAAAGTCCTGCTTCACCTAGCCTAGCTATACCTCTTTCTCTTTCTCTCTCTCTCCCCCCCCCTTTTTTTTTTGGCCTAATCAAATTTTAGCTTTACCAAAGCTCAGTTCAAATACCCCCTACTCCCTTAATGTTTCTCCAGTTAATCCAGATTTTATCATGTCCTCTGAACTATATAGGCTAGAAATGTTAACTTGGCATTTCATTTCATAGTATATTCAGTTTGGTTCAAATAAACATTGAATAAATGTCCATTCTAGTTATAGTTAGATACTACTTTCTTCCAGAAAGCATTCAGGGAAGATTAAAATACAAAGTAGGCAGCATAATAACATAAAAACAGAAAGATGACTGCTCACGAGTTTGAATGTCTTCCAGGCCAAAGTGAAAAAGTAAGAACTCATTTATTTGAATCTTCTCTTATCATATCACATAGTTCAATGGAATTGACAATGGCCAGAAATTTAAAGAAAAGGGAAATATGTCTCCTTTTTGAGTGTTTTGGATTTTTTTAAGTATAAAAGAGAAGTGGCATTAATCATTGTTATCATCTTTTCTGTTCTCCTGCTGCATGCAATATTCAAAACTTCCTCCTCTGAATGGATATGGAGTAATGTATTTTTACTGACCATTTTGGACTAGGACTGAGCTATTATTTGACCCTGTTTTTGGTTTCCTTGCTTCCTCTTACAGAATGAGACTTTGAGATCAACTGAATCTCAAAATATCCACAAACAAGCAAAATTTGAACCACTACTGTAGCTACCAGGCTCCTAAAAGAGCTTTAACCTTCTTTCTCTTGACTGGCGCATCTTCCTTAAATTGATTTTATAAGACCCAGAGACTTTTTGGTAACATTTACTTAACAGATATCTATAGATCATATACATGTGCCTGGTACTACGATAGGCTCTGTGATAGATATTACAACAGTTTCTGAGGATGCTATCTTTCAATGTTTTAGTCACTATTAAGACTGAATCAATGGGGGCACATGAGTGGCTAAGTCGGTTAAACATCTGTCTTCAGCTCAGGTCATGATCCCAGGATCCTGGGATCGAACCCCACATCGGGGTCCCTATTCAGCAGGGAACCTGCTTCTCCATCTCCCTCCCTTGCTTATACTCCCTCTGTCTCTCTCTGTCAAGTAAGTAAATAAAATCTTAAAAAAAACCCCAAAAAACTGAGTCAATGGAAGATGCTTGTTGACTCACAAACTTGGAGAAAACTTACTAATAGGTATAATAATAGCATTTCCTCTAGCCAGGTCTCCTTGGTCAATATAAAATTAAATCTGATTGATTTATTTTAAAGCCAAACACATTTACTGTCCTTATCAGCCCCACTCGTATGTCTTCTCAAATAGCACTTATTAGCGACTATATCAGCATGCATTCCTAACTGTAGTAACCAGCTTTGTGCTGTTGCAATGTTTATCGTCTCACTTTTGCTAGTATCTTTTGTATCTCATTTCCTGCCCTGGGATGACCAATGAGAATCACTCAATACTAATGTCTATGCAATTTATGGGTTCAGGGTTATCAGTGCTCAAGGACCAACCACCCTTGACCAGGGGCCTATGGATAAATTCTTTACCTTTTTGACCTTCAAGTGGACACATTTCATAAAGATCCTCAGAATTCTTGTGGGATTGTGTGGCAACCATCTGTACAGGGGCTGGCTCACCAACACATCCTGGTATTGGCTTTCTCTCCTTTTGTGTTTCACTCCCATGTCCTTCACTCCTACCGCCCAGATCATATAAGCACTGGCCCTGGGCTAACATGAGCCCCTGACTCATGTTCTGCAGAGACACAGCCAGGTTAAGAACTGCTTAATCTTAAATATCCACCAGAGAATGTTACCTCTTTTCAAGGAAATGTAACTTTATTATTATAATATTCTGTAGAAAAGTCCTCATATATAGGGTGCCCTGTTTTCTTGTCCTTAGCTCCAAGGTGAGCTAGTCATTAAAAAATGCCTTAAGAAATCTCTTTTAGAACTTACAATGTATCACGCTCAACTTAAACTAGGTTTTAGGGACATAAAAACATGAAAAATAAAATTCCTGCCTTTAAGACCCTTGCAGTGTATTGGCAACAGATGTGTAAACAGACGATTAAAATATAGTGAAGTAAGAACAATGGTAAAGTTTTGCATAGGTGCTAAGACTTCTGGAAGAAAAGGTTCTGAAGAGACTCTTGAATGAAAAACTAGGATTAAACCAAATAGTAAAAGGGGGGGAAGTAAGTCATGCCAGAGATAATTATATAATAGTCCAGAGACTTAATAACAAAATATCTGCAAAAAAAGTAAAAGCAGTGGAGTTTATGGAGTATAAAATCAGAGAAGATGAATTAGTAGAGACAGATAGGGGTTGTGCAATAGAGGTTTCAAATGACTTCGTAAGGAAACCGTAACTCATTTGCAGGTGATGAGAAGCCAGTAAAAATGGTAGTTCTTAAACTTTTTTGAGTCAAGGATTATTTTGAAAATCTGGTTGAAGTTACTGTCTCCCTGTCCAAAAAAGAGCACATCTGCCAAAAACTTTTCATTCCATTTATTGTGAATTACTGTGATTCCCCTAAAACCTGCCCATGCACTCTCTAAAAATACTTATGTTAAGATCTCTTGCACTAAAATATTTAAATCATAAGAGTAAAATGTTTGGATTTGTTTTGAACACTCTGGTAGACATATGGAAAATGGATTTTTGAAGGGCAAGTTTCTAAGTATGACCATCAGTGAGGACACTATGTAATAACCAGGTGAAGAAAAATGAGCAACAAATTTACAGTAGTGTATAAAGAAGAAGTGACGGATTCAGGAAATCTCCTTTGGAGGTATAATTAACAACACTCGGACTGATTAGCAAGACAGGGTGATGATGAAAATGAGATTGCTTTTGGACATGCTGCCTTTGCAATGCTTTTGGTGTATCCAAGTAAAATATCCTACAAAAACTTGGCTACACCAATCTTGAGCTGAGGACTCAAGATAAAGATCTGAAAAATGTCTATCTACATGTGATTAAAACCATAAATAGATGAGCTGATTCAGAGAGACAGTGTAAGAGAGAGAGGGAAAAGAGTGTTCATACAAAGTACAGTTAAAAGTTAAATAAATATAAGGTATGAAAATTTTCTGTTTTATATGGCAATTAGGCCAGACAGTCATTTTAAAATGGCAGAGACACAGACCAAATTAAAATAGGCTGAGGAATGAATGCAAACTATGGAAGCAAAGGCAATGAATGAAGAATATTTAGAGAGTTTGGCTCAGAGAAGAATGAGTAAGAAAAAGCAACAGTTAGATGTTTGAGATAATTATGGGAGGGATTTTGTTTTGTGTTTGTTTTTCTTTTTAAGGCTGAAAGAGAAGTGAGCTTGCTTCTATGCTGTGGGAAATGAGCAATGGAGATGAAGAGAATGAATGGTAATGGATAAAATAAATTAAGGTCCGAGAGAGATGAGATGAGGGGATCCAAATCACCAGCCTGAAGGGATTGTCTGAATCTTACACGGGAGAGAGGGTCTCGCCCCTAGTGAATTGGAAAGGTGGTGAATACCGGCTAGGTTGAAGATAATTCTATAGGTGCTATGTAAGGGGGAAGAGCAGATCTTTCTTCCTTAATATATCATTTTTATAAGTGACCTAAAAAGAGATAATAGTTTTGTAAAGACTTTGAAAGGAATGGAAGAAAGACAACCAAGAAGCCAAGAAGCCCAAATTTAAAGTTGTTGACTTGTACTCACCAATCCTAGAGTGTCCGACTTTCTCCTGCATTGCTCCAGGTGCAAATGTGTAGGAAAATGATGGATTAATATGGAATTAGGGTCTGGTTGGTCAGTATTGACAGGTGCATGGGAACTAAAGAGACCACAAGATCCAGCTGAGTAGGGCAGGACTAGAATGAGGGGAGGCCAGGCACCTGGGAGAAAATAGATATTGGGATCCATATTTGACTGAAGAGAAAGTGTTAAGAACGGTGAGTTTGTGAAAGAGCCTAAAGGAGGCGAGTTTGTTGTCAGAGAACAGTACATTGGATTTAAAGATTGCTGACATGGAGCAATTCTGGGTTAACTGTCCTAGGGTGAGGGAAGTTGAGGTAGAAGGGAAGATCTCCAGATTTGAGATCAAGGGACTTTGAAATTAGTGGGTTAAATACACAAGAACATGAAATCATTCAAGGCGATAATGATGCTTGAGTTGAAGAAGAAAACTTTGATTCTGAGCAAAGTCTTCACAGGCAGAAAGAAGGAAGGTCAATATTTCTTATCCTGTGTTATCTGAGGTCGAGAGATTAGGCTGCCTCCTTTGGAGAGGAGGGACCCTCATATTCTTAGAGGGGAAAAAGGATATAATATTCTTAGAAGACTTTCAATGGTGATAAGGCGGGGCCGGAAATATTTTGTTTAGTTACTGAGAATATGAGAGAGTGTCTAATATGGAAAAGGAGTTTTAGAAAGCAAAGAGAAAAGGTTTGGGAGTATAAGTAAAACTCATAGTATAAAGGAAAAAGAAGATTTAACTTTTATTAAGACTGTATTTCCCGGATTTGCCCACATAACCCTTGTTTGCATAGTGCCTATTAACCTCTTACAGAAGTAGCGCTGTGTGGATTACAGTTTGGGAAACCTTGGCAGGGCACTCAAGGATAGCAGGGCTGGGAAGCATTCCTTAATGGAATTGTTGCCAAGTCACGGTAAATCCAAATCTTAAGGTATCTGTAGGGCAGCGTTTGGACAAAGGTGAGCCAGGTTCAAGGCCACCCAATTTGTTGAGTTGCTTTCATGGTCATTTGTCTTTTTGACTCAGCTAAATTAAGAAGCCTGTGAAATCAGGATCGGTTGTAATTTATTTACATCTCTACAACATTAGGCTTATTACTGAGCATATTAATAAATACAAAGTAAATCTTCCTTATTGAAGCTTGCCATGAGCAAAAAGAAATTTACAACTTAGTTTTTATTTCTTGCATCTTTCTTTATGCCTTTGTTGGAGATTTATTTTCCATTTAGGTTTTTCACCTAATTTGAAAGAGCCAAATGTGTTGGAGTTCGTTGTCAATTTTTAATAATAATTTTTGCTTACATATTTCAGTATCTCATATTTCTACATACTTTTCTCTTTGAAAATTTGATGAAATGGTCCTAGACAAAGGAAATGTGAAAAGACTATTTGCTATTGCAGATTAGTTAAGTGTTTATTCTAATTATTAGAAATAAATTAAATAAATAATTGGACAGATTTGAGAAGTATGTAGCTAAATCATTTAAAAGTGATGTTGTTCTTTCAAATTAAAATTTTTAAAAATAATTCAAAGTATAAAATCAGTCGAAAAAAGTAGAAAATGTACCTATTTGACCAAAAAGTGTGTGACTATTAGGAAATTACTCTTGAGAATTCTTTAGTTAGCTTATATAATACAGTAAATATAGCTTTGTATATAGAAAGTAATATGTAACTATTAATATATAATATGTACAAAAATCTGCAGAATTTAATATTGATTTTAATTTAATATTAAAAGAATAAAGATGAAAACATAATTTATAGTATTTATATTTACACAAAAGATAGAGTCATACATAAGGGCTTGAATATGCAAAAGCAAAATGCAAATTAGTATGTGATTCTACTGTGGCATATGAAAGCAAAGATATAAAATAGTTGAAGAGTTTAACTTCTGAGTACAGTTATGAATTATACTTGAGTTTGTATTTTTAAAAATATTAATGCTCTTTGTTATGCATTTATTAATATTCTCCCCTGAGGGCACTTGCCATCAGCTAAATACAAGAAAAAAATAAAGGCACCAATAGAAACTTTCAGTCTCTGGATTATTTGATATATTGTCCTCCAATATTAGCAGAGCTTTTTCTTAGGACAGAGTTCCAGCAGTTATTAATAAGCTCTACCTCTTTTGATAGGATGGTTTCACAATATAAGATAAATCCAGACTGTTTGGATTAGATATCGCTAGTCTCACTATTGTGAGCTGGACACAGAAGTTCAGAAATACATTGTCCTAAAAGTACCCATGTCTTCCCTTCCTGAGGACCCTGTGCCTATGAGAGCCCAGGGGAGTCACACAGATTAGGAATCTTAACTTTCATTGTTGAGGCTTACCTTGACCTGAAGGCCTTTAAGCTCAAGTTTGGTTGACTTGGAGGTGTGGTTAATTAACCTCTGTGTGATCATGAAAGTCCCCTCTTGCCCCTGGTTCCAGAAGTAAGGCAAGCCCACTGTGTTGGACTTCTGCTTTTCTTCCACTCACTTCCCCATTATAGTTTAATGAAAACCTTGGCTTATAAACTTCCTCTAGTCAGGCTGAGAAGAAAAGTAGATTCTGCCTAGACTTAATCTTCCCACGTACATAAGAAAAAAAATGATGAAAGACTTGTCATTAAGGGCAAGAAAAACAAAAACACTACATGACGAAGGCTCTAGTAAACCTTTATTTCTCTTTTGAAGAAGGATGTCTGATTTTAAGTTGAAAAGGTCATAGTCATGTTCCTCAGTAGTATATAGTTCACATTTCACAATTCAACATTATTCAAGGTTTCAATGACCATTTTTAATTATTTAGGCTTCAAGGAGACAACTTGGCAGAAAGGACAGAGGAGACATCACCAGCACTTCATTCTCCAGATGAAATAGTCCCAGATTCTTTGGGTAAGTTTTAAATCCAACAATATTTACTGTATTTGAGTGGCACCTGAAGATTAAAAAAGAAAGAAACAAAAGGAAACCAAACTCCAGATCATGGAAAAGGTCAGTCATACATCCACCACTCCCTCGGGCTGTGTGTCAGGTCAAGGACAAAGGAGAAAAGGAAGCAAGACGTGTGGATTCTGAGCCTCGTAAATGTCTATGCCTGATTTAGGTACAACAGGTCACTACATGCTGGCTCCTCCCCAAATGTCACTACTTTCAACTTGTTTTTGTAACGTACATTGCCTACTTCCATTTTCACATTATAGATCCCTTCAGACTTTCCCAGTAGAAATGTCAACACCATACTTGATCTTCCTCCCTCCTTCTCAGCCCTATATTAAATTGGTCTCAAATCATGGCAGTGAATTTCCTCCCCTTTATTTTCCCTGACACTACCTCTCTGTGCTTCTGTCCTTTTTCTCTGCCTACTGGAACAAGCTTGTAAATAGGTATTCCTTGTAGTATCTAATCTCTTTTTAGTTTATTACCTTTCTAAAAATAAAGCTGCTTCATTTATCCTATTTTCTGTAGGATACAATTCAAACTCCTTAACACAGCATATTAAGGGGCGCCTGGGTAACTCAGTAGGGTTAAGCATCTACCTTTGGCTCAGGTCATGATTCTGGAGTCCCAAGATCAAGCCCCGTGTAGGGCTTTCTGCTCAATGGGGAGTCTGCTTCTCCCTCCTGCTTTTCTCCCCCTGCTCGTGTTCTCTCTCTCTAATAAATAAATAAAATCTTAAAAAAAGACATATAGCATATTAAGTTAATTTCAGGGCATTTCAAAATGTTTTCTGCATAAATAAAAAAGTACATACAATGCTATGACAATGACATCTAAGATATATCACCACTTCATCATTCAGTGTTCTGGCTAGATGTGGTCGGTACATCCAGTTGGGATAATTAGTAAAGAAGCTATGGGAAAATATTTTCCTAACTTTTGGATAGAGAAGGACATATTAAAGAAGGTGAAAAAAAGTTCCTAAAACATAAAAAAAAAAATTAAGTCAACTATAGAGTGTTAAAAACTCCTATTCATCAAAAGATGCCAGAAATAGGTAAATCAATAAGTCATAAAATAACAAAACACATTTGCAATATACTTGTCACTGATTACAGATGAATATTTAGAATACATAATCATACAATTTAATAAAGATCAACAAACCTGTAGAAAAATAAGCAACAGATATGAACAGATATTCCACAGTAGAGGAAACATAAATGGCCAATGAATATATGAAAAATGCTTAACTACTTTAGTAATCAAAGAAAAGGAAATTAAGACCATAGAGAGATGCTGTTTTACAATGCTTGTTGAAAATTCGAGTATGACTTTTGACTCACCAAAAACTTAGCTGCTAATAGCCTACTGTTGGCCAGAAGTCTTAGCAATAATATAAACAGTTGATTATCACATATTTTACATATGTGTTATACACTGTATTCTACAATAAAGTAAGCTAGAGAAAGAAAATGTTACTAAGAAAATCATAAGGAAAATACATTTATAGTACCACACTGTTTATTGAAAGAAATCCATGTGTAAGAGGACCCATGCAGAAACTCGTGTTGTTCAAGGGTCAACTATTTATACTTTTTTACATGTCAAATATTAACATTAAACATTAACAGACAAATGCTGGGGCACCTGGGTGGCTCAGTTGGTTAAATGTCTGCCTTCTGCTCAGGTCATGGTCTCCTGGTTCTAGGATCCAACCCTATGTCAGGATCCCTGCTCAGTAGGGAGTCTGCTTGTCCCTCTCCTCCCAGCTTGTGCTCTGTCTTGCTATCTCCATTGCTATCTCTCTCCCTCTCTCATTCTCTCTCAAATAAATAAAATCCTAGAACAAAACAAAGTGTTGTGGGAACATAAACCAGCGCCAGTGTAGCACAAGACAAGAAATAATAATAGTTTCTTTATACTCAAATCTCTTGTAGTACTAATGATGATACACACCCATCGTAGACTTTTAACATTGACAATGAAAGTTGAACCATGTGGCACTTAGCAACATGGAGGACCCAGGTTGGCCATTCCTTGACACTCTAGGTTTAGAGTTAGACTGGCTTCTCTTCACTGATCGTCTCGCATGTGTACCTTTACTTAGCCATTCTTTCCTGATTCACAGTTAATTCTTTCTCCTCCCCTCTGTCTATTCAGATCCTATGCTCTAAGATCATGTCAAGTCTCCCTGGTGTCCAACCCACACCAATGTTTTCTTTTTTCCTTTTCCCTAATAATTTTTGAATTACTTCTTGTGTGGTATCTTTGCTCAATTGGATTATATGCTTCTTGGGGTTTTCTTGTGTTCTGCATCATGCCTGGCATAAAACTAGACAAAAAGCAGATATTATTTCATTATTAGCCCATTATTGTTTTTTAATTTTATCAAAACCACTGGAATCCACTAATCCACCAAGGAGATAAATATCCTTCAGCAATCACATTTGCATAATAACTGAGTACTATAAGGATTTAATTTTTTTGGAAAATTTAACAATTCATCATCACTAATATGTGGTTGATTATACTTAATTGCAGCCACTGGGGGGGGGGTATTCATTAAGCTCCTTTTTTCAACTTCTTATATCCTGAATTCTTCACATTCAAATTTGAGTAAACCTAATCAGCAAATTACAAAATGTAAGTTTCTGGTTCAGTACACTTTTTTCCACTTAGTTAGATCACTAGATTCAGTAATTGAGTATTTTTGGTATTATCCAAAGTTGCTGATGTGATTTTTATGTCAACTGTGCATCCACATTGAGCTTGACTCCATAAGCATACATATTTCTACAAATAGGTGTAACTTCCTGCATAAAAAAACTCTTGTGACATAAAGAGCAAAGGTAAAACTAATGAGAGAAACAAGTTGGATAGAGCTAAACATTATGATAAGCACGACAGATTTCTAGGTTCTTACCTGCATGCTCAGTCAATCGCACCAGCTAAGTTTCTCGGCTCAGCACTGCCAGACAATGTTAGATTTTGACCAAACTACTTTGTTTTTCTATGTTTTGGCTTCTTCTTCTCTAAAATGAAAAGACAAGATAAATTCTAATATTAGAGAAATTTAGATACTCATTTCCACCTCCATGTGATTGAAAAAAGCTCAGAGTTCATTGCTTGTATTTTGAAAATCATTTATACTTTATAAGTACAGTAAGTAAGTATACTTTTATAAAGAAATTGTTCTGGAATAGAGCAAATAGCTTACACATATGCATCCACCAATTATTGCTAATAAGCAATGTATTCAGAACACTTAAAAAATGGAACGTACTCCTCCAAGCATTAAACACTAAGATTTTATTTTCATGATGTCTATTGTCCCTATGGGTATATTAGATTGATATTTTGTCCTAGATTTGGACTATTTAGAAGAGTTCTTTCAATTTAACAGCTTTTAAAAAGAATATGTAAATTTGCAAATATTCTGATAGTACTTCACCATTATCCTTCTATGCTAAGTCGAATGGACCTCACTATATTGTAGATCTCACTGGATATGGCACCAATAGCCAGGAAGAATTCAACCCAAATAAGAATAGAATAGAATGTAAAACCGTAAAAAGTTACTACTACCTTCCTTTTATAAAAATGTTCAATTTTCTTAAATAATTAATACTGTAAAGGTGTTCAAGTATATTCCAAAAGAGAAATAGTTGTAGAAAATTATCTTCCTCAAATTGTTTTGAAAACACCAAGTTAAATGCCTAGCATATGGTATTTATTGAATTAAATGAATATGCAAATACATAAATAAATGGATGAATGAATTAATTAGTACATACATGCATTAAAAATCAAACAAAATGACAGGGGTACCTGGGTGGCTCAGCACCTGACTTCAGCTCAGGTTGTGATCTCCAGGTCCTGGGATCAAGTCCTGGGATTGAGACCCCCTTCCTCTACCCAGAGTCGGCTAGGTGCTCTTCAGGGAGTCTGCTTCTCCCTCTCCCTCTCCTTCTGCCCCTCCCCCCATGCTCTCTCTCTCTCACTCTCTCTCAAATAAATAAATCTATAAAAAAGAAAAATCAAACAGAAGATTTAAAATCATTAACTGGGGGTCCCTGGGTGGCTCAGTCAATTAAACAAGCATCTGACCAGCTCAGGTCCTGGGATCGAGCCCCACATGGGGCTCCCTGATCATCAGGGAGTCTGCTTGACCCTCTCACTCTGCCTCTTCCTCTCTCCAAGCTTGTGCTCTTTCTGTTTCTCTCACATAAGTAAATAAAATCTTTAAAAATAAATAAAATCATTAACTCACTGAGAAAAACTTGAGCATAGTGAATATTTCTAACTTAGAAAATCAACAAATCCACAAGAGGGCTGGATTTCTTTTTCTGTATATGCAATTTGCTTTGTAATGTAGAATAGAACATTTTAATATTGTTAAGTCAATATTCTACTTAATAGTTTTAATACATAAGTGAAACAAAAAATTGTGAATGAATACTAAAATTACACTAATATTTCCTTACAGGTATAGAGAATATAATTCAGCCTTACATGACTTAAGTTATGGTAATTTATACATTCTAATTTAAAGAATCACTGTATTGTCACCCTTACAACTGGGTATTAGTAGGTGGGGGTTCAAGTATTCTTCATAAATGGAATAATATTTTTTAACTTGGTACAATTCTTATCATCTATCCTGATTTTATCAACAAAAATTTGCTTCTTTTGGCTGTCATTGTTCTGTTTGGAAGGGTGATAGGTAACATTTTAAAATTTATCTACGTCTCAAGAAAGTATGTCATTCTTCCAAAGTTAGTTTTATGTTGGAAAGAATTCTGTGTTCTAAAAAAAAAAAAAAATCTACATTTTCATCTAGATAAACTATGTGCCCTGGGATTTAGTATTTTTCTTCTTAAATATAAAACTCTGAATTATTAGAGACAGAGCTCCATGGTTGGAAAGCTATGATTATAGATTTGCACTAAGCTTTCCACTGTCTCCCTGGTCTAAGGTGACCATTAAGCTTTTGAAGGATTTAATGTTTTGATTTTCTTCCCAGAGTGCACATTTTTATGCAGTGGAAAAAATCTGCTTCCATATGTATGTGAATCTAAAGGAAAGTCTTCTTGAGGGACTCATCTGGCTCTTTCAAATACTAATAAATATAAGAAATCAATTTTAAAAGTTTCCAGTGGTTTAAAATACTTTCTTAAGAGAGTTTTGAAACTTGATTTGAAATTTGAATAGAAGGTTATTAAAACACAGACTTTTTCTAATGTTCCATATATCTATCCTTATTGCAGAATTATTTATAACCCTTAGAAATTCTTGTTGTTATAATAATTAACATAGCTCAGTAGATATATGGAAAGGGTTGCCCTCATTTTATTCACATATTAGAAAGTCAATACTCACCCACTCCTCAAATCTAGTCAAGCTAAGTAATCACGACTTCTCACTTGATACTTAAAATGGAAAAACCCACTACGATTTCATGGGATGCGCCTTTCCCCAAACTTTTCAGAATTTTCCATCCCACTTAATATGAGAGAACACAAACTGGTGCTTACATTGTGTAACAAAAAGAAAGAAAGAAAAGAAGGAAGGAAAGAAGGTAGGAAGGAGGGAAGGAAGAGAGAGAGAGAAAGAAAAAGAAAGAAAAGAAAGAAAGAAAAGAAAGAAAGAAAGAAAGAAAGAAAGAAAGAAAGAAAGAAAGAAAGAAGAAAGAAAAATAGTTGAGAGATAAACAAGCATAAAATTACAAGCCAGAAAATGGACCTTTTTTTTTTTTTCTTTCAGAAAATGGACCTTAATAAAAGTTCCAACAGTTGGCTAAATCATACGCCGAAAGCAGGCTTATTCTAACATAACTGTGGCTGTCACACATTTTTTATTTCATCGTGTTCTTCTCAATTAGAAGTACTTAACATTTTTCATTTGTTGTCTTTAAATTAAATAAACAGCATTCTACTGTTTATTTTAACTCAAAAACACTATGATTTTTCAAGTACCAGTTTGGTCACTTTCATATCCTTCTCATAATAGGTTTACATATCACGGAGTCAGTAAGCAATATGTGACAACAATTTAATCATTCCTTTTGTAAAAATAGATTCTTTACCTGGGACTGAAGAAGCACTAATGGAAGAGGGTGAAGAGTTTGAGAAAGCATCTATATTAACAGCACCTGTAAGTATATTCATTTACTGACTTTTTTTGTAATTCGTAAAACGAATGTATATTACAATAGGAAAATCTAAAAGGAATAGGAAATAATATTCTTTAAATTAAAAAATATTTTCAGATGTGAGTCCAGTATATCACACTCTGTCATGCTGAGTGCTTGTATTAGGAAGTGGCTAGCTTGATTACAGGTCTAGAGCAAGGTGGGTCTAAGCTTTTTCAGCAATTGGGGCAGATGATTTTTTTTTTTTTTTTAAGATTTTACTTATTTCAGACTGAGAGAGTAAGAGAGAGCAGGAGCAGGGGGAGGGGCAGAGGGAGAAGCCGACTCCCCACTTAGCAAGGAGCCAGATGCAGGACTTGATCCCAGGACCCTGGGATCATTTCCTGAGTTGAAGGCCGATGTTTAACGGACTGAGCCACCCAGAGGCCCCAGGGGCTGATGATTTGAATGAATTAAAAAAAGCTGTGTCCTGCTATGATTAACTGCTGGCTTGTGCACATGAATATTCTAAAAGATTATGAGCTGCCATCCTAAACTTCATTAACTATACACATCTTGATAAAAATGAAATATTTTTCATATCCTGAGAGTATACATATGACTTAAGCTTGCTGTTATTGGTTGTGAAGTCCTGGTGATACTTCTGTTAAACTAGATCTCTTCAGTAGAGGATATTGAGAAAAAACCCATTAGGGCTAAGACTTTCGATGAAATTTAATGTTAAAAGAAGAAACACAGAAAAAATAAAATCTACATGCGAATTCAAAGTGTAAAGTTTATAAAAGATTTTGAGCTGCTATGAAAATGACGAGGCAATCTTGCATTGCCTTAAATTTAATATCTAAACTGGGTTTATATCCTAGAGTAGTCTCTGTTTTAGCTTGCTAGAGCTGCTCTAACAAAGCATCACAGACTGGGTGGATTACACAACAGAAATTTATTTCGCTCGGTTCTGGAGGCAAAAGTCCGAGATCCAAGTATTAGGATTTGTTTCTTCTGAGGCCTCTCTCCCCTTAAGTGATCTTTAGATATTAAAAGCTGTTAGCATCTTTCATCCAAGACTTTTGTTCAGCCCAAACAGAATCTGTTTTTTCAACAAATTCTGACATTGTGTCATTTTCAAAGACTTCAGTATCTCTGATATTTTCTCTGAGCATATTCTCCATTTGCCAAGTTCCCTTGCAAAGTGTGGGTTCTGCCGCAACCAAGCCCAGGGTTCCGGATAATGTTCCCACATCAGAGAGTGTCATGGGGTATGCACTTGATCAAATATTATCTTTGGATTATAATCTGGGATTTTCCTAACTTTTTTAAAGGAACTTTCTGACATTTATAAAATTCACTATATTTCGATAATCTCATGATGATAAAAGCATGTCATCACTCAGGTTGTAAAGAATGTTTCATTCATTACTTTTTGCAAACTTTTTTTTTACTCCTCTGTGAATTTCACCAAAGTCCATATATCTCCCTCATATGTAAAAGAATCCTACTAGATTCTTTTCCTAATCACTTTCTAAAATCAATATTGATCCTGCCCATGGTATTTGGCTTGCTTAATAATACCTAATAACCCAAAGAGGGAAAAAAAACTTCTCAGTGATTTCAAGCTGACTGTGAGATACTTTTGCTTACTTTTTTCAGTGCTTACATAGTGCTTCCAAAGCAAAAATTTGTCCTAAGCCAATTTTACTTGTTTTCACTTATCATTATATTTTGGGCTCTTACTAATTCTACAATTCTATGTAATGTCAAAATAATTATTTAATTCTTTTTGGAAGCATGCAGAATTTAAACATAGGGAGAAATGAATTAATATCAGGACCCTGAACATAATTTCTACACAACAGCTGCTATTTTAGCCTGAAGAAAACATGGATTAAAAAAAATCAGATGATATTTTAGATGCGAATTCTCTAAATAATATTATTTAGGATTGAGTATTTTTGGTAAATCAAAGAGAAAACTGTGGCTTTATCTAAATATTAATGGGGAATTGGAAGAAAACAGACCTTTTTTCTTTATTACCGTAAGAAATGCAAAATACTTCAAAGCAAATTTTGAGTCATATCCTGTAAAAGTACAAACATGCCACAAATGTTGAAATCCATCTAGAGCAGTTTCAACACATGCTGTCCTATTTGCTAACTTTCCTTGTTGGGTATTGGATATTAATAAGTAGGTAACAGATTCTTGAAAACTGTTTTCCCCAGTGGCTTAACCCGTCTTTAAAATATTTTGTGAATATTTTATGACTATTTGACTGCGGTAAAGGGAACATTTAGATTTACATTTTTATCTTCGCCCAAATAAACAAGTCATTTTTTGAAATTTCCCTTTCCTCCACCTCCTCTTTCCACATTCTGGAATATTTCTTAGCGTATGTACATGTTATAAAGATTAAAGCTAGGCTTGTCAGAGACATCTATGTATTAGAAATGAACCAACAAAAAGAAGATCTTAGGACGAAAATGCCAAGCAGCAGAATCTGATTAATGGACTTTAGTTCATAATATGTAGATCATTATATATATATAATTCATAAATATAGTACACAACATTTTTAGACCAATGATCCTTAAGATTTAATATTAATGATTTTTAAAATTTCACAATTTCTATAGCTCTCTGAATCTTCACAATTCTATTTTGTTTCGAAAGTATGAAACACGTATATGAGCATAATGGGAAGATGAAAAGATAACTAAGAAAGACATTTAACGTTCAACATCTTACTTTTTTCTTCTTCCTTTGTAAATCTATTTTTTATTTGTTAGCCGATACCAATCAGCCCATCATAAGCAGATTCCCACAGCATTTTACGTAACTAGTCATCATTTCTTAAAGTAGAAGAAAATTTTTAAAGAAGACTCCGGTAGGGAAGGTTTTCCTGAAGTTTTTAGGAGTTACTAAAAGTGTAACTAAAAGTGTAATTCAGAAAGAATTCTGAAGAATTTTATCTCATTGAAAAGTTGTGTTAAGCTAACTAGAATGATAGTAGTAATAATAATAATGATATCACATGTTTTTACCATACTTTTTATTTAATTTTTTATTTTTTATTAACATATAATGTATTATTTGCCCCAGGGTACATGTCTGTGAATCACCAGGCTTACACATTTCACAGCATTTGCCATATTTACCGTACTTTTTAATTGTTAAGCATTTTTACCTACTTAATATCAATTGTCTCAGAATTTTGCAAGTCATTATGCACTTGGACTTGACAACCCTTCAATGAAATCGGTATTACTCTAAAGTTTAGGTGAGCATACTGAGCCTCCAGATGATCTGGTGGTTTATCCCATGTCACATAGACAGGGCAGAACTAAAACTTGTATTTCCCAGTGCCCCACACTCTCATGGAGCTAGTCAGGGTCCTTACAATTACTAAGGTAGTAGGGCCACTCTTAAATAGCATATGTAATAGAGAAAGGATAAAAATTAGGCCATTATCAGTAGCCAATATCAAAGATAGAATTATTCATTAGAATAAGTAGATAGTGAAAAAGTAGAAGTTAAGGTACTGGATCATGACAGGTAATTTTTAAAAATTATTTTATTTAAATTTTAATTAACGTATAGTATATTATTAGTTTCAGCAGTGGAGTTCAGTGTTCATGAGTTGTGTACAACACCCAGTGCTCATTTCATCACGTGCCCTCCTTAATGACCATCACCCAGTTATCCCATCATCCTACGTCCCTCCCCTCCAGCAACCCTCAGTTTGCTTCCTAGAGTAAAAAGTCTCTTGTGGTTTGTCTCCCTCTCTGATTTAGTCTTATTTTGTTTTTCCCTCCCTTCCCCTATGATCTTCTGCTTTGTTTCTTAAATTCCACATATGAGTAAGATCATATGAAAATTGTCTTTCTCTGATTGACTTATTTCACTTAGTATAATGCCCTCTAGTTCCATCCACATCATTACAAATGGTAAGATTTCGTTTTTTTGATGGCCAAGTAATAATCGTGTGTGTGTGTGTGTGTGTGTGTGTGTGTGTGTGTGTGTGTACACCACATCTTCCTTATCCATTCATCTACAACAGGTAATTTTTTATGAGAGGAAAGGATCAATAAGTTTGGAACATAAAAGACTAGTCTTGCTTGGGTCCTTAATTTCTGAAGGAGTCTGAGAAACCAATGCAGCATGACAAGAAGGGGGATCTTAAAGTTACAGGGAAGGAAAGGGAAAAGGAAAATAATGGCACATCTTGGAAAAAATCCTCTGACAAACAATTCCAAAAGTGAAACTCAGGGGATCCTAGAATTTTCAGGATTAGAGGTAAACTTTGATTACTTTTAAGCATGGATAATATTGTACTTTGTTGATTAGTAAATAAAAAGCTTTGTTTAGTGATATAGGGACAAGTGGATGGCATCTCTCTCTGACTCTCTCTTCTTCACTGATTCTTCCTACTTTCACTCACAAGTAGTAGGGGGGAGACTTGATCGTCTGAAGTTGAAATTTCCCACATATACCACATTTTCCCAATATTCCATGAATATGAAATTAAAAAAGAGAAAATGTGGGTTAGATATAAATTTGATAACAACTGTAATTGGAAGAGACATTAAGATAAAGAAACATTTACTTGCATACTTCCAATAACATGGGCAACTGATGTACAAATTTAGAAAAGAGTTTTGATAGGAAGGACATTGTTCCTAAATGAATTTCTTTTTTACTAGAAAAAGTTAGGTGAAATAGTTTTGGTTAACTTAAAAAAATTTTATTGAATGAAGTACGTACATCGGCAAAGAGTTCCACCTGTATTTCTATTATTGGTCTGATCGTTAATTAGTACTGTGGAATCTTTTGGCCAATCCTGAGTTCCCCTGGGAATTATGTTTAAAAAAGAATTCCGCTACACACAGAGAGCACTGATTGCTGAGATTTAAGGGAAATTTTGCAATCTGCTGAAATCTTCTGATTTTTCACAATATAGAGGTTGCACAAATGTCTTTTTTTTTCTCTGCTCTACAAACCTACACACTGTCTTCAAGCCAAATAGCCTGTGTCCCCTTGGAGATTCATTCCTTTTATCCCATTTCTTCCTTCCCAGATCTTATTTCTTTTCTTATAAGGCATGCCAAAAAAAAAAAAAGACCTATACATTTAAAAGATATAAAATTACAAAATTATCAAGTAGACTTAACAACAAGCATAAAAAGAATTGTAACCATAGCCTTCCAGTAAAAACTACAGGTAAGGACATTTAGTGAACCTTTAGATGATTCCTTTATGAATTTTTTTTTCTTTATGAATTTTGATACCTCTACTTTCTATCTTATTTATCACTAATATTATTTCGCCCTACACACAACCCTCCCTTTGGAAATTTTTGTGTTTTCATCCTTCTCTCAACTCGATGTCTTACATCTTTCCGATAAAACAGCTTCCAAATTCTTTTTTATACCCAAGTATAATTTCATGATAAATAAATACCATTGCACATATTTTGGAAGGTTTATAATTCTATAGAATTGATTTAAAGAGCTGGTCAATGGAAACAATGTTGAATGAATTGGCTAATGAACATGTTGCAGTTTTTTCTTGCATTATGTGCCCAGGGTGAAAAAAGAGACACCAATTGGCCTTTATGGAATTAAGATGCAACATATTTCAATTTGTACTCTTGCAAAGCAAAAGGAAAAGAGATTGATGTTCCTTAAGCATCTCACCAAATTAGAAGTAATAAGTTAGGGTGGCTTTCATCTCTTGAAAGATGATGTTGACAAATGGCTGGCAGCTAATCGTAGCAATGACTTGTCTGCTAGAGAACAGTAATTAGTACACATTTTGCACAACCCTAAAGATTTTTACCATTTCTTTTTCCTTCTAGTCTGTGGCATTTTGCTTGGCCTTTATCACTCACAGATCTAAGACACCAATAAAACTGCTTCAAATTAAGTACTATAGTAGGAAATTTATCTGAGCAAGTTTTGGAATTTGTGAGATTTTTCCTTTTGACATTTCAGGTCTGTTGATCTCTAACACATCGAGGATGGAAATATTTGCTCAAACCTATGCAAATATTATTTTTTAAAAGTTTTATGAATTTTTAAAATGTGAATTCTAAATGTCACATTTGCATCAGAAAAAAAATGGCCTAAGAAGATAAACTATGACATAAGAAATGTTAAAACATTGATCATAACTTTTGTCATTAATCAGTCTCTTTACATAATTTCACTGTTTTTCTGTTAGTAAAATTAGGAAATTATTTCTTAGGATCAGTTAAATTCAGCATTTTTATTTTTAAGGTAATTGGAAGGAAGAGTGGCCTAATATGCATCGATGTAGAACAAGTTGATTTCTAAACAAATAATACCCAAGAAAATGTATGAATGCATGCTATTAATGTCCTGAGATTCCCAATTCATGATGAGACCACTTATTCTTTTAAATATAGTGGACAAAAGAGAAGATACATTTTGACATTTTCAGTATTTTGACGCTATTGCTAATTCTTTATTAAAATGATTGCCAGCTACTGGAAATTTCATTTGATTGGTGTATAAATAGATTGAAGAGGAAAAAAAATATATATAGGTTATGTTTGTGTAGTGAGGTAAAACCCCTGTATATAATTAAGATCCCCACAAAAAGGTTTTCATTTACATGTTCATCTTGTTCTTCAGCTAAGGGAACGACATAGATTACATAAAAATGATTAGTGGCAAAGTGCTTTCCTACAGAAACTTAAACATTTGTGAGCTTCCATTCCCTCTGAACCACAATGATCTTAACCAAGCTCATTTTTTGCTTATTATAAGAAGTGGTCACATATAAAGCCTGTGTCTCAGGAATGTGCTGACTCAAACTGAAAAAAATATTATTTATTCCTGCTATTATGTTGACCTAACATGATATATATTAAAAGACAATTAGGGAAAAATTATTTTAGGAGCTATGTTTGAAAGGATCTTGACTTTTGGGTCAGATTGAATGACTATCCCTTTTTAAGACAGTAAACACTTTTTGCTTCTTTTCTAAGCATCACAGATTTTTAGAGATTTCCAAATGTTAATAAAATACCAAAATCAATATCACATTCAGTGTGCAAAATATATATATATTTTTAAAGATTTTATTTATTCATTCAACAGAGAGAGAACACAAGCAGGCAGAGAGGCAGGCAGAAGCAGAGAGAAGAGCAGGCTCCCTGCGGAGCAAGGAGCCCAATGCGGGACTCGATCCCAAGATGCAGGGATCATGACCTGAGCCAAAGGCAGTTGCCCAACCAACTGCGCCACCCAGGCGTCCCAGTGTGCAAAATATTTTTAAGTTACAATTTGGTTTAACTTTCCAGCATCTCTGTTTCACATTTCTTTATTTCAAATTTGTTTATTATAAATATCATACTATTTATTGTACAAATTTTGGAAAACCCATTAAAGAATATAATTTAAAACCCCAAAACCATAACATAAAAAGAAGAATTGTCACATTTTATTTCCCAGTATTTTTTAGCATGAATATCAGTAAACATGTCATATCATAAATTAAATTTTGGACTGTGGCCAACAAGCAACTATACTTTCTGTATTTCTTTCCATAACATAATGACAATAGTCTTAGATAAAATTCTTTGTAAAGCTAATTTTAATACTGGTATATTATTGCAGCCTTACTGTTTTAGTATCAATTAGACCAAATAGCCTATCTTTTTAAAGTTCAAGACTTTAGGGATGCCAGGGTGTCTTAGTTAAGTGTCTGCCTTCGGCTCAGGTCATGATCCCAGGGTCTTGGGATAGAGTCCCACACTAGGCTCTTTTGCTTGGCAGGGAGCCTGCTTCTCTCTCTAACTGCTGCTCCCCCTGCTTGTGCTTGCTCTCTGACAAAAACAAATAAAAAAAAAACCCCTATAAATAAATAAATAAATAAATAAATAAATAAATAAATAAATAAATAATGTTTAAGGCTTTAATTATCACATCAAACCATAACAAAGATTTGTAATATTTGATTTAATGTTAGATTTTTAGGCTGGTTATGACCAACTAATTTGTTCCAGGCTGGTGATGGTCATGAACTGGAGATAGATATGTTAGGATCCAGACATTCCAGTCCTCCTGGTAACTGTTTTGAGTCTCATTCAGCTGCAAACAGCCTCTTCCAGGGCCCACTCTATGTTGTACAAATATTATTTTACATGTTTGTTTTGAGGTGAAAAGGGCTGGAAATCACTGCTTTGGGTTGCTTCTGAGATTTTGGGCTTGGATATAATGCTTTAGAGACCAACCATGCACAAAATCGTCAGTGTCTCCCTGTTTTCCTTGGGCTGGATTCTAAAAAGGGTCAAATAGTATGAACTATTTCAAGTTTTTGATACATAACCGGAAAAATTCACTTGCTATTTTAACCAGAAATCTCCCAAAACCTTACCAGAATTAAGTATTCTCTTA
Source organism: Nasua narica (assembly GCA_028533885.1). Taxonomy (NCBI): domain Eukaryota; kingdom Metazoa; phylum Chordata; class Mammalia; order Carnivora; family Procyonidae; genus Nasua; species Nasua narica. The sequence goes on from CM052798.1 coordinate 112,031,004, forward strand.
AAATGTATAAATGAATAAAAAAATTCATAAAATTAATTGATCATTCTGATAAATGTAAAATGGAACATTTTTGGTTATTAAAATTAGATTTCTTTATTTATTAGTAAATGTCTTTGATTACTAATAAATACTTTCTACATTTATTTGTTGGACTCATGTAATTTCTATTTTTTATGAATTACTTTTCTTTGCCATTGACCATATTTCTTTTGGGGCATTTGTTTTTCACATTGACTTGTCATTGTTTATTAGGCATTAAAAATAATAATAAACACTTGTCAGTGTTTATTAGGCATTAAAAATTAAAAATAATTAAAAATAATAGACTTTATGATTCTGATAAACATTTTTAGTAAATTTTTGCCTTTTAATGTTGTTTATGATAGTTTTTTTTTAAATTATACTGAAGCTATACTTTTTCTGATTTTTTTTCATTTTTTTCAGACATAACTTTCTCTTTCCAGTATTTGGTAAATATTTGCCTAAAAGTTCTTTACATCTTACCCTGGAATTCTTTTATCAATTTTCAGTCCATTTTGGTGGTTATCGTGAAGCACAGATCTAAATACATTCTCAGAGAAAATTTGCTATAGCCATTTGCTTTTGAGAATCTTCCCTTTCTTTTTTTTTTTTTAAGATTTTATTTATTTGTTTGACAGAGAGGGAGAGATCACAAGTAGGCAGAGAGGCAGGCAGTGAGAGAGGGGGAAGTGGCTCCCTGCTGAGCAGAGAGCCCAATGCAGAACTCAATCCCAGGACCCTGAGATCGTGACCTGAGCCAAAGGCAGAGGCTTAACCCACTGAGCCATCCAGGTGCCCCAGAAGCTCTGAAGCATGTCTTCTTGTATATATATATATTTTAAATATAGGTTTAGGGTTTTGATCTTTTAAGAGAAGCTTGGTATATCATTGGCAGAATATAGGAACCTACCCATCAGTTTCTGCAGAATATTTATTTTGCTTATATAAAAAGCATTTCACCTAGTGATTTTTACTGATTCTGAAACAAAACTTCAATAATATTCACAAGAATCTTATAAATTAGAGACATAACTTATCTTAACTTCCAGTTATTTTGTTCCATGTATTGGGACATTTTGATTTTGAAATAGCACAAGCTTTTTGAGAAAAGGGGAAGCTGAGTAATTTTTAAAGTAAATATTTCTCTGTGATGTCACAACTATAAAAAAGTATTTGTATTTCTTAAGAATCATGAATCAGATGCCTGATTTGTTTTATTTAAATCTGAATTTCTGGAAATTGCCATTTCCTTTTCATGTCTTTTGCTTTTTAATATTTATTGAAAAAAAATTTGCATTTCAATAGTAAAGAACCAAGCATATCATAAAAGAGAATTTCTAGAAAGATTGCTTCGTCAAAGAAGAAACGTAAAGGTTATTATTGTCTAAGAAGATAAACTTTAAATGATGTCAAGAAAACATAATCAAGAATTAACAGACATTTTTACTTGGAAACCACAAAAGTTGAGAAATAGCCATGTGGAGTCTCCTCTTCAAGAAGGACAAAAGTATCCTAGCCTGGAGGACCGACCTGTAGCCAAAGACAATAAAATGAGAGTGGATAGGACTCAGATCTTAGACATACAAGCCATTTATCTCTGCCAGGGATGCCTTTCCCTTACATTTGTCTCCTTCCTGTGGTTCCACCACTTGAGATCAACTTGGGGGAAAGCAATAATACTTTGGTGGACTTGCCTTACTAGATTGCATTTCTGGTGGATCATAGGATGCATGAACAAATGTTGCTTGCAGTCTTTTCCATGCTCAACGTATCTTCCACTTCCAAATCTCTTCTTCTTTCATTTCTGTCTCCTGGACAGTCACCCTCATCCTTAGCAGAAATTGCTAAGGTGGCTACCACCACAGAATGCCACCACTGTTTTTCCCAATCAGCTAATCTCGGAAGCTGGAAACCATCCTAGATCCCTCTGTCTGCTTCGATCCTGGGTCAGTTACACACTGCCTTAACGTCTCTGCACTACACTGTTCGAATTTGTCCTCATGGAAGTCCAACCTAGGAATTCTCCTCTGGCAGGTAGTGGAGGCCAGATCTTTCTGCTTGAGATTCGCTGCTATAGATACTGACAGATATGCAGGAGGGTTCTATTTGAGAAAGGCTAACAACTAACTCTCTTAGAGTTTATTTCCCTTGAGAGCAGGGACACTTGTTGTAACTACGTGAAGTGCTTTAACTTTATTTACATTAGCTTATTTAAAATTTTATAACCACTCTCTGAGGTAAGTTTATCTCCATTTTTAGATGGAGACACTAAGTCTCCAAGAAGGTAAATAACTACCACTAAAGGTGAAAGCATGATTGGAACATGCTATAGATTAAATGTTAGTGTCCCCTCAAAATTTATATGTTGAAACCTATTCCTCTAATATCCAGTGTGATGGTATTTGCAGGTGGGGCCTTTGAAAGGTGATCAAGTCATAAAGGTGGAGGTTTCATGAATGGGATTAGTGCCCTTTTGAAAAAGACTCCAGAAAGTTCCTTTGTCCCTTCTGCCCTATGAGGACACAACAAGAAGACAGCCATCTGTGAGCCAGGAAATGGGCTCTCATCAGACAACATATAGAATCTGTATGTACCTTGATCTTGGACTTACCAGTCTCCAGAACTATGAGAAGTAAATTTCTGTTGTTTATAAGCCACCCAATCTATGGTATTATATTGAAACTGCCTGAATAGACTGAGACAGAATCCAGGTCTGTCATACCATAGAATGGGTGACTGTGCACTAGGGGAATTCAAGTAATTTTTTTCACCTGTTTAGAGACCAAGCAGTATGTACCTATGCTTTGGGGAGCATCATTCTGACCCCGCCTCCTATGTAGTGAGAGCAGTTCTAATTTTGTCTATTTTATGCATAAGGTTTGGGTGTAACATTTGTTTTGAAAATATGAATTGTCCTGCTATCAACAAACTTTGAAAATTACTGTTTAGATTATTGGGAAACATGAGTATTTATTTTCTTTTAGAGCATTAACTTAACATAAAGCTATTCCTTTTACATCATGTGAATATTATGTCTTTTTGTTAAAGACTTTTAAGAACTCAAGGATTGAGAGAATTATAAAAGCTATTTCTTTCTAAGGAAATTTATATTAGAGATTTTAAGTACTTTTAGGTCCTGGAAAATCGTGTGAGGTTTGGTCAAGTAACAATTAAACACATTCAAATATATGAAGCAAAAGGATATTAAACTTTATCAGGACTGATTAAATTAGTCAGTTATAATTTAGGCAGTTATAATTTCTTATTCTTTAAATTATTTACAAGTATGTCTGATGAATTCAGTCCTTATAGATTTAATAAAATATCTGACTGTATCTTTCAATTACTCTTCAGATTGAGAGAAAGAAAAATAAAACCAAATGAACGTAATAAGTTATGAATATATAAAAATTGTCAGAAATTTATGAGGAAGTGTTTTATACTCAGGGACTTACCATAGCCAATCTTATCATTTTCACTTTTAATAGGCATTAAATTTTAACTATCTTACTCCTGGTCCAAATTTTTAAAATACCAAATTTCCACTTTCCTCTCTTTTTATGACACTGCTTAATTACTCAAATTCTGTCCTGGGGGGCTTTCTCTACAGAATAGAGTTAGTTCATGATCTTCAATTCAACACCAACTCTGTAGCATTTAGAAAAGCCTCCTCATTCTACTGTTGACTGGTTTCCAGCTAGACAACAGAATACCGATGTTCTCCATTTCTTAGATTAGTAACTTTTTCATATAGTTGTTGACATAAAAGTGTAGCAAAGAAACTCATCAAATCATCTTTACATATTGCAGATTCAAGCATAACATATTCATTTTATCTGTGGTATTTCAGTCTTTGCTCAGCCATGATGTGCAGATGTCAATAAATAGTTGACCTTTGATGTGTTTTCACACAGTTTGGTAAGAGAAACTGTAACAAGGCAAACTTTGTCTTTATGATTTGTGAAAAGAAGTTTAGAGAGAATAGTTGCCTCAAATCACATAGAACTAGAATTTCTTTAGGCTTATTCTGAATGTCTTTTAGAATTTTAGCAAATAGATGGCAGCGTAGCTTGCAAAATCACCAACCAAATTATTTTACCAGTGTTTGACATGAGTCCAGGGATTTCCATGATATGGATTGTGAGATTATAACTATTGTGATATTTTTACCAATCATATAATAAAGTAAAAGGTAAATTTTTTTATAATGAGTCATATTCATCTAAAGATATTCAATACCTAGCACAGTGCCAAGAGTAGGAGATGTTCAATGAATGCTTGTTGGATTGAATTGAAGGAAGAAAAACTACTCTATGAGTATTTGGGTGTTCTTTTATTCATTAGCCACCTTTTCTAAAGGCCTGATATCCTAAGTGGAATATAATGGTGTCCTTAAACATAACATTGCAATTCTTTTAACTGCATGTAAAGCCACAGTTCTCCTCTCTTGGGTACCTCCCAGTTTGCAGGAGCATGTTGCTTAGGCTGAGGGTTATAGGATGAAGTGGATCTGAATAATTTCCATTTTGTGGCTTTTAATCTCTTTTCCAATTTCTCCTTTTATCTAAGGTAATGGTCCCTCCTAATCAGATGTTTGAATATAATGGGATATTGTTATTGCCATTGTGGTTATTATGTCAGCATCATTCTAAGTATTGGAGTTGTGCTCAGGTTGGCGTTAGAAACCAGGAGGTCCCAGTACCTCCAAGACATGTCCTTTCTTCTAAAACAGGCTTGGAAAACACTCCCTATGGGAATGTTCTTAAAGCTATCTTATTTTTGAACTCTGTCTTATGGAAAATCAAATGTCCAGTATCTACAACCCCTTTGCCTATTGGTGCTTCCATTTTCTGTCCTTGGTGGAAACCTAAACTGATGATCCCTAACTTACAATGGTTCGACCTAGGGTTTTTTGTTTGTTTGTTTTTACTTTATGAAGGTGCAAAAGCACCATGCATTCAGTAGAAGCTGTCCTTCGAATTTTCAATTTTGATCTTTTTCTGGACTAGCAGTATATGGTATGACATGGTATGACCCAGCAGCCACAGCTCCGCCAGCCATATGATTGTGAGGGTAATCAACTGGTACACTTACAACCATTCCATACAATCCATCTGTTTTTTCACGTTCAGTGCAGTGTTTAGTAAATTACATGAGATATTCAGGACTTTAGTATGAAATAGGCTTTGTGTTAGATGAATCTGCCCAACTTTAGGCTAATGTAAGTGTTCTGGCTATATTTAAGGTAGGCTAAGCTAAGCGACAATGTTTGGTAGGTTAGGTGTATTAAATGCATTTTTGACTTAGGGTATTTTCAACTTACGATAGGCTTACTGGGGCATAGTACCACCGTAAGTGGAAGAAGATCTATAGTTTCCCAGACATTTCTTCACTATTCATGCTTTTATGCAAATACTCATTATTTAGTTATACCAGTTATAAGAGGTAATATTGTGTTCATCCTAGTTCTTCATTGCAACTTACTGACCATTTGTTTTCAACTCTAAATAACAATTCTTCTTCCTCTGAGGTTTATATTATCTGGTACAGTGTCAATATACTGGCCACATTCTTCACTGAGGACTTTGATATTTGTCATTATCAATCTATCCAACACGCTATCTTCAAGAATATTTTACATGCTATTCTTCAATAATTTCCATCCAATATCTGAATGGATCAGTCTTCATTTTATTCAGCCTTTTCATGCAAATTCGTATAGTTGACTAACACATTTTTCTTCTTAAAGCTCCTGCTTCTTTTGTTTCCTAAGATACCATTCTCTTCTGATTATCTAGAATCTGACCATTCTTCTTAGTCCTCTTTGCCACATTTAATCCTCAGTCTGGCCCCCAAATTTTGGTGTTTCCCAATACTGCTTCTTGTCTCTGTTGTTTTCTCTTTTCATCTTGCATACTCTCTCCAAGTAACATCATTCACACCCATGACTTCTGTTGGTTTTAAGTCTAGTTCTCTCTACTGGATCTCTCTCCAAGGTTCAGAATTATATATACCAAACCAAACAAAACCAAACCAAAACACCACCACTACCACAAAGACAAAAACAACACAGAACCTATTCACTAGAGGCCCTATTGGCATTTCACTCTTAAAACATCGAAGCTGAGATCCTTAAACTTAACTGCTTTTGACTTAATCCAGAGAACTCACCATCTCTTACCCAAGTTATTTTGAAAAATTATCATAATGCCTTCAGTCTTTTACTCCATCAGTCTATCTACTCAAAACTAAGGAGATTTGTCTAAAATAAAAATCTGATCATGTTACTGTTTCTGGTAGGGTAACATTCTGATTAGTTGTTGGTTTGTCATACATGGTTCTCAATAATCTGGCCCAGCTATCTCTCCACCTTATATCCTACCCTTGGAACCACTGATGTTGGTTTCAAACTTTCATATATGAATATTCTACATTCCTGCCTCCTGGAAAACTCTGTTCGCCTCTTTTTCACTTCTTGAATCACCAGGAAAATCCTTGTCTTCTGTTAGTATTAAGCCTTCCAATATTGTTTGGTGACTCCCCTTGTATTTCCTGTGTCCCAGTTGCTGTTGCATTCCTGTGCCCATCTCATTCTCATGTGCTATGATTCTTTAAGGAATTTTGTTATTAACCTATTTATCTTAGCCTATTAGATCCTAACCTTCTGAAGTTAGAAGCTGGTCTTACTTATCTTTATCCCAAGGTATATTATGAGGAGGGACGAATGAATGAATGGTTCAACTATGGGTCTCTGGAAATAGAAATTTGTTTTTCTGTTGGCTAATAATGTGATATATTATGTAGCTTCATGTTGCAGTTGTTCGCTGTTGCATCCAAGTACAGACAAACTCAGGAGGATAGTCATTCAGGCAGAACTGGAAAAAACCCCAAAATTCCATAATAATACTCAGCATAAATACAGAAACTATTTTTCCTTAAGTTTTTTTTTTAATAACTAGTCAACCAATCAATAATTCAATCAGTAAATAGTTGTCTAGTGCTATAGAGAACACACAGACATATTGGATATAATTTATATTCCCAAATGTATCATCTAGTCATCTGAATTAAGGCATTTCCTAGAAATCAGATTACAATTTTATGTAGAAAATAATAAAAATTATAATAAGAACTGACATTTATTGATTTCTTTCAATGTTCCAATGGCTGTCCTAAGTGTTCTCACACATGACATACAAATTTTGCAACAAATTAGTGACAAATTATCTCTGTTTTATTAATGAGTAAATTAATTAAAGGTTAATTAGACTTGCTCAAGGACAATAATGGTCCAGGGGTAATTCAAACCAGGTGATCTCTTTCATAAGCTTTCTATAGCTCCTAATAGCATCTCTGTCTAAGAGTACAAATCAAGAAGTAAGACAACAGTTACTATAAAACACTAAAGTAGGCTTAAAAACATAATAAAGAACTCTTGAATTATATAAAACTTCACAGAAATCTTAAATATTGGGAAGGTTTCCTATGCACTATGAGAAGGGGTAAAACACACTAGATGACGAAGAGATATGAAGTCTTAGAGTTTAGAATAAATGATATTGTTGCGAGGGCCACAGAAGCCTGTGAAGTTGTAGCAGATACTTTTTTGTAGCTTTTTTTGCTTAAAAGATTTTATTTATTCACTCGACAGAGAGAGAGAGAGTGAGCAAGGGGCAATGGCAGAGGGAGAGGGAGAGCAGGTTCCCCTCCAAGCAGAGAGCCCAATGTGGGGCTCATTCCCAGGACTCTGGGATCATGACCTGAGTTGAAGGCGGACTCTTAATTGACTAAGCCACCCAGGTACATCAAATTATTTGATTTTGAGTAGGAGAAATAATGGCAGATTGTGGGTCCTGAATGCTAAGTTGAGGGCAGTAAGTAGAAATCTTTGGATACCTCTGAGCTTGTTCTTTCTGTTTTGAAATAGTAAAATAATCTTTCAGGGATTACCTGAAGGTTACTTGACATGGTTAAATTTGAATGGAGAACATTACAGAGATGACAAAGACACCAGTTAGAGTCTTTGTAATCTTTGAGTATGATGATGAATTTCTTAAACCAGAATACCAATGGATAGCAAGGAGAAATAGTATGATTTTTACCATGCATTTTCCTCTATGGAAGTGTTTTTACTTTAGGAGGTACAGTTTGTGTATCATAAAAATTCAGCCATTGCAAGGATAAAATTCAATGATTTTATTAAATATCATGAGTTGAACAACCATCATCATCATTTGGTTTTAGGGGGTGTCTCAGTGACTATGATGGTAAAGCATCTGCCTTCAGCTCAAGTCATGATCTCAGGGTCCTGGGATCCAGCCCCATATTGGGCTCTCTGCTCAACCGGGAGCCTACTTCCCTCCCTCTCTGCCTGCCTCTCTGCCTACTTGTGATCTCTCTCTCTCTGTCAAATAAATAAATAAATCTCTAAAAAATTTTTGGTTTTAGGACATTACCATCACCCCAATAAGATAACTCATGGTCCATTTACAGTTAATCTCCATTTCCAGTCCTAGTCTTAGGCAACCACTTATCAGTCTACTTTCTGTCTCCATAGATTTGCCTATTTGTGGACATTTCATATAAATGGAAACACATAGCATGGGGTCTTTTGCGTCTGTCCTCTTTCATTAAACATTTCATTTAAGGTTCATCCATATTGTAATATGATCAGTAGGTTCGTTCTTTTTTATTAATGAATAGTAGTATTCCATTGCTGGGTGTACAATATTTTGATTATCAGTTCATGAGTCGATAGACATTTGAGGTGTTCCAATACTGGACTATTATTAATATGCTATGAAAATTCACGTGAAGATATTTCTGTGAATAGGTTCACGTTTTTTGTGGGAGGTTCACATGAGAGGAATTGCTGTACATATGCTAAGTTTCTATTAGCTTCTAAAATTTTGCCTTTGCAATTTTTGAAGGCACAAAATGAAAGCTGTGAAACACAGAATTACCATATGGCCTAGCAGTTCCACTCCTAGGTATATACCCCCCAAATTAGAAACAGATGCTCAGAGAAAAACCTTTGTGACTGTTTAAGCAGCACTATTCACAATAGCCAAAAAGTGGAAGCATCACTCTGTCAATGAATGAATAGATAAACAAAATGTAGAATAGAAGATTATGCAGCCAGAAAGTAGTGAAATTTTGATGCATGCTACAACATGGAAGAACATTGACAATGTGCTAAATGAAAGAAAATGGGCACAAAAGGTTATATATGTTATGAAATACCCAGAATATATATAACAAAAGGTTATATATGATATGAAATACCCAGAATAGGCAAATTTGTAGAACCAGAAAGCAGATTAGGGAGTGTCAGGGGCTGAAAGGAGAGGAGAAAGGGAATTCATTGCTTGATGGGTTTGGCGTTTACTTTTGGGGAGAGGAAAAACTTCTGTAATTACATAGTGATGATGATTGCACAGCACTGTGAATGTACTTAGAGCACATATACTTTAAAATGGTTAAAATAGTAAATGTTATGCATATTTTACCACAATAAAAAAGATTAAAGCTTTGTATGATCCATGAGCTGAAAATTTTTAAATCCACGTGAATAGACTAAATTGATTTGCTTTGGTACACTGCTGTTGGGGAGTCAGGATGCCAAGGGAAACTCTTCTTTCTTAGAATCAATCAATTAATCATCATCATTATCATTATAGCACACTTACCAGTGTCTACTATGTCCATACATTAGTCGCAGGGCTCTATAGCCATTATCTCTAATTTTCATAGCTTTCCAAACAGGCAGGTATGAGCCCTCATTTTCATGATTAGGAAATAGAAGCTCGAAGAGGTTAATATATCCACAGTCACCGAGTTAGCAAATGCTGGAAGTGTCAATCGAGAGACATTCTCTTTTATTCTAAAGGCTTTGGATTTCATACTATATTTTTTTTCTTTTAAAATTGTGTGAGCATGTACTAGCTGGAAGGCATCATGCACAAAAGAATAGTAAAACAAAGCATTATTATTGAAGAAGGCAGAAGAACCTGGAAAGGGACTCTATTATTGGAAACCTCAGTGTTTTAGGAAATTCACATTGTGTTGAATGCTAGTGGACCCCTGAGTAAACTGGAACAATGACCATAATTTATCCCACACTGTAGCATGACAGTTCCTAGCTCGATATATGCTTATTATAAGCTGATCTCAAATATTCTGGCTTACTTCCAAGAAGAACACAGAGCTTATAATTTCAATTACATGGCATTTCAAGCAGAACCATGTCCTAATATTGGACTGAGGGATTAAGAAGAGTTGACTGCCCGGACAGCAACACATTTCAGGAAAGAATTATTATTTTCAGATCACTTTGAGGACCAAGTGAACCAGCTTACCCTTGTACTGGAAAACATCAGAAAGGCTGAAGGGCTTAATACTTGGTGAGCTTTAATAGAAAAAAGTAGGTTATGTGAAGTTGTTGTATACAGGATCTCAATGGAAAGCTAACAAGTCCCGCAGTCCACATCTTACTGAGGTGTTAGAGGCTTGAATTACAATCAGCCTCCTAAATGGTGAGTTAGGATTTATTTGATGTTAAGATTTAACCTTTAGTTCTTAGAAAAATATGAAATTACTTTGAGAAATATTTGGTTATACTAAACTGGAATAGATAAAATATAGGGATTAGAAGAGATATATGAATTATTTTATTATGACATTGCTTCCTGAAATTAGTAAAACATATTGCATTGAAGTCTTAAAAATATAAAATATTAATATCTGTGAATTAAAAAAATTATATTACGAATAACTTGTCAAAATCTCTTGTATAAATTTAGATATATCCCCACAATCCATGAACTTCCTTCAAATCACGAGGTGAAAAAGTTAAGATTCCTTATGTTTTAGTTTAATTGCAGTCCTAGCTTCATGGGCTCAACATGTATAGAGAATCCTAAGAACAATCCCATTTTCAAATATTGATGCTGAGGCTTTCCAATGTTAACTCAACTTTTCAAGGTTAAAGGAAACTAAGACCTCAGGATGAAAAAAACATATCTCCGTTAAACTTATTGGAGAGCTCTTTATTATTTAGTGGTCAAAATTTGATCCCTTTGACCTCCCACAGATGGTTTGTATTGATGTCCCATTAAATTCAATTTCCCTGCCTTTGAATTCTATGAAAGAACAACTCCTTGAAACCCTTCTATTTCTTTGGCAAGGCTTATAACTGTAAGTTTGTTCCTTATCACCTAGGACATACTCTTCCTTTGACCAGACTGCTAGCATTTTGAGCAGCGTGTTGGAGCTGCCTCACAAAGGTTCCCCAACTCAGTCTTCAATAACATCTCATTAGTAGCCTGACATCAGTGCTCTGGGAATATTTACATCGCGGAAATCAGCAAGTGCTGCATAATGAGCCTTAGTTCTCCCCCTGTAGAACCGGTTGTTAAACTTTGACTACCACGTCACTGATGTGAAGAATCCAGGTGAAAATACAGAATGAGTGAAATAGGTCAGTCAGAAAAAGACAAATATCCTGTGATTTCACTCATATGTGCAATTTAAGAAACAAGACAAAGGAACGAAAACGAAAAGAGACAAATGAAAGACAGACTCTTAAATACAGAGAACAAACTGGGGGTAGCCAGAGGGGAGGCGGGTAGGGGACATGAGTGAAATAAAGGGAGTTAAGAGTACACTTATTTTGATGAGCCCAGAGTACTGCATAGAATTATCGACTCACCACATTGTACATCTGAAACTAACATAAAGCTGCATGCTAAGTATACTTGAATAAATATAAACAAACTAACAAATTAATAAATAAATAAAGCTTGAGAAAACACACATGCAAAAAGAATTCAAGTGAAAAACACCGAGAAAGATGTTGTAAAAACTGACAGGTCATGGCTCTGGGGTATCACTGGCAAACTTGATTGTGGATACACAGCTGGGGCTCCAGAGCTTATAGGGACTTATCCTTATAGGAACTGCCCCAGGGTTGTGTTTATAATTATGACTAGGATTTCCAAATTTAAAAGTGGGGAAATTTTCTCCCATTTTTACATAAAATAGTGGTATGATGCTGTACTCTACGAATCAAAGACAGAGTGGTTGAGTTAGAAAATGTTTCTTAATTTTAACATTATGTGCTGTATTTAGGCCAGCATTTCTCTTTAGTTAGGTCTTAAATTGTAGTGGTTTTTTTTTTATGTTTTGTTTTTTTGAATATCAGGAAAGTCCCTATAAATCTGTAGGTAGTTCTTTTTGAGAATAGCATAGATCCAATTTCCTACCAATCCATCAGAGAATGTTGATGTTTGAAAATGATAGTATCTTATGAAGTTCTCTAGTGCTGCACATTATTTTGTTCTTGAAGTAATACTTAAAAGAAAATGATAAATAGCATATTTTATGGCTATAGCACTGGAATATTGAAAACATATTCTCTTAGAGCAAATTATTACTATTTTACAAAAAAAAGAGCACCCTTGGATCATATAGATATGTTTGTGACTATTAAGTATAAAATTTAACATACTATCAGAGCATGCATCCTGTTCTGTTAACCAACTGAGATTTATTTATTAAGATATTAATATGGCCCCTTCCACCACACTCATTGCATAAAGCCTCATAGAAGAAAAGCGAAATAGTTTTAGCCTTAAACATTTTCTAATTCTCTTAGGAAGATTATCTAAATGCACCAAGATGAAAACCATTAAGTAAGTTGTATGATCCAGACCGTATACATATTGTCAGTTTAGAGACAAGAGAACTTTCGAAAGGTTGGAAGAGTTAGATAAGATTTTAACAGAGATTTGAATTGGATCTTTACACCACATAAGTCATTTTTGATTACCTGTTTTACTATTTGACTTAGTATCTCTATCTATCTCTGCAAGTAAAAACATAAAGAAGATAGAAAACTAGAAACTTCAGGGACATTTTATATGACCCTCCTTTAGAAATTTGAGGATGTCGTTTACGTACGACTCAATAGACCTTGTCCTACAAATTATACCTCCAAAAATCTTTTTTAGGAATATGGTTTGTAATACTATAAAGAGGATAAAGAGGGTTCTGATGTATGAATAAAACACTCCGAATTATTGAAATTGACTAGTAACTGACCCGTTGTTCATGGCCTCTACATCATATTTCTTGGTGTGTGCTCTGTTCCCAGCAAGGGACATTCATGGTCAGTGGTACCAAGCCTTTTCTGTGCCTGCTGGAGGGGTTAAGTTATGTTCTAGTCAGGAGCAGGAGGCTCTGAGAAGGAGCCTCCCACATTCTGTGCAAGTTCCCGTTTCTGTAGTTTTCTTGCATTTTTTTTTAAAGATTTTATTTATTTGACAGAGAGAGAGTGATCACAAGTAGGCAGAGAGGCAGGCAGAGAGAGAGGGGGAAGCAGGCTCCCCGCCGAGCAGAGAGCCCGATGCGGGGCTTGATTCCAGGACCCTGAGATCATGACCTGAGCTGAAGGCAGAGGCTTTAACCCACTGAGCCACCCAGGCGCCCCTAGCATTTGGTTACCATGTTCTTTCAAACAATTCTGTGCATGTATTAAGTTAAAAAAAAAAACAAAAACAACACTTAAAAAAAATGCCAGAAGTGATTTCATTAACCAAACGGATTAAAAAATATAGTGCTACATATTGGGGGAAAACCAAACTAATAAATCATGCTATAAACTAATAATACATACTGTTGACCTGAGAGGAAAAGTATATCCTGAAGGTATATCCTGGAATTGTTACTTTTACATTTTTTTCGTAACGATCTTTTAAATTGCTACTTTAGTTCAAAGTGGGGAAAAGAAGCCAAAACCTGCTACTGGGGAGTTAAGATGACAAGTAGTTCTTTCATGATTACTTTGTGTTAGGGTGTAAAATTCCTTTTCGATGTAAACAGGGCTTTTAAGAATCTGGAGAGGAATGTTAAACAGCAGGTGAAGGGTGGAACCTTGAGGCCAAAGAAGATGTTAGTTAAGTAAATTTAACCTATCCAATTCACCCTGGAACGTGAATAAATCTAGAGCCTGGAAAAGAATACCTAAGGCTCTTCTGGTCACAGTGAATTAATGTCTGAGTTAACTGAAGCTATGCTATTTGCACAGAGAACTTCTGGGATTTTTAAGAAAACAGAAATGCAAAGACAACTCCAATAGGCTCTACCTTTGAAACATTTAAGAAGATATGAACGTCATAGTCTATCAATCATAGTAAAAAGTGCACTTAGAAATGTTTACATAAATTGTCTACTTTTACCTAAAAACCAAGGTAAGGCAGATTTCTCAGAGCAAACACTGCCTGTATCTATGTAATTCGGCTAGCCATAGACTAGACATATCAAAACTTTTTTAATGGTTACTTAACCTTTAGCCAATAAACAGTACATTAATATATTTTTCTGTATTCAGAAACTTCTTGGAAATATTTAACCTCGCAGTAAATTCCTGAACCCACAAAAACTAAAAATTCTGTAGCACAAGAGAAGTACATTTTGGCATTGTTTATTCTGGTAAAATAATGTGTGCTATGGCATTATAAATATTCACATCATTTTGAATGTCTTCCTCCCAACTTGCAGTACATTATTTCTCACCGGGAAGGTATGAGAGATATTTCTAGAAGATAACAGGATCTCTCAAGATCACTGGCTTCAAAATAGAGCCCAAGTTCAGCTCTGGAAGAACTGTCATGATTTCACTCTCAAGGAAAGGTTTTCATCCCACATTAATGAGGTCTCCTGTTGGAAAAACTTCCTGCCACAAAAACAAGTAAACCTTCTGTAACTCCCTCTAGACTCTGATAGAAGGAATAGGTATAATGGCCGTGTCAGTAATAACAGTAATAGAATAATAATAATTCAGTCTCAGGTTAAGAGCTGCTTTTATATTGAAAATGTATTATTTGCTAGTGACTGTGCTATCTTCCCAGACACTAGCTTGTGAAATCTTCCTGTTCGATGGGCATTGTTATACCAGTTTCACAGTTGTAGAAAATATCGTCAAGAGGCTCAACAATCACTCAAGATTTCAAAGCTAGGGAATAGCAGAACTGGCTTTGACACAGTTCCACAGCCCGTGCTCGCTCTTCTGGTGGTTAGACTGCTGCCTCTCTCTAGATGGCCAAGACCTACAATTGCCCAAGCCACCTGGGTACCCATGGGGAAATATAGTCCCAGCTCTGTAAGAAGTAACTGCATCTGTGGCTTAAAACTAAGAGTGTCCCCAGTGTAGACAGTGCATGTGAGAGCAACTTGTAGCCAGGCATTTTCCATTAGACCTTCTGATGTCCCCTGCATTGAGTACAGTATCTATCAAGACACAGAGGGTGTGCCTGCTGGAAGGCATGGGGTAGGCGGGGGGACTCTATTTCCCCTACATTCGTGGCCTGCAAGAGATAGTAGTACTCAGATGCTATAGACCATTTATATAGAATTAATTCAATTAGGAACTAATTTATTCTATTTTGAAAAATGTAATTGTAGCAAATTTCTGGCCTACTCTTCATGATAAGTGTAGAAAATGCAGTTTTTTTTTCTTAAAAAATTATAATGTGGGGTGCCTAGGCGGCTCAGTCAGTTGAGTGTCTGCCTTCGGCTTAGGTCATGATCCCAGGGTCCTGGAATCCAGTCCCAAGTTGCGCCCCCTGCTTGGCGGAGAGCCTACTTCTCCCTTTCCTCCCCACTTATGCTCTCTGTTGCTATCTCTGTCTCTCTCTCTCTCAAATAAATAAAATCTTAAAAAAATTATAATGAACACTAATTCCTTCATTATCATCATATCAAATTGATATAGTCATATCAATATTCATATCAAAATCCCTAAATATTTGCTAAGCACGTATGCTGGGTGTTATGCCAAGTAGAAGGGTGCGGCTCTGAGGTGTGGGGTGTAAGAAGGTGGGAGGGCAATTTTGCTTCGAAATTGAGTCCTTAAGGATGAAGAGAGGTCATCTCTGCTAATGGAAAAGAACTTTAAAAAGTAAGAAAATGTAAATGACGTTTTAGTCAACGATCCTATACTTTTTTGGGTTTTGTTCATTTTTGCTGTTCATTGATGTGTTAATTGGAAGGATAGTAAGAAATATTAATCTAAACAGGACAAGTGTGGAAGCGAATCTGCACACCACAACACTAAAAATTCTATGTAAATAAATATCCCGATCAAAATCCTGAATAATTTAAATGGTGTTGATTGATATGATTTTAAACAGGACTAGCTTATTTCACTGAAAATCTGGAGTCCTCACATATGGATATTTTTTCCTATAGATGAAAGAGAATTCTTATTTAGTTAAACACAGTTGACAGAGGGCTTAATAAATGATTTAGACACAGGGTGATCAGATGTGTACAAAGTATACTAGTCACGAACTGAAACAATTCCTCCTCCATAACATGAAAAAAAGGCATTTTATCCTCACATTTGCAGTTCATCATAAAAATGTGATTGTTGGAGTGGAAATAAACGATTCCATTTTAAAGTCTTGCTGTGCAACTGACAAAAGACAAAATTTTATCATTATTTTGCATTTTTCTTACAACCAAGATACTTGAAGCCGACTTTAAAAATGGACGTTAAACCTTGTACTGTCTGTAGGAAAGTTTTGTAATGTCTGTGTCCCTGTACCTTTTCTACTATCAGTCTCTGGAGGTGCTGAGGCAGGGAGGCTGATTAACCAGCTCACTTTAAGAAGTTTGGAAAGTTAAAAATATTGCCTGCCTTGAACATGATGCTGAATCTATGTAGAGTTTTCCCAAAGTTTAAACCTGGGCCAGGCCAAATCTTACATGTGTTCTGAGAAGTAAAGACAAGGTACAATGGATAGAACATGGACTCTGGAGTTCTAAAAACCCAAGGTCAAATATGGCATTGGTCGTTTTTAGCTCTAAGATACTGTGCAAACAATGTGGACTCTCTGAACTCGGTATTTTCACTCATAAAAGAAACTCTGTACAATTGCATGAAGGGTGAACTGAGATCACTTATAGGCAAGGTGCAAAAAATGGTAGCTATTGAACTTGGTCACAGTTGCTCCGCATTGTCATTGGTTCTTGGCTTGAAATAGCCCAACAGGGTGGGATTCAGTCAGTCAGCGGAAGACAGCTGGGTGCCAAGGATTCTGATGGCCCTGGGAACACCATGGTGATGGGGCCTCATCTTTGTCCTCCAGGAGCTTCTTATCTTTTCGCAGAGATCAGGAAACGCTGTGCACTTCCGCCAACCCAGCACGGGCGCCGCCATGGCAGGAGGGAAGTCACAGGGACAAGGCAGCTTGTTTTTATTTTTGTTTGTGCTTTTTAATTTTTTTTTATATGAACAATAAAACAGACTTACTTTTTTCCCCCATGTGGAGGTATTTGTTTTTATGTTGGCTCAGAGGTTTTGGGTTGGCCTACCCTTTATATTGTAACAGCAGATTCTCAAGCTAAACTAGAGTCAGGATGGGAACACAGGATGACTCCTTCATGACGCTGAATTCAAGCCATACTTGTTGGCTGGGATTTTCAGGCTGGAACATCCTCTCCTAAAACGAGTGATGTATGAACATATTCACATTAGTTCTGAGAAATCAGGGAGTATAGTGTCACTATTAAGAACTATCTATCTTTAACTGAGCTTTGCAGAGTCCGTTAACTTTATTCCAAATTCAGGCAGGAAGAGTTATAAGGGATTGTGGCGGCTCGCTGTCTGCGTGGGAACCTGGGGCCTTTCAGAACAGCACTTCCTTTCACCCAAAGCAGAGATAATGTAGAGCATGCAAATGATTCTTAGACTTATTTTCTTGTACTGTTCTTAGGCTCACTCATTTAAATAGTGCATTGTATTTAACAGGTAGGCTTCCTTACCATCTGGTCATAATGTTCCCCAAAGGTTGGAATTTGTTCTGAACTCAGCGGTAAAGGCTATTGAACTTAAGAGTTACTTTTCCTGTAACTATTCTTCTTCTTTTTTTTTTTTTTCTGTAACTATTCTTAACAACATTGGCACAGCTATGACAATAATGATAAAAATAAAAAATAATTATTTTAGTTTTAACTCTTTTGCATTTCCAAGAAGAGTGCCAGAGCTTTTAAAGAAAGCAATATTTAAAAATTTCTTGTTTTTTAAATTATGTTATGTTAATCACCATACACCATAGTGTACCATGATTCACTGTCTGCATATAACACCCAGTGCTCCATGTAATCTGTGCCCTCCTTAATACCCATCTCTGGCTCACCCATCCCCCCAACGCCCTCCCTTCTAAAACCTGTAGTTTGTTTCCCAGAGTTCATAGTCTGTCATGGTTCATCTCCCACTCCGATTTCCCCCCCTTCATTTTTCCCTTCCTTCTCCTAATCTCCTCCATGCTATTCCTTAGGTTCCACAAATAAGTGGAAATGATACGATGATTGACTTTCTCTGCTACACATACACACACACACACACACACAGTCTTTATTTCTTTAAACCATTCTAATATTTGCATATGCATAACCAGATTCATTTTTTTTTTACCCATTAAATACACGTTGATTTTATTTAGGGAGGAAAAAACATTAAATTATCAGTCTAAAGTTAACATCTACTACAGTTGCAAGAGAATACTTCACCTTCATTCAGATGAAAACAACAATGGAGAATCTGGCCTTCCTTTGTGTGGGAGGAGTGAAAATTAGAAAAACGTAAGTTACAGTTTTCTTGTTCTTCCACACAAATCCCCTTGTTTCAGAACCACCCCCACCCCGACCCCCCCCCACCCCGACCCCCCCCCCCCCACCAATATCTGGAATTTCAATAACCAGTCTGCTGGAAGTGAGAGTTCTGCCAAGATTAAATTCTTAAAAGACTCCTTGTCTGTGAAATTGTGAAAGTATGGTAAGCACCTTGTTCATATGTATTGGGCCTATTGAGTTTATACATACTTGTAGCAGTAAATAAGTGGTGTCTTTGACTCTCAGTGGAAAACAGAGAGAAACTTAACCTTTATTTTTCTGAATTCTTTTTAGGTTATCTGGTTGCTATGGTCTGAGGGCTTGTGTCTCTCCAAAATTCATATGTTGAAATCCTCATACCCAAAGTGATAATATTAGGAGCTGAGACCTTTGGGAGGTGGTACCTTTGGGAGATGACTGGGTTTTAAGACATGACTGGGTGTTTAAAGACACCCAGTCTTTAAAAGACACCCAAGAGAGCTCCCTTGCTCCTTCCACCATGCAAATACACAATTAGAAGTCTGCAACCCAAAAGAAGGTCCTCACCTGGCCATGCCGGCACCCTTGGACTTCCAGCCTCCAGAACTATGAGAAATAAATATTTGTTGTTTATAAGCGCTCCAGTTTATGGTATTTTGTTATAGCAGCCCAAATGAACTAAAATGCTTGGAAGTGCACATTTGTTTAAAGTCAGCTGAATTCTTACTTAAGGTTTGGAGAAGATTGACAGATAAAACTATTATTAGAGAATGATTTAGTATAGTACTGAAATAATATGTTATCCTGACCTCTGGGTTTAGTGCATCTGTTCTTTCAGCAAACATTCTTTGACCATCTTCTACTGTAAAGTATTCTTTGAGATACGGGGCATCCAGAAATGAAAGATAGACTTCTTGTCATTAAAGAGCTGATGGTATGATGGGAAAGGCAGCTGAATGAACAGACTTTGTGAGAGCACAGAAATGCTCTGATATGTATACACACAGCGTGCACATGGGAGGGGGATACATTTAATGGAGCCCGCACGGTGAAGAGTGATCAAAGACAGCTTCCAGGAGAAGGTGGCCTCTGGGTTGATGTCTAAGTGAGTTCTTGGGGGGAGGAGGTTCACTACCACAGAGGGAGAGAAAAGTCTGCCTGGGAGCCCACATGCAGTTAAGCACAGCTGGAGAATTAGATGACAGAAGGGCAGTGGGTAGAGTGAAGGCCATGGTGTTGTAGTGCTGGCCCTTAGTTAAAGTGGGAACGATGTATTGAGGGCCTAGCACCATGCATTATGGATATTTCCCCTAATCTTTCAATTAAAAGCATAATTTTTTTTAAAGATTTTATTTATTTATTTGACAGAAAGGAGAGAGATCACAAGTAGGCAGAGAGGCAGGCAGAGAGAGAGAGAAGCAGGTTCCCCGCTGAGCAGAGAGCCCGATGTGGGGCTCCATCCCAGGACCCCAAGATCATGACCTGAGCTGAAGGCAGAGGCTTTAACCCACTGAGCCACCCAGGCGCCCCTCAACTGGAAGCATTCTTAGTCTTTTTCTTCTCTTTTCATAATTGAAAAAAGAAAGACTTGCTGAGTCTAAGGGATTTGACCCAAAGGTCACATGCTGAATGAATGATACACATACAAAAAGATTCAGACCCAATCTCGTCTCCAAAGCTAACTCTTTCTACTGATTTGGGTGCTTGGCTTCCCAGGAGTATTGAATGGCATGTTTATATCCTGAAAGCCTTGAGGAGACACTTAATGATTCTAACATTTGCCCTTACTCCCTATTCCTGGCAGAAATGAAATAATTTACCTGGGTGTGGAGTTTTTGCAATATTACTTTGTAAATTCTTATAAGAACAAGCTTTGATGATTCACAATAAGGTTATTTTTTTTTCCTTAAGTTACTTTACATGTACTTTAATGGGTTCATTGTCCAGAATAAGAATTTACATTCAGGTTTAGTGTAAATAATTTGTTTAGTTGACCCTAGACTAGCAAAACTAAGAAGTAGAAAATTACAGATAGCGGAACTGACAGGGAAATGGATTAAGAGTCCAGGTAGGGGCTTAATTCAACCTCAGTCATAGTCTAAACATTCAATTTAACTAATGCAATTGATTCTCTGTCTTCAAGAAAGATCATAGGCTTCAGGACCATAAGATTCAAAACCTGGTACTACTTTGGAATTTTCTTAGTCTCTTTGTCTGTAAAATGGAGATAATTATTTGACATGAATATTATGTGGATTGAGCACAGAGTCACATGTGTGGTCTATAGTAGCTCTGAGATAAAGGCCATTTTCCCTTCCTTTCTTCAGATAGCATAGTCAAAAGCAAGGCTAACTATTGAAGGTTTTTCTACCTCGTTGTCCTGAATAAATACAACAGGGTTATAATTGTGGGAAACAAAAGCCAGTCTGATTCTATCCCCTTGCTGTCAATATGCCTCAGTGTAGATCCCCAGCTTGGGAACTTTAGGAAGAGATCAAGTTTACTAAGAGAAAGAAATATAATGAAAGCTCAGTGTAAGACTATAAGGCAACTTCTTCCTCAATGAAGAACTCCTGCTGTAGCTCATTATCTCATCTTGCTCCCAAGATTTCAGGCAGCAGTCTTTGCTGAAACTTCTTGCTCCTACCCATATTTTATTGCTCCTACAATGCCTCCTCATTTGGAGAGAAAAATCTGGCTACATGAAACATTTATCTATATGCCCTAATTTTGCTCTCTGAAACAAGAAAGAACTCTACTTCCCTCTCTATCTTTTAAATCTTCCATTAGTTAAATATCTCACTCTTTCTTTACATCTTCTGTCCTTATGATGAAACGTGAACAACTTCCTCAAACATTCCTTACGTGACATTCTTCCCAGACTTTTCTCCACCTTAATCATCTCTCCTTGCAACATACCCAGTCAAAGCACAATACTCTAACCAAGTCAGCTGTGTACAATCCAACTATGAACCTGAAGGAGTTGATTGTGATTTATGAACCATGCCTACTACTGAAATAGCTTTTCAGTAGTTTCCATTGCACTGCTGTACACACTAATGTTGGAGTTACCTAAAGGTTCCCTCCTTTTTTATATGAACTGCTATCTGGCTATGTTTTTATAATTCCATGTGTCATCTTTTAAATAACATAGCAGAGTTTTTTACAATTAGTTTAACTGAGTTAGTTTCAGCTTCTTGAGAAACTTGAAAATGTGTTGTTGTGTATTGCTTTATCTCACCTGCCATTGAAGCTTTTCTCCTCTGCAAAAGTGGCCAACAGTTGTCTCCATCACCTTCTTGGTTGGGGTATATACTGCGTGATCGTATGTGGTGGTCAGCCTTGAGGCTGGTGCTGAGCTGTGTGAGATTTAAAGCCTCTCAAAATTCCAAGGCAAAACTCCGTGTGACAAGTACCTTGATTAGCTATATTTGTGTTGTCCTGGGCTTCAAAGGGCATTCAGGAAGAGTAAAGAGAATTGTCTCCCAGGAGATTTGTGATCCTTAAAAATACTGAGGCTGCCTTCTCATGACTCAGCTTTATTAAACTGATATGTTTAACTAACTGACAGTGACCATAAGATGAGTTACATTTAACTTCTAACTTGAAGTATTGCTCTGGATAGAAGACGGGGCTAAGTAGTTTGGCTCTGAAGTTCATTGTCAAAAAGTACCCCGGATCTCAGGTGTTTATCTCAATTAACGTTGAGAGTATGTAAAATTAGTTTTCACATGTTATAAGAATTATTTTTTTCTCTTGAAATTTCTGGCTTTTAGATTCCTAGACCTGGCAGCAAATCTTTTTGGCTTCTCTGCCTCTGATCCTCGCTGTTTTCACAAAATGCAAACACATGCAAAAACATTGTAATAAACCTCAATGTTCAGTCATGTTCAGTAAAACTTCAAAAGATGTTTGCTTTGAACTTGGTTCTAAAGATGGGCATACCTTCATGAGAATGGAAGATATCTTCTTACTCCCTGTGATGTGGTTTGGCCCTTTTCAGGGCCCCAAAGTAAGCTTTGTTCTGTGAGGCACATTAAATTTACTTTTTGGACTAAGAATTAACATAGAAATTTCTTCTTATAGAACATCTTGGGGCTCTAATTCCCAAAGGGGCAAGGGTTTTAGACCACAAAGAAAAAACAGTACTGCATCAAAGAGACTTGGAGCATCATCATGAACTCCATATTCTATGTCCTGCCTCAGATGTAATCAAGCATTCAAATTGTGCTTCCCAAGGTTGTTGGGTATTGGATGATCCACATAAACTCTGGTATCACTTCATAGCTCACAGAAATGTGAGACAAGGCCGAAGAGATGTGGTATACCCTGTAGTTAGCAGAATCTGATTGCAGGGTTACCTTCGGTAAACAGGTCCTTCCATATCCTTTTCCATCTTGTTTTCCTTTCAAAATTTTACCCAGCTTGCCTGGTAATCATACTGCAAAGCATTCTGCCTATCCTTGAGAGAACTGTGCCTTTGATCTTTCCTCAGATAGGCCATTTTATTTTTTTATTTATTTTTAATTTTTTTAAAAGATTTTATTTATTTATTTGACAGAGAGACATCACAAGTAGGCAGAGAGGCAGGCAGAGGGAGAGGGGAAAGCAGGCTCCCCGCCAAGCAGAGAGCCCTACACGGGGCCTGATCCCAGGACCCTGAGATCATGACCTGAGCCGAAGGCAGAGGCTTTAACCCACTGAGCCACCCAGGTGCCCCCCACTTTTTAAAATTTTTTTTTAAAGATTTTATTCATTTATTTGTCAGAGAGAGATCACAAGTAGGCAGAGAGGCAGGCAGAGAGAGAAGATCAGATAGGCCATTTTAGTTGGTGAGACTGAAGGTCTCTTTTTTGATAGGGCAATTTCATTGGATCTCACTCATTTATTGTTATTCTTATAGTCTATCTTTATTTTTGTTCATCTATGTTTTTAGGGTCATTGTCCAATTTTAAAAAAACAACTCATTTTTAAAATACTTTCTCTAGTTCATATATGAGCCATATTTTCTGTGGATCCTAAACAAATCTAAAATATGACCTTTCTCCCTATCTCTTGGGACTAGAATCTCCATGACTCTGTCATTTCTGAAATATTCAAAACTTTTACAGTCTGTGTCTTCCTGTGTTTCTAACCACAATTTTCTAACTATTTTTTGATAATTGGTACCTTAAATTGAAAATTTATGCCTTTTTAAATAATCCTCATTCATTCAATAAATACTTTGGAGTGACTCTCAGATGCCAAGCCCTGCATCAAGTGCTACAGGCAGTAAATAGATGGAATTATCTACTGTCAGAGAACTTCCATGGTATCCTTAGTCCAGCCCCAGGCTATGCCTCCTGCATGGGATCAAGGGAACATACCTACCTAGAGCCTAACCATGTGCTAAGTACAGGATCTTGGAATCTTCTGCCCATTTGATTTGAAGCCTGCTTCTTGAAATTGCATGGCCTCTTTCTTTCATTCATCCCTCCCCAAGAGCTCAGTTTCCAGGCCTGTGGTGGGACAAGCAATACCTTGGAGGTGCAGGTAGGGATATCCAAATATATGCTCACAAAGCCTGGGGTGGGGGAAAAGAGAGATAAGAATATGGCACTAGGGTCAGCATTGCCTTCCTGTGTCCCTTTTCTGCCAAGTTATGGTGCAGAACTTGAAGGAATATAAGAATTTTGAATTTGAAGCTAGCCTTCCAAATCTGTTTGAAAGTCAGAATATATTTTATTTCATAGCCTGTTGGCAATGTGGACCTCTGCTTGACCTCTTGCCTCGGGCCCACAAATGTTAAAGGTGTGTCTTGGAGCTGACAATGTAGTGGACAGGCCAAGGCAGTCAGTGTGGTAAATTCTCTAATTTTAGGGAATCATGGGAACACATGAGAAGAACACAAATGTGTGGGTCAGGGGAGTCCTCTTGGAATGAGGGGCACTGCATTTAGCCTTGTCAAGAGTAGAACCTCGCTAGGTGACATCAGGAAGAGGGCATGGAATGCACAAAGGAACGGCTTGAGTAGGGAAGGAGAGACAGAAGGAAAGACAGAGAGACAAAGACACAGGGGTGCTGTGTGGGTACCTGGAGTTTACTCAGTATGACTGGACTATCTGAGAACAGACTTGAGTTGAAGGAGAGATGGTCACTAACAAAGTCCTATTAAGGATGCTGTCTTACTCCCTTTTCTCAGCAATATCTCTTCATTTGTGTCATTTGCTTCTTTCTAGTTCTAATGTCCATTCTTTTAAAAGTCCTCTTTCACCATCTGTTAACCTTAAGTTACTGCTGAAAATTTATTTGTATGTAGAGTCATTCGGTAATTACCTGTCATTGAAAGTGTAAGATCCTTGTAATGAAAGTGACACCAAAATCAGACTAAAGAAATGAAAAATTAGCATCTGATTTCCCCACAGTCAGGTTCCCTTTCCAGGTATCTACTTGAAGAATTAAACATATCTCTAATTTTCTTACTTTGCATAGTATCTGGTTGGTTTTCTCTGTCTTTCATTTACTGAAAACCTCCTAATACTAGTACTAAGACTTATTATCCTGATGAATAATGATAACAGCTAGGCTTTCAATTTTGTCTTCTATGCTTTATCGACATTATTTCACGTAATCCTCATGGTAATCCATGAGGTGCACATGGTGTTATCACCATTTACTGAAGAAGAAATTGAGATCCAGAGAAGTTGTATAATTTGCCCAATGCTCATAAGCATCTGTGGCAGAACTGGGATGTGAGCCCATGTTGCTTGACTCCAAAGCCTGTTCTCTTGCCTCTCAGGGAAATCATTTTTTTTTTACCACCTTCTGATAGTACATCAAATCAAGGGCAAGTCTTAGTCCAGTGACCAACTCATATTAAACAGAAGAAATGCTATACATAAACACAGGAGGTAAGTTCAGACATAATAATGGGAATTGTCTTTTTAAATTATCCTAGAGACTATAGGCAAAACTTCAGAGTCAGTAATTGGGATACTTTGAATAAACACCGCTTCTATCTTCCCCTCTAAGTCACTTTTTCTTATTTATTTGGAGGTCACCTCTTGGAAAATTGATTATGTTCCAACATATTTCCTCCAAGTAAGTCACCACTCTCCTAGTGACACTGTTTATGACATCAGCTGCCAAGTTTGTGACTGGCTAGATAATGTTACTTCATACATTTTACTTATGTGGTTTGAAACTTAATTCTACAGATTGCATTCTCCTCGGACCATTTAAGGAATCAATTAAAACATAAGAAAATTAACCCCCTTTAAATAAATGTTTTAAGGAATAAAAATACACTTTTAACGCAGTATTTTTACACTATACTGCCTACATTTATTTACATTTACAAGTCAGTGAAAAAGAATTTTTCTTACTAAGTTTTAACTATTCCATAGTCCTGTGATGTCTATTAAATAATGCAAGGGTATCTGAAATATGAAACTGGTCTTTTTGTTGTTGAATTAAAAAATCAGAGATAGTGTCGGAGGAAACACAAAATTATTTGTGTCCCTGATCTATTAGAGAAATAAGTTTCTTTCAATGTAGAGAAATGCCTAGCATTGTTACTTATCTAAAAAAAAAATTCAATCACTTTTTATTTAAATTAAGGAAACATGGACTGAGAACAGGAGAGAAATAAAAGTCTTGACATTTCATGAGCACTGGGTGTCAGTTTTCCTGCCTACTCCCATTTGAGTCACAGTTCAGGAAATTGGCCACCTTAGCCATTTAGCTATTCTGCAAAGACACAAGTTAATTTAATTTTAAAAGAATTTATCGTATGTTTGGTTTAAATTATGACGCTGACATTCATATTTCACTGACCTTAGAGAATTTATACAGGTACTTTACAGATTCCAAAGTGACATCTATTGATTTTTTTAAAAAGCTTAATGGAAGAGAATTTAAAGGCATAATTATTTCAAATGGTAAAAGTCAAAATTGCCAACTAATTTTTATGAGGTCAGTGTTACAATTAGATTAGCTTAAGATTGAATCAGAACAATAAGAGTGTTCTTTAACTACTTGTCTAGATCTATAATGCATAATTACTTCGTTACATACACCAAAAGATTTGGATCAATGAGAGATTAGATATGTGACCATGGAGATGTAGCCAACAGTAAATAGAGCGTTATAACATTTCACTCTAATTTTTAAAGAGCTTCCCTTGCACTTTACAATTATCCCTGAACTTTATAGTTTAATATTAGAAATGGCTACTTTTAATTTTAAATAGCTTTCTGTTACAAAATGAAATATAAACATACAGAATCACCCAAATCAAATGTATAGCTTCATGACTTATTATAATGATACCACTACCCTTGTTAAGAAATAGAATTTTGCTAGACAACTGAGAAGTCCCCGTACAGTTCCCTGTCCCAGTCACAACCTCTGCCTTTCCCCGTAAATAACAACTCTTCTAACTTTTTTTTATCATCAGTTCCTTCCATTTTAAAAGTAGCTTTATCACTCAAGGATACACCTATTGACATTATTGTCAACTTTGCCAACTTTTTAAAATTTAAGTCTCTTTTAATCTATAGGTTCCTCCACCATTTCTAGCATTTTCTTACAGTTCATCCGTTAGAGGACCCTGGCCATTTGATCTGTGTTTTTCTGCAATCTGAATTTTACTAACTTCCTATTCCTGGTACAATTCAACATGTTCTTCAGTCCTCTGTATTTTCCGGTAAAATATCCAGAAACCGGATAAAGCTCCCTTTTGGCATTAACTAGATGAGACACGTTGATATCTGGTTGTTTCTCATGTTATCATCTTAACAGCCACTGAAGTTTCATGACAAAATCTGTCGATTCATTGGTAGTTGCAAAGTAGTGATAATTTAATTTAATGATTTCTTTTGTGTTTATTTGTTAGAATACTGTTGTTCAGAGACCCTTTTCCTCATGTACCATTTGACTAGCCAGTAATACAGTTCCTGTAAGACATGGGGGAATACATGCTTGATTTCTCTTCCCTAGCTCTCTAAGATAATGAATATGTTCCCTATTATCTTCAGAAGATAACCAATTCTCTCTTTAAACTTCTTTGACATGTTTTAACCCATGGAAACTACTGTCATTGCTAAATCTCAAATTGTTCCATCGTTAGCTCTTGAGAGCTTCTTCGAGTTTATTTTCGGGTCATTTTGTTATGTCCCTTGCAATCTTTGGCAGCTTCCTTGCTATTGAATAGCACAAGATGTCCCAAGCTTATGTTTTACGTATCTGGCACCAAACATGGAATAAACCAATGTTTTTTGAAAAACCCCTAGTTTCCTCTAGTGAGAAACGGTATTTCTAGATCACAGTCTGGATACTAGGGATGCTCATTGCTACTGGGTTGGTCATTATTCCTAGCCCCTTTGAGTGGACAGTTAGTTCATATTGACACTTTGAATTCAGAATAGAGAATACTAAGACTTTAATTTAACCTTTTATTATTATATCTTTATCTCTTTCTTTTCCATTCCCACAATTTTGATGTTCAATGAGAAAAGTGATACTAGAATTAAAATATTCCATAATAACTTACTTGTTTTAGAGCATTACACCCAGCAGTCTCAGGATAAAAATACTAATCCATCTACCAATATGAATACTGAAAACAAAAAAAGCATATGCTTTCTCTATTCTCTCTCAATTTTTTAATAGTTGTACAAAGTCCACATTGTCAGAGTATATGCCTAATGCATAATATATTCTCCCCTTTCAAACTGCCATGTGGCCTCAGGACGGGTTAACTCTGTAGTTAATTCTCACCTCCATTCCTACATGTAAACATTCTGGTTTTTTGAAGCTCATTCTCTACCAGATTCCTGGGCTCACATATTCTATCCTTCAGTATCTCCCTTTTTCTACTGGCCTAAATCACTGTTGTTAAAATCTAACGATAATCTAAATTCCCCCATAAGTACTGTGATCTCTTTTA
Source organism: Nasua narica (assembly GCA_028533885.1). Classification (NCBI taxonomy): domain Eukaryota; kingdom Metazoa; phylum Chordata; class Mammalia; order Carnivora; family Procyonidae; genus Nasua; species Nasua narica. The sequence goes on from CM052798.1 coordinate 112,059,607, forward strand.
CTAAATGTCCAAAGGACTTTTTTCTTTTTCTTTAAAATACAATACATTTGCTAGAATTTATCTTTTGGTAGTCGGACCGTCTCGCTAACTATTGTCAGATATGCTGTTCAGTATGTGATTTGTTATTATTTCAGGGAAGTTTTCTGGAATTACAATTTTTTGCATCTATTCTGTTCCCTTGCTTTTGTTTTCTTCTTTAGGGTCTTCTATTATCCATAGTTGACCCTTGGGCAACATGGTTTGAACTGTGTAGAGCCACTTATATAGGAATTTTTTCCCCCCATAAATACAGTACATTGCTATAAGTGTATTTTCTTGTCCTTATCATTTTCTTAATAACATTTTCTTTTCTCTAGCTTACTTTATTGTAAGAATACATATCACATATAAAATATGTGTTAATCAGCTGTTTATATTATGGGCAAGGTTTCTGGTCAACAGTAGACTATTAGTAGTTAAGTTGTGGGTGAGACAAAAGTTCTACATGTATTTTTGACTGTCATAGGGGAAAGAGGTTAGCACCCTTAATCCCTGCATCATTCAAGAGGCAACTTTTATTTCACCTTTTACCTATCTTAGGTATTTATCACTTTCCCTAAAATACTATTTAAAAAATCCCTTTCTTTTTTTTTTTTTAAGATTTTATTTATTTATTTGAGAGACCGAGAAAGTGAGAGAGAGCACGAGAGGAGAGACAGTTAGAGGCAGAAGCATACTCCCCGTGGAGCCGGGAGCCCGATGTGGGACTCGATCTCGGAACTCAAGGATCATGACCTGAGCCGAAGGCAGTTGCTCAACCAACTGAGACACCCAGGCGCTCAAAGAATCCCTTTCTTAACTTCTTTTTGATTAAAAAAATTTCCCCTCTTTTTTTTTTTTTTTTTACATTCTGGTTCTAAGGCATTATCTGTTGTGTTTGTTTCATCTTATGTCTCTTCCATTTTAATCTTTATTTCTCAAAGTTTTTTTTTAAAAAGTGTTTTTCCTTAATTCTGTATCTCATTATGTTTTTAAAAGGTCAATTTTTAATATTTCCATTTTTCAGGTTATTAAAATAATCATCCAAAGCACTCGATTACCAAAAATAATAAAAATATACTTATTAATACATATTTTTCATATTTCATGGTAAGAATTCTGTTTAATGACTACTTATAAATCCCAATTGATCAGCAGCTTCTTCGGTGGGTTTGGTTTTTTTTTAACTTTTTTTTTAAAAGATTTTATTTATTTATTTGTCAGAGAGCGAGCACAAGCAGGGGGTGGCAGGCAAAGCAGGCAGAGAGAGAAGCATGCTACCCGCTGAGCAGGGAGCCTTATGGGGGCCTCAATCCCAGGACCCGTGGATCATGACCTGAGCCAAAGTGCAGATGCTTAAGCGACTGAGTCACCCGGATGTCCCTCCATGGATTTGTTAAACAAACATTCAATAATAATTTCCTCATTATTTTTAAAAGTGACTTACTTCTTTTATCCCATTACTTATAAATTTTGAATTGTATAGGCTCTGTGTAGATCCAGAGCACATAAGATCTACAGATTGTTTGTTTGTTTGTTTGTTTACTCATTTATTCTTCATTTTGCCAGGCCCTGCACCAGGACATAGGAAGCAAAAATTAATGAAAATAATTTTTGCTCTCCAAGAACTTAAATAGGGAAGATTGAGCAAATAACCAGTGATTATAATAGAATGTGATATATGTTTTGATAAGGATGTCATAGTATCAAAGGAACACATTGAAATTTGAGTAATGGGGCCAGGGCAGGAAGCAGAAAAACCGGTAGGTGGGGGATCAATGGGGACACAGACATTTGCAAAATAATAACACTGCACTTTACAGTGGAAATTTCCTATACTCTTACACATTCACTATGTCATATGAAACACAACCCTGTGGTTCTGCTATCTACTCTTTATCTAGAAGAAACCCTGCTTCAGAAGAAAAGTTGACTCTCCAAGATCTTACAGCTGATAGTTTGCCCTGTCAGCACATTAAACTATTTAATTTTTATTTTTTTTAAATATTTTATTTGGGGTGCCCGGGTGGCTCAGTCGTTAAACGTCTGCCTTCCTCTCAGATCATGATCCCAGGGTGCTGGGATCGAGCCCCGCTTCAGGCTTCCTGCTTAATGGGAAGCCTGCTTCTCCCTCTCCCATTTCCCCTGCTTGTGTTCCCTTTGGCTGTCTCTCTCTTCCTGTCAAGTAAATAAATAAAATCTTAAAATTTTTTTTTTTATTTATTTGAGATAGAGTGTGTGCACAAGTGGGAGAGGGGCAGAGGAAGAAAAAGTGGGATAAGCAGACTCCCCACTGAGCTCGGAGTCATGTCAGGCACATGAGGCTTGATCAGCCACTTAACTGACTGAGCCACCCAGGCAGGCGTCCCTAAACCATTTTAGAAAGAATGAACGAATACTACTTTCTGCATATGATAATAGTGAAGCAGTATTAATCATTGATATGATAAGTTCATCAACGTATCAGAGAAGACACATATGACTAGTATAATAATAATTCAAGGTCAAAAGGATTTCTAAAATGACTAATAATATGACCAATAATAATATGTATCTCTCTCTGTTTACAAGTCAGTACAATTAAATATCATTAACACTAGCCATCTATTCTTATGGCTGCACCTTCTCATCCTGTCCCTTCTCTTGTCCAACATCTGCGGATAAAAGTTACCACTCTCCCAAACGGGGAGCCTTTCATAACTGGCTTTGCATTTCCCCCTGTTTTTTGTTTTACGTGAGATTAAAGGAAAGAAAAGAATAAAATGTGCTTTTCGCCATTTTTGCAACTGAACAGTAACTTTTCCGAAAATAAGAAGGAACACTAAAATGCCTTAAATTATTTAAAATTTAACATTATTAGTGATAATCACTAATCCCAAATTGCTCCTGCCTTTTTCCATTTTTTTTTTTTAAGGTTAGTCTCTAAGGCAAAGGCATTACCACAAGGGAATTATTTAGTTTTTTTTTTTTTTTAAGATTTTATTTATTTGACAGAGAGAGAGAGATCACAAGTAGGCAGAGAGGCAGGCAGAGAGAGAAGGGGAAGCAGGCTCCTCACTGAGAAGAGAGCCTGACGCGGGGCTCGATTCCAGGACCCTGAGATCATGACCCAAGCCGAAGGCAAAGGCTTTAACCCACTGAGCCACCCAGGCACCCCGGGAATTATTTAGTTTAACGTAAAAGAAAATTGGAAGAAAATATAAATTTTTTTGTCTTAGTTTAACAGTTAGTTATATGCTTGGGGATTGAGTATTATTTGTCCCTTCTGAGGGGACAAATTTGGCTTCTGATCATGCCTTAGATTGCTGATTTCTAGTACAGACATAACCTGCAGCATCAGTGGAACTTAAAGACAGAGTGACTCATAACATCTTATCTTAAAATGTCACTGTCTTTTAGCTCTTAGCAATGCTAAAGCAGTCAGGTATCTCCTCTATTGGATAAAGGTGCTATTTTCAGGGAAAGTAGTATCTGCACTAGTACAACATTTACTCACAAGATTGTGGGCAAATTTTCAGAAAAAAAAATTTAACTTAATATGAAAGATCTCAGGGCCAATTAGAAACAGCACTTGTTATATATGAGTCTGAAGACAAGTATAACTCTTAACTTATTGACTCCATTAGTGATTTGAAAGACTTTTGAGCTTTCCGAAAATTTCTGAATTACAAGCTATTGCACCCAGCATTTTACTAATTGGAAGTAGATCAGTGCCTATTTTCTTGGACATAAGTGGTAACTCCTGCCTGTAGAATTTGCTGGAGTTTGGAAAGCTGAACTTCAATTTCTATAACATCTGCCACAAATTCAGTAATCCTATGTAATAACACAATGAGAAAATACAACATATGACCATCATGTTAGCAGCAGTATTACAGGAAATTGTAGTATAAAATTAGAAAATGATTCATGATATTAATACCTCTATATCTATAAATAGAGTATACTTCTGTGCAGAGTGTAATTAGTGCTCCTCATTGTAATACTTGTGGTTTCATGTATTTGCTATATTGTGTCTGGGTCCCCGCACAAAATCTTCCTTCCTTGTGAGAGTTCTCCTCTTTATTCAGCTCCTTCATCTGGCTAATCGACTAAGTCTTTAAGACTAAGATTAAAAATAATTTCCTCTTGGAAATTCCTAAATTCCTCTACTTTGTCTTTTTGATGACATGTATGCAGTGGCTACAAAAACTTCTAGCATATGAGATTCTCAATACAACCTTATTAAATAAATGAAAGGCTAGGTGCCCTTTCCCCCAGTTTTTTTCCCCCCATAGCACCTTGGATTCACCTATGTCCAGTAGTATTTGCTCTATATTCGAATAACTCGTATATCTGTCTTCTTATGGTATACTTTTTATGGTAAGGATGAGTTCTTGTTCACCTCTTTGTCCCCACATCTAGCGCAGTATGTGGCATTGATAGGTGTTTAATAAATACTTATGGAATAAATAATGGGTGAAGTTTACAAGTCCCAGGGGTTTAGCTATGGCTTGGCCATTCCTATCAAGCTCCCTTTCTTCTACCTGTTCTTCTTAAGAGGATGCTGTCTGTGTTAGGATTATTGTTCAATTTCATTTGAAAAGGTGAGAAGAAAGAGCATTCTGGTGAAAGTAGGGTTCTTGTGAAACTTACTTTGGAAGAAATTCATACCAGACCTCAGACATAAAATGTTTGTGAATAAATATATTCTATGTAAAAGTGCAAGTCTATACGTATTTTATTTAAGGATTTGTAAGAGGTGAATAGAAAATACTGATTTAAGTAAGAGAAGCATGGGATAGTGAAAAACGGTGTCAGATTCAGGAGAAGGTGAGCCTAGTCCTAGCTCTATCTCTGGTATATTCTGTCTCACTGAAAATATTTTCTTAAATGGAAAACAAAAAGGGGAGCCTCAAGAGCCTTCACCTCTAAGAGCCACAATCCCATGCCAAATGATAAGCCATAATCATATCGGATTTTCTTTATTTTCTCTCTTCGAGTTTTTGCATTTGGATAATTTGATTTACTTCTGGGTGATTATCAAAATATTATAGTTGTTGAATGACTTGACATTTAAAATCCCAGTTCTTTAAAATTTAGAATAGGATGACCTAAGTTGACAACTTGTGCTTTGAAAGGAATTTTATTTCACTAGCGCCCCCAGCGGGGGAAGGAGGGAAGGTCAGCATCAGCATTTCAGCAGTCCCATGTTGGAAATGGGAAACCTGAGACAGACATATTGAATGGAGCTTCTTGATGGGAGCCATCCATTCCCACCCTAAGAATTAAAGATACTGACATCTTGTTCTTTGTTTTGTGCACTTGGCCCTGTGCCAAATTTGTAATCCTCTCTGCAAAGTGTTTGTTTCCTCAGTATTTTCCTCTCAGAGTCTTTTTACTTCATGCTCCTCATTCATCAGTGCCACCCAGGTCAGTGATTTCTGAATGGCAGTTACAGCCAGACTCCAGTCTGTGTGGCCTTTGAGACAAATGGTGTTGTGTGGGTTCCTCCTTTTCTGTGGTGCAGATATTGAAAAGTACCTGGCACTGTGGGGAGAAACTAGCCTGTTAAGAAGCCCTATAGTGTACTCAGTGCCTTGGTTATATCTGACCATCAAGAAAACCCTCAGGCATTCCCAGGTCTTAGCATAAGACTATAAGTGTCCAGACAAACTGGGAAAACCCTTGCCCTCTAGCTTTAAGGAAACAAATAGCCCTCTTCAGTGAGTAACCAGAGGCTGCTCTACAAGCCCTCACTGTGACCCCTCAGATGTACGGAAGTCAACCGGGCAGGCCTCTGACGCTGGCCCCTCCAGAAAGCAGATCTGTACCAGCCAGTCATTTGCCATCTTGTCTTTTTACCCCTAGCAACTCAGGCTAAGTGGGGGGAAGATGGGGACCCGGGGGAGCTATTGGTACACAAAGGACTAGTTCTGTCACAGAGAAGAGCCAAACCGGAAGACTCCACAGCATTCTTTCTAGACTAATTGTCCAAATAAAGGGAAATAACAAGTTATTTCTATAACAAGTTCAGCTAGAAAAAGCAGTTGTTTTTTTTGTTTTGTTTTGTTTTTTAAGAAAAAGTTTATCTGAAGAAAACTTCCAGCCTTCTCTGTATGCTTTGAGTTAAATTCCTCACAGTTTGGGGGTTTAATATGGATTTGATTTTTCCTAATAGTTTCTATTTTAGCTTAAGTAAATATAACTGTTCTATCTCTTCGACTGTCTTATCCATTGAAAAGCCCACAAGCTTGGAAGCATTTGGAAATATTTAACTATAGCATATGAATTTTTACCAGTGGAAACCATGATTTGGAAAAAATATTATATATATTTGTGATTTCTAAGCATTTAGGGAAACCAACACTTTATTTCTAGCTTAATTTTTGGTTTGAAATGAGTATGCTTTTTTTTTTTTTTAACATTCTCAAAATGCTTTGGAGCATTTGGAGCATCACAGTTTTTTAAAAATAAAGTGCATTTAATTTTTTTTAATGTTTCAAAATTTTCATTTCAGTGAGATAGAGGAGTATCAGAATTGAAACGGGCTCCTGGGTGGCTCAGTTGGTTGAGCGACTGCCTTCGGCTCAGATCATGATCCCGGAGTACCGGGATCGAGTCCCACATCGGGCTCCCAGCTCCATGGGGAGTCCGCTTCTCACTCTGACCTTCTCCCTTCTCATGCTCTCTCTCTCCTAATAAATAAATAAATAAAATCTTTAAAAAAAAAAAAAAAAGAATTGAATCAGGTCCCAGCAGAGCTTTGCCTATGCCTAGCCACTTGAAGTTAAGCACTTCCCTAAACCCTCTGGCTTTAGGGTCTTTATATTATCAGATTGACTTGAGGATGTCTTGCCCTCAGTTGTAGTGAAAAACTAGTCAAATGAGATAATATATGGAGAGTCTTTGAAGTGTAAAAAAGGAATATCCTTGAAAAATTAGAAACAAATGTAAACTCTATTCACACTTACTTAGTTATCTTTTAAACACACATGTTCTCCTAGAATTTATCATTTTATCATATCTCAGAATTTATTTCCAAATGTCTGTGGCCACATGATATAAAAATATAACTTATTCAAACTAATGAATTGTTTGACAATTTTGGCCACCAATGTTTAGATGGATTTGGGATATATGTTTAATTTGATGTTAAATTTCTATGATTTAAATCTCAGTGATTACTAGTGTCCAGTGAAGGTCTAGTAAAAGCACAAATAATGGAGAATTTATTAATAATGTACAAGCAAGGTGAGAAAGGCTGCATGTAAACACTGGGGAAAGGACAGGTTAATGATCTGCCCACAAAATATAATTTTAAGTCCATGTGTTAGACTTTCATACAGATTTATAGAATACAGAATGAGTGACTTTTTTCTTAATCTAACTTTAAGAATATATTTATAAAACTAGTAACAGAAAATTTTATGCATTTCCTTTAGCATTCTGTCCTAAGATTAAGTTAGCTATTCTAAGTGGTTATTCGTTTATGTGACTTAAAATTCACTTAATAGAAATATTGTTGCCTTGAAAAAATTATTTCCTTCAGAGGAGAAAGTTGCCAAACTGACCGTCCCATAAATATCAACTGAGATGGTGGAGAACAGTAAGGATTTGGTGGTATTCCCAGGTTTCACTACTCTCCGTGATTCATCTTCCATCGTTCTTTCTTTCACCTTCCTCTGACTTTTTCAACTTCTCTTCCTCTTTTCCTCTAGGGAGAAGCCTCCAGTGGAGGACAGTCACTGAAAAACTACATGGAAGAAGTGAGTTTTAAGGTAGCCTTGTAACATAGTCTGAAATCAGTCTGTCATATAGGACGAATATTCACTTGGGCTTTCTCCATTTGCTATAGGGTTTCTAGTCTATACCTATTCAGTGGTCATGCCCACAAAAACAGGATAATAAATAATAAATAACATGTTATCAAAAGTTTTTTGTTCCTCGTTTCATCCTGAAAATGAATGCAAAACTGCACAAACCTAGGGCTATCATATATTTCCACTCACAAACATTTGTTGATATCCTAATAAATGAGAAACATGTGCACACAATAATAAGACATGATCATTGCTCTTATGGAAAGAACAATCTGTACCAAATTGGCTCTCATTCATGTGATAAATGCTCATCAAAGACATTACTTGAGCAGGCCATTAAGCAAAGTGCTGTCTTGACAAATAAAATATATGGTAGATTTTTGTTGGAAAACTGTTTAGATGTCTGGATTTATTTTGGAGAGATCCAAGGGTGCTCTGTGTCACAGGATGTGTCTTTGGACTGTCTGCAAATGGTATTTGGGAACTTGCAGATAAATCCATGGATAGAATCCATAAAACTTGATCTGAAGCCAAACCACAGTGGTCACTAAATTAGGTATCTGAATCAGTTGTAGGTGAAGGGAACTGGGGAATAGTCTGGTGATGGTGTTGTGGAAGTACCAAATATTTGGTTGGAATATTGCTCCTCAGAAAGATAGAATCCAGTTCTCTAAATATTTTATTCTTGCGTGCATGCATCCATTCCAAACCCAGTTTGAGTGGCTTACTGAATGTGCCACTGAAAATTTATTCAGAACAGTGTATCCACACTTAAACTCACACTTGCTTCCAAATACCACTTAGTAAGGAAAATCAGAGTGCCTAGCACCCCTTTAAGTCTCTAACATTCCCATTTGCATGTTTGGAGGGGGTTCAAGTTTTGCCAAAGGCACCTGGAGGGGCGCCTGGGTGGCTCAGTGGGTTAAAGCCTCTGCATTTGGCTCGGGTCGTGGTCTCAGGGTCCTGGGATCGAGCCCCACATTGGGCTCTCTGCTCAGCGGGGAGCCTGCTTCCCCCCACCCCCCACCCCCACCTCTCTGCCTACTTGTGATCTCTCTCTCTGTCAAATAAATAAATAAAATCTTTAAAAAAACAAAAACAAAAACAAAAAAGGCACATGGAGAAGAGATAATGAATGGAAATAACCAGGTTGATTGTCTGGGTTCTGATTAGAAAAATCAAAATATATGGTGTAAAAAAATTGGAGGGTTAGAGCACCAACTTTCAATTTCAGCTTAATGAATTTGATGTAGAGATTGAGTAGAATATATTAAAGCAATTAATGTTGCCTAAGGCAGGCAGACACTGTTTTCAATGTGTACACCAGTAGAATTTCTCTTTAGGATTCTGTGGTCGCTGAAGCTCTTGCCTCAGAATTCCTCTGCAGGGAGCCCGGGGCGGGGCTTGATCTCAGGACCCTGGAATCATGACCTGAGCAGAAGGCAGACCCTTAACTGACTGAGCCCCCCAGATGCTCTGGAACTTTTTAAATAAATCTTCTAATTTTGTAGTTCTTATCCACGAAAAAGATCTTTATTTTCTCTGTTATTATGAATGTGCAATCTAAACATACATGTTTTACCCGATTGTGAATGCTTAATGTGAGAACAGGGTTGAGATTTTGTGCCTTTTCATTGGAGGTTCTGGCAGCACATTGCTTCTCAATGTGGTTCTCTGATAAGCAACATGGATAATACCTGGGGGATTGGAAGAAATGCAAAATCACACCAGATCCAGAAAATCAAAATCTGTATCCTGTTGTTAGAAACAAGATCCCTGTGTGATTCAAAGTACCCTGAAGTTCGAGAAGCACAGCCCTAAAGTGTTCGTTCAATGTTAGTTCTACAGAGTAACTACATACATCATGGAAAACCCCCAGTTTTTATAATACAGGTAAAGAGGAAAATTATATTAATATATTTCTGAGTTTTATTCATTCATTTACTCTCAAGAACAAAATTTTTGGTTGCTTAGGGGTATAAAATCTTTCTAACTTATGAGATTCATCACTGACTTTGAGTTTAAAATTATAAGTATGTGCGAATTGCCCATAAACATTTTGGGGGGGGGTTCAATATTACATAGGGTTTTTATCTAATGGTTGATATTTAGATTTTAACTTTTTTTTTTTAAAGATTTGATTTATTTATTTGATAGAGAGAGAGAGAAACAGATCACAAGTAGGCAGAGAAGCAGGCAGAGAGAGAAGGGGAAGCAGGCTCCCCACTGAGCAGAGAGCCTGATGCGGGGCTCTATCCCAGGACCCTGAGATCATGACCTGAGCCAAAGGCAGAGGCTTTAACCCACTGAGCCACCCAGGTGCCCCAAGATTTTAACTTTTTGAAACCAACAAATGATCATTCTTTATAATAAAACTATAAATATGACCTTAATTAGTGAACTATTAGCTCATTACTAGTTGGTTTCTTTCTGTAGACATTAGTCCATTTGGTCTTTAGGAAATATATACTCAAATTCTTCTCCATTGAGAACATGTTGAGGATGTGAGCCATAAAATGATAGTTGCTTTTTTTTCCCCCTTTGTGCACTTATTTCACTTTTGCTCTCTTTCTGCATGTTAGTTGAACCAGCAAACAATAAGGAGCAATATTTATAAATGTTAGAAGCATTGAAGTTAAAACTGTGCTAGCAAACATTTGCTTTTATTTAGTATACACTAAAACTCAAATAAACCATAGTGTTTACATTTTTAATATATTTAACATTTCTTGTTAAAGTTTGGACAACTCTTTGCAGATCAAAGTCTGTTTTTTTTTTTAAATTTAGTCTTATAATTAGACAGAATTATAACCATATGACATTAGACAATATTGTTTAGACCTAAATCAAGACTAGAGACAATAGAGTCTCCTCTACAAAAGCTAAAATGGAATTTCCATTTTATATTTTTGGGGCTTTAATATATTATTTTTCCAGAATAAGATTTATATTATTTTAAAGATTTTATTTATTTATTTGGGAGAGAGAGCATGAGTGGCGTGAGGGACAGAGTGAGAAGCAGACTCTCTGCTGAGCAGGGAGCCCAATGAGGGGCTCGATCCCAGGACCCTGGGATCATGACCTGAGCTGAAGTCAGACACTTAACCAACTGAGCCACCCAGGCACCCCAAAATAGGATTTGTACTTTTGACCAAATAAAAAATGAGATATTTTATAATAGCCTACTTTTCCTAATCTTCAGAATGATTCTTACAGTTAAATTTTTTTAAAGAAAGTATGTGTTTTTCACTTGAAAGACACTTGATAACTCAGGTAGGCATAATAATTTCCTATTACAGAAATTTCAGTTTTGAAATAATACTAACATTTATTCAAAAAATACATGTAATTTAAAGAAACATCAAAATCAAGTATCTCCAAAGCTTGATTGTCATGCCTTTTGTAGCGAAGCTAACCCATCTAAAATATCACATTTTCCAGATAAAGAATTGGAAAGCAGCACACTATACTCGCTAAAAATCCCCTCATGGTGAAAAAAATTATTAATTTAAATATGTATTTATCACAACAGTTTTCATTGACTTCAATGATTAAAAAGAACTATAAAGAACTGAAGACTCAAGTTAATGATTTTTTTGAAACTTTCCGAAGAGCAATTTAGAAGCAGTTACCCACGACTTCACGAAGTTAGCTGGTAAAGGCCAGAGGCAACATACACTGGAGTGTGAATTAACTCAACGCGTCAAGAGGCAGCTTCGCAGTCTCTAAGTGTGTGAGACAGGAAGAAAAGCATGCTAAACGGGCAAGCCTTTTCCAAATCTGTTGAAGTTGGTTTTTCCAGCTGTACCATCTGAACTGGAAAAGGGATAGATTCTAGGCAGCAAAATATCTTCAAATCACTTCCCGTGCCAACCTTGGCCCATCTTGTTTCTCCTTGTTGTACTATTTGTGTGTTCGTTACTGTCGTTAAGTTCCTCCCAACACTACTTCTGGGGAAGGTGCAGGACATCATCTTATAATAAATAAGACATAATTAACTTTTTATCATGCATAGAGATTTACTTTTCAAAAATCTATTTTTTACTATTTTATTTTTTACTTTTCAAAAATCTATTTTTAACAATCTATTTGTTACTATTTAATTATATGGTTTTATTCACTTAAGAAACAAGGAAACAAGGAATTTTTCAAGAAAACCCTGTTTTGTTTTTTACATTCCTCAAGAACTAATACATGTTGTTAAAGGATAACAGTGTTTTAAAAAGTTATAATCATGGTTCTATATAGATGTAAAACGAACACATATCAAAGATTTATTGAACTCACTAATTAGTAAGGGAACCAGAAGAGTATTACAACCAGTTCAAGGGAGAATTTAAACCCTTCTTTAAATAAGGAATGCTGAAATGAAGTTATAAAGAGAGGCAAAACCCGGCAAAACTGACCAATATCCATAAGGTAATAATCAATTATATTCAAATGGATACAATGCATGGACTAGAATCGTTTGCACTTCTATCAGTGTCTGTGAATTATGTAGTTAATAAACAGCTCAAAGTCAATGAAAGACCCAGAGCCTCCACAGAATCAGGTAACGGGAAGGACATGCTGGATAAATGTATTTTTTTTTCATTGTCTATACCAATAATCTCTCATCCATTGAAAAGTCTTATAATTTTATCCCACAATTTCCTTGGAGAGAAAAGTCACCAAATGAAATGAATTAGGACATAAAATGGAGTATGATCCCTGTGTACAGTATAGTATCGCAAGTTTGTCCGATAAATTTATTTTAGCACCTTGCATTTATTTTGTAATATTTTTCACAATGTACCATTTAGTTCTAACTTCATTATTGCCTTTTCTCTTTTCTTTTCCCAAATCCTATTAGTTCGAACTTATAGCTTCCTAAACTTATTACTTCCCTTTTCTTATGTTTTAATTGCCCTTTTACAATTCCCCAAAGAAATGGGCTGTAGAAGTACAGTTTACTAAAATATTATGGATTTTGGTCTGATAATATAAGGAATTTCATTAACAAATACAAAAAGAAAGGTATTTTCAAACTTTATAGCAATACCTTAGATATATGTGGCTTTAGTTCCAGACCGCTACAATAAAGCAAGAATTGCAATAAAGTAAGCCAATGAATTTTTTGGTTTCACAGTGCATATAAAAATTATGTGTATACTATATTGTAGTCTATTAAATGTACAATAGCATATGTCTAAAAATGTATATATTTTAATTTAAAAACACTTTATTGCTAAAAAATGCTAACCATTATCTGAGATTTCAGCAAGTCATAGTCACTGATCATGATCTCCATAACAAATACAATAATTATGAAAAAGTTTGAAATATTGAGAGAAGGGCACCTGGGTGGCTTAGTGAGTTAAAGCCTCTGCCTTTGGCTCAGGTCATGATCTCAGGGTCCTGGGATGGAGGCCCGCATCGGGCTCTCTGCTCAGCGGGGAGCCTGCTTACCCCTCTCTCTCTCTGCCTGCCTCTCTGCCTACCTGTGATCTCTCTCTCTCTCTCTCTCTGTCAAATAAATAAAATGTTTAAAAAAAAAAAAAGAAATATTGAGAGAATCAGCAAAATGTGACACAGAGACATGAAGTGAGCAAGGGCTGTTGGGAAAATGGTGCCAATAGACTTGCTAAGGGCAGGGCTGCCATAAAACTTCAATTTGTAAAACAAAACAAAACAAAAACAAAAACAAATACAGTATATGAAGCGTGATAAAATGAGATATGCCTGCATAATCTCTTCTAGTCCTGTCCATGTTGATACAAAAGTTGGATATTCATCCTTTCTGAGCAGAGAGAGTCAATTATCTTATGGTCTCACTTACGTGTGGAATATAAAGAAAATCATGGAGGCCATTGTGAGAAGGAAGGGAAGGGTGAATGAGGGGAAATCGGAGGGGGCTATGAACCATGAGAGACTGTGGACTCTGAGCAACAAACTGAGTAGTTTGGAGGGGAGGGGGTGGGGGGCTGGGTGAGCCTGGTGGTGGGTATTGAGAAGGGCACGTATGGCATGGAGCACTGGGTGTGGTGCATGAACAATCAATCTTGTAACACTGAAAAAATAAAATAAACATATTTGGGGGGAAAATGAGATATGCCTGTAATAAGTAAGTAAGTTATACATGGAAAAATT
>CM052798.1:112074055-112134240 GCA_028533885.1 Nasua narica
GAGTGATGTTGAGCATTTTTTCATGTGTCTGTTGGCCATTTGGATATCCTCTTTACTGAAATGTCTGTTCATATCTTCCGCCCATTTCTTGATTGGATTATTTGTTCTTTGAGTGTTGAGTTTGAGAAGTTCTTTATAGATTTTGGATACTAACCCTTTATCTGATATGTCATTTGTGAATATCTTCTCCCATTCTGTCTATTCTTAGCACTCTTGTTGAAAACTTGTTGACCTAGGTATCTAATGGTTTTGGGTGCAGTTGCAAATGGGATCAATTGCTTAATTTCTCTTTCTTCTATCTTGTTGGGTGTATAGAAATGCAACTGATTTCTGTGCATTGATTTTATATCCTGACACTTTACTGAATTCCTGTATGAGTTCCAGCAGTTTTGGGGTGGAGTCTTTGAGTTTTCCACATAAAGAATCATATCATCTGCAAAGAGTGAGAGTTTGACTTCTTTGCTGATTTGGATGCCTTTTATTTCTTTTTGTTGTCTGATTGCTGAGGCTGGACTTCTAGTACCATGTTGAATAGCAGTGGTGATGGTAGATATCCCTACCATGTTTCTGATCTTAGGGGAGGAGCATTCAGTTTTTCCCCATTCAGAATGATACTTGCTGTGGGCTTTTCATAGATGGCTTTTATGATATTGAATTATGTACCCTCTGTCCCCACACTGTGAAGAGTTTTGATCAAGAAAGAATGCGCACTTTGTCAAATGCTTTTTCTGCATCTATTGAGAATATCACATGGTTCTTGTTCTTTCTTTTACTAATGTATTGTATCACACTGATTGATTTGCGGATGTTGAACCAACCTTGCAGCCCAGGAATAAATCCCACTTGGTCATGATGTATAATCCTTTTAATGCACTGTTGGATCCTATTGGCTAATATTTTGGTGAGAATTTTTGTATCCATGTTTATCAGGGATATTGGTCTGTAATTCTCCTTTTTGATGGGGTCTTTGTCTGGTTTTGGGATCAAGGTAATGCTGGCTTCTGTAGTATATATGTATATATATATATATATATATATATATATATATGTATTATGCAGCCATCAAAAAATCTGAAATCTTGCCATTTGCAATGACGTGGATGGAACTAGAGGGTATTATGCTAAGCTAAATAAGTCAATCAGAGAAAGATAAATATCATATGATCTCGCTGATATGAGGACTTTGAGAAATAAGAGAGGATCATAGGGGAAGAGAGGGAAAAACGAAACAAGACAAAACCAGAGAGGGAGACAAACTGTAAGAGACTCTTAATCTCAGGAAACAAACTAAGGGTTGCTGCATTAGAAGAGGGTGGGTGGGATGGGATGACTAGGTGATGGACATTGAGGAGGGTATGTGCTACGGGGAGTGCTTTGAATTGTGTGAGACTGATGAATCACAGACCTGTACCCATAAAACAAATAATACATTATATGTTAAAACAAAAGCAAAACAAAAACAACTAGTTGACCATATATGCTTGGGTTTATTTTTGGACTCCTTATTCTATCCCATTGGTCCATGTGTCCCTTTTCGTGCCAGTACCATACTGTTGATTTTATTTATTTATTTATTTATTTATTTATTTATTTATTTATTTATTAGAGAGCGAGAGACTGAGAATGAGAGGGGAGAAGGTCAGAGGGAGAAGCAGACTTTCCCGCAGAGCCGGGAGTCCGATATGGGACTCAATCCCGGAACTCCGGGATCATGACCTGAGCCGAAGGCAGTTGCTCAACCAACTGAGCCACCCAGGCGCCCCATACTGTTGATTTTTATCACTTTGTAATATAACTTGAAATTAGGACATGTAATGCCTCCAGCTCTATTCTTTCTCAGGATTACTTTGGCTGTTAGGAGTTTTTGGGGTTCCACAAGAATTTTAGAATTATTTTTAATTTTTGTGAAAAATGCCTTTGGAATTTCTATAGAGATTGCATTGACTCTGTATATCACTTTGTATAGACGTTTTAGCAATATTAATTCTTTCAATCCATCAGCATAGGATATCTTTTCATTTATTTGTGCCTTCAATTTTTTAAAAATTTTTTTATTGCTTTTTTATAGTTTTCAGTGTACAGATCTTTCATCTTCTTCGTTAAATTTATTTCTAAGTCTTTTACTCTTTTGCGGTATTGTAAATGGAATTGTTCTTTTTTTTTTATTTCCTTTTCAGATAAGTCATTTTTTAGTATATGGAAATACCTCTAATTTTTGTATGTTACTTTTGTATTCTGTAACTTTACTGGATTTATTTATTAGTTCTAACAGGTGTGTGTGTGTGTGTGTGAGTGTGCGTGTGTGTGTGTGTATGTGTTTGCATGGAGTCTTAAGGGTTTTCTATATATGGGATTATGCTGTCTACAAACAATGATGATTTTACTCTTTTCTGATTCAGATGCCTTCTATTTCTTTTTCTTGTCTGATTGCTTTTGCTAGCACTTCCTGTACTTTTTTGAATAGAAGTGGCAAGAATGGACATACTTGCTTTGTACTGTATCTTAAAGGAAAAACCTTCAATTTTCCGCATTGATTATGATGTTACCTGTGGGAGTTTCATAAATGACCATAATTGGGTTGAGGAAATTTCCTTTTATACCTATGTTATGGAGAATTTTTATTAAACCATATATCTGATAAGGGATTAATAGCCAAAATATATAAGGAACACATACAATTAAATAACAAAAACAACAAGAAACCCCAAATAATCCGATTAAAATATGGGCAAAGAAACTTAAGAGACATTTTTCCACAGAAGAAATACAAATGGCCAATAGGTACACAAAAAGGTGCTCAACATCACTAACTGTCAGGGAAGTATAATCAAAACCACAGTGAGATATAACCTGACACCTCTTAGAATGGCTTTAATTCTAATTAAAGCTTTAATTAAAGCCACTTAATGGCTTTAATAAAAAAGGTAAGAGTTGTGAAGATGTGGAAAAAGAGAACCCTGTACATTGTTGGTGGGAAGGTAAACTGGTATACCCATTATGGAAAATAGTATGGCTGATGTTCCTCAAAAAAGTAAAAATAAAACTTCCATATGCTCCACCAAGCCCTCTTCTGGATATATGTTCTAAGAAAATGAAAGCATTGGATCTCATTTCCTATCTAAGAAGGAAAGCTTTCAATTTTGCTTCATGATATATGATATTTGCTATAGGTTTGTGTGTGTGTATGTGTGTGTATGTGTGTGTGTGTGTATACACTTTTTTTAGGTTAAGAAAATTTTTTTACATTCTGAATCCATTGAGTTTTTTTTAATCGTGAATGATTGTCAAAATTTAGCAAACATTTCAATCCATTTTTAAATAGTTTTCTCACTTATTATGTTAGTATGGTTAATTTCATGGGTTAGTTTTTGAGAATTAATCTGGTATTGCATTTTGCAATAAACCTTACTTGATAAGGATGTTGGTAAAAGTTTGTTTAGGATTTTTGTATCTATATTTATAATTCATTTGGCTTATTTAGGCAAAAAGATTTCCCCTTAACACAATTCTTCTGTTATGCATTGGAGTCAACATTAGCTAGCCTCATAAAATGTGTTGGGGAATATTTCCTGATGAATTCTCTGGAAGTGTTTGTGTAACATTGAATTATTTTTTTAATGATTAGAGGAATTCAGTGGTGGGGCTTTACAGCCTCAACATTTCTTCATGTGAAGAATTTTTAACTATGAATTTAATTTTTTTAGTAGCTATGTGACTACTCAGATTTTCTATTTCCTCTTGTGACAGTTTTGGTAAGCTTTATTTTTCCAGAAATTTGCTCATTTCATTTGAATTCAAATTCATTCTTACAAAATATTGGTAATATGCTCTTATAGCTTTTAGAAAAATGTGTTCCAGTTCTTTAGTGATGTCTCTTTTTTAGTTAATTGATTTATTTTGTTGATTATGCAGTAATAGATTATAGATTCAAGGTCAACGGACATGTTCTAGCAAATGATGGGAAAAATGTAAAAGACTTTGGGGATTATGTTTTAAAATTACCATGGCCAGCAATTAACATATATTAGACATTACAACTCTATGAAAAATGTGCCCCACTTCCATTTTCCATCCATTTGTTTCTGTGTATCATTGTAGATGTTTTATTCTGATCTATGTTCATTATTTCTCTCTTCAATGCTATCAAATCTGCTGCTTAACACATATATTGATTTCCAAATTTCAGTTACTATATTTATTTTAGCATTTTCATTTGTTTATTTTTAATTTCTAGTTCTTTCCAAAGACCCTAAATCTTGTCTTTCATTTCTTATTATCCATACTTATTTTGAAATCTGGGTTTAAGTCCATTATTTGAATCCTTGTGAGTCTTTTTGTGTCGTTTTTTCTTGGTTTTTGATCACATGATATTGTTATCATGTTTATTTTATATAAGTGCAAATTATATATGAAAAATTGCAAACATGATTTGAGGGCCAGAATGATGTTGTCTTCCTCCAGATAGGATTTTCGTTTGTTTCTGGGATACTGACAATCCTAGATTATTTGAATTCAACACAAAGTTGAGGAGATTTTAAGTAGGCTTTATTTATTGAAAGGGTGGTTTATTTCTGTTTTGCCCTTATTCTTATAGTGTGGCTCTTCAGAGTAGCAACCCCAAACCTAGGAAATCAATCTGGGTCATCTTCCTCAGAAAGCCTGGATACCCAGTTTTTGTCCTCCCTGCCTAGGAATCTTTTGCAAGTTGTCAACATCTAAGGATTTTCTTCCATAACTAGTGGATACCTTTAGAGGAACCATATCCCTAAATTCCATGCTCATTTCTGTTTATTTTCTTATTCTCCTCGATCTTTACCACTTAATACCTTATTATTTTGATAGATCCCTGATGCTCTTTTGGAATAATTTACCCAACCAACCTTGGATATTAAATTTCTTACTTCAATATATGTCAGTAAATGTGAGCAAAACCAGAATATTTTCAGGTAATTGCATTTAGTTTCCAAAGACTAAAAACATTTCTTCTTCATTGCTTTAATTTGTGCTAAACGTAGTGCCAGACACATAGTATATGCTTACTAAGTATTAGTAAATTCTAAGTTTTGGCTAAGCATATATGATATAAAATGGTTTCTATTTGTGAAAAAGTGAAAGAAAAGAAAAGAAAAGAAAAGAAAAGAAAAGAAAAGAAAAGAAAAGAAAAGAAAAGAAAAGAAAAGAAAAGAAAAGAAAGAAAGGAAGGAAGGAAGAAAGGAAGGAAGAAAGGAAGAAAAGGACAATTTATCTTCTAAACCACCAGGACTTGTCTCTTGCTTCTTATTAGGTTTTCTACTCACCTTTACTGATGTTATTTTTAATGACATTGTGTTTTTACTCCTGTGTGGAATTTGTTCCCAGACACTTGCTAGGTTCTTACTCGTGACTGACTAATGGACTCACTTTTTTATTGTAAGCACACACATGTGTCATTTATCTCAGTGGGATACTAATCTTCTCTTTCTAGATGTTATGAAGGAGTGAGAAAAAACTAGGAGTCAGAAGAGTATAAGGTCCTCCTCCATCCATGTGATCCCCAGTCTAGTAAATTGCAGAGAATGGGCTCATACTCAGGTGCATCTACAGTTGCTTTATTCTCAGAAATTGACTATCAGAGGTACATTAACTACATGGGAGTAAAAGAGAATCCTTTCCTTTAAGATTCTGTGCCAAATAATTTTTGCCTTTTACTTCCTAACCAGGAATAATCTGTCTTGACTTGTGAAGCTACAGTTCCTTTTTCCGATTTTCTTAATTATTCTATGGCTTTTGCATTCAGCTTGATGCTTCTAATATGCCTTGGCACTAGCAGAGGAGAGAAGGATTTTATAGTCCTACTTTGGGGCCAAAAGAGTAATCTCTCCCTTGGGTGGTTCATAGGTGATATGATTATCTTATGCAGTGTTCTTATGTATTTTCCCAGACTGGAAGATTTCATCTCATTTCTGCTCACTCAGATACCTGCAGCCAAAACATCATTGATCCCAACCTACCTTAATAGTTCACTCTCCTTTTTCCTCTTATTTCAAACTTAAGTTCTTATCTACCTCAAACTAAGGGAAAGAGAGATCAAAGAACAACTATTTCCTCCAGATGATGCTATATTTCCTCTGTCTGAGCTAGACTAAAAGTTGACTGGCATAGTATCCTAAAAGGTGCAATAAAAGCTGAAATATATATGTGATTAGGATCTGACAAGAAATCCTAGCCTGAGGGTAGGCATTGTGACTGAAGAAACTACTTGTGTAGGCATAAAAAAGAGGGTATATAAAGATAGAAAAGAAGTTCTAAGCACAAAACTCCCAAAATGTGGCATAATAAATCTTTTCACTGAGAAAGGTGGTGTATATTCTAATGGATACATTGATTTGATAATGAATTAGGAAAATTGTCACATAGGGTAACATGAAATAGAATTACAAAGTCTATTTGAGTTACTAGAATTATATCATTCCATTTCTCCTTAAAGCCTACTATGAGTAATTGACATTTTAAGGCTTATATAGAAACACATGTATCTTCAAAAGAAGAGAAAATGGAGGAGAACTTATCAAATATTTGCTGGTATGTGCTATGTAGTATTTCCTTTAATCCTGATAGCTTAATATGTAGGTGATATTACTCTGGTTTTACAAACTCAGATCTATTAAATATCCTTTCCCAAAGATACACAATTAATAAGTGCAGCCTACATTCTAACTCAATCCAAGGCCATATGTTCTCCTCCAAAAATGTCATTCCATCTATCTAACTAAAAAAAAGACGGAGGGGGAATGTGTGTATAGATAGTATCAAGAGAGGAATTATTTCACTGAGTGCAGAGTTTGTATCATAAAGAAAACACTAGAGCATGAAAATAAGAAAAAGTGACATGTAAAGAAACAAGCAGTAATACATTTGGGTAGAAAAATCTGCTTTTAATATAAACTTCAATTTGATTTAGTTAAATTTACACTGCGTTCCGAATTGTTATCTACATACAAAGTCATCCAGAAAATTAAGGGAGGCATACATGATAAACATAAAAATTAAAATTTTGACAGAATAAAATAAATAACATTTAGTAATTACACTAAACATGTTTTAAATCCCATAGTTAGATATTAAAAATAGAACAACTGTTCAAAGCAGGCTGCCAAATTTCTTCAAAATGAGTTGTTTTGAAATGTTGACTAAATATCCCAAAACTATATATCAACTTCAGTATAATTAAACATTCTTCAGACCAACATGTCTTTCTTTATATTCTTAAACATATGTTATATGTGACTCTCTCCTTCATATTAGGACAAAAGGATTATCCATTTGTTAACATTTAAGATAATTTTCAGAAAGTTTCTACTGGTTATTCAAGACTTCCTAATTTATAAGTTGCTTCCATGTACTTAATCCCCCAAATTAACCTAGTAGGGAAAATTTATTCTTAATGTTCACAATTAATGTTGTGTTAATTAATGTTACAATTTACATTGTAATTATTCAACACGTTTATTTAACAAATACTTATATATTCACTATTGATTTACTTAATAAATATTTACTGAATGAATTGAACGAGTGAAGGAATGAATAAATTTAGTTCATATTGTTTAAGTGAACTTTGAAGATCACTTGAGAAATAGCCAAGCCTGAGTCTCTATCTTCTGATTATTCAGGGAGGCCACAATGCCTAGAAACATAGACATATACATGTAATAAGTGGTTTATCGGTCTATATAGAAAAACATGATATGTTCAATGACATTTCATATGTTCAGGTGTTGTTTCTGTGTTGTAATGATAATTTAGTCAGAGCTGCAATGAACATAGAGCATTAATGCAGCATAGAGCCTAATACGTCTATCCCTACATATGCATTTGTGATCACTGCCTCCGGTGATTTGTGTTGCTGTTTTTCACTGAATAGACCTTTACCTGTAGCATTCAAGAAGAAAGTAAGCAGGTTCTAATCTGCAAACAAAACTATTACCTTTATTTCTAGACTTCTGGCTGCTCTCTCGTTTGCTTTTTCTTCCCCCCACCAAGGGCACTTCATTTCTTAATCCCCTTAAGTATGGGTAATAATGGGCCATCCCCAGTGTAAGCAGTCCTGCTTCACAGACCGAAACAGTGCAAGGCTGCACACCTAAGTCAGCTGCCACACGAAAGCAAGTGTTACGCCAAAGTTCAATTCAGAAACTTGAGATCAGTTAGTCCTGTCTTTTATTTCTATTATCCTTGGCCACTGGGCGTTGCTCCCCTGCGCCTATCAAAATAAAATCTCCTCATATGTTTGTTTTCTCAAGCACTGCGGATATATTTCCCAGATCTTTCCACTGTGCCCTACAGAACTGGAATTTTATTTGCAAACTGATTGTCCATCAGTGCTATTCAAAGAACATTCTTCATGCCCCCCGCCCTCCCCTGCTTTCTTTTGCCTTATTTGAAATGGTTCCTAGAAAATACTGCTACCCTTATAACCTTTACCAGGAGAAGCTGCTCCTTTTTTCTTTCTTTTTTTTTTTTTTTTTTTGAGATTTTATTTACTTATTTGTCAGAGAGAGAGAGAGAGAGAGAGTGCACAAGCAGGGGGCATGACAGGCAGAGAGAGAAGTAGGCTTCCCACTGAGCAAGGAGCCCAATGCGGGGCTGGATCCCCGAACCCTGGAATCAGGCAGACACCCAACTGACTGAGCCACCCAGGCCTCGCTGCTCCTTCTCTCATTTGCCAGGGGTCAAGTATCATGAGGTAGCATTAACATTCTACCTGAAATTCTCCTCCTCTTTAGGCTCAAACCATTTGGCTGGCTGTCCAGTTTCTTTCCTTGTCACTATAATCTTATTGATCACTCCTATTCTTCTGTGTGGGGTGTTTACATTTGATTCATGGCTTTTGTCTCTGCCCCAATCTTATCTTATTAGGGAAATCTTAACTGCTACTTGGGAGACTTATCCAATTGCTTTACTATTCTCCATTTTCGGTCCTCTCAATGTAGTGATCTTCTAAGGTAATGCTTTTTTTTTTTTTTTTTGTCAAACTGAAATAGCATCCAACTCTGAAATCTTAGATTACTATAATCCATTCTCTGTCCCAAGCTTTCTGCCCTTGAGGTTACCTATTTCCTACTAAGCCTACACTTTGGATCTGATTTTGTACCTAGAAACTTCACTCCTTTTTCTTCAAGTGTATCCAACCACAGCTGGCTTCATCCTTCACCCAAAGTCCGTGTTACACAGGACAGTGATACACTAAGTGTGGTCCACAAACCAGCCGCACCAGCATTAGCATCCACATCTCTTTGGAAATTGAAAGAAATGCAATTTCCTTGGACCGCACTCCATAACCGCTAAGTCAGAAACTCTAATAGTGAAGTGCGGCAACCTGTGTTTTACAAAACCCTCCAGGTGATTCTAATACACTTAAAATTTGAGAACCACTAATACAGAGCATTAATTCAATTGCTCTCTTGCAAGCACCTTTAATATCTTTGGATGGTGAAGAACATTTAAATACGAATGCATCATTAGTTCATTCAAAACTCTTCCATATGTAAGATTTCTAAAGGTTTATCAAATTCTCCGGCTTTATTCAGTATCCACTTTCCACATCCAATCATCGCTTTCAGTCCAAATTTTTCCTGTGGCTCCTATTTATCTAAATTTAAATACTGCAAAAGTGTCAAATATCTACTACCTAATGATTCTTGCAAAAGTGTTTCTCTTATAACCACCCTCCGAGGATGATACTGAGATAACTTGCTCAGAATCATGTATGTAGGAATGAATGGCTGGAATCTGAATTTGAACTCAAGTCTGAGTACAAAACCCAGGCTTTTTAAAATTTTGTTGCTGAATTATGTGAAACTGCAATTGCATTGATATGAATCCTTGACTCTAGTTGGAATATAACTTCCCAGTGGATCTCTACAGATTTTTGAAAAATGAGTTATATGAAAATCTAATATCAAATAACTTTGATAAATATCCAGTTACATAGTTTTGTTTATTTAGTACATAAATTTATTTATTTAACTTTGATAAATACTAAGTTACATAAGACTTCTGAGAGCCTTTGTTTAATAAGCTTGTGTGTATTTTGATTCTCCAAAAAGCAGATATATGGTATGTCACTGTCCAAAATTATTTTTTTAAGATTTTATTTATTTATTTATTTTACAGAGAGAGAGAGAGAGAGAGAGGGAAAACAAGCAGGGGGAGGGGCAGAGGGAGAGGGAGAAGCAGGCTTCCTGCTGAGCAAGGAGCCTGATGCGGGACTCGATCCCAGCATCCTGGAATCATGACCTGAGCCGAAGGCAGACACTTAACCAATTGAACCACCCAGGCATCCCTGTCTAAAATTCTTTGACCAAGGAACCATTTTTTGTGGATCATTCATATTAACACCATGCAGGACTAGCATTCCAAGATCTGCTTTGTAAAACGGACTTAATCTATTTCCTTTCTCTTTAATATATGTGGAATTGCTTTAGTTCATTTGCTTTTATCCTCCATTCTATTTCGCCATTCTTTTAATTTAGAATACTCCTGTCCCTTTGTCCCACTGCTCTTCTGCCTCAAGGATGCATTCAGAGGAATTATATTTAACATGTAATGTTATGTGCCCGGCATTGCGAATAGAGTGTATATGTATTTATATGCACTACTTTTATAAATCTCATAATAATTTTGTGATGATGACATTAAATTGCAAATATGATAGCATCACCATTCTGTGATGTATATATATCCAGTCCTGACAAAGTTATGTTAGGGTAGCTACCTGAACAGCATTATTTTCTTGCCTAATGCATGCTGGACATAAGAATGATGAATATGATTTATGTGAGATCTTCTTCAAGTCTGCATACATATTCATAACACTAGCTGGAGGGCATTTGGCCTAGATTTTATTTAAAATTCAGCAGGGGTTTGAACTGAAAATGACTGGAGTATGGAGTAAGAATATACACACCATTAAGCAGTTAACTTATGTGTAATTGCAGATCACTATATACTCTAAATATAGTTTTTTGATATTAATTTCAATTAATCTGCTAGGGAATTATGTTTAATAGATTTCTTCCTTTTCTGGTCTAGCATATTATCTCTTTTTCTTTCACTGTGCAGGTTCTGCTGATCTTCTTCTTTGTGTTCCATGCTCTTCTTGTCCTACCCTGGTCTACTCTGGTATGTTTGCTCAGGGCACTTAATATCAATGTCAGGTAATTATGGGTCCTATCTACAACCGGTCCAAGTTCAGATTTTTTTAATGCATAGTTCTCATGATCTCTAGCGAAAGACAGAGTTCCCGCCTACTCTGCATAATGTTTCCTTTCTCTTTTCGTTATATTCTGTGGATCTCAGTCTTCTCATTGAGTCTGTATTCTCCCATGCTGAGGAAGTGGGACGGGAATTTAAATCCCTTCCCCTTGGCAAGAAAATCACTTTTAGATAGAATTGAGATGAAAACATATTCCCCCACTGTGTGAAGATCATGGATTTTGTGACACCATTAAATATATCTTGGAGATACAGAATCTCAGAACAATTTTACATCCATGGACATGAGGCTACTATGTGAACTGGATATATAACATAAATAATTCATAGTTTCTCCTCTCAAGTGTGTTATAGAGAGAAACAAAAGGTTGAGTCTGTCCTTAGCACTCAGAGAATCACAGAATATCACCAAAATTAGAAAGAATTTTAGAACCTCTACTTCTCTTCTAATCTAACACTGATTTTTTTTCTGCAGTGCCCCCACAAAATAGACATTCAGTCTTTACTTCAATATCTTGAGTAATGGGACTTATACTACCTCCTGTGGTTGCTCATTCAATTTTATCCTGGTCTAATTGTTCATTAACCTAATAATTCTAAACTAATAAATCACCTAAAGAAATAATTTCTGCAATGCCTTATTGTGTAGTTACCAGAATATTATGTTCATTGCACATGTTTTATAATAAAACAAAAATGTTTTATATTAAAACATGGAAAACATGTGAAAAGATGTGAACAAGCTAATGACCAACAAAAGAGAATTGGTTAAAAAAGTATAGCAATCTATATAATGGAATACTGTACATCTTATGAAGGATGAGATTTATATTCACTGGATAAATACATGTATTTATACTGGGTATTAACTGGATCCATCTATCTATATATCTATATTTATATTCTGATGTGGAAATATTCTAGTAATAACATTACATTAAAAAGTGAGTTACAGAACAGTATATTAAATAAATTCATTTTTTGTCATATACAATGCATAAACACATACATGATCATCTATTTACATCTTCAGAATACTGTCTGGATGGTTACAGACAAAAATGTCTTGAAAAGATATCTGCATCCCCAGATCCTGTGCCCTATTTACAACAGCCAAGATGTGGAAAAAACATCAGTGCCCATCGACAAATAAATGGATAAAGGAAATATGGTGTGCATATACAATGGAATATTATTCAGCCAGAAAGAATGAACTTTTGCCATTTGCAACAACAGGGATGAAACTTGAGGGTATTTTGCTAATAGAAATTAGTCAGACAGAGAAAAACAAATAACATCTTATCTCACTGATATGTGGAATCTAAACAAAAACAAAAACCAAGCTCATAGGTACAGAAAACAGATTGGTGTTAGCCAGAGGCAGGGGTTGGGTGAATAGGTGAAGGTGGTCAAAAAACACAAGCTTCCAATTGTGAAATAAATAAATCATGGAGGTGTAACATATAGTATGGTGACAAAAGCAGACAAGTAAGCAAACAGTATTGCTTAAGTTGTACAAAATGTTTAAAACCTACTTCAAATGAAATTCTTCTCTTTTCCCTCCAAATCTGAATCCTTGTAGCTGCCTTCTTTCTGGTTCTTTTTGTATCACAGACAAAAATTTTCTCTCTTTTCCACATCATAACTCTACCATCGTAGGAACACAGATCATGTTGTTCTCTTCTTTACTCCTTTGCATATTCTTTGTATAAGATGTAGGTCTATGTCCCTTCTGTCCAAGATTTCTAAATAAGTAAACCATTCATTTGATTCATAGTTAATAAAGACCTAAAATAAAACAGGAACTATGCCAGAGAATAACATGTCACTATCATATGTGACATAAGCTTACTAAATCATGAGGTCACACATTGAACATGATTTACATAAAACACTACAGATTATCCTTATGTAACTAGGGTAGGATAGGTGCATGCAGCAGAAAATTCTACCCAGATTCGTAGTCAAAGGGCCTCGAGAAAGTGATATTGAAGACTAAGTCCTAAAGGAGGAGGAGTTAATTAGATAAAGGGGTTAGCTGGGGTTGGTTGGGGTAAGTAAAGTATTCCAGATAAGGAAAGATATGTGCAAAAATAACTGGATTCCCTTCTTTCCTCTTTTTCTCCCTTTCTCCTCTCCCTCTTTTCCATCAAACAAATACATATTGAACAAACACCATGTGCAAAGTATTCTGTCAGGTCCTATAAGTAAGTTGGAGATTGATATTTTTCTTTCAAAGTATTTATGGTCTAGTAGATGAATCAGAAATGTTAAATATAATAAATTATATTAAATATTAAATATTTGATATGAATATTAAATATAACAAAGCAGGAAAAAAACAGATAAAATATTCTAAGAGCATGGATCTTTCCCCTTGCCATCATAATCATATTCCTCTGGAAAAAAATAAAGGAATTCTTTTCAGTCAAGCCAGTATTGGGCACATAGTTCCAGTACTGAAGTAAGGACTTATATAGCCTGATCTATCTTGTACCACTCTAGTTTCCTAAATTCGGTTTTCATAATTTCTTCCAAGATAGTAATTGTGTACATCCCTTGCAAGTGTTTCTCATTGGCTATATTTCTCCGTTGGCTCTCTCCCATGGGAAGGGAGGGAAGCAAGTCTTTTTTAACAGTCCAAGATATTTGTAGAATATCTACTTCTAATTAAACATACAAAAAGAGTTTATACAGATACCAGAAATTGACATCCTAACAGCAAAATACAGTGGATAGAGGTGGTATCCTAAGGCCAGTGCCATTGCAAAAGTTCTTACAAAGTATAGGAAAGCATTAAGGTCCCAAACTTTCTTTTTAATATGCTTCATTATAGATGTATTATTAAGTACATTTTCTTTCGTTTTGTTTCTCCCCTACAGGTCTGTGAAGCAGGCAGAAGTTGCAGGTGGTCCTTAAAGAAATTGCAATTATTCAAATCCTTATGTATAGTTCTAATTTTATTTACTATGTGTAATCATTTAGAGAATGGTTATTTTTATAATATCAATAATAAACAAGTACTCTTATAACCAGGGGGTGCCTAAATGTGTAATGAGAGAACACTAACCCTGGCAAAGTATTCTGGGGTGGTCAGGATGTCTGCTGCCTTTTGACATGGTTAGTGTCCTGGGTTTAGATTACTTTATACCTAGTTATTAAGATTACTATTTGATACATTAAATATTGCCTGATTCAAATAACTTGGCTTAAAATTTTTCTGTATTTTAACTTGTGTAGGGTTTTCTACTTCTTATATTTTTATAATAATTTCTCATTTTTTAGATTACTAAACATACTTACCCACATGTGCCAAGATGTGCCATTTAGGTCTGTCTGGGAGTTAGCTGTGTGGTATCATCACTCGCTATGTGTGTTTTGTGCAACAGCAAGAGACATAGTCTCTACCACTGCTCCTTCCTATGATTATCTTCACTGTTCCTATCAAAACAAATAATTGAAACATTAATTCAATAAAGCATATCAATAAGGAATGAAATGCATGCCCCAAAGCATATGCAATGACAATTGTTTGACCATTTATCCAATTATTGAACCCAACTAAGATTATCCATTTTGCGTTTGATATATGCTCGCTTTTGGAATATATTATGCATTGATGCTAAGTGAATGGAGCTAAGTAAATCTGTTGAGTATCTCTAGTGTCTGTTTTATCTTATTTGTCTTAATCTAAGTTTGCTTTCTGGACCTTTAAGGCATATGGTTAAATTATAAATTGCCTGTATTACTGTCAAAGAAACAATATTAAAGGCCAGAACATGGCTAAAGAATAAACAAAGAAATTCTGATTGTATGAATGACATTATATTCCTAAATCAAATAATGTAATAAATTTTCTTCCAGTAATGCTTTCATGTGTATAGAAATTTGAGACTAATTTTCATAAAATTTATTGGGTTTTATGGGTAGAAAGAAATTAAAGGCTTAGAAAACAGTGTATTTTTGAGCAGAAGAAGAGAGAAGTCAAGAGTAAGCTTGTGGGACCAGAACCCTCCTCTATTTAAAAGTTTTTATGATAAAGAATATCTTCAAAAATATTCAATTGAGTATCCAAATGTTTTCTCTATTATCAGTAGTCTTTATTTAAAACATCTGATCCCTGATTCTTTCATCTGTGCCATATTTTCCTCCAACCTTCACTTGGTCAGTGTTTTTGGCTGTTGCCCACTAACATTTTCCTGGATATAGTCACTCTCCTAAGTGCCACACCAACCTCAGGAATCAGATCGACCAGGATATCAGAGTGTATGTTGCTGACAACGGTACCAAAGATATACAAAGCTGGAAACTAATTAAAGTAGTAAGGATAGATTTTAATGAGTAATAAACTATTGCAGTAGAGAAGAGGGTCCAGCATGAATTGAACTCAACTTTGATTTGTGCAGAGGCGACTGCATGTTTCAAAGGAAGAGAGAGGCAGTAAGGATGGGAATTGCCAGAGCTTGAGGAGAGTCAGGGAAATGGAAATTTATAAAAAACAGGAAGGAGTGTTGACCCATGTGAAAATCATTTGAGTTTGCTTATTGAAATTGGACTTCTGTCCTTCCACTGAGACTGGAAGACAGGGGCTCTA
The DNA here is from genome assembly GCA_028533885.1 of Nasua narica. Taxonomy (NCBI): domain Eukaryota; kingdom Metazoa; phylum Chordata; class Mammalia; order Carnivora; family Procyonidae; genus Nasua; species Nasua narica. Next base: position 112,089,906 of record CM052798.1, read on the forward strand.
TCTTCAAGTGTTGGCAGGAACAAACACTAAATTCTTCTGACAGCCTTGCACTTTCCTGGAAGGAACTTAAGGGGGCTGTAGTATCATCTTGGAGATTCTGCCTTAACTGTTAGAAAATATGTTTGTGTTTGTTCATATCTTCTAATGCAGGAGTGGTTTGGAGTGGATGCAGTAGTTTGGGCTCAGAGTCTGTAATTTTTAGAGGCCAAGGTTGAGACCTGGTCAAGAAGAGAGCTCAGGGGAGCCAGGCTAGAGTTTGGTCAAGAAGAGAATTTCATCAATGACAGACACACACGCACATACACACACACACACACACACACACACACACACACACACACGGACACATGCACACACTATAGTCTCTGCCCTGTCTTCTTTGTCAACTGCTATAATCACTTTTGGAGTCCAAGGACAGAGGCCAAGGCCAGTAAACAGCTAGAGCCCAAATCAGGAGATTTCTCCAGGTTGCTTTTCTATCTCCTCTTTCAAATGTCATACATGAACTCTGAATCTCTTGGCACTCACCTTGACTCCCATTAGTCATTTTTCTCACTCTTTCTTTCCTCCTTTCCTTTTCCTTTACCTTTTTCCTTTCCTTTCCCCTTTCTTTCCTTCCTTCCTTCCCTCCTTCCTTTCCTTCCCTCCTTTCTCTTCCTTTCTTCCTTTCTTCCTTCTTTCTCTTTATTTGTGTTCTTAACACAGCTCCAGAATTATGGCTGTGGTAGGGCTTGAAAACCCCCCACAAAAAGGGCTTCTAGGGCTTCTAGAAAGGCTCCTTACATTCCCCACTTTAAGACCACTACTATGGACAGATGGCTTTTGATTCTAACTCATGCCATGACTTCTGGGTGTCCCTGGCTGATAACATATGCCCTCCGGACATGGAAGCCAGACCCTTATTATCAAAGGTATCACAGTCTAGTGGGGGAGATATACATATGAACAGATATATACATATACATATATACACGTGTATATATGTACATATATACATATGTATGTATATATACATGTATACAGATATATACATATACAAATATACATATGAACAGATAATTTAAAGAAAATGCACAATGATGAAAACATTTACAAGCTAGACTACTATGGGAACACAATAGAGCAGTTGGGAACCCATCTGAGATCTAGACCTGGAGGAGACTATATTGTGGGGTGAGCAGAAAGTCAAAGAAGATTCCAGGGAAGAGATAATGCCTCAGCTGGATCCTGAAAGATGAGATAAGGTCAACTGAGCTACAAAAGCAAATGAGAGCATTTTGATGTGAGCAGTAGAATGGACCCAGTAGAGAAGTCTGAGTGGGGAGGGTATGCATGGCAATAAACAGCAAATGCATGCTGTTTATTGATACTAGAGCACGATATGATGTGGCAGTTGGTGGGACAGAGAAGTGGGCATGGATGGGATTAGGAAAAATCACATCTTCTATCCAGGGTTCTTCATGTGTTGTTGCGCAACAGAATCACAGTCACTTAAATCCTACTCTCTGGGACTAAGATCCAGTTGGTTAGAGGTGGACCCCAGTATTTATTGAAAAGCTTTTTATTTGATACTAATGAATAGCCAAGGGTGAGAGCCATTGCCAAAGAGAGCTACTAAGGATTTTCAGCAGTAGAGAGTAGAGAGACACTGTCAGATAGATGTTAGGATAGCTTACTCTGGCAGCTGTAGAGAAGAACAGCAGAAGTAGGAGACACAGGGAATGGGCAAACCTAGAAAGGGGGAAACCAGTTAGAAAGTTGTTGCAGGAGAAAAGAAATTCAGGATCTTACTATAGTTGGTATACTCTGGAATCGAGGGAGCAGACAGAATCAAAACCTATTGGAGGACTAGAATTGTCAGCTTTTATGGAATTATTGCACATAGATGAAGACAATAAGGTGTTGTCAAGAATGCCTCTCAGGTGTGTGACTTGGATCTGGGGGTGGCTATAAGATGATAAAAGGAGCAACAGGGAGATCGGCTGTTGGAAATGATAACTACAGTATAGATAAGTTGAAGTGCAACTGCCTATTTGATCTGAAATGTCCAGAACATATTGAGGCCAAGTGCAAGACTGAAGAAACAGATTTGTCATTCATGTGCATATGTGGGTTTATAAAAACAATAAAAAATGTGTCACATTGCCTGAGAAGAGCCTATGGATGCCTCTAAAAAACACCTAAGTTTAGGAGTCAACCCAAAGAGACTTCAGGAAGGAGACAGAAAGAACTGTTGAGAAAGGTAAGAGATAAAACAAAAGCAAAGGGTGCCAGGTACCAAGAGAATGGATAACCATGATTTTCATGCTGTTTTCATGGTAGTTTTCTCCATTTAGATTTAAATCTTTCATCTGACATTAGATGCACTATATGCTCCCCAAGATATACTTTCTTGAGCAATGAATTGTTCTTCCTTTAACTTTTGGAAGGTCAGAAAAATGTTCATCTTGGGTAGAGCGTCCAGGGATGAGACAAGCAGGGACTGTGACTATCCTCATGTGATGTCACTACAGAGTATGATAAGAGACAGAGAAGAGAAATGTCACATGAGTGATTACTTTTCTACTACCTTTAGAAAAAGGGGACAGCTCCATAGGCTTTTGAGAATATCAAACCTCCCATTCAGCTTCATCTAACACTTATTCAATAATACTTAATTGTCAAACACCCACTATGTAATACCAGCTTAGACTCTGCAGACTCTGCAGTAGTGGGACAGACATGTCCTTGCATTCATGTATCTAGACAGCTATTGGGGTACAGCACTGACAAATAGTCATTTACAATAGAGCATAAGATCAAAGTACAGGATGCTAAGGGACCACACCAGAGGAACATCTAATCTACACAGCAGATAAGGAATCTTGGGCTTTGGTTAACCTGCAACCTAAAGGAATAGAGGGGTTATTCAGTGAAATTGGGGAAGATGGAAGGGAGTTAGGGATATTAATGGAGAAAGGGGTTGAAGGCTATTTCGAGAGAACAGCATGTGTAAAGATCTAGAGACAAGGAAGAACATCGTGGATCATGTGAAATGAACAATTGAGTATGTCTGGAATATAGGGGACACACAGTATCATCAAGTAATGCAGATGAGAAATTGCTACCATACTGTATAAAGCCAAACTCTAAAGGACATTACAAGATATATTAAGTGAGACACATGGAAGAGTTTTGAGCAGGTAAATAGTAAGACTTGCATTTTAGAAAGGTGGTATTTGGCTTCACTGTGGAAAATGGATCATAAAGGGAAAAGACTGGAGGTCAAGAGAATGGTTAGGATACTGTTGCAGTAGTCAACATGAAAGACAGGAAGTGCATGGATAGAAGAATCTAGATGGGTAATGATTAAAAATGTGGGAAGTGTTACAAGTAATGGTCAGGTTTCCTGCCCAAACACCTGGTAGTGAAATATGTTTGGATTGAGGGGAAGATGTTGAGTTCAGTTGAGAACATGTAGAATTTAAAGAGACTGGGACACATCTGAGACTTTGGGCACCATCGACACAAAAATTGTTAAAGAACCCACCCTAGAAATCAGGGCAGGAGTTGGCATCATCCAATGAGAGTGGGTGCAGTGAAAATAGAAGAGAGAGTCAGGAAAACACCAGTGCTTAAAGGATTGGAAAAGTGATTTTAAGAGCAAAGATTTTATGTACACTGGACAGAGTGGGTGGCCCACACAATGTTTCTAGGAAGTAGAAGGTCAAAATCAATGTACTTTAAGGTCCCCAGTTCCTGTAAGCACAGCTGGATTTCAGCGAGGAGACAAGCATAGGCTCATTTGTTGAACAACCTTTAGTAGTCTAGTTTAATGAGGCTGTAGAAACTTCCTGTGGGTGGATAGATAGAAAACAGCTATATGGGTGTGTGTGTGTGTGTGTGTGTGTGTGTGTGTGTGTGTGTGTGTAACATAGAGTTTCTCTTATTTAGAAAGAAAAACTAAGGCATTACTAATTTGAGCTCTCTCTAGTCAGTGTGTGGAGACATCTACTTTGAAAATTCCTTTTCCTTTGGTTAATAGTGATGAAGAGACAACTAAAATCTTTAGGAAAAGCTTAAGAATTAGTCCAGCTGCAACATTTTTACCTTACTCTTTTTCCCCCCTCAAACTAATCACAGATAAGTTTTTGGTTGATTTTAAGGAAAATAACCACTGCCAGTTGCTGAACTCAGAGTCTTAAAAAGGCGCTCCTTCGAGGGAGAGGAGGGAACATCTTTCCTCAGTCCTAGGGACAGAGCTGTTCCCTTGCTGCAGATTGTGGCTTGCCCACACTATAAATATTTGTTGGCTTTTCAGCTTGCATTTGGCTGTCTCACCAGTGTTCTATTTTTTTTTTTTTAATGTCTATGATGGCTTCTTGTCTCTTTCAAGTCTTTGACGTTTATAGAACTCATCTCTGTAAACCAATATAAGTGGCGTTGAATATGAGTGGAAGCCATGATTTGGCCATTCCCCTCAGTATTAGAATCATTTAAAATGTGCCTGAAAAATCCCGGAGTGCTTCATGTACAACAACAGCGGTAAAATGACCCACTATCTAAAAAATATAGCAGTCACACAGCAATTTTCTCCCAGAAAGTGCCTAGCTAATGACAAGGGGAGTGACTGGCTTTGTGGATGTGCAGTGTATGTGGCTTCTCCAGGAAAATGGCCAACCTACAGTTTAAAAATGGAGTCTTTGAAAGAACTTATAACTCACCCGTTAGACTTGCATTTTCCAGTAGAGTACAGTATAGCTGTGTCTGAGGGGCCCTTTATAAACCACAAGCATTTTCCTGAGTAACCAGCCCAAGGTTTACCACCAGGATTCTGAGTCAAAGGGGGAACTGTTGTGCTGGTGGAAGTTTTATTACTGTATTTTGCAAAACTTTTTAAATAAAGATGATGAGAATAAACAGGAAATAATTCCTTAGAGCATCATCAACATCATACTGTCAGTGGTTTAAATTGACCTGTGGAAATGTGTGCTTCGCTGTGGAAAACAAACATGTAAACATCTTAAGCAAGTTATGAATCAAGGTTTTAGCATCTTTTATACACTTATTGTTTGAATTCTTCGTGAAATATCTTTTTTGGGGTCTGTGATAGAGGCTAGTATTGTTCAATCTATAGTTCTCCTTTCCTTCCCGGGCACTTGGGAAGATTTCCCAGCCCCCTGCTGCTGGCAGGGTTACGGGACCAATTCTGACCAATGGGCCATCAGTGCAAGTAATTGTAGCTTCTAGTCCAGAGCATTTAGCAGAGGTGTGAGTTCTCCACACTCTCTCTGCTGCAGTGATTCTACGTGTTATAAACTAAGACGGATTGAGGTAGCCGTGTCTAACAATAACCTCCTGAGGTTAGGAGTTTGTTATTACAGCATAGTTTGGCTTATTTTGAATAATGTTAGATCAGATTCTATACTTGCAGAAGATGAGGGTTCCAAAATTTGCAGTAGACATTGTAGACATTCCTGAGTTTAGAGCAAGTACAACTGATCATGATCCTTGTAAAAAAAAAAACAACTACGAGTTGTATTTTGAGAAAAGGAGATTGCGACTAGATGCATTCATAAAATAAAATATCTGTCTAAAATAAGTCTTACCTTGACTTACTCTTTTTTGTTTATAGTATAGCAGATTTAACTCTTGTATACCATTTTTTTTAAGATTTTATTTATTTATTTGACAGAGAGATAGAGAACAGAAGTAGGCAGAGCAGCAGGCAGAGGGAGAGGGAGAAGCAGGCTCCCCGCTGAGCAGAGAGCCCAATGTGGGGCTCGATCCCAGGACCCTTGGATCATGACCTAAGCTGAAGGCAGCCGCTTAACCGAGTGAGCCACCCAGGCACCCCTAACTCTCGTATACCTTAATATATATACAAGACAGCCATGTCATTTCATTTAGGATTATAGTTCCATCAATATTTCCGGGATTTTGAGTTTAGATGACTCTAGAACCTCAAGATAGAATCAAGTTTCAGATGACAAATAAGGGAGTTAGCTTCCCAAGGCTATGAAGTTTATCAAGTCTAGTTTATCAAGTACAGAAGGGATATTACATTTCCATAGGCAGATCCTAGCCACAGACATCAGGGTTTATGGAACATATTGCATAATTTCATGTGCATTGCTGTTCCTTTTTTTAGCACCCTACTTTTTATCTTTATGCAGTTTGTTCTCAAACTGGAATTGTGTGCCTTGGAAAACTCTTGTTACTGACAATAATAAAAGCCATTGGAAAATTAAGTTTATATAGGGAATCTTTGCCAATGATAGCCAGATTTAAACATAGCCTTCACATTAGAAGAAATATTATTGTGCTAAGCAGACATCTGTTGAAGGAGGAAGGCAAGGACGGTGTATTGTAGTGATAAGATCATGTGGTTTGCTGTTAGGTACATGTTTGAACACCTCCTGCGTTCTTCAGAAGCTGTGCAAATTTAGGGAATATAACTAACCTCTCCCAGGGTCAGTACAATAATTACGTTGCTGCTACTGGGGCTACAATGCTTCGCAGAGTCTTCTTCTGTGCCTGGCGTGCATTATGTCATTTAATCTTCACCATAGTTCAATGAAGCTTAGAGAAGTTAAAGACCACACCTCCCCTCTTGCCATCGGTGCGGAGCCTCAGCTCTGTCCTAGTGTCCCTCAGTCCGGTGCTATAATCACTTCGACAAGGGGCTTATTTATCTACAAAACAGTAGTAGCCACACTTAGATGAGGCTGGGAATTTGAGGTTAGCGTGCCAATGTGTTCTGGTTCGAGTGAGTTCGCTCTTTCCCCTGTGTGCAGATAACCACTTTTACAGCAAGTTTCGTGGAAGAGAGGAAGAGTTCTGGTGTCTTGTCGTTTTCTTACAGGGACACTAAGCCCATCATGGCCTTATCAAAACTGAATCACCTCTCAAATGCCCCAACTCCAAATACTACCACAATAAAAGTTCTGGCTTCAGCGTATGAATTTGGGGAGTGGGGAACACAAATGTTCAGTCCATAACAGATAAAGTGCTAAATAATGGCAGTAATTATTATTTTTTTTGATAGTCACGGTATTACTACTACCCATCTTTAAGAAGTAACTGTAGAAATGTAGATGTCAGCTATGGAAATATGGTCTTTGCAGTCTCTGAGGGTCCAGCAATTAGACGTGATCAGTGTAACACCTCTGATATCAGAAAACTGGAATTCAGTTTTAGTGCCATGTTTTGCAAAATAACCTACTTGACCGTGACTCCCTTTGTCATCTGTAGCGGCTGAACTACAGAAACAACGTAAGACTGGAGCATGCAAGTCCAACTTAACTCAATAAGGAACAACTTGTACTTGGCATTCTTCTAACCCAAGTCATTCTCAAAACGAACTGTGCCTACTGATTACTCAGAGAGAGATTTTTAAATCCTCAGGCCTGGGATCCAATCCCAGAGCAATTAATTGGAATACCTAGGGGCAAAGCCAAGGCATGAAGGTTTGTGGCTCTCCTCAGATGATTCTTATATTCAACCAAGGCTGAGAAATACCATAACCTGAAGGACTATGAACAGTGATGTAGCTTATTAAAGAGTTTTGAAGGCTCTATTGCTCTTTATGCAAAAGTTAAGCATATCTATAATTCCTTCATGAGACAGATTTGTAGTTACACATTAAAACAAAAAGTTTTTTCTTTTTTGAAAGTTTTTATTTATAAAAAAACTTTTATAAAAGTACTATTTATTTGTTAGTAATATATGTTGAGGACTTGTCACATTATCAACTGCTTCCCTAAGAATGCCTTGTATTATCTCATCTAATCTTTGCCGCAGCCCTAAGAGGTAGCACTGTGATTATCTGCATTTTATAGATGAGACAACTGAGATGAAGGGAGATTCTAGTTAACTCATCTGGGGTGATGCAACAGGTTTCAGGGCAGGTCTGTGAACCCCAAGACTCCAAAGGCCAGGCCTTTGCGCTGTGTATCGCCAAGATGAGGGCACACGCTTTCCAGAACTTATTATAACTTCATGAAGTTTAGTCACAGAAAGACTGTTTTGATGATTCTGGAAAACGACCTCTGAGAGTGTGTCATGCTGCTATTTACACAAGGCATATTTCTAGCCCGTTGTGCCTCGCCCAAAGTTACGTACAGAGATTAGCAAATGGTCTCAGCCACTTGGTTTTAAGAAATTTCTCCAACGATGGTGTCTGACTCCTTTCCTAAGCTTGGCTCTCTCTTGAGGAAGCAGTCAAGAGTTTCTTCTCCCTGGAAGAGAGATTACCATATCTTATCACCTTAAAAATCTAGCAGCTAGGCTCCAGGCAATGTGCTGATTTTTTTATGTTGGAAGGGCTGATGACAAGAACAAATAAAAAAGATATTAATAGTGATATTAATAGCCTGGGTTTAATTGAAAACAAATACAATTAAATCAAAGAGCCAGAGCTGCAAAGGATACTGTTTGTCCATGAGGTGAGCCAGCTTTTCTTGGGAGCACCAAGAAAAGAAACAGGTTGCGACCTTAAGGAAATTGCTCCAATGTCCATAAACAGTTGAGTCTAGCCTGGCGTCCTGAAAGGCGGGCCTCCACTGATTTTAAACATTGTAGCCTGGAGGTGTTTTGTCTCCAAAATATGTTGGGAGAGGCCTCTTTGGATATGTTTAGTAAAGAAGAATAGCTACCCACCTTTAGTACTTACTGGAAGTAAGTACTAAAGGTCTTATATGCACAGCATATCAGTTATTATGGTACTAAGTGTCTTATATGCACAGCATATCAGTCAGTTATTATGGAGGAGGAGAGTGATATTTAATACTCGGAGACTTGACCCATGCCAAGAAATGGTGGAGCCAGGATTTGAACCCCAGCTGGCTGATGTGTGAAGCCAAGGATGTAACCATCATACTCAGCCTCCTCTTCATTGGGGTGTGTAAGTACATTGCTGTGGCTACACAGAGTAAGTGATCAGATGTACAACAAACCAAGAGGTGACCTCAGTTTTCCTGCTCCCCCCCTCCTGGAAGGGCTTATACCACTTTTTCCTTTGATGATCCTCAATAGCATGGGATTAAAAGTCAAGATTTATGATTGTTCCCTGGTCTTTAGAGAATTCCTGGTCCTCTCCTTTTCTTTAATTCAGAGTTTTCAACAGACTTTGCTTACATGTATGTTTCAAGGCAGGCCAAAGTTGTGCAAAGTTGTATTCAAAGGCAGGCTATGGCTGAAAGGTAAGGTAGGTACCTCCCTGGGGGCGGGGAGGCCAAATTCTTTGCTGTGCAATGAAAGCAAAGGATTTCCCATGTGGAGCCACAGCCAGGAGGCTTTGAACTTGGATGGTTCTAAAGAAAGAGAATTATGGTTAATCCTGGCACATCTCCCATCTTGGTACCTCATTCCCTGACATTCCTGGCTGCCTCTATCCACGCATTTTTTTTTCTTGAAAATTGTGGTAAAGTACTTAGGAGTTTTTGTTTCCAGGTGGAAGTTAATGCTACATTAGGAAGAGCTTTTAAATGGGAAGGAGAGGGAATGACCTTCTGAGTTACTCGTATTATTCTGTTCTGTTGTATGTAATCTGCTCCGAGATGAACATCTTTGGCAAAAGCAGAAGGAGCTCATAGAGTTTCCCTTTGATTATTTTTTTAAGTGACATTTCAATAGAACAGATAATCTTGAGGGAGGAAAAAAATGCCTAGTATGTTCTGATCACAGATGTATGGGAAACACACCAAACTTGCTTTCACTACAAGTTGAAGGTCTTCATCTGCCAAGTTGATTGGTTCCGAAAGCAGAAAAAAAAACACAAAAAAACAAAAAAAAAACAAAAACAGGTTCCCTATTGCCTGCCAGCGTTCCTCATCTGAGCCGACAGAAGCCAAAGCAACAGATTCATGGCATCAACTCTGTATCTCTGCCTTGAAATCTTGCTGAGTGGAATGTGAGGGGATGAAAAGGAACGACGGAGGGAGCTTGAGTTGGTCTAAACTACATGGGAACACTTGCCAGGAAAATCAAACCAGATCCTTGTTGAAGGTTAAAGTCATTCGTCAAATTCTCTTCCTGTTTTCTTTCTCATGCTCTTTATTTTGTTTGCCTGATCCTTTGACTTACTCGTTCTTATGGAATCGGAAGTAAAGCAATACCACAGGAGAAAGTGAACCGAGCTTGTGGTGTCCCTCACTGAGCCAAACCCAAGAAACACTGGAAATATCCATCGCCAGTTTGAGTGTGTGAGATTTCCAGCCTGATAGCCAGACCAAAGAGGTTTGGAGTGATGTGTGGGCCTCCTCAGTATAAACCATTGCAAGGTTTGTGTTTATTATTTCACTCATCTGTCAACGACATTGACTTATTGGGTTAACCTGTCTTTTTTTCAGAGCCATTAAGTAAATATACTTTCAGTAATCCAAAAGCGATAGCTTTATAAGTTGTGATATATTATACTAATTCCTTCCCTTCTAAGCAGATATCAAAGTTCAATCATAGCCAGTCGCGTGTGTGATCCCGCATTTGTTAAAGACCCTAAGGCTGGTATAAGAGCAGGGGATAAAGATGTGATAAGGTTGGACTTGGGTGGTGTGTTAGTAAATATTTCACCACTTGATCTCCCCTAATTAAAGGCTCTAATTTGTACTGTATGCCTTCCATATAGCGTACCCTAACGACACCTGATCCCAAGCTTCAATGCGTTCTCACTGACCATACAGTAGGAAAGAGAAGTTTCTAATAGGCCGTTGCCAAGTGCAGTGAACTGGCTCCCAGAATATGACTCACACATCACACCCGGCTTTGTCTTCTACAGCAGATACATGAAGATGTTAGGTTCCTTGGCCTTCTTGTGAGCAAATTGGGAAGAGAACTAGGGATGGGGGTGGGGTGGGGCATGATGACTCCATGTAACCTACATATTCATTGCCTGTACTATCCTATACACACCCTGTGTTTCCTGGATTAACACACGTAGCTTATGGAAGCTTCAAGGAAAATCAAGAGGTATGTTTCTAGTTCGCTTTTTGTGTGACTATTAAAAAGCTAAGGAATGGTCTCTAATGGGGAAGTGAAAGTTGACCATTTGAAGTTCAATGGGGTCTGATTTCTGATGTGCTCCCTAGTCCTGAGGGCAGGAGGAAAGTAGCTGGCTTAATATTTCAGTTCCATTCGCCACGGGTCTGCAACTTTCTCATTCCCATCTGAGGCTACTCCAAGCAGCAGAAAGAAATCTCACAGTCCACCTTCGAGTGACAGTACTAGAAGGCAATATTCTAGTCTCTTAATGTACGGTATCTCTAATCCTCTTTCAACCATGTAAGGCAAAGATTATCTGCATTTTAGAAGTGAAACTGAACCCAGAGAAATTAAGTTGCCGAAGTTTACAGTGATAGACCAGGGTCGGGATTCAGAGCCAGTTCTCTCTGAAGTCAGTCTTTCCATCTCCTTCTAAGAAGGTGTTGCCTCTTGGGTATATTTATTGGTCTAAAGCACTCCTTTAAGCCAAACTGTGGGCCAGGAATAAAGATGCCAGTTTTTGCCATCGGTCTAGCAGCCCTTCTCAAAATGATCAAATCCAGAAGAGAAGAGTTCGAAGGAGTTCAGAGTGAGTGGTTACTGTTCATTGAAGTGTTCTGGTCCCATGATGTTCTGAGCACTCACGGCCTCTCTCCTGGGGGATCTTGAAGGGGATTCTTGCTACTGACTTCCTTCCTGGCCTGAGGCCCATTGTCATAGTCAATGATAAGAGACGGATACTGCATAATCAATCAGGGACAGGTCCTGTGTCTGAAAAATATAGTCACCCAGGCCTCAGAGATGATGAATGATCATTTATACTGAGGAGAGGGGAGGCCCTGAGTTCTCAGCTCAGGATCTTAGAGTGGCTTTGAATCCATATGAGCCCTTCCAATACTAACATCCCATTAAGTGATGACTCAGTGGTATTATATAAAGACAAGTGAGTATGACTTCTGCCATATCATGTATTCAACTACCCTTTATTAAAGATCAGTCTGCCTTGGGTGGGAGGATGGCCTTGTTTTTGTGGTTGCATCATTGAGGAGCAACTAAAGAAACTTGTTCCACCGAATATAATTTAGTAAATGTCGTTGGAAAAAGATCTGTACGAAGAGTCAAATTTAGAACTTAGACTTAGTGGTCTTTGCTAACTTGTGTTATTCTGGCCAAGTTACATGGGTTCTCTGAGTTCTCACTTCATTTCATTTTAAAGTAGGATTATTACCTATCAACTAAGGAGGATACCAATTAGATCTCTCAGTCAAATTACCTATAATCTAATGAGACTCAAATTGGTTATTATACATCCAAATGCTTTAAAAATTACTAATAGCTATGAAGCAAATGAAAGTTGATATATATGTACTAAATACAAGCTAGGTGCTTGTAGAATATGAAGACATACGTCATAGTCTCTCAAATCAAGGACCTTACGATTTAGTTATAAAGAATTGGTATAGGGCACCTGGGTGGCTCAGTTATTAAGCAACTGCCTTCGGCTCAGGTCATGATCCTGGAGTCCCTGGATCGAGTCCCGCATCGGGCTCCTTCCTCAGCGGGGAGTCTACTTCTTCATCTGACCTCTTCCTCTCTTTCATTCTCTCTCTCTCTCAAATAAATAAATAAATAAAATCTTAAAAAAAAAAGAAATGGTATAAACACTTAAAAGGTTGAAAAGATAAATAATATCAAAACACTAGAGATCTCATGCAGTAGTCATGATTAATTTCCAAATAAATGACTCTGACAGCTGTCATAGGAGCTCAAAGGAAAACAAAAAAATCAATGGGTGATATGTACACTGTTTTGGGGAATATACTGAGAAATGATTCAGTAGGCTCTAGAAAGAGAAAGACATTGATAAATCAAGGACAACCCAGAATGGATACAAAGGCACTGTTCTCCCATGATTCAGATGTAGAAGCCCTCGGGTGGGACCCTAATCCAATAAAACTGTTCTGCTTATAAAAAGATACCAGATCCTCTCTCTCTCTCTCTCTCTCTCTCTGATGCAATGTGAAGGCAGCTGTCTGTAAGTCAGAGTTCTCACCAGAAACTGACCCCTGTCAGAACCTTAACCTCGGACTTTCTAGCTTCCAGAACTGTGAGAAAATAGACGTCTGTTGTTTAAGGAACCCAGTCCATTGTATTTTGTTATGGCGGGCCTGAGCGAAGACAGCAGGAATCATGTAAATAAAAGAGAGGAGGAAGAGATGTAAAATACTCTTAAAAAGTTTTTTTTTTAATTGACATTTTGACCAGAAAGTAGATAACATTGGAGTTTAATGTTTAGAAAACTATAGAGTGAAAAGGATGGAGGATAAACCAGGGTCAGGTTAAAAATGACTTTGAATGCCACTAAGAAGTTAAAACTTTATCTTGTAGCAAATGTGAATACATCTTAAGTTTCTGAACAGGAGACAATATTTGGTAATAAAATAGCACTTTAACAAGAATGATCTTCTAGGAATGAGAAAGGTGAATTTCACAGAGCAGAGAGACAAGGTATAAGGTTGGCGTAATAATTCTTTTAGAGTTTGGTGCTAGGGGTGCCTGGGTGGCTGAGTGGGTTAGGGCCTCTGCCTTCAGCTCGGGTCGTGATCTCAGGGTCCTGGGATCGGGCCCCGCATCGGGCTCTCTGCTTAGCGGGGAGCCTGCTTCCCCCTCTCTCTCTGCCTACTTGTGATCTCTCTCTCTCTCTCTCTGTCAAATAAGTAAAGAAAATCTTTAAAAAAATAGTTCTCAGGATAACATTCTTTTTTAAAAAAAAAAGAGTTTTGTGCTAGACAAAAACCAATTTTCAGTCTTTCTCCAAAGTAAGCTTTCTAACTCGTCACTTCCCTGGGGCTGCCAAGAAACTCAGCAAATGCAGCAATTCTATTGTATTTATTTGTTTCTCTCTCTCTTTTTTAAAGATTTATTCATGTATTTGAGAGAGAGCATGCGCGCATGAGCACCTGCGGGTGGAGGGAGGGACAGACAGAAAGGGAGAGAGAAACCTAAGTAGACTCCACTCCAAGCCTGGAGCCCCGAGATCACAACCTGAGGAGAAACCTAGAGTTGGGAGGCTTAACTGACCGCACCACCCAGGTGCCCCTCATTTATGTGTTTCTCTGACTCCGGTACATCACTTACCTGTTTTTTAATAGTTCTAATTATTAATTCAACAAACATGTCTTAAAACCTACTAAATGTCAAGCACTCTTCTAGGGGAACAAAACAGCAATACAAAACAAAGATTCCCTGCCCCTTTGAGCTTGATTCTAACAAAGAGAGACAGACAACAATCAAAAGGAAGCTATATCACATATCAGAGGTTATACTGTATCGAGTATATATAGCATATGATTCTATTATATGCCTCTAATATGTATTAGAGTCCTTTTTCATAAGTTCTCAGGGGAAAAAAAAGAAAAATCAGAGTAAGATAAGGGAGATTGGGTAGTATCAGGAAAATGGATGGCAGTTCAGTGGTCAGGGCAGGACTTACTGAAAAGGTGACATCTAAGCAGAGACTTGTACCTGTATCTCATATTGTAAATCAATAGTAACATTCTTGTCAAAAGAGAGTTCAAAATAATATATAAAAGGATAATTTCAGTGGCCAAGCATGCAACGATAAAAGCCTACACAAGTGTTCTTGTGGTGGTGAAAAGAGATCAACAGAAGGGAAATTGTTGAATAATTGACAGCTGAATGACTAACACCCTTTGCTTTTACTCTCCATATTCAGAAAGGTGGCTGAGGTTCTAGACTTTGAGGAATGAGAGACTTACAGCTTCATTAACAAAGGTAAGGCTTTCAGTGAATGATGGTAATGTACTTGTGAAATCTATGAAACCAACCCAAAAGAACAGAAAGAGAGAGAGAGAGAGAGAGAGAGAAGGAGGAGGAGGAGGAGGAGGAGGATGAGGAGGACAAAAAGAAAAAAATAAAGAAAAAGAATTAAGAGAAAATTCTATTCGTAGCAAGGGTGGAAAAACTCTACTTCCCTAAACCATATTCTATGAAGAATATCTGCCAAACATTCTGAAATTCAAAACAATTGAGGAAGGCTGCCGAAAGCCAAGATAAATGAATATCTTCACATCTTGAATGAAGCATAAAATTCTCTAAAAATAAGTGAGAATCCTAAGGGAGTGTGGGTGGACTGAAGGAATAAACATCCCTGTGGGATGTAGGTTTCTTTGAAATCTGGGCTTCTACATGAGAGCAGTCTGGATTTGCAGTGAAGTTAGGAAAAAATAGGAAATACTAGCTCCTGATCAAAGTCAATAGAACATAAGTAAAATAAATTCAAAAGATAAGTAGATTATCTAGCAAAAGGTAAATAAGATGCTTAATTTTGAGCAACCTGCTTGGATAATCTGTTCACTTTAGGACAAATGTGCTTCCAAGACATATCATAAAAAAAATATGGTGATGATGAAACACATCTCATTTAAAATTGCTGACAGCCACAGATTACTTCTGCTACTCCGTAAATCATTCCTGAACAAACAATAGAAATAGAACTACAGTCATTCAAAAATGAATAATAGGACTTCCACTTCTAGCCAATGTGGGATAACAGGGACCAGATTTACCATCCCAAGTAAAAAAAAAAAAAAAAACAATAATACCGTGGACAAAATATATGACATACTGGAATTCAGTATGTTAGACATCAGGCAATAAAAATGCTCACTTAGAGTCAGGAAACAAATAAGGAAAAACCTACAATTGTTCCAATTTACTACCTGGAGAATGTTTCTAGTTTCCAGACAATGGCACAGGAAGGGAGAACCCAGGCAGGATTTGCTCATTTCTCTGAACTGAGGAGACAGGTCTGGGGTGTGAGAGGTTGTGGAAGCCTGAGTTCACAGGGAAGAAGACAGAGACAGAAAATTGGAAAGAGAAAATTCCAGAGAATTCCAGAGCATTTCCTCCAAATCATCAACTGAGTACTGATCACCACATGCATGTGAAGAAACTATACAAAATTAATAAAAAGAACTGCTCAAGAGGATTAGGGGGACAATACTTGGAGCTCTGACATGGCTTAGAACATTTTCTGTAACTACCAGTCAGAGTACCAAACCTTATAATTCACTGTATTAGGTAGACAAAAGGACTTTACCTGGATAGTAGTGCAAAATTAACACAAAACTGACTGCACTATTGTTCTGTTTACTAAAGCTTAAAAGCAAGACTTGAAAAGATCAACTTATTTCCCAGTAACTTAACTATGCCCCAGGACAAAGTTTTGGAATATTTACAGGGATACAAATCAGATTCAAGTCACATTAAATACAAATGTCAAAAGAACTGATTTAAAAGTACTAGATTGAAGAATGGACAAAAAGCATGTTCCAACTATAAGCTCCTTATAAGGGAGCATTTAAAATGTAAATAGGTTAAAGGTAAAAGTTGGAAAAAGGTTTATCGTGCTGACATTAATTTGAAAAATCCTGGTGAGGTTATATTAATATCAGACAAAGTCACTTCTGGAGAGAATAAAATCACCAGTGATAAAGAGGGACACTTCCTAATGACAAAGCGGTTAATTCATCTAGGGAACATAATGGTAAGTGTCGATGGATTTAATTAATAACAGCTCCATAATGCATCAAGTTAAAAAAAAAAGTGGGGAGTTTTCAGTCAATATTTTTGACTGCTTTTTTAGCCCTGCCCACTTTCTCTTCTTCTGGGACTTAGATGATCTGTTAGATTTTTTTTTTCTTAATTTTTTGTTATAGTGTTGTTGGTCCTGGAGGCATTGTTCAATAATTTTTCCATTTTTTTCTCCTTGTCCAGATAGGCTAATTTCTAGTTCATTTTCCAGTTTACAGATTCTTTCTTTTCTTTCTTTCTTTTTTTTAAGATTTTATTTATTTGTTTGACAGAGAGCACAAGTAGGCAGAGCAGCAGGCAGAGGGAGAGGGAGAAGCAGCCTCTTCGCGGAGCAGGGAGCCCGATGTGGGACTCGATCCCAGGACCCTGAGATCATGACCTAAGCCGGAGGCAGATGCTTAACTGACTGAGCCACCCAGGCGCCCCTATAGATTCTTTCCTTTGTTGTCTCCATCCGGCTTTTGAGCCCATTCACTGATATTTTTTTTTTTAAATTTTAGCTACGGTATTTTTCAATTCGAAGCTTTCCATTGGATTGATCCTACAATTATAGAAAGTTACACATATTTTTGCTGCACACTCATGCACGTTATTGCAAATACTTCTGACATAGTGACTCTCCCAGTGTGATCCCAGATTAAAAGAGACAGTCTCAGGGCTCCTACATGAGAGCAGTCTGGATTTGCAGTGAAGTTAGGAAAAAATAGGAAATACTAGCTCCTGATCAAAGTCAATAGAACATAAGTAAAATAAATTCAAAAGATAAGTAGCTTATCTCAGACTGTCCTTGTCGGACAGTCACCCTGAGGCCCCACCCCAGACCTATGCGGCCAGGAGTCCTGAGGTTGGAACCCACCGATCTTGCTTTAACAAGCCCTCTAGTGATTACGATCTAAGCTAAAGCTTGAGTCCATTCTTCTCAGAACGTGATTTCTAATATTTCCTTCCTCCTCCTCCCGACCCATGTGCACATGCGCGTGTGTGCGCGTACACGCCAGGCTTCTGCAGGACCTTGAGTGATGTCCACCTTACTGCCAGCCAGAACGCCAGGCCTAGGTCCACGTAGGAAGCTTTTTAATGAGACAATAAAATGGTTTGGCTGACACATAATGAGTAATGACAATTAAGAGAGCTTTTATTCCTCACTCACCTACACTATTAGTCATGCTCATAGCTCACGCTACGAACGATATGTTCAGGTAATGAACAATACTGAGATTTTTGAAGGGGCTGAATGAAAATCACCCTTCCTCCTCTAAACTGCTTCCTGCTCCCAAGTTCCGTGTGACTTGAGAAATCTGACAAGAGCATGCGCAGATGAAGCACCAAAGTCAACTGACAAGAGACCTTGCCTATTGAGAGCAAAAATGCATGTGTTCATACCTACCCTCCTGTATAGACCTTGGAAATGCCCACCCAAGTCAAAGTTACGATACATGGAGTGTGCCCGCTACTCAGCTCTTTGCCTCCCACCAGACCTGATGAGGAAGAAGGAGAAAAGAATCCCAGGGTCCATGCCGAGGATTGTTGCTAGTTCAGCTCCTCCCATGTGAGAAGCATAAGCTATGGCTCACCTCCTTGGTAATAGCTTTTCACACCACAGATTGGAGTAAAGAGCAGCGTTGGGGGGTGGAGAGGAATCCCAGAGCCTTTAGGAACCCAAAATAGCCTGGTAAGTGATAATAGTTGCTGACATTTACTAATAGCTTATTATGAATAAACTACTCTTCTTTGTGGCTTATATACATAACCTTTGGGATACTTATTTTTTTTAACTATCCATTAGGTAAATGTATGGTTAAACCCATTTTGCAGACAGGGAGACTGATACTAGGAAGTTAGAAATCCTTCCTGCATTGAGATGAAAGTAGAGCTATTTTTTTTTATTTTTTAAAGATTTTATTTATTTATTTGATAGACAGAGAAAGTGAGAGAGAACATGAGAGGAGAGAAGGTTAGAGGAAGAAGCAAACTCCCAGTGGAGCTGGGACTCGATCCTGGAACTCAAGGATCATGACCTGAGCCAAAGGCAGTTGCTCAACCAACTGAGCCACCCAGGCGCCCGGAAGTAGAGCTATTAAAGAGAATCCAGTAGCTGCTGTTTTTATAGCCAGCTGAGTGTTATAAATCAGCTCACATCAACCATGGAAAGCAAATGATCAAAATGAGTTTCTTATTAAGGGCGGGTGGCAGTTTGAAAAATCTAATGAAACTTGATAGAGAGAGGCTCGTGGGTGGCTCAGAAGGTTAGGCATCTGGCTTTGGCTCAGGTCCTGATCTCCAGGTCCTGGGATCCAGCCCCACATCAGGCTCCTGGCTAGCTCAGTGGGGAGCCTGCTTCTCCTTCTCCCTCTGCCTCACCCCTGCTTGTGTGCTCGCGCTCTCTCTCAAATGAATAAATAAAATCTTAAAAAACAAACACAAAAACAAAAAACAAACTCAGTAGAGAAAACATTAGAAGCTGGAAACAGAGTTGCATAAGCTTTTATTTTACTTAGAATATCTTATTTCTCTTGGATATTCTTTCACTCTTCTTCTCCCTACTAAGTTACCTTAGTAGTTACGGGTATATATATTTTCTAGTTTTGTTTCTGTTGTCAGTCCACAAGTAATCTGTGAAAAGACTGAGAGCTCTGTGTGAGAGAGCTTTTGTATTTCCTCACTTTTGTATTTCCAGTCTCCAGAATATACTCACTAATGTCGTTTTGAGGTGTTAACATTTTATATGAAAATAAGAGCTTCTTACAGAGTTTCTCTTCATAGGTAGCCCCAGAAATAATTGTTTTCTCTGATGAGCCTAATCCAGCCACTATATACTGAAGATTCTAGCTAGAATCAGTGCTAAGGTCCTTCTGTTATAATTAATTGAACACAATGTCTGAGGCCTCAAACGTGCCTAACCTTCAATTCCCTTTATTGCCCTTGCTTTATTGCTTCTAGAACAACTATCTCTACATGCTCTCCCGCTGGGAGTGCTCTCACATAATTTAGCTCTCCCTTCCCAGAACTCCAAGTGCTGAAAACTGGAAATGATCTTGTCTGGGGCATGTGAATATATGTGCTCATGAGAAATCAACCGAGCTGGGAATATCCACTCAGGCCATAACTAAATCCACCGTGTGCTAAGAAAAACAGGCTCCATGGTAGGGTGAAGCCTGCATATGCTAACAGAGCCATTGTTTTGCCGAATTTCTGATTCTTATCCAAGCAAACCCACTCTGTTCTAATATATTATGTTGTCATAAGAAATGTGCAGCATTACAATCTGGTTCATCTCTAAGTGTCTTTAGGGTATTCTTTGTTTCTCTGTCAATTCCTTGGCTTTTTCCTAGAAGTCAGATGGATATAAATATCCAAAGCAGAACTCCTTGGGAAATGCCTCCATGACCAGACTTGTGGGAAAGTTCAGGACCAGATGGTATTAAGGAAATTATGGTAATTTCCCTCAGATGCCCTTTAAACCAGACCAGCCTCCTGGAATACAAGAGGGATGGGATTTGTGTCCTAGCGCTCTTAAAGCTAGGTCTGTGCCTCTCGTTTTAGAAACACTGTGTGTGTGTGTGTGTGTGTGTGTGTGTTTCTGGTACTCAGGAAGCACAATTACTTCAGCACAGAATCTCTCCTCTTGGCTTCTACCTGCTGTCATCCAATGAGATATATACATAAATATACATATACATATATATATATATATAGTGATTATGTAACTTATTTCTGAAAGGTCCTGTGTTGCATTTCTAAAAGCTCAGTTATGTAGGGTCTTAAAAGAAACTTTTTTATGGGATGTCTTTGCTACAATGCCAGACGGAGACTTCTTTTTTAGGCAAGTAAGTTTAAGTATTGCTTGGCCCATTGACCCCTTCCCTGGCAAGGGCAATATTACAATGAACTTTCTTTTATCCCAGTAGGAACATGGAAGTGTTGTTTTCTTACCAGAACTTAGTCGTGGAAGACTTATTCACAGATGCACGTGGAGCACTTTTGATCATGCAAAGAAGTTCGTCTCATGTCCCTTAGCCTCTTAAAAAGGCAACAAACTTGCTACCCTGGGCAAGTGCAGTTACCTGATGTGATTCTCAGGTAAAAAGAAAGGAAATTCAAAAGCGGCCTGGTCTTTTACAGATCTACCTGAACAGGTCAGGAGAAAAGATCCACGAATAACCCAAGAAACCCAGGGTTGGGTTCTCAGATGAGTGTGTCTGTGAATTCTTCACCAACTCTTTTGTTGTTCAACAGCCAACTCTGGCTCCACCAGCTCCACATCTACATATCTGCCCCTACTTGCTCCTTCCGTACAGCCAATTGGTTAGAAAATTCTAATTAACTCTTTAATAGAGCCTTTCCCTTTGCACTTGACCAGTCACCACCTTGGTCCCTGCCTTCTAACCTGTCTTCTGAGCTGTTTCCACAGCCTGCTTCCTACCAGCCCTGATCCAAGTTCCTTTTTCAGGGAATTGCCAGTAACTTCTGTCAAGCCAAACAAAACAAAACAAAACCAAAAAAACCAAACAAACTAACCATGTTACTTCTGTAAGAAACACTCCTAGAAGCTTGCTGTCAATGTCTGTTGTGCATCATCTCAAATGGAAAAGCCTGTGTATCCCTAGAAACAAAAGCACGTGCCCAGAAAGTCTGCGACTCAAAGCCAGGGATGCTTCCTGGGATGTCCATTCTGCCAAAATTCAGCACCTATACATGACCTGCCTCTTGCGCCTCAGACACAATAAACGTTACTCAATAAATTATAATCTCAAGTTTTCAAATTAAAAACCGTAACATAAAGTTTTAAGATAAAACAAATGATTTTAGATAAATTTGACTTTTTCACTGAGAAACCCCAGGGTCCATGCTCAGACTCCCTCAAGCACTGAAGTGCACTTCCTTTACTATCAGAAATACTTTGGAAAATCATAAAAACTCCAAGTCCTTCACTGGGACCTCAAAGTTGTTCCAAACAAGACCCTAAATTACATTTTCATTGCCATCTAGCAGCTTTACATGGCTGTGCAGACGTCAGACACACCCAAGACAACATTTGTGCCATAGATGTTAAATATGTTTTATGTGAACTTCACTTTCCCTTTTCCTATCTAACTCACTTTCCTTCTTCAACTTTCATGTGTCGCTTGCATGGGCACTTATTTTAATTCCTTCAATCAAATCTTGCTTACGTTTTTTTTCTCACAGGGAAAAAAAAACTTTATCATGATTTTTCTGAAAATTCATGGCAGGAAAAAACAAGACAGATCTAGAATGGGGGAGAGGGGAAGATCACTGGTGTCCTTTACAGTGTTCCTTTCTAGGTTGTCGTCCTTGTCATTGTCTCTGAACTATTTAAGACTAATCATAATGTGGGCTGCCTGGATGGCACAGTCAGTTAAGCATCTGACTCTTAGTTTAGGCTCAGGTTGTGATCTCAGGAAGGTGATCTCAGGGTCGTGAGATTGAGCCCCATGCCAAGCTCCATACTCAACATGGAGACTGTTGGAGATTCTCTCTTCCTCTCTCTCTGCCTTTCCTGCTCTGCTCTCTCTCTCTCTCTCTCGCTTTCAAAAAAAAAAAAATTTTTTTTAAAAAGACAAAACATAGTGTAAATGATTCCTTTTGGGAACTGCACATAAATTGGGTCCTAGTAGAATGTAATTGACACTTCAAGTGTGGATAAACCAGTTTGCACTGATTTATAGATTTGTTTTAGCATTCTTTTACAGTTGTGTAGTTTTTTGGAAAATTCTGCTCTGAACTGGTTATAACATCTTGCTGAGTCCCTCATTAATGAATTTAATAAAATCTTTTACATGTGTTCATTGTGCATTTTTTGAGAGCCATGCTTTTTTATCTTTTAAAAAACATTATCCTTTAGTATGCATATTACCTTAGTATTATAATCACCACCTGTTCCACTAAATTACAGTTTCCTGAGGAGTGGGATGACATGATAAGAGCTCAGTAAATGTTAAATAAATACAAAGAATAAATGCACTATTTCTGTGCCTTTAGATGTGACCTGAAATAAGAAAAGTCAGTGATTCAGCTGTTTGTCACATTTTTGAAAGTACAGATTTCTCTTAAGAATCTGTTCAAAGTATGGAACTTCTTACCAGAAAAGTGCGCATATGTATGGACAAAGATAATACAATGCATGTCATTTTAGTGGTTTAATGGTATTTCCACCCCCATTCTTCTTCCAAACACTGCGTTAGATGCTGTGTCTTGCCAGCTTTGCAAAGTGAGCCCTGTTTTGAAACCCTCATCCTCAGTTTTATCTCTTCATCATAGAAAAACAGTTCAACAAAAACAAAACAGCAGCTTCTGCCTCACTTTAAAATCAGTGTTACAATAGTCGTGACAACAAACACTATTCATGAGTTCATAGCAGAGAAATTTTTAAACATTCCTATCTTCACCCAGTTCCTCCACAATTGCTTAAGACCAAATGACTAAATCTGATTCAAGTACATGGACAAACATGATACGTGCTGAATATAGAGGTCATAAAAATGTACAAATGCTACAGCTTTTGGAGAGGAATCAAATGACCCAGTGAGAAGGAACATTTGCCCTCTAAAGATGTCTCATTTTTTAAATAACATGCACACTGTTGTGGGAGATGATATTATCTGTTAAAGAAGAAAACAAGAGCCCAGCTAACTTAGAATGCAGACTCTGTTCACTGTTATTGCCTCAATATGATGTTCTTTTTTTTTCAAAAAAAAGATTTTATTTATTTATTTGACAGAGAGAGAGATCACAAGTAGGCAGAGAGGCAGGCAGACAGAGAGGGGGAAGCAGGCTCCCCGCTGAAAAGAGAGCCCGATGTGGGTCTCGATCCCAGAGCCCTGAGATCATGACCTGAGCCAAAGGCAGAGGCTTTAACCCACAGAGCCATGCAGGTGCCCCTGATATTCTTGTTTATAAAGATGCACAGGTCACATTCTGGGGATAGTGTCAACTGATACAATGGAAGAGTTACCAGGAGGTTTTGTTCCTCGTTCTTTTGATTTTCAAAGAGAATACTAGGTCTTTTGGTATAGTAGCATAGACAAGATTCATTTGTTTTGTTGGAAAAGAATTCTGTACTGTTAGCTACGATATAGTGTTACTTTTTATTTCCTTCGATTAAAATAAAATGAACAAATATATATTGAACTTCATCCTGAGCGTGGCACTGTGGTATCATTTTCCTCATTCATTTTTCTTGATCATTTTCATCAAACCTCAACTGTATCTGTGGGCTGAATAGAAGCCATTCAAGGGTAGGGTAAATGCAGTTGCTTTGCTTGGGGAAAACACCCAGGAAACAAACACCATTTTAAAGCATTTTAGAAGAATATATTCAACTCGGAGTGGTTTCATGTACTTGCTACTATGACCCGATAGCAAAATTTATAGCTTTAGAGTTTATTAAATCATGCATTTTTCTTAACTGAGTTTTAATCTGTCCAATCACTTTTCGAGGTCTGATTTAAATTGCTGTGCCCATGTCAATGACTGTATTCAATGACAGAGTACGGAATTAGAGACTATTCACTTCTCAGTGCCTTTTAATACCTAGGGAGCCAATGAAAAGATCTTTCCTTTCTAGATTATTTGCTGAAGTTTTATAACTGAAATATGAATGAGTTAGTAGTACTTCTATTTATACACAACATAGATGATTGGCCTATTAGAAATTTTATTTCTATTTCCTCCTTTTCTCCCAAAATGGTGATGAGTTCCAGCAAAATCAATGAGAGATTTTCCTTTCTAACCTTTGGAGAAAGGAAAGAGGCTGTTGTATATATGTATGTATGTATGTATATATTTTTAGATATCTAGGACACCAGAGATATTCACTTAGGCAGTTAGCTGACTCTCCAAGTTTGGATCAGAGGTCAGTTTCTAATAAAAAGCCCCATGAAACAAATATTATAGTCATTCTTCCTTTGTTCTTTGGTACAAACTATTCCTCATATCCAGCCTTATCCACTTTTGGGGAGGCTGCCTTCCAAGTTAGCCTCTTTCCTCAACACTTAGGGAATTGTTGCAGTGGCCATAGTTATATATTCTTACTAGTTGAATAAGCAACCAACCAATTGCATCGATAACTTATAGTTAATAGTTGAGCATTTTATTGTCACTCTTGACCCTTCGATCTTAAAGTATTCATAGATTTCTAATTTCTGGCTTCGTGTAATTTGTTACATGGGATTCCTTTAGCCTTTACCTATGTTCCCTTTTACATTTATTCTCTTAGCAACTTCTTCCAATCTTCTGTTTTTAACAGAATACCTTATATTTAGGTATTTCAAATATACCTTATACTTAGGGATTCTCAAAACTACAGTGTTATAGACTGAATTGTGTCTCACACCCTCAACCCCAACTTGAAGCTCCAACTCCCAGAACCTGGGAATATAATCATATTTAGAGATAAGGTCTTTAAGGAGGTGATTAAATTAAAATGACCCTGTGACGGTGGGTCTCTAATCCAATGAGACTCATTCTTAAAAATATAAGATGAAATACCCAGGATGCATGGGACAGAAAAAGCAAGGCATGCGAAGACACAGCAAGAACGTGGTCATCTGCAAGCCAAGGAAAAAGCCCTCTCAGAAGAACCCATGCTATGCTGTGGTCTAAAAGCGCGCCGATCCCAAATGCCTATGTTGAAATCCTAACCCCCAAAGTGATGATATCAGGAGGTGGAGCTTCGGATGGGGAGATTTGGTCATGAAAGCCCTTATGAATTTAATTAGTGGCCTCAAAAAAGACACTCCAGGGGTGCCTGGGTGGCTCAGTGGGTTAAAGCCTCTGCCTTTGGCTTGAGTCATGATCTCGGGTCCTGGGATCGAGCCCTGCATCAGGTTCTCTGCTCAGCAGGGAGCCTGCTTTCTCCTCTCCCTCTGCCTGCCTCTCTGTCTGCTTGTGATCTCTCTCTCTCTCTCTGTCAAGTGAATAAATAAAATCTTAAAAAAACAAAAAAAGACACTCCAGAGACCTTGCTTTTTCCTTCTATCACATGAGGAACACAGTAAGAATTCAACAGTCTGCATTCCAGAAGAGGTGTTTATCAGAACCCAAGTATGCTGACACCCTGATGGTGGACTTCCAGCCTCCAGAGCTGTGAGAGATAAATTTCTATTGTCTATAAATCACCTAGTCTGTGGCCTTTAGTTGTAGCATCCTGAAAAAAGACACCACTGACACCCCAACCTTAGCACTTCTTGTCTCTAGGACTGTGAGAAAATAAATTCCTTTTGTTTAAGCCACCCAGTCTGGTATTTTGTTGAAACAACTCCTAGGAAACCAACACTAATGATAAGCTGTGGCTTTCCATTTCTAGAAACCTTCTAATTTTCTTAAATATCTTGGAGTGCAATTTCAGATGATCTATTTTTGCTATTATCTTTTTTTTTTTTTTTTTTGCTATTGTCTTTATCATTGTCTTCTTCTCATTTAGGCTTAAGATTTCTGAGCAACCACTGGGTCACCACCTGTGCAATTCTGACACCATCCACCTGGGTTAACCTGTGGTCAGACTCCACCGGTGAAACCATAAGGTCTCCAGCAAAAGTACCCTCACTTCAAACACCAGCTACATTTTAGGGATCCCATGTTTCATACACTTCTTTCCAACTGCATACAAATTCAGGGGTTCTTAGGACCCTCCCCAGGTTCAATAATTCGCTAGAAAGAGTCAGAGAATTCAGGAAAGTGCCATACTTATGATTACACTTTCACTGTAAATTATATAAATCAGAACCAGCCAAATGAAGAGACTCAAAGAGACTCAAAGTCCAGGAGGGTTCTGAAAGCAGAGCTTCTGTGCTGTCTCATGGAATCAGTTCATGTCACTTTCCTGCAATGTGTTCACCAGCCAGGAAGCTCCACTGGGCTTCATCATCCAGAGTTTTTATTGGAATTTCATTATGTAGGCATGATTGAATCATTGATGTGACTGAACTCAATCTGCAGTCCCAAATCTCTGTTTACCTGGTTGATCTTCCTGGTGAGTCTTTCAAATGCTGAATCATCTCATCTCTTAGCATAAATTCAAGTGTCATCCCAGAAGCTCACAACCACAGAGATACTCCTATTACTTGGGAAATTCCAAGGATTTAGAGATTCCCCTACCAGGAAATAGGAATAAATGCCATTCAAATTCTTTATTATACAACACCAACCTTTGACTTTATTCTTTTTTTGGTGAAACAATACTCAATTAGTTTCCATATCCAATAGTTTTTTAGACAATTCAGCAATTCTTAGATAATATTTCTTATTTCCAAGATAGTTACCCTATTATCTCTTACTTAGATACTGCAGTAGTTTCCAAAATAATTATTTCTTTTGAATTTTATCACTGTCCCTATTCTAAACACCACAGTCACATTAACATTCGAGGCAAATTTTCAATTGTTTCACTATACTTTCAAGCGTTCTCTGCATTTTAAAGATAAATCCATTTTTTTTCAACAAAGCTTTCTTCTATTCAACCCTACCACACATTTCTAGCCTTAACTTGGAAATGAACTACCACCTAATTTCTACAGATGTAGAAATTATAGGCAACCCACTATGGTGTTACTAGAGTGACTTTAGAATCAGATTGTAATTCAACAAGAGAGATTAAATTTATCTACTAGTTGTTTCATCTTAAGTAACTTACCCTCTCTATGCATTGGTTCTATATTTTATAAATGGATAATAACCTCACAGGAACACTTTAGGGGATTAAATGTTTAAAAATTTTAGAATGTCTGGCACATAGGAAAATGTCAACAGCTGGCAGCTACATTTATTTTTATTTTACTCTACCAGGATGCTTTTTCTTTATCCCCACATGGAGGTTTCCTACCCATCGTGCTAGATCCAATTTGAAGATCTCCTCCTTTTTGAAGTTCTTCCTAGTTTTCCCCCCAACCAAATGTGGATTCTTTCATTAAAGTTTCAAAGAGCTCCCAATTCATCTCAGGTAGTTTTCATGATGTTGTGTTTATAGTGCCTTCATTCCTTGTGCTGTCCTCTCACAACGTTGGAACATATGGCCATTGAGGGCAAGGCCCTTCGGCTGTATCTTGAATTTCTCATGGCACTCGGCACAGTCCTCACACTTGAAGATGATTGTTACGCTGAATTCAAAATTTGTGAAAGATGCTTCCCATGACATATATTAACTTAACTATTGGAACGAAAAATCCCAGAAGTACCTTATTCTCTTATGGTAATAACTATTTTTCCTTTTCTTTTTTTTTTTCCTTAATAGTATAAACAAGTGACAATTTTTTATGTGTGAGTCTTTTGCTTTAAATGGTTATGTAGTCATAAAGAAAAGAACTAGTTATTTTTAAAAATCTAGATAGACGACTTTATTTCTAATTTTCAAAATAGTTACTTAATTTGGAGTCTAGTCTGTACACTTACGGATGCAAAAATGAGATTTTGAGAAGTGAAGTAAACTTTCCTAGGTTGTTCAATAAGTGAGTGGTCGAGCCCGATCTCAAATGCAGCCGGTCCATCTGACCCTAAAACCTGTCTCATTTTCAACATTCATTATATTGCCTCTTGGCGAAATTCCTACATGCTTTTGTATAACACATGTAAAAGAAACAGCCCTTAGGCTAAAGGCTCAGTTAAACTTCTAAAAACAAACCAGTCAAGGAGTGAGTGACAAAATAAAAACAGAAATGCGGTAATGCTTCCCAGAGCTCACAGTGGTATTGTGTGGACATGAGTGATTAAATACCTGCATCCTATAAGAAAGGCTGAATTCACTGAGGGAACACAGGACTAATGTCTTGGGCATAGCCTTGGCAGGGGGCCAAGATGCAGGAACTCTAACACAATGGATATATTGATTGAAAACCATCTCCTTCTTGGAAGCACTGAGTTCAGTGAGCATGTAGGAGGGAAACTGGCCTTCTAGGATGGTGATTTGGTAAATATCATTAGTACTGATAACATTTCAAACAAGGTAGTTGGAGTTTGTGACTTGCTGGGCAGGTTATCCTAACTGTGTCTACTTCTCTGGTTATGAGTATATTGAGTCTATGTAATGAAACATCTAGAATTCTTTTTGGGTAGCGTTAGAGAGCCAGTAGGATGTGGCATGTCTACTTCATAATATAGTCTGTTGGAAATTTTATTTATGGTCATACATGGATGAATGAATAATAGACAGTGAAGTAAAGATACCCTTGTGATGTACAATCTCAGAGAGGTGGACGATAATCCTGCTATGAACCTTAGGTACTCCAGGGGGCACCAACAAGTAGCCTGATTTGGTTAAATGCATATAAAAGTCCATCCTGGGACTGCCCATATGGGACTTCTTAAGCAACTGACTCTGAATTCCTTCTGTGATAGCCACAGTCACCCAACAGACATTGAGTTTTCCCTGACACAGCAAATAAAACTCACATCCAATTCTGGTGGTCCTATTTCCAATCCCAGTAACCCCAATGGTATTTTCTCCTGGGCTTATATGAGACATAAAGAAGTTCTCATGCAAAAGACAAACCCATTAGAAACTGCCTCTTCTACTTAACTCAAGTTGAAAAGTTTGTATAGTTAGACAAGTAGTACAGACTGTACCTCTTGACTGTATGTCAAACTGTCCAGAGAATGTGTATTCAACTAATTCTTTCTAGTGAGCAAACAGAAATGTGTTTATATTAGGCACTATGCAGGTGAAGCTAAAACAAACCATTCTTATTCCACTTCACAAATATTATCTTTGCAATATTTGCAATATTATGCCTTGCAATATTTTCATGCAACATTATTATATACATAATAACTACTTTAATGACACAATTTAAATTTATGCACATTTTATATTCTGTAAGAATTTAGTTCTTTTATACCATTCTTATACCATTCAATTTATTCTTTTCTGTACTGTACAGGACTTATTCTGTCTAAATTCCTTCTTTAAATCCTTGGTTAACTCTTTGGTGACTATAGGAAAATATCCTTGCCTTTTAAAATGTATTTGCTTTTAGAGATATGAAATTATTTTTGGATTTCCACTTTTGAGGATGTGATATATAGACAGTTCTTCCATTTGTATATCTCTTAAAGATTACTCCTAAAACCAAGAGAATAGAAATACACATACGCACAACAAGAACAAAATTAAAGAAGTTTGGGGAAGGCTATGGAGGAATATAATTCACTTTATAGCCAAGAGTCAATCCATTAATTTAAGAGCTGACAAATCAGGTAACTAAATTGTGTCTTTTTCATGTCATAAAGCTAAATGCTATATGAGAACAAAGAAAATAACATCAACTATTGTATTGGTAGCAGTGAAAAAAAAGAAAAGAAGACCTGAGAGGAAGTAGGTAGGATATATTAATTTCTTGCAGCCTTACAGTGGAGAGTCAATTGATACTATCCAAATAACATACCAAATATGTTATATTCAATTATACTTACAGAAGTAACTGCTAAGTGTTCTAAAAACAGAAATTATAACATCATCATCAAGTTCACAAAGCATAAATCACGGACACACCTAGAGCAAAGTGACTAAGAAGAGCAGATGGTAAAAAATATGAAAAAAGTATCTTAGGAAATGAAGAGAAAAAAAAAAAAAAAACAGTGGCCACCATTTCCATATCAGGCGAGTAGAATTTAGAGTGAAAATACTGGACAAGACAAATAAAAATACTTATGATAGCAATGGACACAGTCTATAAAGATTTTCTGACTTTCATCAATATCTAACCACCAATCATAACTGGGTGGTTCAGTTGGCTAAGTGTCTGCCTTTCAGCTCAGGTCATGATCTCAAGGTCCTGAAATCGAGGCCCACATCAGGCTCCCTGCTCAGTGGAGGGCCTGCTTCTCCCTTTCCCTCTGCTGGCTGTTCACCCTGCTTCTGCTCTCTGTCAAATAAATAAGATCTTAAATATATATAATATATATTAGCTAATATATATTAATTCATATAATTATTAATATATAAATATATAGTCGTAAACACACATACACAGAAATAGACTGAACACATTAAGATACTAAGAGGAGATTTGCTTCTTGTTTTATAAACCAAATGATGATAGAGATCTAAGTAACATAATAAATTTATGTGCATACATGTAATTCTATCATCTAAAAACAGAGAATGTACCTTCTTTTCACATTTCAAGGAACATTAATACATGTTGACCAAATATTAGGTCACAGAGGTGATCTCAGTAAATTGGAAGAGCTTGGGATAGAGACAACATTCTCTGCTTATACTTCAAATTGACTGAGGTCCCATATTAATTGAAATGTAGAAAAAAAATACCCTACCAAGTAAATAGCTCATATCAAAGATATAAAAGAAACTAAAATTGTACATACATAGAAAAAAACATAATGAAAACAAATCAGAACTATGTGTGCTCTATAAAGAAAAGCCTTAAGTAATCACATTAATAAATAAGATAAAAAGTCAATAGATCAAGCATGTGATTAAAGTGGTTTGAAACATGATGAAAAATAAAAACCAAGAAGTATAAAGAAAAAATTAAAGAACACATTAATGAATAAGAAAACAGGGGGCGCCTGGGTGGCTCAGTTGGTTGAGCGACTGCCTTCGGCTCAGGTCATGATCCTGGAGTCCTGGGATCGAGTTCCACATTGGGCTCCCTGCTCTGAGAGGAGCCTGCTTCTCCCTCTGGCCTCTCCCCTTTCATTCTCTCTTTCTCTCTCTGTCTCAATTAAATAAAATAAATCTTTAAAAAAACGAATAAGAAAACAGAAAAATGGTAGGAATAATTCAACTAAGAGTCAATTCTTTGAAAAATAATTAACCATGTAAAGGGAATGTTATTAGTTAATCAAGGTAAAAGGAGACAAGTATAAAAATAAATGTAAGAAGAGAAAATAACCATAGACGCAGAAGAATTAAAGGAATTATGAATGAAAACTTTGCTTAACTTGAAGGAAATAAATTTGAAAACCATGATAAAATAGATCATTTTCTAAGAAAATGTTATAGATTAAAACTGACCAAATGACCAGTTTTCCAAAGTGGAAGTTGATGTGGGAAACAAAGGCAAAAGAGAAAAAATAAATTTCCCTACTGCTTACAGCCCATGGACAAAGTCTGTGAAACAGGCAGAGTGACATTCCTCTAGGAACTCAGCTGCCTTGATGTTAATACTTTGCTAAGGGCAAAAGGCAATCAGCTTAACATTATCCCAACTCCCCAAGATCCTGTAAGTCTACTTTACCATAAAAATTCCTTTGGAAACTTCCTTTATCTTTGCCCCCCAAGATACATGTCAGCAGTCATTCTCCAAGCATGTGGCCCACCAATATACATCCAACGGGTCTCATGACTAGGGTTTTATCAGACAGTAATAAATGACATTTCCCTAACAATAGCTAGCCCCCTTGAAGTCCTGGAAACCTTGTTTTCAAAATTCCATAGGCTTGCGCTATTCCTAACCCTCTCCCAACTTGAAAGTACATAACCAGTCACCGGTCATGACCCCAGTGCAGCTTTTTCTGCCCATGGGTCTTATCTCAGTGCTATAATAAAATCACTTTTTTGCACCGAAGATGTCTCAAGAATTCTTCCTTGGCCATTGGCTCTGAACCCCAACATTTCTGCATCAGAAATGTTTGCAAAAAGGTCTTACTCATCTCCCCTAAAGCATCAGAATCATGGTTTGCTAAAAGGGATATATCAAACCTATAAATGACAGAAGAGAAACAGCTATTTAAACTATGACAGAAGGGCGCCTGGGTGGCTCAGTTGGTTGAGCAACTGCCTTCGGCTCAGGTCATGATCCTTGAGTTCTGGGATCGAGTCCCGCATCAGGCTCCCAGCTCCATGGGGAGTCTGCTTCTTCCTCTGACCTTCTCTCCTCTTGTGCTCTCTCTCACTTTCTCTGTCTCTCAAGTGGATAAATAAAATCTTTAAAAAAAAATTAAAATAAATTAAAATAAATAAATAAATAAATAAATAAAATAAACTATGACAGAAGACAGACAAGTACAGCTTTCAATCCTTTTTGTGAAACCAGTGTAATGTTGACCATAAAATTCAAAAAGGTAGCACATAGAAAATATTTGTGGATATTAACCTAATAATCTGAAATATTTGCAAAGAGAATAGTAGCATCTGTCCAAGAGAGGTTCATATACACATTTTTACCATGGCTTAATATTGAGAAATCTATTAATATGATCATCTCCGTAAATGCTAAAAAGGCATTTTTCCACTTTTATATTTATACTTGACTTAAAAAAAAGGTCTCAAAGTAAAACAGGAATAGAGACAAACTAATATGGAATGTATACTTTATCTCAACCCAAAGACGTCTTTCCCTGATAATTAAGCATAGGACAAGAATTTCACTATCACCACTATGATGTAACATTATTTTGAAAGTAGTATCTGATATAACTCACAAGAAAGAAAAGAGAGGAAAAACTGGAAAGGAGATAAGAACTCTCATTGTTTGCAAATAACGCAGCATGATACCTTCAAAACCACATATCCGAAACATTATTCAAATTAAAGAATTCAATAAAGTTTCTGAGTACAAAATTAACATATAAATCAATAGTTTTCTTATGTATGAATAATGGACAGTGGAAAAGATGATGCAAGAAAAATCTGATTATTTTTTCAATCTTATTCTTAATAGCAACTCAATGTATAAAATGCCTGGAAATAAGCTTAAGAACAAATAAGGAATATCTGAATAAATTTAAACCTCCCAAAACTCTTTAAGTGTATCCAATTTACACAAAGAAGATTAAATATATAAAGAGATATACCATTTTCAAATAGGAAGAACCAAAATGACAAACAAATTTCTTTTCTAAATTGATCTATAAAAGAAATGCAATATCAATGAAAAAATAAAAGGCATTGTGTGTGTATATTTGTGTTTTTTTTAATTAATTGTTCATGCACCACACCCAGTGCTCCATGCAATACGTGCCCTCCTCAATACCCACCACCAGGCTCACCCAATCCCCCCCGCCTCCCCTCCAAAACCCTCAGTTTGTTGCTCAGAGTCCACAGTCTCTCATGGTTCATCTCCCAATTTCCCCTCATTCACCCTTCTTTTCCTTCTCACAATGCCTTCTATGTTTTTCCTTATGCTCCACATGTAAGTGAGACCATAAGATAATTGACTCTTTCTGCTTGTTTTATTTCACTCCATATAATCTCTTCCAGTCCCGTCCATGTTGATACAAAAGTTGGGTATTCAGCCTTTCTGATGGAGGCATAATATTCCATTGTATATATGTACCATATCTTTTTTATCCTTTCATCTGTTGAAGGGCATCTTGGTTCTTTCCACAGTTTGGCGATTGTGGCCATTGCTGCTATGAACTTTGGGGTACATGTGGCCCTTCTTGAACGTTGGGGTACATGTGGCCCTTCTTGGGGTACATGTGGCCCTGCACCTGCTTCTTTGGGGTAAATACGCAGTAGTGCAGTTGCAGGGTCATATGGTTCTGTGTGTCTTTTTATATGAGTTTGTATAAATATATGTGCGTGTGTGTATATATTTATATGTATATTTATATATTACATACTTATAATATATATTTTATACAGAGTGGGAAGACCTCTCAACATATGACTTAGAAAACCGAAGTCACAGGGGCGCTGGGTGGCTCAGTCAATTAAGCAGCTGACTTTGCTCAGGTCATGATCTCTTATCATCTCCCGGTCCTGGGATTGAGCTTGGCCTCCAGCTCCCTGCTCAGCATCTGCTTGTCCTTCTGCTCCCCCGCTTATACATTCTCTCTCTCTCTCTCAAATAAATAAAATCTTAAAACAAAAAAAAAAAACAAAAAAACAGAAGGCATAAGATCAATAAATTTTGCCCTGAAGTGAAAAATCAAATTACAAATGGCCAAGTCAGAAGAATATCTGCTACACATAAAGCAATAAAATGACCACTTTTCATTTATAAAAATGCTCTATGAATCAGTGCTTTAAAAACCAACAAGTGAATGGAAAAAAATGATAAAGAGCAAGAGAAGGTGATGGGGAGACGAGTAGGCAAACTTTACTACAACAGTAAGTAGCAAATTATATAGTGTATACTAAATGACAGGATATTGTAAATATTATGTAATTTATAGTACAATGAATAAAAGGAAAAAAGCCAGGTAGGCCGTGTTGACTGAAAGACATAAGTGCCCCAGGAAAAACTGCAATATTATAGGTTATTTTAGGGCAACTTTCATTGAAGAGGTAAAATGGGAACAAAGATTTGCAGAGGATGAGAATTAGCTAAGCAGATAGCTGGGGGAAGCAGACCAGCCAGAACAAAGTTTCGAAAGCATGACCTTTCCTGGCCTGCACTGAAGATGAAAAAAGGCCAGGGCCGTGCAAGGGAGAGAGCAAGGGAGGGAACAGGGAGACCTGAGGGACACCGGAAGTGGAAGGGCCATGTGACATAATGGGGGCGGGGCCTGGGAGTAAACCCTGGGAGGTAGCTTTAGGCTGAGGGAACTAGATACTCAAGGGGAGGTTTGCAGAAGCAAAGTGATGTGGTGGACCTAGGTTCTCATTGGTTTGCTCTGCAGTGAGGTTTCAAATTGATTGTAGGGAAGGAAATACAGAAGCAGAAAATACAAATGACACTAAAACTCAAATTTAAAGAACTATAAATTAAACAATAGTCCTAAACCCTTGGCATTCATTAGATAAGCAAACATATACATTTTTTAAATGGTAAATGGCTATGGCCAAATTGTAGGGAACACATCTTTTTTTCTGGTGCAAGTTACATTGGTTTGACAGCAACTGTCAAGAAAAAAAAAAGCGCTACAATTCCCCATCTATGAATTTATCCTACAGGTTTAGCAGAATATGTCTGAAATTATGTATATTTATATATTATATATTTATGTATATTTATATACGCACATACACACACACATACGCATATACATACATTCATGTTTTTGAATGTCTAAAAACATTCAAAAAGTCCATGAGTGTAAGACTGGTTAAATAAATTTCAAAAATATTATTTTACAGTTTAAGAAATTATGATTACTGATGTATTTGCACTTATTTCTACAAGTTTTGTTTTTTTGCATGTGCATCTTTGCACACTTTTTCTTTGCTGCTGCCTCTTTTTTTTTTTTTTTTCCTGTTTTCCTTTTCTCTATTAGGTTAATCTGGTTATCTGGTTTTCTTTATTATTTCCCCCACCCCATGAGTTTGGAAGTTATCCATTCTACTTCTGTCATTTCAGTGGTTTCCTTTAAAATCTCCATCAATCTAATGCTCTTTAGCCCACCCCTACATGCAGGTATTTGAGAACACACGAAAGTAATCGTTAGGCTTCCCTTTTTTTTTTTTTTTTTTGGTTGTTAGAATTTCAAAGATGTTTATGAACTAAATCAGACTGGCCATTTCTCGGGGCACTAATTTTCCTTTGTTGCATATGTGGATTTGACCTCATGTTTTCTCATGTGGTTGTGAATCTAGATTGTAAGCTAATCTTTTGTCGATGTTGCTTTTTTCCCTGGGTGATGCCTATGTTCTCAGAGGCAGTGTTTCTTTGGATTCTGCCCGTGTCTCTGTGTTTCACTTGTCTCAGACAGATTTTATGTTCATATTGGGTCTTAGGGTTCTAGCACCATACAGGCTGAATGCGTTTAAACTGCTCTATTACACATGGAACTGGCTCGGATTCAATTTCATGCTGGTGTCTTTTTCCTTCCTCACTCACGGTCCCAGTTGGATGGCAAGATTCCTTTGCTGCTGTCCTAGGCTGGTGTATGAATAAGGAAATCTTTTGAGGCCCGACCTATATGGAGAGTTCCCTGCATCAGTTCCCTGTCCAAGACTGGTGGGTCTGGGGAGACAAAACCCCAACCACAGCCCATACAAGGTATCTCCTTCCAATACAGCTCTAGACTATATCAGAATCTCACATACACTATGGATAGTAATCCTTTGTTTCTGATGTTTAAAAACCTTAATGTGCTGATACTTTGTCAAAAATTCTTTTTTTTTTAGCAGTTATAATATACCAGTTGTTCCATTATTTTCCCCAACTTTGGGGTTCACATTTTCCTGATGGTTGCATATGTGGTCTCTTCCTGATGATGGTACAATTCCTTCTGTTGCTAATAATTTTTTTTTTTTTTTAAGCAGGCTCCATGCCCAACACAGAGCTTGAACTCATGACCAAGAGTCAGATGCTCCACCAGCTGAGCCACCCATGCACCCCTAATAATTTTTTTTTTAACATGAACTCATCTTTGGTGTACTTAACTTATTGTGGGACTGACATGTACTGAGTCGCTGAAGCATTTCTACATACTTTCTGCGTTCTTCCTGGGCCCTAAGGTCAAACCAGTTATTATGTGATCTCCCCCATTTTAGTCACCTAAGCCCTAGCATAGTATAAATCCACACCTTGCTCTTGAGTATGTTTTTGACTAAGTTCTTTAATTTCCCTCTGTACCTCTCAGCAGTTCCTAAAAATACCAAATTCCTTAGGCAGTAGACAGAATTTTCTAGTCCCAGTTTCATGGAAAGTACGTTCCTTTAAGCTTGCCAGTTTTCCTCAGGGCGCCCTGTAATCTATCCTATCCCCTTTTTCACAGTCTTGAGATCTTCTCTCTTGTTTCAGCTTAGGTCCTAAAACCCTACTCCTCAAAGGCCTTTACCCAGGTCCACTTCCTCTGTGGCTATAGCCCTTGGTTTGCAGTCTTCATCTTTGTCGTAAAGAGATTTTTCTTTCCTTCCTTTGACCTTGACCATATATTTAAAATTATTTTCTTTTTCTATTTTATCCAACATTTTCTGTGTGTTTGGAAGGGATGCCACCTAGATGATATCTATCTTCCACAGTATCTGGAAATCAATCACTGAGATAAAGATCTTTCAAGAAATGGAAGTGCTAACACTTAGTCTTTCTTAAAACAGAAATGTGAGTATGTTTTCCTGAAATCTGATTTTTATTTTATTTTTTAATTTTTTTTAAAGATTTTATTTATTTATTTGCAAGAGAGAGAGAGAATAGGAGAGAAAGAGCACGAGAGCGGCGAGGTCAAAGGGAGAAGGAGACTACCCACAGAGCAGGGAGCCCAATGTGGGACTTGATCCCGGGACTCCAGGATCATGAGCTTAGCCAAAGGCAGTTGCTTAGCCTACTGAGCCACGCAGGTGCCCCTGAAGTCTGATTTTTTAATCACAAAACCAAACAAAAAGCAAGAAGAACATTTAAGAGAGAGGAACACAGGAATAAATACAAACTGAAAAAGCCAATGTTCTTGCCTAGATTATAGCACAAGATAGACTATGAAATCATTCATGAACAGTAAAAATGTATGAACCAAAAGAAAAAAATTTATTTAGCACCTACTACATGCCAAGTTCCTGTATTAATCCTACTAAGCTCAGAATGTTTAAATAACTTGAAAAATGTCATAGATCCAACAGATATTTGTGCTGAGATTCAACACCAGGCATAACTAGTTGTTTATTCTCAAGCTTGGGAATCCACAGATGTATTCTGAGAATCCAACAACATATGAATTATAAATACTGTAATAAGAATTCACATCTGAAAGCCATTTTCATGGAATCAACCTTTTCTTAAGTCAGTGTTGCTGTAACTGGGGTCTGAGGAGCTTTGATAGTAGAAAGAAATGACCCAGACATGCTCAGGGATAGGGCAGAAATAATCTTTCCCCTTAAAATGAGTCTCTACTTTATTCAAGTTTTCAGGGATAAAGTCAGTGTGACAAGTTTTTAATGGGCTTTTTGTTTTATGTTCCCTGAGTTTTTTGTTTTTTGGGGTTTTTTTAAATAGTTATCTT
This sequence comes from Nasua narica, assembly GCA_028533885.1. NCBI lineage: Eukaryota > Metazoa > Chordata > Mammalia > Carnivora > Procyonidae > Nasua > Nasua narica. The sequence continues at coordinate 112,128,282 of CM052798.1, forward strand.
GTTGGTGTTATAGTAGGTTGAAATGGATTTTTTCACATCTCTTTCCAGATAGGAAGGGAGATCAGTGTCCACAGCGACTGGCTGGCTTATTTACAGAAACTCTCAGGAAGGTTCGGTGCTTGGTCCAACTCTGGGCCCGTGGGATCTGGGGAGGACAGCCCAGAGGCTGTCCTGCCTCAGCTGCCTCTTCATGGCGGACCTTCTTGCTCTGCAAAACTTGCCATCCTTGTGCTGTCCACCCTCTCCCCCAAGATCCAGCATGTAGATTTCTTAAGGCTCGGAGACAGGCAAAATTTGTCAGTACTTAAGTATTTAATCTAATCTTTTATCTAAACTAAATTTTTCCTTTGTAATCTTTCTTTCTGTCTGGTTTCCTTTTCATGTTGTTGCCATTAGTACGATAACTTGCCTCTCCACCCAGTTTTTTTCAACAATGAAGATATTGATAAGATTGGGGGGAGGTGTTTAAAAGGAAATAACTAAGATAACCGAGGGCGTGGACTTATTTGTGTGCGAAAACTGATCCGGGAAGGAGTCTGGTCATCTAATACTCTTACAACCTCTCTGCTCTGCGGTAGAGAAGGGGGTGCTTAAGCAATTCGGAAAGGCAGTTTTACTTTTGTAGTTGTTTTTGAGGATTTGTAGATGTTTAGACAGAGATCAAATATCTGTGATTTTCAAAATGCTGTAACTTACATTTGCAATCCTTTTGTTTCTGTTAGTTCTTTTTCAAAAGCATGAGCTTTTCTGAAACATGGAAGAAATGGGCCTTCTTGTGACCCTGGGACACGTATGCCTGCCAGTAAGTTTATGATAATGAGCATCTGTGTACACTGTGGCTAGGAATGACAGACGCACACAGGTCTGAAGACCTCCTAGCCCACAGTTTTAGTCTGTGGGCCAACTGGACTGCAGCCTTTCCAACTCTTTTGGAGTGAATAGGAAAAACAAGGCACCAGGCCCTGATCCCACTGGCTTGTCCAAAAGATAATCCAAATGACTTGGCTACGTAAGACCCGGAGCTTACAAAATGTCCAAATACAGTTTCACTTAATTACCACAACGATTACGTCATGCAGACTCTCCTTTGTCATGTCGACTCTCATCTAAAAATAGAAAACCGAAACTTCAGGAGATGGGTGTCTTAGGTCACCATAGAAGTATGTAGCAAAACTGAAACCAAACACAGGTCTTCTAAATCCAAATTCAACTTTCAACTGCAAAGGAAAAAAGGAAAATGCTGAATTTCCTCTTGTTAGAAATTAAGGCTGCCGAAGCCGGTTGTGGAGCATAGGGACTGAGCAAAGATTCTCGGTTGAGGGAGGTAAGTCTTGCAGAAAGGGTACTCCGTCTTCTCCTGTCTGCGCCCCGTGCCTTATACTGGCATAGAGGGCTGCATCTATCAGAGAAAAGGGTGCCTATTTCTTCTCAACATGTGCCCTCTGCTCTCCCAGCCATGACCCCAGAGATATTTTTTTCATAAAGAGGTTTTTTTTTTTTTTTTTCCTCATCAGAGAAGCTGCATAGACTAGAATACACCCTGGTTAGAAGTCTTTTAAAAAATTCTACCTGAGTGGAAACTTCGAGGGTAGGTAGAGCCGCTAACACATAGCACATGCCAACTTGTCAGTGATGTGATCATTCTACAGGCTGAACTTAATGTCACAAATTCAGTGCATTTGCTTTTTGTTTCAAGTGAAGGAATATTTCTTGAGGCTGAAGCTATGTCTAGACAAGGGTTCCCAGATAATTGTTCTCCCATCACCCCATTTTGCCCTTTTCTTTTCTTTAGTCCATGAGGCTGCGTGGCTCTTCGAATTTTTCCACTGGTTAGGAATACTTAATTGGGACTTTTTACTCCCTTCTTGGTAATCCAAGATCCATATTTCCCTATGTACCAGGATCTACTTACCCAATTTACTAATTATATAACAAATCCATGTAAAGGATCTGACATAAGAACCAAGTAAGATGTTATCATTCCCATAGTTGAATCATTTTGGATAGTGCTAATTCCTAAAAGTTAAGACTTAAGAAAATGAATCTCTGATGTGGAAATATTATTATATATGGGTGTAGTAAGCAGCTTTCTAAAAATAGTTCCCAATGATTCCTGTCTCTGGTATTCTCACCATAGTGTGATCTCCCTTTGAGTGTGGATTAGACCTACTGAGTTAGTTTATAAAAGACTGTGGCTTTTCTCTCTGGCTCAGTTTGGGCGCTTGTCCTGATGGAAAGGACCACTTGCCAAGGAACAGAAGGCTGCCTCTGGCCAATAGTCAGTGAAGAACTGAAACCCTCAGTCCAGCATCCGACACAGAACTGAATCCAACCAATACCTCATGAGTGAACTTGGAAGCTGATCTTTTCCCCTATCAAGCCTTGAGATCAACTACAGACCTATCCAAGGCTTTGACCACAGTTTTTTGAGGAACCCTAAAGTAGAGGACTTAGCTAAGCCATGCCTGGATTTTTGACCTAACAAGTTGTGAGATAATAAAATACATCTGCTGCTACGTTTCAAAGTAATTTGTTTATAACAATGGATAACTAATCCAGAGGGTGCATAGAGAATAGTCTGATAAGTGGAGTTTTTCTGGCATCCTATCATTTAGAAAGAAACTACCTCAGGGACAGACAGCCAAATTCTTCATTCAAATTAGGAAATTTCAGATAGCTCTCCTGAGGTATATCTGAAATTGGAATTTAAACTACAGCAGATTCTTGGTGATTTTATCAATATTAGTTGGAATAAGACTGTTACTTTAGAATTCCAAATGAAAGTTCAGATTATGCCTCAGAGAAGGAAGATAAAATGTATAGAAAGAATGAAGAACTAACCATGTGTTAATGGAAAAATCACTTAATCTTTTAAAAGCTTTGTTATCTTATGTTACAAAAGGGAGCAACTGGACTAGAAGATCTCTACAGCCCCTTCTAGGTTTAAATGCTATGGACAAATCTTGACTGCTTCTAGAGTCACCGCCCACACCCTCCACAAAAAAAGAAAAAAGGAAAGAAAGAAAGAAAGAAAGAAAGAAAGAAAGAAAGAAAGAAAAGAAAACAAGCTTATACTAAAGACCTAATTTTCTGTTCAGTATTTCCCTATGGATCTTTTATTACCCTTGGGAATCCTGAGTCTTCCCTGGAATAACAGAATACTAATATAAAAATCCACAAATTGGATAAATGAGATATTAGATGACCAAACCCAGATCATTCTAGAGAGGGAGTTACTTCTAATAAGACCTGGAAAAAATCACACACAGGAGAAAATCAGGTGCAGGGGCATAAAAAGGATGTATGGCAAAGGAACAAGAGAAAACTTTTTGGGCAACGGATACAAGTATTTTGTATTTTGATTGTGGTGTATGTATCCGTCAAAACTCTTTGAATTATACATTTTAAATGGATATCATTTATTGAACATAAATTATACTTCAACGAAGTTTATTAAAAAATGGCCCACAGGTAGGACAAGAGGAGAAAACAATCACAAGCTGAAAGGTCAGTGGTTGAGTGGGATTTCAAATGAAAGTCCTCATTCAACAGGCAGTAAGACTGAAATGGATTTGGTTTGAGCGTTGGAAAATGCTACTCAACTTTCAGATTTAAGACCGAGGTTTTTCTTTACCTCGCAAATGTCTTTATGTGTAATTATATTCCACAGGTCTCGGTTCTTCTACTACTTTTTTACCAAGAAACTTTCTACTTAAGAGCCTACACGTGAGAGGCTCCAGACCCTGTAAAGTGCTGTAGTTTTGGGTTTACTCTTTCTCACGTTAACAGTGAGAGACACAATAAAGCTATCAGGAAAGATGGGGAATTTTCCAAGTACTTACAATCTTTATGTTTGAGACAGGAAGACAAATAGCCAACCTATCATAAAAGGTTGAGTAAGAGAAGCGAGATATTAACATCTAAGTCTTTTGAAACTTATCTAGAGGATTGGATCAGTAAGTGAGTGTACAACCTGCACCATTGGCCAGGCAGAGTGTTGGGTTCTGAATCCAGAGATGATCCAGACATAGATCACGAGCCAATAGAAGTTCTGTTTGCATCTTTATTACATGAGGAAACATCAGTTTGCCTTCCAAGAATTCAATTCATCTGAGCCACAACAACTGAATATTTTGAACAGAATCAACCCTTAAGCCTTAGTTTGGGGGAGGAGGAAAGAGCCTTGTGCATATTTTAGTTCCAGTTTCTGTTTATCATCTCACTGTCCTTCTCCCATCAAACAAGTCTGGCTTCTTGGAAAATCAACCCGATTTAAAACCTGGTTCGATGTGAATGGTATTTAGGCAGGAATAGCCTGTCTCAAAATAACAGCTTTTGTACAAATAGAGCAATAGGGACAGGTAATATTTTATCACTGCTTCTGGTTCACACTTAGTTCATAAAACTACTTGCTGAGAGAGCCAGCTTCTTAAGTCACTGGGATTCAATGGTGCCACTCAGGGCGATCTTGAAAAGAGTAGGGTTGAATTAATTAGGCAATGGAAAACCTTGCTGGGAATAATGGGGTTCCTATGTGCATTTGGATGGTTTTGATAGGCAGTCCTTGCCAGAGAACAGGAGATCCAATGTAAGCCAGGAGGTGCTGGGAGTCCTGGCCATACAAAGCAAGCATGATCATTGTTTTTCTAACCTGGAACTTTATAAGTTTTAATCAGTCAGTGGTTTAATGAGTTCTGGGTATGTTTTTGGCACTGAGAGGCTGATGCAGATGACAACAGAATTATAAGATATGCTTCTTGCTAAGAATAGTCTTACGTGATTGTAATAATGTGCAGGAAATGTAAGCATTTTAAGCTGTAAATATAAATATAAGTGCCTTCTTAGTTGCCCAGTGAGTGTTAAGACTGTTAAAGTGTTCCGAGAGCCGAGGGAAAGTTGAGATCGTTTAGGTCTTCTTCCTAGGCTAAGAATACAATGATCAAACTCTACCAGAGGTTGGGGGCCACTAAGAGGTATTTTTTCACCCTCTTTCCTTTAGACAAAACGGGTCTCCCCCGACCTATAATGTATTTATGTCCAAGTCCCAAGTGTTCCCTGGTTAGCTATAAAAAATGCTGTCAAACTGATCGTTCCTCCAACTAAAGAGAGGAAAATGTAGAATACTTTGCATAAGTAGACATGATGTGAAGGTGATCTCTTGTGAAAGAAAATACTTAATGGGTAGCTGGTGGATTTGTTAGGAGTGTTCATGACGTCCGTAAATAATTTTGATGCCTGACGCATGACATTTGAAAGTTTCGGGACTTTTATGATGATATTCTCTTCAATATTCTTGCCACTATGTTATCCCTTGCTATATCTCAGAAAATGTAGATTTTTGAAAATGTGAGAAGTGTTTTTTCTTCAGGAACCCCAGTTATCACTTGTAGCATTTTATGTGAGGCTTCTCTGGGAGGTGGAGCTCATCCCATTTTTCTCTTTTTCTCCCTTCCTGAGATCAGGTGGCCATTCTTATTAAAGATAGGATCCCCTCAGCTGGCCTTTCCAGGACCTTTAAAAAGCACCTGCTAGGAGTGCCTGGGTGGCTCAATGGGTTAAGCTCAGGCTGGCTTTGGCTCAGGTCATGATCTCAGGGTCCTGGGATCAAGCCCCGCATTGGGCTCTCTGCTCAATGAGAAGCCTGCTTCCTCCTCTCTCCCTGCCAGTCTCTCTGCCTACTTGTGACCTCTCTCTCTCTGTCAAGTAAATAAATAAATAAAATCTTTTTTAAAAAGCACCCATTATGCTTCTCCTCCCTCTTTGAACCTTCCCTAAGTGCAGTGAAATTTTGTCTCAGAATTTTTCCTTGAAAACATAATCTTTAGGGGTAAACACTGAGTAGTGCAATTGCAGGGTCATAGGGTAGCTGTATATTTAATTTCCTGAGGAATCTCCATACTGTTTTCCAAAGTGGCTGCACCAACTTGCATCCCCACCAACAGTGGAGGAGGGTTCCCCT
>CM052798.1:112134740-112346220 GCA_028533885.1 Nasua narica
CCGAGCCTGGTGGTGGGTATTGAGAAGGGCATGTACTGTATGGAACACTGGGTGTGGTGCATGAACAATCAATCTTGTAACACTGAAAAATTAAAATAAACATATTTGGGGAGAAAAAAAAAGAAAATATAATCTTTATACCCATTGTCTTTTAAAAGCCATCCCTTTGAAACCCATGCTATTGGACTCTACTCCCTTTCCCTGTTTCCCCTGTCTGAGGGTATTTGTCCATGTCTTTGTCTCCACACTCTGGTCACCCTGTGTGACTCAGCTTCCACACGGACGACCCACACAGGACCCTCAGTCTTTGTCTCTTCACTTCGCCATGTTCGCCAAAGGCTCCCAGTCACACGTAGGCATGTAACTGCTCCACAGCAAAACCTTGTGTAGAGCTCCTTTGTTTACCTGTCCCGTGACTAACTTTCTATGAGGATATTTAGATCTTCAGCTAAGAAGCCTCCTTTCTTCCAAATCCTTTAGCCTTCCCATTTCTCCACTTCTTTCTTTCTCCAGGAAAGAACCCATTGTCCATCATTTCAGCAAACTTTTTCAACACAGTAGTCCCTCTAATCTATGGTTTCAGTTACCTGGAGTCAACCATCATCTGGAAAGAGATGAGCCTCTTTCTGATACTTTGTCAGGTCAGTGGTAGCCTCACACCAGGTCTCGATGCCTACGTCATTCCCTTCATTTCATTGGGCAGGCATTTCATCATCTCACATCATCACAGGAAGGGGGAGTAGAGTACAATAAGATATTTTGAAAGAGAGAGAGAGAGAGATGACATTCATATAACTTTTATTACAGTACATTTTCATAATTATTCTATTTTTGTTATTTGTTATTGTTGTATTATTGTTACTCTCTTACTATGCATTACGTATAAGCTAAACTTAATCATAGGTATGTATGTATAGAAGAAAACATAATATATATAGATAGGGTTTAGTAATGTCTGTTTCCAATATCCAATAGAGGTCTTGGAATGTATCCCTGCAGATAAAGGGGGGCTACTGTACTCCAATTTCCTTGGTCTTCAGGCTTTTGGTCATTCGTGTTTAATTTAAGGTTGGATTTTTGTGAGTGTAACTTTGTGATTTCAGTGTGCTGTGCATGAAGAAAATGTCTGGTTGTTAAGACCTCAATATACATTTGTTGACACTATTCTTCTTGACAGCAAAGAGAAAACCTCAGGAGTCAAACTCCTATATTTTTCTGTTAAATGACCCTCTAACTGAGATGGCTTTGCAATTTTATGCCATAGACCTCTTTGGCAGGCTGGTGAAAACTACAAGTGTCTTCTCAGAATAAGTTGCTAAGTTCCCAAAATAAAATATCTACGACTACAAAATGAAACAAGTTACACTGAAATGAAATTATCAAAACATTAACAAGCACCTTTGAGATATGGTACTCTATGGGCTTTTTATCAACATATGAAATTCCCAGAGGTCGTGTGAGGTCAAATAATTCCTAAGTGTATTTCAAAAGGTCTGCAACACTATATTAATAACAACAATGGCAATAATAAAAATAATAACAGCAACAACAACAAACCATTGCTAACGGTAGGATGATGTGTTGCCTACATTCAAGTTCATGAAACCTCCTAATCTCCTCCATGGACTTCCAGTCTCCACCCCTCAATCCCCCCGATCCCAGCTACAAATGCTGAGGATCTAAGTTAAGGGCCACTACCATAACTAGGGCTAAGTTTGACCCTTCAAATCAGTATCAGATCAAAACGACCTAAGTGTAGAAATGAAGAGAGGTCTGCAAACTCAGCCAACTAACAGTTTCAGGGTGGCTGTGTCCAATGGATCAATGTTGAGGACTTAACCGTTTCTTTCTCCCCCCAAACAGAAAACATATGGTAAGTGAATGGTGAAAGGGGGATAGCCACTGCTAACATGTTCTGTAAGGAATTCAGAAGTCAGAACTGGAAGTCTTAGTAATGTTAGTAGCCCAGATATATCTTATACTCAGAAAATATTCATTTGGAACTAAAATGCTCTGTGTTTTGGGCAATGACCACACTACCTGAAGCTTGGTTACAGCTCAACAGATGTTTATTGAAGGTCAGAGATCTAATAATGAAACTTCTTAATAAGTCAAATGAAGAAGAAAAGTAGGGAACAAATAGCCTTAGGAGAAGAATAAAATCTGACTTCATTTGATTCCCTCCAGCCTTGAAAAGAAGCTTGAAAGGGCTTGAAAGGAAGAAGAGAGAAAGCAGTGTAGAGGACCGCTAGACTACAAAATGCCCTACCATTATAATCATAGGAATTTTTAAAGATAACTGATGACAGTTATATTTTCAATACCCAAAAAAAACAAGCTGGAAAAATATGTGCTTGCATGTAAAACTTGTCATAAAAGAACTCTTTCAAAGTTGTGTTAAAAACTGGTTATGATATTTCAAATAACTGAAGACTATCCAGAGAACCTTTTAGTTAATCTTTTAGCTCCTGAAAAGATTTTTGAAGTAAACCCATGTTAAGAAACTTCCAGCTGATTGGCAATAGGTAAAGTACTTTTATATTTACTTCCATCTCAAGGAAAAAAGAATATTTCAAAGTCAGATATTTATTTCCATTGAAATCTAAAGGTGACATACAGTTGCTTGATTCCAGAATGATCTGCTACATAAAAGTGCTTCTGATATTTTATCTTCTGAAAGGAGACACCTGTGTAATGCTGCCATCATTTGTTAAGTGCCACAAAGACAGGGAATGTAAACACATTTCATTTCTACATTAAAGATACTGCTTTACTGGGAATAAAATGAGATGACTTATCAACAACCAATTCCCTTTTAGTAACAAGATACTAAAGACCGTTTCCTAGACTTCAAATCCAAAATCTTTCCCATGAAATACTTGCATTTGGTCAAAAAAAATTTTTTTTGAAGATTTTATTTGTTTATTTTACAGAGAGAGACACAGCGATAGAGGGAACACAAGCAGGGAGAGCAGCAGAAGGAGAGGGAGAAGCAGGCCTCCGGAAGAGCAGGGAGCCCGGTGTGGGACTCGATCCCAGGACCCTGGGATCATGACCTGAGTTGAAGGCAGACGCTTAATGACTGAGCCACTCAGGCGCCCTGGTCAAAATTTTTTTAAAAATTAAAAATCAATCAATCAATCAGGGCACGTATTGCATGGAGCACTGGGTGTGGTGCATGAACAATTAATTTGTAACACTGAAAAAATAAACGTATTTGGGAAAAGATCGATTAATCAACAAAAGAAAGTTGTCTGTTTCTTATGATATCATACCTGTATCTATTCACTTATTAAAGAACTTTTTTTACCACTCTAATAGAAAAACACCCATAGTTACAACCATTTCTCTTGCCTATTTCCTTTACAAATCAAGACAAAGACACTTTACTTACTACTATAAACCTTATCAAGAAAACTACAGTGTCAATACAAAAGAAAGCAGCAGAGTTATATTTTGTTTATAAAACTTGTTCTATATTAGTCACCAGTAAAATGACAGGTTCAACAATAGTAAAAAAAAATTGACATATCTGTAGATGTAGGGCAAGTTGGCATTCTTTTCTCAAAGTAATAGTTTTATAATTTAGTAAGAACTCTATGCTTTACTAATACCCTCTGTGATAATTTAATAAGAACTCTAAGCTTTAATAATATCCTCAGTGAAGGAAAGGATCATGTAGGCTTGCTAGCCTGGTGGGAATTCATAACTTAGAAAATCAAACTGCTTACTTTACTAATTAACTGTCACTAAGGTTAATGTGTTTCCATTAGAAAGCCTCCCAGTTAGAGAGCAGTGCAACCTCTACACAATGCAGAAATGTCTTTGTTGCTTTCTGCTGCAGTGTCAGAAACATTTGTTGTGGGTCCTTCTGGAGAATTTCAGAGCAGCATCACACATGGCCCCTCAGTTTTAGTCTCTAGACTAGACTACACTGTCCTGCAATATGATTTTGAGCATTAGAATAGATTTGGCAACACTGAATGGTTTTCCTTTCTTTCTGAAAGTGTGTGAAGCCTTACAAAGAAAAAGACATATAGGGACTATGAGTACAAATTGAAATCTATGTGTAGTTTCCAATTATTGTAAAGCGTGTTAAAAAATGTTTTCTAGAACACAAAGAGAGTTTCAATCTTTCAATAGATTGAAAGATTTCAGTTTGTAATCTGTCCACAAATACTATAAATCTTAACTTTTAGTGGCAGGAATGTCTGTCTATTTTACTTACACTATTTGTTTTTCTTTGAAAACATTGTGTGTGCCAAAGTATCTGGCTTAGGTCTTGCAGAGCGGGAAAACATAAATGAAACTAGAAAAAGAGCTTGTGGTGATGAATGTTGCAGGGTGTAAATTAAATTCCTAATGACATAACTTGGTGAGTTTTTCCTTTTTCAACAAGTAATCTCGCATGAGGTAAGCTGGATTCCTGTGGAGACTTAGCACATTCAGCAGTTTGCTCATTTGATCTTACCTCCCAATATCAGAGTGGAGATGAGCACTTGGATGTGAGTTTCTCTTATGTCAATATCTAGGTAAAGTTAGCTCATGCCAGCTCCTAATGAAACCTGGCTTCAGATGAGCAGGTGTTGTTCTTTTAATAGAAACAGACCTTTAGGGCGCCTGGGTGGCTCAGTTGGTTAGGCAACTGCCTTCGGCTCAGGTCATGATCCCAGAGTCCCGGGATCGAGTCCCATATCGGACTCCCGACTCTGCGGGAAGTCCGCTTCTCCCTTTGACCTTCTCCCCTCTCATTCTCAGTCTCTCTCTCTCTAATAAATAAATAAAAAAATCTTTAAAAAAAAAAAAGAAAAAAAGAAACAGACCTTTATCTGGAGTTCTTGACAGCAATTTCTCCTCCTAATTTTATTGTGTGCATAACTATGCCTCTTAGTTTTTGTTGTTGTTGTTGTTGTTTTATGTTTTTTGTTTTTTCCACAAAGACATTCAACTCTTCTACTTTTCTCTTCTTGGATCATGTTCTGAGTAATAGTTGTCTGGGCACCAAGGATAAATGGAATAACTCATGCTGCAGTTTTGCTTGGAGGACAATGGCAGTCTCCATAAGACAATTGTGTTTTCAGGTCCAAAATACAAGTCGTCAAAGGATAAGATGATCTACTGAGTGATTTTACTCATAAATCTTCTTTGGTGTCTTTCTTAAGGACCTGGAAGTACCAAATTTCAACTACTCTGTAACTTAAAAAGGAAAAAAAAAGTCAAAACTTTTCTGGTTCTTCAAAATCCAGGTTGAAACATTTTATAAGAACTTTGTAAATATCTATGAACTATGTTTCCAGGCCATTTTTATTTGGGGAAAATGAAGTATCCAAAGCCCGTTTTCTCTAACACGAAATACAGATACTCTCCTTCTTGTCATCAAATACTCACAGAGCCTCATTCCATTGATTTGTTGAGATCAGTCAATAACAGATTCTAGTTCAAAGTTTGATCACTCATAGACCTTATGATTCCTACTTTCTGTTGTATGGTCGCAAACTGTCCCATAACTTAGGCAAGTTACTTGGCAAATGTGTCAAAAAGAGGGCTAAACATTTAGATCACCATTTCTGGAAGAAATAAATGCAGTATGTATCCACTGATAGGTCAGTGAATAGTTTACGCTTCACTTACACAGCCTAACACAGCACACACATAGTTATTGATGTACACACCTTGCTATTCCAAAAAATATTGAAGATAAGCAGTTTATAGTAAACTTAGAGATATAATAAGGTCTAATATGTATAAAAGGAATGAAGTTTAATTAATTTTGCCTTCTTTCCACTAATAGAAAAAATTATATTAAGAAAACTATTGCAACTATATATAAAACTTAATTATAAACTTTTTCCAAGCTAAGACCAAACATAAAACTTACAGTGTTGCATGAATTGCATTGTATGACAAAAGTACAAATAATTTTTAATTAATGTTTCTTTATCAGCACTATGAGCTCATTAAGTGTTTAAACAAATTAGTGACAGAAAAACTTAAAATATATATGAAAATATGTCTATAAGTGAAATAACCTCCCTAGCCTTTTTTTTTCCAAAATAACTTTAAAAACTTGTTCCATAAAGCCATTCTTAATGATATGATTCTGAGAAGATGGATGGAGTATCTACTTTTAGATATCATTTATGTTACATTTATCCTACATGTATCTACTTTTAGAATGATCTTTCAATCTACCACTGAAAACTTTTTACAAGAGTTGTAGTGATTTCTGAGGTCAGAGATAAAAGGTTTTTCTTAAAAAATAAAATATAATAAAAATAAAATAAAAGTTTTTTTTTCCTTTTTTATTATGCCACTTGATTATTTCCCTTGTTTCTGAGGTCATTTCAAAAATAGCATAGATTTCTAGAATAGATTATTATTATTCAGGCAGCATTTGTAAAATGTATACAGATATGTGTATATGGCCACTTCATAAATAGATTCTCTTTGGACACTCCACAATCCTGACCAGGCTAAAAGCACACACCCCCTTAAAGCCGAGCCAGGTACTCTTGGAATTTCATAGACAAGATATGTAGAGCACCTCTTCTCAGAAAGCCTTCTCCTGTAACTACTTTTGGGCTAGATGGAATGCCAACATCCAACTATGTCTTGCCTAATTCTTATTCTTTGATATCTACTCTCTGATCAAATGATATATTCTGCTTTATTTCTTTTTAAATCTCTAGATATCTTAATCTAAGATCAACTATGGGGGACTTACATGGGCAGGACAGCATTAGTACTTAAGTTATTCTGCATCTGTTGTTCTTGTTTTTTTTTTTTTTTTTTGGAGTCCCAATGGGTGACATAGACCCCTTAGTTGTTCATGTACTCCAGACTCTACACTCATGAGTGATCAAAATGGTACCCAGAGTCAACTCGGCAATGAAATAAAACCCCATGATCTCTATTGGGTTGAAATAAAATGCCACATATTAATTTATATTCTATTTTATTATAGTGATTTACTCTAATACAAACAATACTTGAACTAATGTATTAGAAAGAAAAGGTTTGATATCTAACACAGAACTTTGTTAATAGTTACTAATACTTCCTCCTATTAGGCTATTGCACTTTATAATAAAATAATTGATTATGCAGTCATACTTTTGGTCTTGGCATTTCTAAATATTTTCCATTATCACTAGAAATCATGTCCAAGTCTACTTTTATCAGCCATGGATTCTAGGCAAGATTCCCATTATCTCTTAATGGTCTTTCTTATAAAAAATGTATGTCTAAAAAGCTAATTTGACAGCTAACTTAAAGAGGATTATCTGCAGTCCCAAGTAGATTTGGAATATAAAAATCTTGTTAAATGTTTCTGTTTCTCATTAGTCTACATTATATATCAATGTAGTTTAATAGAACAGTCACTTTTTCTTTGTGGAATACAGACTTTGTTCTTTGTGAGAATTAGGACTGAAGTGTTGGAAACATAAACCAGCATTCTCACTGGGCTGCTTTTGCTCAATTGTGACATTATTCTAAGATTTGCCAAAGAAAAAAGTGCAGTAATTGTAGGAAAATTGAGAATTTTTGTCTGGTTCCCAGCTATCTAGGGTAAATCTCAGGATGTCTGTGAGACTGCATCTGTAGTCTCAAAAAAAAAAAAAAAACAATTTTTTTTTGCTTGGGCAGTCCTTAACTTCCAGCTAGACTGTGCTCCTAATAGGAAGGAGAGACCCAATTATCCTGTATGCCCATACAGCTATGTTTAGGATTTGTCCCTGCCTCAAAGGCATCTATCTAACCTGTAAGATTGCTTTTGAGAAATTCTAAGTTCATTTTGAAAATTGGGATATCATTTGAATGGTCACATAAGTCATCCCTCCACCCACATCGGTAGCCTTATAATGGAAGGACAACCTTATATCATTATATCACCATCACATCGCAACATATTTTATCACCAACACATCACAAAGTTTTCCATTTTTACACACTCAATAAACTAGGTGCTGCACAAATGAGGAAGGTTATTTTGAGTGGTGAAAGAATCTAATCAGTCTGCTCAATCTTTCACTCAAAAACATTTCTTACATACTTTCTATAGAGCAGGCTCTGTGCTAGGCACAAGGCACAGAGGGTTGGATAAAACAAATGTGATAATGTCCCTCATGTTGCTTTTCCAGGGCACCCGAAAGGGTGCTATTTAAAATCCAGAGTCTCCCTTTGATCTCGAAGGCCAGCCAGAAACAGTTATCCTTTCTCTCAGTTTGGTTCTCGGTCCTTCTCTGCCCATTGCTCAGACTGAAATACAATCCAGATGTTGTTTAGTGTTGTAAATTTTGAAGGGGAAATAAAGCTTAGCAGAGAATGCAGGAACATTTGTGCTGTACCGTAGAATGCTCTGGAAGCTATTGTGGCAAAATAAGACCTCTGTAAGGTGCTGTTTAAAAGTTGCGTCCTCCTAGCTCCAGTACCAAGGGAAGGCCACGATCAGTTTAGCATGCTTTCAAGCAAGGGTTCATAGAACCAACTTTGCAGACACCCCAGCTCTGGCCAATGTCTCCTTCGCGCTTATTATTTGGCTCTGAACTATTGACTTCGGAATATCCTGAAATCAAGCTTCATGTGTCTTCATTCTCTGGGAAATTGTTTATGACCCTCCAATTCAATTGTTCCATCTGGTTTGTGGACTAAAAAAAAAAAAAAAAAAAGGCCATCAGGAATTCGTTAACCTCTCTTTTTTCTGCAACTGGAAATGCTATAAATGCTGTGGGCATTTTATCTGTTAGACAAGTGTCAAGATTTGGTTGAGTTCATTCGTATTCTCCAGCCTTCGTGTGCTTTCTGGAACTGCTGCTTTACTATGAGCACGGACAATTTGACCAGACACTGCCGATTTCCTGACACCACTTTAATGGAAGTGAAAGCTATGCTGGTTCAGGGTTCAGCTTAGACTACCTAAACTGTACAAAATCACAGAAGTCAATAAGTTCCAATGGCACATTTCCAAACCTTTCAAAATGACATAAACGTAAAGATACAAACAATAACAAGATAGACTAAAGAAAGTATTTTTTTTAATTTTTTTTAATTTTATTTATTTGTTAAAGAGAGAGAGAGAGCACAAGCAGGCAGAGAGGCAGGCACAGGCAGAGGGAGAAGCAGGCTCCCTGCCAAGCAAGGAGCCCGATGAAGGGCTCGATCTCAGGACGCTGGGATCATGACCTGAGCCTAAGGCAGCCGCTTAACCAACTGAGCCACCCAGGCATCCCTAAAGTAAGTATTTTTATGTAGAAATTTTAAATTGTCAGAAGGAAAAACTTAAATTATATCTTGAAATTGAGGGCTAAGTAATTAAGACCGATAGGTACTAAACCCTTAAGGAAAAAATTGTCTTTCAAATGTGAACAAGAAGGAAAATAGGTGTAAGAAGGAGCAGCATTGATGGACTCCAACTAATATCTGTCGTGAGTTTGTAAACGCGTACGATCACAATCCATCATTGTGAGGAGCCTGGGAAGAAAGAAAAAGAACCCGAATGAAGACATTGGTTTTCTTCCTGAAGTGATCACCTGCTGATTACACCATTCTGGAAAAAAAATGAGTAAAAAAAAAAAATCAATTTTGAGTGAATGTGTTGAAGGTAGGGGAAGAGAACAGTCACTGAGGCTAATTGAGAGTGTGAGCTGTGCTTCAGGAAGAAAATCTTCTCAAATTACCTCAGATGTTATTATTATCCAAACCCAAATCAAGACCTTTTTTTTTTTTAATGCAAGAGGAAGTACTTTCAAATAGATTAGTTAATCCCTCTGCCTCAATTTAATTTACAATTGGCAATTATAAGGATTTCGTTAATCAGGTAACAAGGCATATTTATAAAACACATTAATTCATGGGTTACAACAGTAAAATGACTTATTTTAAAGGCAATGTTGACATTTTAGCAAGGAAAAACTAATGCTATTCTATTCCAGGGCTCAGTTTAAAGAAAAAAATCTTCCTGGGACACTATGAGATATTATGTGTTGTGATTACTACAGGTGAAACACAATGAAGATAGCACATCTTTGAAACAATACTATAAGAAAACAATGGAGAACAGGGTGATAAAAGCAATACACTGAGAACTAAAATCTTGTTCATATTCCTGTTGAGAGAAAAGCCACAGGTTCTGTGTTGACATTATTTGTCATTTTAAAATATGCAAGTAGATCATGTGAAAATGATCCATGCAATGAAAACTTGCTAATATGGGCAAGGACTCTGAGGCAATGGTCCCAACATACGATGCCAGACTACCTGGGGCTCTTGATGTCTAAAGGTTCTTGACTTTTCTGGCTCATACCTTTACCTTCTTCCAAAACTGATTTTCCAGTTCACTACTTTTTAACATATTGTCGTGTTTTCCAGTGATAGAGAATTGTGATTAAACAAGGTAGGTAGACAAGAAAGAAAGAAAAAATGGCATCCTAAGAGAAAAAAAAATTGATATGAACAGCCATAAAAGGTAATTTAAGAACTATTTGTAAATAGGTACCAATGGACAATTCACTATGTTTCTATGTCTCTTCTGTCTATTCCAAACACTTTGAAAAAATTTTAATTTAAAGAATGTGGAAATAGAAAAGTCAGAAATAAGCCTTTAGAGCTATTGACTTTTTGCCAGCGGTGCAGAGATAAATCGGTAGCAAAAGAATCTTTTTTTCAAGAAATGGTGGTGAGACAATTGAATACCCATATGCAAGAAGAAGAAGAAAAAGAAGAAGGAGGAGGAGGAGAAGAAGAAGAAGAAGAAGAAGGGTAGGAGGAGAAGGAGGAGAAGAAGAAGAAGAAAGAAAAGAAAAAATTCATTTAGATCCTTACCTCATACCATATACAAATATAAATTCCGAATGTATCATAAACCTAAACGTAAGAGCTAAAACTATAAAACTAAAAAAGTGAGAAAATACGGTAACTTAAATTTAGCAAAGATATTTGTTATGACACCCAAAGCAAATTTCATAAAAGAAAAAAACGGATAAATTAAATTCCATCTGAATGAAATATCTCATCTTTCAAAAGACAATTAGGAAAATGAAAGAGAAGATATACACTTGGATAAGATATTTATAAATAATATATCTGATAAGGGACTTGTACCCAGAATGCAAAAGAACTTTTACAATTCAATAAGAAGATAATTTTAAAATGGTCAAAATATGTTAATAGATATTCACCAAAGAAAATATAGGAAACACTAAGATTAACCACTTGAGAAAATGCTTAATATCATTAGTCACTAGGGAAATGTAAATTAAAACTACAGTAAGATGCCACTTTATACTCATTAGAGTGGCTATAATCCGTAACATTGAAAATACCAAGAGTTGGTGAGAATGTACAGAATCTAGGAACCTCATATATCCCTTCTGGTGGGAACGCAAAATGGCAAAACCTGTTTGGAAAACGCTGGGGCAGTTTCTTTTTCTTTCTTTCTTTCTTTTTTTTTTAAGATTTTATTTATTTATTTGACAGAGAGAGAGAGATCACATGTAGGCAGAGAGGCAGGCAGAGAGAGGAGGGGAAGCGGGCTTCCCGCTGAGCAGAGAGCCTGATGCAGGGCTCGATCCCAGGAGCCTGAGATCATGGGGCTCCATCCCAGGAGCCTGAGATCATGACCTGAGCCAAAGGCAGAAGCTCTAACCCACTGAGCCACCCAGGCGCCCCCACTTGGGTAGTTTCTTATAAGTTATACATGTAGGTACCGTATAACCCAGCGATTCCTGTTGTAGTTGTATACCTGAGAAAAATGAGAACATGGGACCACGAAAGCATATATGTAATTGTTCCTAGCAACATTATTTTTAATAGCCCCAATCTGATTATCAACCAGTGAATGAATATACAAAGTGTGATATATTCATACAATGGAATTTTATTTATTAATGAAGAGGAATGGACTACGCTTACACACAATAACATGGATGAACTTCAAAAACATTATGCTAAGTGAAGAAAGCCAGACACAAAGGAAAACATGGTGTATATTTTGTTTATATGAAATTTCTAGAAAAGGTAAATTCACAGAGACAGAAAAGAGATCAACAGTTGCCTTGTGCTGGTAGTAGGAGTAGGACTGATAGCAAATGGGCATAAAAGAACCCTTTCGGGTGGTGGAAATATTCTATAATTGTATTATGATGGTGGTTGCAAATTTATATAAATTTAATAAAAATCTCCAACATTTATACTTACAATTGGTGAATTTTTTGTTGCATAAATTATACCTAATAAAGATATTAAATTTTTTAAAGGTATGTGAAAGGCAAATCTCCACAAACATAACTATTTTTTTCATGCTCTTAAGAATAAGCAAACAGTAAGCCTACTAGGAATGTAGTGTTTATAGAAAAGAGTGAGTGATTTACTTGTGCCCGTAAAAATTATTTCAAAGTTTAAGTTTGTCATTGTGTCCTCAGTGGACTATTTTCACATAAACTAAGTCCAAGGAACCTTGTCGTTACCCTGGGTTTTTTGTAAATACACACAGTAAATCCAGCAACTTATAAGATGAAGGAGGCTTTTTCCCTTCTTGCTGGGTACCAAGACTACTTGCGTCTGTCAACGTTATCGAAGTGTTATGTGCAAATTATCTGCATATCATTTGTTAAAGCATCTTGAATAAAGACTAGAAAAGAATAAGGGTCATAACTCTCTGTTTTAGAAATAAAATAATAAAATAAAACAAAATCTTAATAATGCTTAAGCACCAAGAGAATTTTTTTTCCTCCTCAGATTTACATTCTTTCTGATTCATTACAATAGAGGAGTTATCAGAGATGTGAAGATGTGAGGAAAGGAGAGATGGGGGCAACACTTTGGATAATGTTCGACAATAAGGAATGAAACTTATAATCTTTAAATTTATCAACTTTTTACATTTTGTGTTTTCAGTTTTTTAGATCTACTTAACATTGGGGGAGCACACTGATTTGGAGTTTCAGATTTTCCAAAGCACTATTTGTGGTCATAACTATTTTCTAAATATAGTGCCTTTTTTAGGAAAGGAAAAAAGAACATTAAGGAAGTGACTTTTATGGACAAATAATATTGTTGTTTTAAGTATTCATATTAAATAGATGCATCTTAAGGGAAACTGGCAGAAACATTGAAAAATAACCGTAATTAATTGTAACTCACCATTCATAACTGTCAGTGTTGAAACTCACAGTAGGAGAGTGGGAGGGGGTATCCAGTGAGTAACAACTTCATAGGTTTTGCACATCTGAGAGATGAGGGGGTCAGATGAACTTTATTGTTGGCAAGCAGATTTTTATAAGAATTGTTGGGTATGCCTATTTTTAACAGTTGTTTTCTATATCATGAAAAGTATTATCCACAATTTAGATGTTTTATATTAGAGAACTCTTTAATACACACTTGTCAAATATATATATATAGTACCCATATTACCTTTCCCTTATCCGTTATGGATTTCTTGACATTGTTGCCTTACTTCGTTGTCTTAATTCAGTAAAACAAATTATATCCATTTTCAAATATCAGGCGATTGTTCAGTCATACCCATCATCAGATGATGCTTTCACTAACTTTTATTTGGTTTTAACTAGCCAAGATCCACTGAAATTCAGTTCAACTCTGTGCTAGTGGAGATTATAAGACAGTGTTTAGAGGGAGAAGGTAAGACACGTTATTTTATGTTTAACGTAGATCTTGCTCCGGTTAAGAAAAAAAAGTGTATTACCACCAGGAAAGCTTTTGTCAGCGTGGAATCCAGTTAAAAATGAAACAAAACAAAAAACAAACAAAACAAAACAAAACAAAACAAAAACAAGGCATAGTTTTCTTAAGAAAATGTTTCACTTTTGAGATACAACCTGATGGAAGTTGTAGGGTTAAAAGGAATAAAGTAAGGGATCATCATTTCTAGAGTCTCCTTCTAAAGGTTCAGAGTAGGGAATGCTGGCATTTGAAAGCTGTGTCTTAAATTAGCAGTTAGTATTTAAAAGCTATGGAAAATACTGACTTTGCCACAGATCCAGTCCCCAGACTGGAGGAAACTAGGTATTATTTCCATGGGAATGTATATAGGCTGAGGATGAAAGCTAAGATGTACAATCCAGCGAGGTTTTTAAAGATTTTATTTATTTATTTTTGATACAGAGAGAATGCACCAGCAAGGGGAGACGCAGAAGGAGAGGGAGAGAAATAGATTCTGTGCTGAGTGGGGAGCTGGACTCGATCTCACAACCCTGAGATCATGACCTGAGCCAAAACCAAGAGTAGACACACACCCAACTGAGCCACCCAGGCACCCCAATCCTGCAGGGTTTTTAATATTATCAGTTTTAGTTGTTTTACGATCGTGTTTAAAATTGACACAAGATTCTGTTTGTAAAGTTATTCTTTATTTCTCTAGAGACTGTTGGGGAAGTGATGATCACCTTCATCAAAGTCATTTTCCTTTTGATTATCATTTTCAATGAAAACTTATGTTAGAATATGAACTTATTGTTGAAGTTGCCATCACAATTACATTATTACCACATGGTTAGAAGGGTATGTCTGTGATAAGCTCATTAAGTAATTAAATCTATTAACTGTTAATAATGACTTTGTCATTTAAATTCCATATTTCTTTTTAGATTCCTAAAATGAGTTCCTTACATCCTAATTTCTCATATAGCTAAAGAGCATATCATGTAAACCTAAGAGTTTCCAAGTTTTCAAAGACATATCTATGCCTTTTCTCTTTTTTTACTAAATCAATTTAATTGACTCTTACTCTCAACATAGGAAGAATTATATTAAGCATAAAACTTGAGAGAAGCTTTGCCTGGTATTCATAATGTGAATAAATTCATCTGTTTTAGATTTTTGTCTATTGCACTCTTCTACTTGTTTCTTATAAATCAGCCTGCAAAAGAACATATTACTTATTTACTTGCACATTAACAAATTAAAAGTTACAAATTACACATAGGTTAGTCCATGCTGTACAGAAGCAATTTTAAATATAATTAAGAAAACGTCGTTTTTGACAAAACTGTTCCCAAACATTCATTGTCGGATTGAAACATTGATCAGAGTTCATGACATCGAAGAAGAAAAGGCAAGACTCAAAAGAAGCATGAGAACAATTTGGGGAAAGTTTATTTCTGAGAAAACATAGTTCCTTTTATTTTCAAAAGCATCTATTGTGTATTGTAGAGGCTTTTGTGACTGAAGATGCAGTAATTAGCGTCAAAGTATATATTTTGTATTGAAATTGGTTACATTTTAAAAACTGGCTTGTGAACAGTATTCATTTTCTCACGCGAAACACTGAAAGGGGACTGAAAGGTCCAAAATTGAATTTCATGCTGCAGCAGTTGGAAAGTCATTTGGTAAAAGGCAAATGGCGAGGTGATACAGGGTATCACAGAGGTTTTCTGGCTCCATGTGAACTTTCTTTTTGGTCTCTAAAACATTAACCAACACAAAGTTGATTGTGGCTGAGCTGCGTATTCTCGTTTAATACTTTATTTATTTATTTTTTTAAAGATTTTATTTATTCATTTAACAGAGAGAGAACACAAGCAGGCAGAGAGTCAGGCAGAGGCAGAGAGAGGAGCAGGCTCCCTGCAGAGCAAGGAGCCCCATGCGGGACTCGATCCCAAGATGCTGGGATCATGACCTGAGCCAAAGGCAGTTGCTTAACCAACTGAGCCACCCAGGCATCCCTCGTTTAATACTTTATTACCTTTTCTAAGCTGAAAGCAAAATACTTGGGCAGTTTATTCAACATTAGACTCTAATGGTCTTAAGTCCAAGGGAAGTTGGTAACTGCTTTGCAAATATTAAAGATAGAAATGGCATTTTGAAAATCTAGATTTTATTCTTTCTAGTTTGTTATGGATCTTGCCCAGAGGTAGACTTTTTAAGAATTATGGAAGCTGTATTTTGTAATTTTGCTAGGTATGTATTTATGAACATAAATTGAAGGAGATGGGACAATAAGACTGTGCTTGCATTTTAGGAGAGAATAAATGAAAATACGTAGTGTCTGTTTTCTTTAGGGTGCAATATGTCATCTAGTGAACAACTTTTAAATATGTCTTGCAATCTATCATCCTCATTCTCCCAGAAAATAAAATTATAGTTGGCTATATCCCAGTGATGTTTTAAACTCACAAATTCACTAAAGATTCTGCCTTCTTGGACTTGACCTAGGCAGATGTTGTTCATAAAAAGAAATTAGAAATAGAAGAAAAGTTTGGGAGAGATGGGTGTTAGAATTGAAAGGAAGGTGTTTTATTTGTCTCAGGATGGAGTACATTACAATTTGGTAATAAAAACACCACCCCCAAATTTTAGCACAACAGAAGTTTCTTTCTCATACACATTATCCACCTAATGTGGGCCGAGAGTTCTACTCATTTTGGTTACTTGGGGACCTAGAATGACAAAAGATTCATCCTGACAAAACTCTTCTTGATAGTGGAAAAAGGGATGTTGGCAAACCCCGACCTGGCCCTTAAAATGTCTACTTAGATTTCACTCGACAAAGCACGTTAGTTGGCCAAGTCTAACTTCAAAGCAGGTAGAGAAGCCCAGTTTTGCTCCATGCCCCGAAAGAGAGTCAGAAATATGTGATGAACAGCGCTAAGGACTCAAACAGCATTATAGATGATACTCAAGGAATGATTTGTTGGAGACCTACTTGATCATATCTTAGACAATCAGTTTTACTCCTAACAACTTACTTCAGTTTCTTCAATTTATTGGAAAAAGAAACACTGTTTTGAATTGGAAAGTCCCCTGTGGTATATACCATTTCCATTTAGTCTTGTCATCAGGCATTATTTTGATTTCTAATTGAAGAGAAGAAAGTGATTCTCAAAGAGATTGGTCTTGCCCTAAATAATATTTTCATAAAATTCTCTGAAATAGGTCCAAAGCACCTACCTCAGTAAGCATGAGAAAGCCCTTTGAACATTCTGCCTTGCACAGATAACTCTTACAGAATATAAATTATTCTCACTATGTTAGGAGTTGTGACTTGTGGCCAGATCTTGATCCTTGAAACTAAACTAAATTACAGCTAACATAACAATTACACTCTTCTCGGTTGTATCTGTTTATTAAATATCACATCATATCCCTATTATAGATCACTGAACACAGCCTATGGGAAATTATTGCTTCATAGCCACACACCTACACTGAGCTCCAAAACATCATCATAATAGTTCAAGGTGTTGACATATGGACATATTTTGATGCTAACTAAAGTTACCATATTTTTCACTCCAATTGTTAGAATACTTTTTTTGATGCCATTTCTATGCCTAGGAGGTAGTTTACAAAATACAATTTGGATGCTAAGAATACAGTAGGTCCCCAATAGAGATTTGAAAATAAATGCAAGGTTTAATTTTCTGAAACATTTTCTTTACTGGAGCAAGCTATACTTGAAAGCATATATGATTATCTCCAAAAGTCCATGACCAATACATATTGCAACATCCGTTTTTCAGCATTGCTAGCAAAGTAAAGTGTAAATAACACTTTTTTTAATAGGTTAGTATTAGAAAGAAATCTGAAGTCAATTCTTCCATACCTTTTCACAGTCATTCTCTAGCATTAAGGTAGGATGCCCTAAATTACCTCTGTTGCTTTAATGTAGGAAGTACTTTTAAAAACTGTTTTTAAAAACCCACAGAAATTGAAGAGAAAGTCCATTTGCTCAAATAAATTTTTTTAAAATCAGAGCTCTAATCAGAAATAAATAAAATATCATTCAATGATATAAGATGGCAGGGTAATTCACTGTTTTTATAGTAGCTTTTTTAAAATCACAGAGCCACCTATATTGGACTACAAGCTGAACAGGAAACACAAATTCCTTTTGATTTGGGTTGTCCAAGGAGTCCCAAGGCTGAGATTTTAAACTTCCCAATAGATTTTTGCTTTCACAGTGGTTGGCAAAATTATTTGCATATACTCCCTGAATTAGTAGTGGATGTTTCCCTTGAAAAATAGAGAAAATAAACATAATAGAAAGTACAAATCACTCATAGACTATTAAAATTTATGTAGGCTCTGAAGTAAAAGTCCCTTTGTCCTCTTGGATCCTAATATTTTGTTCTATGATTATGCATACACACCACACATGGATATGTAACTTTTAAAAAGGGAAAAGGGCGTATTACACTAATTGATTTCTAAGGTCTTTTTGAATATAAAAATCATGTATACTTTTAGTATGTACATCTAAGTTTACCTTACTGGGAAAACTAGTATATCACTGTACAGTTGTTCCCTGATTTACTTAGTCATTCCCATATTGATGGACATTTTTGTGGCTTCTAATTTTGTAGTAGTTCAAATAAAGCTAGAATAAGTATTTTAAATATTGTGAATACTTTTTGAGTGTCTTAATTATAAGAATCAAAATGTCTTCACTAAAAGAAAACGTATTAATTATAGGAATCATGGGACTAATAGGAAGAAACCAAAAAGATAAGAGACAGATAACAAAGTACATATTGCTTCTCTCAGAAGTCATTTTCAGAACATTCTATATGTGATGTTATTGATACTTTGTGATATTACTGCAGTATTACCTGTTTACTAATATCTAATACTGAGGTAGCATCATGTCACTGGCCCTCTGGGTTCCTAAATATGTGTCTTAATTCAAGTTTAATTGAGCACTTTCAAGTGCCATATGGCTCATGACTGTAACAGTGGGAGATGTGGATTAGGTGAGTCTCCCTAATAATAGATCATCAAGGCTACTTGCTAGTCCCACTGTAAAATTTCTGTTTGGTTTTAAACCCAATGAGGAAAAAGGACTCCTGTCCAGATGCTACTTGAGAAAACATAAACTTTACATTTTAGCGTCAATACATAAAGTCAGATGATATGCACTTCACAGTTAATCAACCAAGGTTTATATTGGAGAAACTCAGTTAATTTACATGGTATAAGTGTTTTCTGTATTTTCCATGAAGTTTTCTTTTCCAATAATTTGCAAAACAAAACAAAAGACCAAAACTCAAACTGAAACTTTGCTGCAGAATGGAGATAACTCTTTATACACTTCGATGGATTTCTATGATCAAATCTGGAAAAGACTGGGCTATTTTGAAAAATTACCTAAACAGTTAGACTTTGCCAAAATCCACATTTTATTTTAAATGGATTTTGGAACATTTTAAATTATCTCAAGTTCACCTAATCTTACTTATGGTGACTGTGATGTATAGGATACCTCTAATTTTACCATTTATGGCTTACTTTTTCATGTTTCTTCTACCATTAATTTTATTGTTCAGATCAGATTTCAGGTTGTTGTGATTTTTCCCAAAATACTTAGTCACTTTACATTTGGAAATTGAGATATTAGTTTATTTTTAGTTAACTTTCAAGATTACAGTTGAATTCCTTGCATATGATCATCAGGTAGACACCATGGGGTATAGAAGGAACTTATTAGCTTCTGAGGCATCAGCTTCATAAACAAGGAATTCTACAAAAGCTTCACCTGAGAATTTTGATTTTAGGTCATGGAAATATATGCATTATATTAAACTTTTAATTTTCATTATTTTGGTTTTAATTTCATGGCTAAGAGAATACCATTAAGCAAGTTCATAGCTCATTTATAGGCTTTCAAAAATTCAATATTCTGGTTCTATTTTTGTCTTCCAGAGGGAATCCAAATCCATAGGGACCCAGCTGATGTATTTCTTCCTAAATTAGGTGTATAAATGAACCAATTAAAATAGTCATAATATATAATATTGGCCCATATTCACAACCTGTCAACTTATTAGTGTACTAGTGCAGACATGTCAACAAAAATTCAAAGTCTTAAGCTATCACAAGTCAAGTGACTTAATTATTATGTATTACAGACTTAGATTTGAAATTTAATCCATGATTCAAAGCATCAGTTCACCTGGAGAAAATTAGAAAGCAATCTTGTGGAAAATAATTGCAATTGACTGTCTTTAGATTAATCTTATGCTCTCCTGTTTGCCACTGTCGCTAGACATTCCAATTTTTATTTTTAATCTAGTCTCTTTCATTTATCTGTCTGAACCTTGTAAGTCTTTTGAATAAGACTATTCATACCTTGAATAATCCTATTATGTTTCATGCGGTACCATACAAGGAAAAATATCTATTAATTGACTTAATGCTATGGTATTACCAGGCAGTTTCAAGTGGGCATTATAGTTAAAGTTATGATTTGAAGTCACCCAATGATTTTAAGCCACCCAAGTTTAAGCCCCTTCTCGTTTTTGGAGAATGCCCTGTCTTATGATCTTCTTGGCAGAGGGATATTGAAAATGCCAGATACTAATTGTCCTAGAATCCTTTGCAACTGAAGTACAAGCATATGAACTACGTTTCCTTTAGTCAGACCCCCATGCCTCAGAGACTCTCTGGCAACAGCAATAAGTACTCAGGTGGCCTGAGTACTGGGACATAAGCAGTGACCTTATGGTTGAGCTCCACTGGCCAATGCTAATGGTATTAGTGGTACAAGCTGCAATATTTAATGCTAGTGGTGGTAATAGCAGTGGTATCCTAACTGGGTCAGTTCCAACAAGATTTAAGACATTATTCCTGAGGTGGGAAGCTAAGAGCAACTCTCCAACTCTCCTAATGAGTCTGTAAGCTACTCAATAGTCATTAACAAATTTCTTTTCTGTTTAAATCAGCAAGAAACTTGAATAACTGGTCTTGACCTTCAGAAAACATTTGGAATTGCCATTCTCTATGTGACAGAGGTTGGTAAACTTTTTCTGTAAAGGGTCAAAGAGTAAATATTCTTGGTTTTGTAGGCTATATGATCTCCATTACAACTACCCAACTCTGCCACTGCAGTGAGAACAATAATAAATGAACAAAAATAATGATATAGTAAATAATAATAATAAATAATAATAAATGAACAATAATAAATGGATGAGTGTGATGATGTTCCAATAAAACTTTATTTACAAAAATAGAGAATGGACTGGATTTGGCCTGGAGATTGTAGTTTTTCCACATCTGCTTTATTCTTTTAATGAGATCTTGTAATGGATTGGACTCAATGAATCTGTTGTTCAAACTATGCCATCAGATGCATCCATCTCTATCTTCTTCAACAACATTGAGTAACTCTAACAAATTTGTAACTTCTAATATCTGTGAGACTTAGTTCCAATTTGACATTACTAATGCATAGTCTACTTCTACCTCCCAAAATAAATGTTTAGTTTATGAGTTTAGAAAAAGCAATTTCTATGTTCTATGACAGAGACACAATTTCTAAATGTTTCTTAAAATGTAATTCATCTTTATATAGTAAAACATTAATGCCAATATATTCTTACTCAAAAAGGTTGTTTTGAATTTACTAATAATGCAATAAAAATAGGTGACAATTTTAATTTAATGGGGGTAATATTTCTGTAAGTATATTGGAAGCATGATGTGTGAATGAGCACTGAAAATCATGAGTATATGATATGTAAATTTGAGACACAGATTATTA
Organism: Nasua narica; assembly: GCA_028533885.1. NCBI lineage: Eukaryota > Metazoa > Chordata > Mammalia > Carnivora > Procyonidae > Nasua > Nasua narica. Next base: position 112,156,240 of record CM052798.1, read on the forward strand.
TGTAATTTTAACAGAATCAATTCTGAAACAGAATTTCTAGTACAAATCTATCATGCTTAATCAAATTATATGATTGTTGTAGCTTAAGACTTAAAATATTTATTAACACGTTTGCCCTACATACTTTTGAAAGGTCCTATTATTGGCCAATGCATTTAGAGTGTTTAATCATCTAAGACACCTTGTTAGCGTTCTCTTATGTTTGGTAACTTAAATTACTTAGCAAGTGGGAAGAGGCACTTCGGAAAACACTTCTAAAAGATTTTTTATTGCTTTGGATGAGATTCTTTTTGTTGTTGTTGTTTAAGCAGACTTTGTTCTAATTTAAAAAGAAGACAAATGAGGATGACATTGTAGAAAATTTTCTTCTGATGCTCTTTTATATACATCAGTATCCTTGTTGATCTATCTTACATAACAACATTTAAATGAATAACAACCCTATCAACAAAAGAAGTTATTTACTATCGTTAGGAGACAGTTGTCCATGAGTCTTTCACATTTCTACACTTCTTACAACCACACTGGAGAACAGTACATGACAGCCTTTGTTATCAACGATGTTTGTATAGCAAACAGATTTGTTTACTATTCAATATAATAAAGAAAAATCTCTAAGGGCAAAAGTCAGACAAGCTTATTGTCCATTATAAAAGATTCAGTTTCCCTAAACTTAGGGTTCCTCTCCTATAATATAATCCTTTATATGCACAGGAATCACCAGGCCCTCTTAGCATCATCCAGGAAATTTGGACTCAAGGAAACAGAAAATTGTTGATACTCTGGATATTGAAATTTCTGTGAATTACAAACTGTCTTTTGCATTTGTCTCAGGAATCTCATGTCTTTTCCCAACATCCAAGAAACTGGAAGTCTATCTTTTCAGCTTGCAAGAAGGGTAAAAAATCTTTGAAACAACAAAACTAAGATATTTGATTTTTTAACATATGATTCATGCTTTATTTTTTTAAAGATTTATTTTATTTTATTTAAGATTTTATTTATTTATTTGACAGAGAGAGAGAGATCACAAGTAGGCAGAGAGGCAGGCAGAGAGAGAGGGGGAAGCAGGCTTCCTGCTGAGCAGAGAGCCCAATGCGGGACTCGACCCCAGGACCCTGAGATCATGACCTGAGCGGAAGGCAGAGGCCTCAACCCACCCAGCTACCCAGGCGCCCCTGATTCATGCTTTATTAAAAAATCCTTTAGTTCTTCAATGAAAGCATATTATGTTCAATATTATGTGCTAGATGCTATAAATAGAAAATTGTTTCTACTCTCAGATAAGTGGATATCGAGTGGAGAAATAGACATTGTAATACAAATTTTTAAGTATAAAAAGGAACTTTGAACCATTGAATGCCTAATTCTGTTTGGGTGAGAAAGTTTCACACAGAAGGCTTTTTAATGAAGAGAAGGCAAAGATAAGACATGTAATACGGAAATACATTTTTTTTTTAGAAATTGACAAGCAGGAAAAATTTCCAGGCATTGAAAACAGAATAATGACAGAATTTATTTGTATGGCTGAAGCTATCTACACAGAGAAGTCAACAAGGTCTGCTTGCATTGTATGCCAAGGAAAAGAGTTTTGATTTTATCAGGAGCACCATGGAGAATCATTGAAGGATTTTGATAAGCAGAATGATATGCTTAAGTAACTGTCTTTATTTTTTTATATACCACTTATCAGAAATTGACAAATTATACACTTTTTTATTGTCTACTATCTTAAAATATACATTCCATTGGAGCAGGATCTTTTTGTTATCACTGTTCACAAAGATCCTCAATGCCTAAAATAATACCTAACAGTTTGTATTCTTTTTAGTATTTCTTGAATGAATTAATAAGAGCCACGTGGAATATGGATTATAGATGAAGCAGCATGGGAAAAGAGACATCGTACTCATAGTGTTTATTATAATACCCAGATGTGAGATTATAATGATTTGAACAAACACATTCTTTGTGATAGGAATATAGAAGCAGGTTTGGAGGAGATAATAAATTTATTTTAGCGCGTATCAGGTTTGAGATACCAGTAAGACATCTATGTGGTGCTATCCAGTAAGGAGTTGAATATATGGTTCTTGCACTCTGGTAAGAAATCTAGGCTCAGTATAAACATTAGAGAGTCATAAGTAAATAGGTGCTATGTAAAGCCATGTCCAAGATTAAGATTGGTTACAGAGAGGCCAACTGAGAAGAAAACCAGCTAATAATGTTTTCCTTTAAAGCAAGAGCATCTAAAGGGTGGGATGAAAAATAATCCGAGGATAAGGAACTGGAAAGGTAGAAAACTATGAGAAAATAATCAGGATTAATAAGTAATTGTTTCTTTTTCGGGAATGTATACTCTGTATAAGGCAGAGAATATCTAAATAGATAATCTTTCAATTCTGAGGGAAAATCCTCTGAAAAAATTTTTGTCACATGTTTTACCCTTTGAAAGTGAAAAAGAAGAAATCATTCTGTTTGGGATCTTGGAAGAATATGTGATCTGGTCATGTTAGATTGGCTGTAGAGGAAATGTATTTAGAAGACTCAGCTAGAAATCCAGACAACCAAATTGTCACTTGAGAAAACTTGAGTTCCTATGAGTCAAACTGACAGCAAAGCAATCACTTCGTGAGCCTATTTAAAATCTGAAATATTCTTTCAATGTGTTAGTAAAATTCTATCCTAGCATTTACTGTGAACTTCTTAAATACGGAAGTGTAACAGCCATTCTCTTAGCTTGTTATTCAAATACATTAATCTTGAGAGGGTCAGCTCACTCCAGATAGAAGGACTAAGCAAATGAAAATGGAAGAAGGACCAGAAATGTTTTGGGTGTCAGTTTGTCAAATTCAGTTACTAGATCAAAGGATCTAAAGAGTTTCATGGAGATGTCTTATCAAGGTCTGTCTATATCAGGAGCTCTGAGCAAGACTCTTCTTGAAGACCCAGGGAAAAGTCACTCCTGTTGACACTGGTAATTGGATACTATCTTTTTAGAAATCCCTAGAAAACTTCCTGGTGAATGCATGAAATGTCTTACTCACAAAATCCCTTCTTATCAAAGTTGATTCATCAATATTCCTGTTGACTTTACTTTCATATTTGATTAATATACCATTTACTGATTTGGGGCCTAAAATTTTGTTAAAATCCAATAACTTTTGTTCTGTTTTTCTTAGTGTCTCCACTTTCCCTATCTTTTGTCTATAGTATCTGTTCATTGGCAGTCATCTAAGATTAGACCTCCATCAAGGTCATTTTGGCAAGTGTTTTTCAAAGACAGCTCTACATAAAAAGTGGTAGACATGTAAAATTATTGTTGGCTCTCTGCCATGAGAAAAATATACAGAGTTGTCCACAAATACCAACTCAGACCTCATAATATTTCTGTCAAATGAGGTGTGAAGCAGTCACAGATATACATCAGCTAACAGAGAGTGACTTTGAGTATTTTGTTTTACCAGAAACATAAGAATACTTACGGTTTAAATCATGAAACACTGAATGTTTGAGTCCTTGTATTAACGATATCATTTTTACAAATTGCAAAAGAAGTTTCAAGGTTAGTAGTGGATCTGTGTTACTAATAAAGTATTAACAGCACAGTAACATTTTTACAACTGGAGTATAATGCTTATAATTTCAGTGTTTTAGAAGATAGGAATTGAAAATTATCCCATTCGTCCTATTCAAGCAAAATAGGCCATTTTTGAATATACAGTCTAAGTCATCTTTTGTAAAAATTACACATGGCAATGTTTTTCTTTTCTTTTCTTTTTTCTTCCCAGCTTTATTGAAGTATAACTGATCAACAAAATTGCATATATTTAAAGTATTGACATGATGATTTGGTACATGCATACATTGTGAGATGATTACCACAATCAGGTTAATTAACACATCTATCATCCCACATAGTTACCTTTTCTCTTTCTCTTTTTCTTTTTTTTTTCCGAGGTAAGAATGCTCAAGATTTTCTCTCAGCAAATTCCAATTATATGATACACTATTATTAACTCAAGTCACCATGCACTACGTTATATCTTAGAACTTATCCATCTTACATGTAAAAGTTTGTTTCTTTTGACCAGCATCTCCTCATTTCCCTCACCTCCCAGCCCCTGGCAACCACCATTCTATTCTGTTTCTGTGAGTTTGACTTTTAAAAACATTATTTTTTAAGATTCCATGTACAAGTGAGATCCTCTGTCTCCTTTACTTTGCCTAGCTTAATGCCCTCCAGATTCATCCATGGTCCCTCAATGGCAAGATTTCCTTCTTTCTTGTTGCTGAATAATAAACCATCTGTTCATTCATATCTTCTTTGTCCACTCATCTGTCAGTGGAGAGTTATGTTGTTTACATATATTAGCTATTGTAAAATAGGCTATTTTGAATTGGAAAGTATTTAGTAATTTCAGAAGTATGTCATTGGATTTTTTTTATTGCTGTAGAACTCTGATTTTTCTCCCTAATGTTTGTGCATTTGTCTATAAAAGATTATTGTTATTATTATTGTTATTAATGGGTATTTGTGTTTAAATGTCTTTTTTTAGATTGGAGATTCTTCAACATAAAATTTTAGTTTATACTGGCCCTGTGCCATAGATATAATTCATTTGTAATTACTATACCAATATCTGCCATTTACAAAATATGGGCTTGACGTGTAATACTTCAAAACTGTTTATTTATATGATCTGATGATACTAATTTTTAATTATACTCTGCGATGTCCACTCTGGACGCCCTGGATTTTTCTCTTGTGTTAGTTTAAGAAAGAATTGAGCATGAGGTTTCTTAGAAGATTCTCAGAGACTGGGCCAGCTCTGGAAATGAATCATTTCTGCGCTGTGGAAGATTTTTTAATGGCTTCTACATAAAGTTCAGGTAGGTAGGTTACAGCTCACAGTCTCTAAGAAGCCAGTATAAGCTCTAGTTCCTGCAGAGGCCCCCATAACCAAGCCAGTGGAGTGGAGACTTTCAGGGCCCATAGGGTACCCTGAGGGGGTCACAGCAACTGCTGGATCACCAAAAACTCTCACTCAGTATTTGTCTCTAGACTTCACATAGGACCATGCTTCCTTATTTTGAATCTCTCAATTGCCTCCCTCTTCCTTACAGATGTCTACTTTTAGACCATTTTTAAAGTCCATTTCAAAGGTCATTTTCCTAAGAAACGTGGAGAAAAAGATTGATCAACACTGCCAAGATTTTGACTTCTACTTTAAGCTCACCGAGGTTTCAGAATATCTTTGTGCAGTTTTCCAATGACACCATATAGATTAGAGAGATGTATTTGAAATATTTCGATAGGTGCAGTGAGTATAAATTTTATGTGTAGATTCTAATTCTACTTGATGTATTTCTCGACATCTGTCGCATGTTGGCCCTGGTTATATTTGTTGAATGAATGTAATGTTGACAATTTAGCTGAATAATGCAATGAACCCATTATTGAAATGTGATAGCAGGCAAAACTTTGAACTTTAATTTTATTTTTTTGAACATTAATTTTTAAATGCAACGGATTTTGTACTGTATGAAGGCAGGTGAAGTTGTAAGGAATATATTTAAGACTTTATCATTTCATACAAATCACTGCATCAGTTGTGAGAATGACCATGTCTGCCTCAAAACTAATGAAAATCACAGCAATTATAAAAACATTCTATTTTTATCTAAGTGTTCTTTTTTTTTTTTCTAGAAACAATAAAGCCTGAGAGATTGAGGAAAAACCACATGTAATATACCATGCTGCTTTTTTTTGATTCAAAGTTCTCAATAACAATAATTTGGATTATTTTTTACTATTTATGATTTAATAAATGATATCAAAGTTTATCATCGAAATAATTCTGAATGCCAAGGAGTGATACCAGGCTAATGTGAACAGTATGATCGACTCCATAAATGTTGACTCAATGATGAATAGCTTCAGATTCTTATAAGTGCCAGAAATTAACAACTACTTTAAGGCCCACATCCAACAAAAGTGCTATTCCTGTACTTCTGCTATGTTCTGAAAAGAGAAATGAATGAGATACAGACACCCAAATTCTACAGAGCATTTGAAACTGAGCCCAGGGACAGCTACAGTTAAGAGTTCCGGCTACTAGCATTTGGGTAAAGATATATCAAAATTTAACAAAGAGACTTAGATTCTTTGTGGATCTGAAACAAATGACCCTAAAAATTCACACATGGACTAATTTAAGCAAAGGTTTGTTTGTTTTGTGTTGAAAGACAGGAATCTGAGAAGAGAGGAAGTTTTGGGTCAAATGAGAGAAGCACTTGGGAGTTTCAAAGCTCCAGGATATTGACAAATATATAATACTTCTCTGAGGGGTCTTGTTGGGGCTCAGGAAGTAAATGTGAAAGTTGACATGGTGGTGATAACAAATGCACAAATATACAAGGCAATCTGCTTGATTTTCTGAAGTAGAGACTGTTGGTTAGGAAGAAATGCAATCTATAGTTGAATCTAAACTTTTGCCTATTTAGATAGGATTGTAGAATTACATCTAAAAGTTTTTGAAGAATGATCATATTTTCTAGACTGAATTAATTTTTTGCAATGAACTTCAGTTTTGAGAGAGACTGATACCATTACCCAGTATACATTTAGGGCACAAAATGCATTAAGCTCATTGTAAATGGAGATAAACACAACCGGCAGCTTTGTGTATGTGTGTACTGATGGAATGAGAATACACTTCAGCAGATGGAGGGTGAAACAAAGGGGCACTTGATCTGCAGTTCTAAAGCTTTGAGAATACCTGAAAGCTGAGTTTTCATCTCCCTATCATCGCGAGATTAACCCTTTATGAGTGAGACAAGGTGAACTGGGTGTCCTGACTATCTACATGTAACCCACTACAGTATCTTCTCAAGAACTCCAATGCAGACTCTCCTCCTGGGCCTTAGAATAGAAGGAAAAGGTCCACTTTTCTACCTGCAAACGATATTCTTGGCTTTCTTCTTGTTCTCCAACCAACTCCAACCAATTGTTCTCCAACCAACAATTTAAAGAAAAATGTTCTTAAGCACATATTATCTGATGGAGGATATGGGATGGTACCCCTCCAACCTCAGATAGAAAAGAAATAAATACTGTATAGAAAAGAAATCACTGATAATCACTGAACTTGGAGAAAAGAGTCTCATTCTAGCTTCAAAAGCTGACATACTTTAGAGCCTAAAAATAAGAAATAGAAGATGTTTTAAAATAATTGGAAAGTGATTATGTGTGTCTATTACTTTAGATTCTGGTACATAATAATATATTTACTGATAAGGGGTTTCTTTTAAAAGAGATTTATTTATTTTTAGAGAGGAGAGGGAGCATAAGTCCGAGGGGCAGAAGGAGAGAGAGATTTTCAAGCAGACTCTGGGCTCAGCATGGAGCCAATATGGTGCTCGATCTCATGACCCTGAGGTCACTACCTGAGCCCAAACCAAGAGTCAGAATCAGATGCTTAACTGATTACATCACCTAGGCATCTCTATAAGGGGCTTTTGATATGCAAAAAGATACACATAATTAATGGACAACACTTTGATGCATTTGGAGATAAACTATGTCCCTGAAACCATCCCCACAATCTATGCCATAAAAACCTTTCCACCACCTCCAAAAATTTCCTCCCTCCTTCTTCTTTTATTACTATTTATTACTGTTATTTTATTCTATGGTGAGAACATTTAACATAAGATCTATCCTGTTAGCAAATTTTCAATACTCGTAAGCTCTTATAATTAAACATTTTAAAGAACTGGCTTGCAAAATTCCTGAGGGTTGAGCAACCAGTTCTCTGAAGCCAGTGAGCGGAAGCTCCAGGATGTCCCCGCTCTTCCCTCCCCTCCTGAGTAGATAAGACAGGTTTGAACTCTGACGCTATGCAGAAAGAACCCAGATTCTGTCTGGAGAAAAAGAAAAATCTCCAAAGTGGGAACTTGTACGTTCAGTCACGTGAGCCTCAATTTTAAGGCAGACTGAAATGATTGCTATGACTTCTCCTGGGACCATAGGCAAATGGCGGATCAGAGGAAGCAGGCGGAAGGAGAAACGCTTTACAAAGTTCAGTGCAATGTGGCAACAATACATATGGTTCTCTAAGTTGGTTTGAATTCACTCGAACAAATTATGGAAATGAATAAAAAGTACTTTTATTTGTGGTAGAAATTATGTTTGAAAATGACAAATCCCTGACTGCTGCTAGATCCAGCTCTCCAGTCTGAAAACGAACTCCTATAAATAGCTGAAATCCGAGAACAGAATCAATTTCAGAGTGTTTGTGTATCGGTTATATTTATCTCTGTGTTTCCCTATAATCGTTCAATGTCTAGACACATTTACTTCAGTAAATTAGAATATAAGTTGACTTCTATTTGTGCAACACATGAAATGATATGAATTAGATGAAAAACGTGTTATCAATTAAAATTTCATTCCTGAAATCCTATACATGTTCATGACATACATAACTGCTTGTTTTAATTTTCTCAGGCTAACTTAAATTAAAATGAATCCCAGTAAAACTGAAGCTGTAAAATATTTTATCATGTATTTTATGCCGATACTGAATGCGTTAAAACGAGAATTCTAACTCTAAATATTTCTCAGGCAGCATCTGTTACACAGACATTTATAAAGATTCTGCATCAATACTGTGCACAGTATAACTTAAGAGGAAGTTCTTTGATGCTGTCACTGTTGATTTGTGTAATCCCATCCATCCTTCTCTGCCTTTGTTTATTTCTAGTTCGCAAAGTTCTCTTTCCTCTTTTTCCTTCAGTTTATTTGCTGAATTCTCCATAACGTCCGTGATAGAGATTTTTTTTAAATATCACCATATAAAAGTCAGTTTGTTCCAATATCATATTGGATTTTTTGCACTTGATTTCAGTAAAGGTATACTTACTTCTGGAAAAATTTTTTATTAATAATGGCTGAGTCTTGGGCACCTGGGTGGCTCAGTTGGTTAAGCAACTGCCTTCGGCTCAGGTCATAATCCCATGATCGAGTCCCACATCGGGCTCCCAGCTCCATGGAGAGTCTGTTTCTCCCTCTGACCTTCTCCCCTCTCATGCTCTCTCTCTCACTGTCTCTATCTCAAATAAATAAATAAAATCTTTAAAAAAAATAATAATGACTGAGTCTTTGGCACAAATCGATAGAGGTAAAGTGCTAGCTTCGTGAGGCAGGTTATGTTTGCGTTTGAGCTAATACCCCACTTAAAGTTGTGGCCTCTCCAAGGGCATTCACATCAGAAGGTGAACACTCCTTCTGAAGGTGAACAGAAGGGCCAAAAGAATCAGCTATGGTGGCGAAACAACAGGCAGTATTGGGGTGATAGGCTTCTGTTTTGCTAATGGAGCCATAGCGAGAACCACTTAAATGAAACCACTTTATAGTCACCTGCTCCTCCTACAACTGAGGTCACCCTTGACTGAAACCCAATTCTATGACCATTAAGCTGCATTGGCTAGAACGCAGTGAGGAGTGATGTCAGGGAGGGATGCAGAAGCCTTTCAGCAGAGGTTGGCCTGTGTGTCCTTTCACATCATCTACTGAAATTGCTCTTTCCTCGTCATGAAGCCAGTATTTTCAAATTAGTGTTTATTAGTCATCATTATACTTTGAAAATGGTCTATGCTGCAATGACTGTGATTAGAGTTGATTGGGATGTTCTCATGCCTGGTGTTAAAATACAGCTCCAGGGGGCTGACTGGACATGGAGCATTGCTGAGGTCTGACTAACTGAATTCATATGTGAATTCAGACAATAATCACGATGTACAGGCACAAGTATGCATGTCATGGTCACTGCTCCGGTAATAAAGATTTTTTTTTGCATGAGTTCCTATATTTTATATAGGACATGTTTATTTGTTCTAGGAGATTTCTGAGATGTCAAGCTCAAAGGATCCTGCAGATAACCTCCAAAATAGCATCTCCCCATGAAGACCAAGTGGTGTGGAAGACAGAGCATATTAATGTGTGACAGTTAACTCTTTCATTTGCTGCCATGTCACTGGGGAAGGTTTTTCCAGCCATTAATGAGCCCCTTGCAATGATAAGAAGCAGTTCACGGCCCCCAGAGTGAAGCCTGAATTGTTGCTCTTCTGAAACAGGTGACACTGAGTTTGTTCGATTCAATTCTAAAGCAGTGAGGCAGTAGTTCTAAGTGTCATTCCCTAATCGTGGCATCGTTATCACCTAACAGCTTGTCGGGAATACAAATTTTCAGGGCCCCGCCCTCGACCAACTAAATCAAAGCCTCCGGGGCTGAGATCCTGCCATTTGCGATCTAATAAAGCCTCTGGGTGATCAATTTGAGAACAACTGCCCTACAGCAACCCTTTCCATCAGGAAAAGGCTAGGAGGCGGTTGATTAGCAGCTGAAGTTTGTGCAAGGTATGGAGGCTCACTGAGAACCACACTGATGCTGGTTTAGACTGTAGATTGAAAGCCACCTTAGCTTTGATGGCTCAGACCTGGTATTTCTTCATTTTTTCCATGGTTGTCTCATAAATTGAGAATTTACCATTGCTGAGGCCTCACCCTGGCCTTGAAGACGCCACACGTTGTTTTGACCTCCGGTTCCTGCCATTTTGTCTAGTTCTGTTCCTGGCTTGCAGACATTCTCACCTTGCGCCAGCTCTGCTAAAATCCCAGCAAACAAAATTTCAGACTCAATCCCTCAGTAGCTCCCCCCTGCTCTGCTATCGTGAGCGCACCATTATTGCTGGCTACATGGTGTACAAGGGTAGCTAGTCAACACTGGGCTGGAGGATCTAGGAAAGGCAGGAGCCTTATCAATCCTTTGCTTACCCCTCCATCCAATGATATGCTAGCAAATGTTTAACAACGGACTCTGAAAAAACAAGCCCACGGTGTTGCTGAGTGTGGTGATGTCAATACTCCCACTCTAGCTAATTTCAAGTTACCCACATGATCATACTAAACACAGGGTTGCGAAGAGAGGAGTGCCATTGGATCTCACACGTCTCTTTCCCGTCTCTGTTTCCCGTCTGTAGGAGCCGGGTCCTGGACACTGCGGCCTCTATTCCCAGTTTCTACCCAGGTCCCTGGTGCACAATAAGTGGTCAATAAATAAATACTTAATGAATGGATGAAAATTGATAGATCAGTGTGGCCCTTTCTACACCACTGCTGGAAAAGGTCAACGTGCATGGGCCAAGGTTGAGGAAACATGACATCTCTATGCGTGGGCAGCACAGTTTTGGTTTTACATTCTTATCCAGCCTCAGACAACAATCATTTGATATCAAATTGCATAAACATTTGTCACATAATCAACAACAGTTACGTTGTTGTAAATAAGTATAGCTCAGCCCTTCTAATTCGTCCCCAAATAATTCGGAGACGCAAATTAACCGGAGTTTGTAACTTCAAAGCAGAGATGGTCTCTGGTTTTAACATGCTTAAGTGTTTGAACCCGTCATTGAAGTGGGATCATTAAATTGGTGAAACTGACATTTGTAGGCATGACTTTTTTTTTTCCTTTTTAGCTCTCATTAAGGGTATGTAATGTGATATGAAATAAAGCCTTAGTTGACTTCACTATCTAATAAAGCCTTAGTTGACTTCACTCAATATTACCAAGTGCTCTGGGCAAAGAAGTCGTATTTCAAATTTCAGTCATATCATTTGATAAGGATTCCCCCCCACCCCGCCCTGAGCTGTTTATGAAGACAGAGAGTATTTGCCAAATGTTTTCAGAATAATTGTCTCTTATTTAATATAAATTTATAACTATTGGAAGGAAAAGTTACGCATTTCTTTCTGCAGGAATAGAGCTGATTTCTGTGACCGCAAAACGTGCATTTTGACTACAAAGCTTTTGTTAACATCTCTGCAATTAGATAATAGAAATCACGGCGGTCCTTCAGTCCCCCGCTCTGTTCTTCCTTTTTTAAAGGCTCCCTGTGGGTGTTCATGTTCACTGGTATTTTCTTTCAACAATTCCTGTAAGTTATCCTTTCTTTGTGGATGAGTAAGAGTTTGCAAAACTTTACACCCTTATTCTTCAATTAAATACTGACACGGAGCAGCAGTATGAAGCATGCTAATCAGCAGGACCTCCCTGTGGGAATCTGTGCTAGAAGACTGGGTCACATTGAAGGCAGACAGCGCTGTTGACACTGGCTGTCAAAAAGGCCTCACGTCTTTGAAAGGAAATCTTAATCTTCTTTATTCATGTGTGAACAGGTCCAGGCCCCCATCCCGGGACTCAGAGGCATTGGCTGTTTAAACTCCAGGTTGCTAGGTTTTGGGGTAGAGTCTGTTTGCTGTGTCTAGTTCCCCCGAATGGATGAGGACTGAAAATTAAAATCTGTCTGACACAGACCATGGTTTCCCGTCTCTGTTTGAAGAGACATGGCAACCTAGGGCGAAATGAAAAGGAATTTTATTGAGCGCAAAACCACTCAATGTTTAAATGTTGGATGGGGAGCCAAATGGTGATTTGGGGCAACCGGTAGATTGTTTATAGACAGCGGGAAGGCTGTCAATCAAGGCACAATGGCAAAATTTGTGTGGGGGGGGAGGGGGGGGGAGTGCCTTTCTAGTGGCTGAACTCCCATTTCCTGTTGAAATGCTCGGCTCCACGAATAAAAAGCTTTTTTTTCTTAAGTTTCCAAGCACAAAAAATCCGAATAACAGAGATGCTGTTACTGTTAAACATCGTTTGATCTGGGTGGCACACAACTTATTAAAGGTTTGAAGCTAAGTCATATCCCAAAGATCTTCCATACAGATTCTCCGCTGCATCTGAAGTTTTTTCCTTTTGGTTTTAATCTCTTTTTGCCACATTTTTCACAAATAGAAAACAGAAGAAATAAAGATGTAACCACCAATTGGAAATCACCGAAGATATTTGGGAACAGTATGTACTGTAACATTTTAAAATCCTAATACAAAAGAGATCTTAAGCATACATTTGATTTTATTTGGGGAACCATTCCTTTCTAGAAATCTGAAATTTTCTTGAGTGTTCTTTTAGATCACTTGATACCTTTTTATTGCAGATAGCATTTGGAAAAGCATACATAATAAAGAAAAAAATCTACCAATTAGCAATGCAAACTAGATTTTCAAAATAGGTTTTGACTCTGTTCCCAGAGAAATCTTAGGGCTTGCAAGTAATAGATGTTAGATTTACCTAGCGTGTTAGTCAAATGAGTTTTTTAATTTAATTTTTTTCAAAAGGCGAGATTTGAGATCTTATTAGATGATAATAGAGCCTCTAATTCTCTGAGTATTTCTTAGATTTCTATGTATCTATAGCAGGCTTATCCTACATATAATGGGGACAGTAGTGCTGAATCATTGATAAGGAGACGTATATCCCTTGGCGCTGTCCTAGGAGGGAGGACAGTAAATTTGTTGTGTTGGGTCGGTGACCAGCTCCCCTTTGGATTCACGTCACGTATTTGTAAAATGACTACTCAGGGACATGGGTCCAGCCTTGATGAGGGAAATGAGCAGACTTACAGGAAAGAAGGCCAGCATAAACATTCTTGGTCATTTTTGGTTTGGGGGAGTGCTAATTCATCATACATCTTACTCCCTGAACAGCTCTGAACAGCTTTAGAAATAGTCACAGGACTACGTACGTATTCCTGCAATTAAAAGTTTGGCAAAGCCGAAATAGAGAACACAGTTTATTCCCAAGTCTGAATCAAGCTTGTCACTACTTCCTTTGAGAGCACTTCCCTGAGTAGACTAAAATGTTGGTAAAAGTTTGTGCTTTCTAACCCTGAGTGGGCTTCCCGGGCAAGTAAATTAGAGTTCCCTAATCACAAGAAATTTTATGAGATGAAGCTGGGGTGGGGGCACATCCTAAGAATATTTTGTTTGTCCTGACAGCCATCAGAATCACTGGAAAATTGAATGGCTATTTATCCAATATGGCCATTTTTGCTCATCATAAAAATAACAGTGGGAGAGTGGGAGCCTTGTGGCGGTGGTGTCACAGTCCCCACTCGGAAAGGACCTAACACCTAGATTCCCTGAGCACCGTCTGTAACCCTTCCCACCCCCTCAAGCATCTCTGTCAGTTATCTGGTGGGAAGAGGTTAGAACACTGCCCTGTCTCACCACAAAGCCGAGAATTATTGGCTTCACAACTTGGGCAGTTCACTGAGACTCTGAAAGTGAAAGTAGGTTTCTATACAAAATCTCAGTGTTGATAAGAGCGGCAAGATGTGGCCTTTAAATACTGTTAGCTCCAAAACGATAAAGGATCAACAATTTTCTGTAATTCCCCCAGATTTGGAGAGTAAAGACAATGTAAATGGCCTGTGCATACATATTCCCTCAGGAGCTAGGAACAGCAGAGTTATCATGTCTTTATGTTGGCATTTGGGATTATTAGCTTTGGCCAATTTTAAGTTCCTAAATCACCTGGAGCTTCAAGGAGGGCAAAAAAAAAAAAAAAAAATCATGAATGTAAATAATGTTAATACAGTAATAATAATGTGGACGCCCTGGGGATTAGGAAGAAATATTTGACATGCCACAACACAAAAAGGTTTTTGAAACATATATTTCTCTTTAGGGCGGGGAGGAGAGGGGGTGTTGTTTAACCAAACTGTCTTCTGCCATTTAATTTCCTTGTTCCAAGGCCATCACTATATCCTTCAGGTGTTTTAGCTGCTGGCACTCATTGTTCCCCTGAAATTAAAATTCACCGTGTCCTTACAAAGGACTGAGAGAGGCATACAGTCTTGGACGAGAAAAACACTCTTATCTATTTTGGGGGCACTATTTCATCTGCCATTTCTGGGCCTGTGTCATTTGCCCCTGAACCTCGTGGCATGGAAAATTTTTGAGTGATGCGATGACTATAATTTCCTGGGCTTTTTCAGATTTCAACCCCTGATTATAAATCAACGTTAACAAAATTAACCCAACATTTGAAATTGTCTATGACATTACCATTGATTCCACCCCATTTTACAAAGGTTACTTTTCCCCCATTGTGGATATTCCAAAGAGCTTCTGAGTAGCCACATCAGAGACTGAAGTGAAAATAAAAATAAACTGCCCTAAATTGCCAATGTAGAAGGGAAAAATTATATTGGGTTTTCCGTGTTTCAAATAAAATGCTCTAAGTTTGTCTTAAAAACAAACACCGGAAAGGAGCTTCTCTCTATTTCAAAACTGTAGGATATGTAAAAAAAAAAAACAAACTGTAGGATATATTAGTAAAATAATGTTAAACAAAATGATGACTCAGAAACAAATGCATGCATGTGTGCGGAAATAATCCTGACCTCCCTCCCCCTGTCCCAAACATATACACTCCACCCAGACTCCTCTGAATAAGAAAGGGGGAACAGAGCATATTGCCTTTTTTTTTTTTTTTTTTTTTTTAGTAACCTTTACACTCAACATGGGCTCCAACTCACAACTCCGAGATTAAGAGTCCCATACTCTTCCAACTGAGCTGGCCAGGCACTACAGCATTTTGTCTTTGACCAAGCACCATATTTATTTATTTAGCTAGTTACCTATTTTTTTTTCTTGACCCTTGGTATCTGTTTTTTATCATGGCTTCCATCAACACTTTCCCCAGTACCTTGAGACTTCTCTTGGCTTCTGGTGTCTCTGTTTCCTCACTAAGGAATTTCCTTTACAGTTTTATCCAATAATACACTGATTTTGATGCAGCCAAATACTGGGTCCTGATACGGTCAGGTTTGACTGGCTTTGGTGAGACAATGGCACCGTCCCTCAGATTGTGCAGATGTCTAGTTAGTTCTTAAGGGAGTCCTGTTTAATACTGAACTGAGGACAGACATCTTTCCTCTGTGTTCACAGGAAAAAGAAATGAGTAAGTAACTCTGGTGTAAAGCCTAACTTCCTAGTGATCACCCTCTCCTATAGATAAAATTTCAGACAGGTTCTTGGCTTTTCTCGCTCCTTTCAGTCTCAAGAATAGTCTCACGTCAGTGATTAAGGTCTCATCTTAATGTTGCATTTCAAGTTTTACCTGATGGAAGGTTCCTTCCTTCCCAGTTTATGGTCACTTTTAGCTCGAAGTTTTGAGGTAAGTTAGGGTGTGGTCAGTAGTCGGCATCCTTTTTCTTCCTGGTTCTGCGCTCTCTACTCCCTATAGCTGATATTGGTTTGGAGTTTGTGGAGATGTGTGAGTGAGGGATTAGTTGAAATTTAGGGTGCTGGCTCTAACTTCATGAGTCATTCTCATGGATGCATTGGCAATTCGTGTGGGGAAACTCTGGATACAGTTCCCTTATCCCAACTGTACTTCCTCAGGCTATCATTTCCTTGGTCATTTAGCATCTAGGCTTCTAGATCCTCATGCTCGCTCAAACCCGAGGATTCACAACCTCCTAGGTAGGGCCCAGGCGTGGAGGTGTTTTCTAAACTCCCAGGTGATTCTAATCTGCCGTCATACTTGTGATCTACAGATTTATACCCAGCAAACTTTTCTTATCTCTCCCTTCTCCCCACTACTACTGTACCCCACAAAGAAAAATCTCACCTCAGTGAAATGGTGCCATCTCAACTACATACAATAATTTTTGTTACCAAAGAGAACACTAAGCATTGTTCTAAACCACCGGCATTCAGTTTAATGGTGATCCTCTGCCCTCCATAAAAAAAGTGATTTAAAAATTTTTTTTATCTGAATATTTTACATACAGGTTTGGATAACTTTCTCAAAACAAATGAACAGTCATTTTTAGGGAAAACAAATTGCTTACAAATATTAACCCCTCTTCCAGCTTGCATTCCTACAGTCCCTGTTGATGAAGTTTTAAAAAATTATGGGACCTGACCTCAGTGAGGGCACTCCAAAATGCCTTATGGCTGATGCTACAAACACCAAAGTTCTTCTGTCAAGGGCACAAAGATGACCCTGCCTCCATTTTGGCTTCTGTCAAACTACAAAACAAAGAAAAATCATCAGTTTGATGACTGAAATTCCCAGAACCTACATATTTGATCAAGAAGCAGTATCTACATCATTCAGCCTCTAAAAATGAGCAGTGGATGAGCTGTGGCTCATTTAAACTGGATATTCTTATAGATGATCTCCTTAACTGATAAAGGTAATTGAGATTAGTTGATTAGGAATGCCAAGGGAACCTCATAAGCTATCATAACCTTTCTGGAAATGCCGAAGGAGTGAAAACCTTCATTCGTTTAATAGTGTCTTTTAAAAGATATTTTTATTTTCTTTTTAAAGATTTTATTTATCTATTTGAGAGAAAGACAGAGAAAGCACAAGGGGAGTGAGGGGCAGAGGGAGAAGCAGATTCCTCGCTGAGCAGAGAGCCCCTCGAGGGGTTCGATCCCAGGACCCGGGGATCATGACCTGAGCTGAAGGCAGACACTTAACAAACGGAGCCACCCAGGCACCCCTAAAAGATACTTTTAATGTGAGAGTAAGTGCCATGTCAAAGACAGCATCAGTACTGTTTATTTTCCCAAATGTGAGTTTGCAGTAAGCATTCAAAGTACCTTAAACAAAGGCAAAAGATAGAATATCCCCAGATACACACATACCTCTTTCCATATGGTCCTAGGCTAAACATGATTTTAAGATTTTAAGAGCATATAAATTGCTGGCAGGCTTTAAAGTGGATTGATCATAACTTTGTAGACAGCTGAACCGAACTGTTCAAATGCTCTCCCCTTGGTCAAAACTTCAAATGGGAACTCACGATTTGTCAAATTGGGATAAGCCTCGAAAAGAAAATACAAGAAGAGATCCACCGGATTCAAACACGAAATGGAAACTGTGGTTGCTGGCAGG
Organism: Nasua narica; assembly: GCA_028533885.1. NCBI lineage: Eukaryota > Metazoa > Chordata > Mammalia > Carnivora > Procyonidae > Nasua > Nasua narica. The sequence goes on from CM052798.1 coordinate 112,174,059, forward strand.
GACAGCTTGAGCCGGATACATTTTATAGAGCAAATCAAGATCTGGCTTCTGGGTAAGATGACATCAACATAAAAAGAATGAATGTAGGTCATGGGATGTCTGGGCAGGAGATGTCAAAGGAATGCAGGCCATGGAACCTCGGCCATTTGTTGCGTTGAAAGCAACCAACTCATATGCCAACTGTTTCCCAAGCATTCCTTCCTCTTCTGTCTTCTCCTAACACCCGCTTCTTCGCCAGCGGACATCTGCTGTTATGCGAAATGAAACTTGGGGGTTTTTTTTCCCAGTGGTTGGGTTTAAGTCAAAAGTCACGTGGAGCCTGATCCAAGATGCACTTCCTCTGCGCGAAAAGATACTTTGCCTGGGCAGGCCAGACTACCCCTTAATATGCAAAGGAGCCAAGGTTCAAAGATTTCAAAACGTTTTTTGAAAATGCTATACGTTCTCAGGTGCCTTTACAGGAACAAAGACCTAGGTCATGAACCAATCTCTCTAAAACCATGAACCTTCAGAGTCAACTTAATCCGCGATGGCAAACCTGTGCCTCTTGGACCACGGCTGATTTCTCTTCTTTGGAATCATTATGCATCTTGTTATTTGATATGGTGATGCTCTCTGATGGCCATGTGTTTTATTTTTCTAACTGTAAACACCAGAACTTCCTGGTTCTGAAAAGGAGAGCTGAATTGCCCCACCTCAATTTCAAGAATGGGGAAAAATTCGGTGAATTCCTCTGTAAGGCACTCAAAGGGTCTTCCTGATTCTCCTTTTCAGGCTGTTGAGCAGAAGTTTTTGTGGCTTTTCACAGACATCACGTTCAGTTCTTCCAGCAACAAACAAAGCATTGATTCATTAAGAAATCACCTCCCAGGGTGCCTGGGTGGCTCAGTGGGTTAAAGCCTCTGCCTTCGGCTCAGGTCATGATCTCAGGGTCCTGGGATCGAGCCCTGCATCGGGCTCTCTGCTCAGCGGGGAGCCTGCTTCCCCCTCTCTCTCTGCCTGCTTCCCTGCCTACTTGTGATCTCTCTCTCTCTGTGTCAAATAAATAAATAAAAATCTTAAAAAAAAAAAAGAAAAGAAATCACCTCCCTGCTAAGTCATCCAAAACTACTTTAAGGAAAAATGGGAAATTGTTTTTCATTAAAAGAGATGTGGATACTAAAAAGAGTATAATTCCACGCACTGACACTTACTTGTTGCGAGTGTCAGGCACAATCTTGTAAGTGTTGTAATGCATTATTTCTTTTAATGACTAAAACACTGGTGAGATGGGTACTTACTTTCCACATGGTAGAGATGAAAGGGATGAGGTATGTAAGAGAGTTAACTCATCCAAGGTCAGACATTAGGGAGGAACAGAGTCATGATTTGATTTCAGAGTTGACTTTCATATAAATGATGCCCGAATCTGGTTATTAATTATGGAATAACTCATGCAGAGAGTTCTACAAGTGTAAGCTTTAGCTTAGTCTTAAAACAAAGGGGAAAAGTGCATCTATCATGTGGATTGGTTGTGAGAATAAAATAAAATAAAATAAAATAAAATAAAATAAAATAAAATAAAATAAAATAAATTCCTGGCTTAATGAAGAGTAGCTACCAAAATTTTAGAAGAATCAAGACAATTACCCTCACAAAGGGTAAGAAAGACATTTCTTGTCTAGATTGTTGATATGGGAAAGCTTCGACTCTTCATTTATTTAAAGGTGCATAGCACTGTAGAGAGTTTGAGCTCTGCAAATAACAGACATATTTTAAGGAAGTGTATAGCGAAGGGAAAACTAAGACAAGTGTGCATTTAATTAGGACCTAAAGGTGCTCAGAAAGACAAGAGTTGGCTGAGGTGAGCCTTCTACTGTTTCTGAGAGTGACACAACGCCTTCTTGGAGCACAGGGCTTCCTCTGTAGGTTCAGCTCCTGTAAGCTAGCACCCGTTATCTCCATGGGTACCCGTGCATGTGTTCGCCACATAAAAGAGTGATTACAATAAAGGATGAATCATGTTATTGTTTTCCTCCTGACTTAACATGGTTAGGGACCTTTTCATTTGATCTCTCTGTACAAACTAGAATGAACCTGTGAACTCTGTGGAACCTTCTTCTGAGAGTCATACAGTTCAAGTTCTTTCTCCCCTTCAATTGACATTGACATCTCCGAGATCTTAATCTCAATCAGAAGAAGTTGGAAATTTGCATTTTTTTTTAAATATTTTATTTTTATTTATTTAACAGAGAAAGAACACAAGCAGGCAGAGAGGCAGGCAGAGGCAGAGAGAGGAGCAGGCTCCCTGCCGAGCAAGGAGCCCGATGCGGGATTCGATCCCAGGACGCTGGGATCATGACCTGAGCCGAAGGCAGCTGCTCAACCAACTGAGCCACCCAGGCGTCCCGGAAATTTGCATTTTAAAGCCAAGGGCACATTCGGCTTCTCATTAAAATGTAAAGGTTTTTGAATCTATCGGTTTCCCAATATATCATAGACGATTTCTTTTAGGTCTTTTGATAATCTTTCCTGAACTGGGTAACTAACCACATGTAGTGACATATACACTGATCCTCTAGGTGCTTATATTCTTTTTCTCATTAAATTTAGAAATGAGCTGTAATAACAGATGTTTCATAGAATCTAATAGATGTAGGAAATACACATTAAATCCCTGCAATGAACTTTCTACTAAAAGAAAATAGATAGTAGCATCTGAAAAATTACCTTCCTGGTTTGTTTTTGTTTTTCATACACCTCACATTAAGTTAGAACAAGTTGATTTGATGCTATAGTAATAACTAGCCAGTATTAGTATCTAGTAGAAGGTTCAATTTTATCATATATCAGAATGTTTGACTCCCTAGGATACAGGTTCAATGCCAAATCAAGGATCAGTGATTGTTCCAGAAATTCTATGCTAGTTGAATGCAGTTCCTTAGAGATTACAACTGGATGGCAAGGGATCTTGGGACTTTTCCTGAAGCTGTGTTAATAAGCACAGGTTTTTAAGTAAATATTTGTCAGGGTATGTCCATAATGGAGATTATGGATAATGAAGATTAATAGTAATAGATTAATAAATATAGATAATGGATATTGGAGATTATAGTGACCGACTTCACTGTTCAGCCCAAATCATTTCACAAAACTGCAACTCTTCAAGGCCCAATGTGGGGCAGGAACCATAAATGAGAGTTTACAAAGAATGTGATCACACACTTCCAATGGTGATATTCTCGGGTGATGTCTGCATTAGTAGGGAGTATGCTGGCATTATGGGACATAAAGTGCTGCCAGCTCTAGGAAAGTTGTGAAGACAAACCAAGAAATTGGGGCAGAGCTGAAGTCCTGCCAGAAGCACTGAACCTGATTTTCTCCGACTTTGCCAGACCTGCCAAGTGTAGTATGTTGCTTTGGTTCAGCAATAGATCTTCATTTCTTTTTTAGACGTGTTATTCTGAGTTTTCTGTATTTGTTACATGGAAAAGCAAAGCATACTTTACTAAGCGTACCCATGATCGGATGACTGTGTTCACCATGAACGCAGTGCTGTCGAGAATGAGACCACGTGAGGCCCCAGCACATGTTCTGAGTGTCACCGCCTGAGGCTGAGTCCGTGATTTGGCAGGTCCTCTCTGTGCTGTCAGCAGGGTCTGGTGGCGTAGTGGGCTGTCACCTCGGACACCATGATAATCTTGGGCAAGTTGTTGGATCATGCCAACCTTGGGGAGCTCGTCAATTAAATAGGGCAAACAACATCCAGGGTTGTGATGGAGACAATTCACACTGACTCTTGACATTCCTGTGAGTGTTAAATTTTCAGGAATTTTGTGAGTTCATTGATGTCACTATGGCAACTCTCGGTGGGCTGTGGTGGGAACAGTTACATCATAGGAGTGGGCAATGCTCAGATCAGGGCTTCTTTCCTCCCCACTCCTACCCTGCACCCTGAGGGTCCGTGGTTAAGGTTTACCTACACAATGCTGGTAAAACCAATCTCATGGGATTGCTGTGAGAATTGAATGATATGAGGTATGCAAAGCAGTGTCTGATCATAGGAAGTTCTCCAACAATGACAGTCATTTAATTCGTATTAACATTATTATTCAACATAAGCTGCATGACAGACTGTTTTGTTTTTCTAGTTTCTTTTGTTTTCCCAATTATCCTTTCCTACTGTATTAGTTTCTTAGAGCTGCCATAACAAAGCACCACAAACTGCGTGGCTTAAAACAATAGAAATTTATTGCCTCATAGTTATGGGGAGGCTAGAAGTCTGAAATCCTGGTGTTGACAGGGGCATTCTCTCTCTGAAATGCATGGGAGAATCTTACCTCTTCCTAGCTTTCTGGGACTTTTAAAAAAGATTTTATTTATTTATTGGAGAGAGAGAGAGAGAGTGAACAGGAGGGAGAAGGAGAGAGAGAATTCAGAGCAGACTCCACGCTGAGCACAGAGCCCCACAGATGGAGCTCTATCTCATGACTCTGAGCCGAAACCTAGAGTCAGACTCCTAACTGACTTAGCCACCTAGGCTTTCTGTGATTTTGCTGGCAGTTTTTGACATCCGTTTGCTTTCAGTTATTAACTCCCAACTCTGCCACCATTGGCTCATGTCATTCTCCATGTGTGTCTCCATCTTCCCATGGCTGTCTTCTAATAAGGGCACCAGTCATCTTGGATTAGGGGCCCACCCTACTTCATTGCAACCCCATTTTAACTAACTGCATCGGCAATGACCTGATTTCCAAATAAGGTCACATTCTGAAGGCCTAGGGGTAGGACTTCAACATATCTTTTCTGAGAGAACACAATTTAACCCATAACTTCTTTCTCGTACCATTTAAAGGTGTTTTCCATCTGCCTCAGAGCTTTGCTCAGCTTGTCTCTGCTTGTAGTCAGTCTGTTTCAATTTGCTCTGAGTGTTTATCTGTAACTTGATAAAGTTATAAAATGTATGTTAATGCTGCACAAATATTGCTTTAGGTCACTACTGCAGTGGTTTACATTGAAGAGACAAAATACATTCATAAAGCATTAAATATTGGGCATTTTTCTGTATGCACACATTATAGAGATGCGTGAAAATAGATTAGTCTTCAAGGAGTCAAGTAGGCGAAATAGATGTACAAAAAAACCCATCCACGCAATATACTATGGTAACCTCATGCAGGCTTATGGGGCCAAAGCCACATAAGACACAGGGCCTATGGATCCCTTTGCAAGTAGGGACAGAAGGCCGGAAAAGCTTCTCTAGGATGATTTAAACTGGGCAGGAAAAGGGAGGAACAAAGGTTAAGTATTCACGTTCCTTAGCTTCCAACAGATAAACAGATATTTTAAAAGCCATTTTCTACATCAACCTTTGGAAATCACGCTGCCTAAGTAGTAGACACAGGTGGTCATTACCTTTTAAACCAGTGAAAATCATAGATGACCAAGCTTCTTAATGCAGGCTGGCAGTCCGAGTCATGGATTCATTGAGTTGTCCTCTAAGGAGATTTTTAGGGCTTTCCGTGTATTTATCAGATGCATAACCTGCAATTAATGGCTCCCCTATACTACCTTAAGATCGTTAATAATTTTCTGTGTTGAATTAAACAGCCAAGAATGTCAGAAAGGTTAACAACCAGCTGGTTGGAAGCCTGCAGCCACATCTATGAATGGGAAAAATAAATTGGATAGTACACATTTAATAGACAATCATGAAAAAGTCAGTAATAATATAATAAAGGAGAAGAGGCCTTAGAATCACAGAGATCAGTTGAATTCTGGCTCTGTGTTTTATGAGCTGTGTGATCTTTTAATAATGTTATAGCATACGGTTGTTGTAAAAATCAAATGAAATGACAGAGAGATTGGGCACTAGAATCTGAATAAAGCTCAGATTTCATTTGCTGTATTCAGTTTCTGTATTAACAAAATGAAGATAAAGTAATACACATTTTACAGATTAAGGTATGTGCTGATATAAGACATTCTCACGGGCCCCTGGGTGGCGCAGTTGGTTGGGCGACTGCTTTCGGCTCAGGTCATGATCCCGGAGTCCCGGGATCGAGTCCCACATCGGTTCCCAGCTCCATGGGGAGTCCGCTTCTCACTCTGACCTTCTCTCTCTCACTCTCTCTCTTTCCTAATAAATAAATAAATAAAATCTTAAAAAAAAAAAAAAAAGACATTCTCACATGACAACCTAGACTTGACCATGAGGTCTCTGTCACAACTCCTCAACTCTGCTGTTGTAGCAAGAAAACAGCAAAGACAATATGTTAATAAAACATGTCGATGTGCACATTATGATGTTCTACAAAAAGCTCATGAGAATTGAAACGAAATATGAAAATTTAAGTTTCATATAATTTCCATGTGTAATGAAATTTTCTTTTTCTTTTCTTTCAACCATTTAAAAATCTAAAAATCTTTCTTACCCATAATTTGCCAAGCTGTGTTCTATACCATTAAGGAACAACCCTTGGATCTATGGATCAGATTTTTGGCTGGTGTTGGCGATGGCTGCATGCTGTTGAATTTTTCGTTTACTTTTTAAGTAATATTCCTGGAGTATTTGCCACGTTTCAGATTCTGTGATAATACCTACATTATCTTATTTAAATTCCTAAGAACACCAGGAGGTAGGCCATATTTCTTTTTAGTTGATGACTAAATTAAGGTTGTAAGGATTAAGTAAATATTTATTCACTACTCTATTCCAGGAACTTCTTGGTAGGGTGGAAAAGTTGGCCATATAAAAAAGGTTACTGGCCTCAAAGAACTTACATTCTGGGGAGAGGAGAAATATAATGAACAAATAAAAAATCAAATTGTAAGATCCTTGAAAATTATAACAAATTTTATGTAGGAAATAGGAAAATAGATATGATAGCAAAAATGAAAATATCCGGATAAATACTTTAGATAGAATATTCAAGAAAGGTCTCTGCAGTGGAGACATTGTTGCAGAGATCCAGAGACTAAGAATTAACCAGTCATGGGAAGAGTGAGCGCAAGTCCCCCAAGGATAGAATGGCTTGAAAATAACAGTTCAGTCTGCATCAAGAAAAAGATGTAGAAAAAGAGTAGAGAGAAGTGAGGTTGGAGAAGTAAGCAGGGCAATTTATGCAGGGTCATTGAGCCATACAAATCACTTTGCTTTTTCTTTACAAACACAATGGGAAGTTATTAATGTGGTTTACAAGGCAAGTGGCTGCTCTGCAGCGAATGGTTTACACAGGGTCAAATTTAAAAATTAGGACAGTGATAAGGCAATTGTAGCATTCCCAAAGGGTAGAATGGTGGTTTCAACAAGTTGGGGAGAGCAGAAGCAGAGAAGTGGATATAAGGTAGAGTTTGACATAGAACTGATAGGATTTGCTGACAGAGAGACCTTTAGGAAATGAGAAGAGGAATAAATCAAGGATGAGCAATAGGCTTCTGGTTTACACACCTGGGAGGATTGTGCTATGATTTATTGATGTATGAGTGGATCAGATTAGGAAAATCAAGACTTTTATTTCAACAGTGGCGTTAGAGATGTCAATTATATATTCGTGTGGCTATTCCAAAACAACACTAGACTGTATGATTCTGGAATTAAAAAGAGAGGTTAGAACTGGAGATACAAATCTGGGAGTCATCAGCTGACAGGTAATGGTCAAAACCCTTGGATCACATGGTATCAGCCAGGGGAAATATAAATGGTGGCCCTGGGAAAAGTCTCGGAACCTTTCAAATTAAACTTTTGAGAAGAAGGATTGGCCAATGTGGTAGCAGCACGTGGGGTCCCAGAATCTACATGCAGAAAGGGTTTCAAAGGAGAAGAATTAGTTATTTAGTTAGTTCTGGTGAGAAGCGTACCCAACATAAGTATTCACAAGAGGCCAAGGTAGGGTTTGCCATCACACTCCCTCTCACTCTGCATCCTACGGCTTTCTACTGTTTCGTGTTTCTAGATTAACAAAGTTCCCAATTCACTGGTGTATGCAAATTCTACAATTCAAATTCCAGTATTCCTCTTAATGTCCATGGTTGCCTCTCAGTAAGGTTACTAATGTTTTATTTATTAAAAATTTTAAAAATATTTTTATTTATTTATTTGAGAGAGAGGGAGAGGGAAAAGCAGACTCCCCTTGAGTGTGGAACCTGATGTGGGATTCAGTCCCAGGATTCTGAGATCATGACCTGAGCTGAAATCAGACACTTAACAACCTGAGCCACCTAGGTGCTCCAATAATGCTTTATTTTAACTAAAGATTCGAAGTTATGCAGGATAATGTTGATTTTAAGTCACCTTTCTGCCTTTGCATTTGGGGCTGGTTTATTTATCCTCAAATATTAATGCATTATCTGAAATCATTCACTCAACTATTTCTCTAGTTTTTTAATTTTATGATAGAACAAAATATTTTTATATGTTTTTTCCAACTGCATAGTTTTATTCCACTTGGATATTTAAAATAAGAAATATGGAATTGCTTCGTGTTCTTTCTTTAAAAGTGAATAAAATCAAAAGCAATTATAATTATTCTAGGTATACAAGAAAAAAAGAACTTTGATGTTGTCCTTTAAGACTAAAGTATATATTTTACAGTACTCATCTATAATTAAGAATTATGTATCTTGGTTTTATAATTAAACTGACACTGTGATTTTGTGATTTGTGATTTGTGATGATATGAGTTATGTGAGTTAAATACTGTAATTCAATATAAAGGCCATATACTTATAAAATAGATTCATAATTGGAACGTAAAGCTAATTGTATATAAGACAAGAGAGAAAGAAGAAAATTATGAGATGCTATAAGAATGATTTCATGGGCTACTGTAAATCTGGTAGGATAATGATGTAATGCAATGCTTCAGACTTAAAATACCATTAAGAGATTCTAGTGATCCAACTCTTGAGCAAAATGATTTCAACTACCAGTAAATCACTGTTTAGTTTAAAATGATCTAAAATATATATGGAAATATTAACAGTTAAGAATTTAGAAAAATTTACAATAAACACATGAAATAACTAGGTTAAAAATTTAATACATTTTAATAAAGGGTATACAAAAAAAAATCACACACACACACTACTACCCAAAAGCCTCCTAATACAAGTTTATTTGTTTAAATCACTAACACTGATCAACTAGGAAAAACAATTAAGATCTCACACTCATCCCCTATCACTTCGGCGTGTGTATGTGTGTATATGTGTGCATTGTGTATCTTTACATGTAGCTTAAGAAACATTTTATTCCACTAAAAATTTAGATCATCCTCTGCAAAAATGGTTTTATTGTTAATTGCTTACATTTCTATTCTTAACACCTCCATTTTCTATTTTTCTATTTGAGCTTTACCTAATATGAGTTTCACCTTTTAAATACTTAGCCAGCTTTTCTTTTTTAAAGCCTTATGTTTAAAAATTTTGTTTTCCAACATATGATTTCTCTTTCAGCCTTTCAAAATTATCTCAGGTACCAGTAGGGCTCTATAGGGCTAAATTCCAGTAGCAAATAGGATTTGAAGCATTTAATTCCTGCACCTTAAATATATTTGCAAAACTTAAGCCAGTCAAAATTTATTTAAGGTCAGTCAACATTTATTGACTCTCAACTGTGTATATAGATATCTATCTCATCCTTGGCATCAGGTTTACACAATCCCGGCATACCACGGAGACCCATGAAATAGTCTAAGGAACATTTACTGAGCAATAAATTAAAAATATTACCTAATAATGTAGCTGAGAATCTGAACCCATGTATGCTGAGGAGCATCAAGCAGAAGAAGAATAAGAAACCTCTGATGAAGTTATCCAGGCCCCTTTGAAACTTTTTGTCCCATATTTTTCCATACATTAAATTACTAATAAATAACATTAGGGAGGTGTTTTTTTTTGCATATTTCACATTAGAATAATATGTCTTTGCTGTTAAAGGCGCATTTACTATGACATTTGCTGTATCTTAATTTACGTAGACGATTAATTAGTGTGTTTAGATTTTTCCCCAAAGATTCCTTATAAATTTAATCTTTTGTCCAAAATTTTCTAAAAAATGTGTTTTTTTATTTTAGAAAAATGAAGAGAAATCGAGATCAGTAAGTAGTATTTATGGATAAAATGTCAATATACAAAAAGCAATACCTAAGGAATATAATGCAGTTAGTAGTTATGTCCTAGAAAAAGGAGCTAAGCAAGTGTTGATGTCTTGGGCTACTACAGAATTACAGTGCTCAAGGAGAAATTTAGAGATTATAAAATGTGATTCTTATTTTATAGGTGAAAAAGCTGAGACACTCAGAAGTAAGTTGTATGTCAGAATCAGGATTAAAACTGAGAGCCCCGGCCTCCTGTTCTGAGTTGTCACCATATCATGTGATCAGTAACAAATCTCTGGTGAAAAACTGTTAATCGAAGCAATGAATGTTTATATAGTTTTTTGTTCTCTACAGGTTGCCAATGAGAGACTTTTTTTTTATTCCATATTATTTTATTAAGTTCACAAAATGCACTTCTATTCCAAAATGCATATTGATTTTTCTTTAAACTCCATAAAAATATGATCGAATTTTGTGAATTTCTGTATTTAACATTATGTATTAAAAAGCTGTGAATGGGCACAGATCTGTATATACAATATACACTGAGGGTGGCTCAGTCAAGTAAGCATCTCCCTTTGGTTCAGGTTATGATCTTAGGGTCCTTGGATTGAGCCCCACATCAGGCTCCCTGCTCACTGGGGAATCTGCTTCTCCCTCTTCCTCTATCCCGCCCCCATCTGTCCCCCATGCTCTCTCACTCTCTTTTTCAAATAAATAAAATCTTAAAAATAAAGAAAGAAAGAAAGATGGGGCGTGGTCCCTCAGTTCAAGCAACGGTTCGTGCTAAATTTTATTACTTTATATAAAATAAACAACTTCCTGTAAATCTTGTCAGTATTGGGCAATTTAATTATCCATTATGACCACAATATAGAATTAGTTAGTGATGAGCTCTCCCACATGCAGATTTCTACAAGGGGTCTAGGAAAACCCATATGCAGGAAAAGCAGCAAGCTCTGTTTTATGAAAAACCTCACTCACCAACAGAAGAAAACAAAACAAAAAACAAAATAAAACAAAGTACAAGCAAACAAACAAAAACACCTCACCAGGTAGGATTAAGAGGAGCACTGTCACCAAGTTTGGGGTAATTTTCTCAAAATGTTTCACCATCTTTGTAAGAAAACATTTTTTTCGGAGTTCTGTTACAGTTTGATGTCATATTTTTATGTCTTTGGTCTTCCTAAGCTTGCCAAGAGATTTAGGGAGGCATATGTCCAAATGTAATTTAGTAACCCAACACATTAACATATTTTACTGAAAATCTACTCAACCTTTACTTTTGAATGTCTATGGAGATGACATTTCTGTAGCTGAAGGTTCATTCTCCTTTAAAAATAATAAAATATTCAGGAGTAAATTCATTCATGTATGCCCATCATGAAATTGATAATGACTTATCATCCTATTTAAGAGTCACAGAGGAGTTTTATGATGGTACACTTTTTCCATGTTTAAAAGAAAAGAACAAAACACATTAAAGAGACTCCAAACAGAAATATGATTTACATCTGATATGTTTTGGATGGTCTCCAAAACCACAATAGAATCTTTCTTCCTCTGATCAACTTCTGGTGCTGATCTTGCCATCGTTTAGTTATTCAATGACTCAGATTCTCTTGTCAAAACCACATTGATCTATCTCAGAACTGCTCTGTGTAACTCATGGCCATAATTTTAAGTATTTCTTAGACAGCATGTTGTAAGATCCCTTGTGTGGGAAGTATATGATGAGTATTTCCACTTCTCGGTTGAAAAAAGACATTTTAAAAGACCAAGACATAACCGTGAGAATAAGACTGCATTTCTAAGTATTGCATGACTAAAAGAAGAATTTGCTAATTTAAATGGTGTGTATAATATGCAAGTGGTGTACCAGTCCATAGGGTCAATAGGATATAATTTGGCATTTGCTTAATTAGACAATAAGGAAATAGTAAGTTACAGTGCTCAGAGCTTAGACTCTGGGCCAGATGTTCTTAGCTATATTATCTCAAGTATGTATCTTAAACTCTTGAGGCCTCAACTTATTTAGCTCTAAAATGGGAAAATATTACCCAATTCTTAGGGTTATTGTGAAGCTTAATGAGAATTTATTTATCAATTGATTAGCACGATTAGCCTAAGAAAGAGTAAGTGCTCAATAAAAGTCAGTTGTATTATTATTATTATTATTAATTTGTAGATATCAGCTAGATACTTCTAGATGTAAGAGTGCAGGAATAAAACGGGAGAAAAGTCCACTGAAAGGAAAATTTTTTTTTAATCTGAAAAAAGGTGGTTAGAAATGGTTCTATCATGTAGCTCCTGTAATTTAGTTTATTGATATAAATTCTAGAATTGTGTAGTGTTCAGAAAACTCAGGACAAGATGTTAATTTTTGAAATACTGTAGTATAGGCAAGAGCACTCAGAAAAGATTTTGAATATAAGAGTGTTTTGAGTATAGGATGGAATTGACTATGACATATCAATAATCAAGAAAAATGCCTCTGATAATAATTTCTCCACAGTTGTGGAGGCCATAATTAGCATTCCAGATTATAAGGAAAATAGTTGGTGCCACTTCATCCCAGTGTTAACTGGACAGACACCCATATATATATATTAACAGTCTAAGTGTTCCTCCTGGAAGGAAACACCTCTGCTAAATTCATATTTCCTGGATGGGGCCCTGCTTCACAAAAGAGGGAAAGAGTATTTTCTCTGTGGAACACATTAAATACCTTATATTTTTATACCGTTTGTGTGGGATTTTATAGATGTCTCTCCCACCACCACCCAAACTTTCTGGGTCTCTGACTCAGGATAAGAGAATTCACCTCTAGTTGAAGGGTGAAAAGAGATATATGCAGCCCAGACAATCAAAGTCAGCCCCAGAGAAAGATTTGCTGTACTTCCTTCTGAGGAGGAAACTGGAGGGTCAGCGTTTCTTCATTCCATCCTCCCAGGAACTGAAGCCACAAACCTCCTATCCTCCCACTCCTAACTTCTACTCCCCTATCAGTTCCCTCAGGCAAAAGCTGCTTGGGCCAGGTTAACTGACAGCCTAACAATGAGTCCGAAAAAAGAAGAACCGAGCAGGACTTGTGAAGAAGGTAAAGTGGTAGAAAGGCAGGACTTTAGAAGAGAAGAAAAAAAAAATGACAGTGCACTAGTGGGGAAGCACTTTCTGCTATGAATCTGAGATAGACAGGATAGGGCTTGAAAGGTGGGTTGAGGGTAAACATAAAGAAAATTTTCATCATTATGATTCCTTGGATGTACTTCCTTTTCTTTGTAAGCATGCCTTTCCAATTATTAAGAACATAACTAAGGACTTTCACTTGTATTATTATGCTATTCCGCTAGGCTGCTATAACATTTATTTCTCATAGTTCTAAGGGGCTGAGAATTACAAAATCAAGGTCCTGGGATATCTGGTTCTCAGTGAGGGCCCTCTTCCTGGGTTGTAGACAACCAGTGTTCACATTTTGTCCACTCACACAGTACCAAGGAACGGGAGAAAAGGGGCTCTGATCCCTCCCTCCCTTTATAAGGGCACCAGTCCCAACCAGGGAGCTCCACTCCCGTGACTACAAACTCAAAGGCTCTGCTTCCAAACATCATCATATTGGAGATTAGTGCTTGGACATGTGAATTCTGGAGGCGGTGGGTGGGGGACAAATTCAGTCCATAGCAAAGTGACTGGTTCAGGAAAAGTGAAAGCTAAAGGGTAGAGGCAGGACCGGTGACAGGGTGCTGTGTGTTGATGTCAGAGAATTGACCTTTCCACTTCCCATCTTTGGTTTCCAGTTTTCCTGTTGTTGTTTTTCTATAGTGATGTCATGTACTGTGTACAAATAATACATTTAATTGTAAAACATTAAACATTATTTCTTCAATAGAGAAATATCAGAGAGGAATATTTTATTAAGTCTCATCTTTCCTTCCTGGTTTCCTTCTAGAATGTGATACTTGTTTATGTTTTTCACATTTTCAAAGATCATTCGTGTACTTTCTCTTCTCTCTCCATTTCAGAAATATAATGACCCCAGAAGCATTGTGTAGGCTGAGTGATGGAGTGTTCAAAAATATCGAACAGACCAGGCTTCAAATTCTAGCTCTCTATCTGACTTGCTGGTTAGACCTCATTCACGTTGGGAAAATTGAGTAAGAGAATTTAACACTAAATATATATGCATTAAATGGCATACATAAACCCTTACTGGCCATTTTGGTAGCATTGTCTGCTTTCCCATATCTGGAAAGATCTGATATTAAACATTATAACAAAATCACAGATTTGTTCTACTGAGATTAAAGTAGCTTAAGCTGAGCAAATTTATAGTCCCCCTGAAAAAGCATCCAAATTCACATAGACACACAAGAGCCCAGCAACCGTGATCCACGTGTAAAGGTTACTTCTGCACAATCAAGATGCTTTATTCTTACTCTTAGAATCTACTTCTGAATGATTTCCGTCTTATTGGATGTTACCATGTTTTCTAAAAATGGTTATCACTTTCTCTCTTTCCCTCACCCTCTGACAATCAGTCATCGGGTCCTTTTAATTCTGTCCTCTGATTATTTTGGAAACCCCTTGTCTCTTCTCTATAACCACTGCCCTTGTGCATTTCTTGTCTGCGTCACAGGGACCTCTCAATCGATTTGTTTGTTTTTTCCGCTTGCCTCTCTAATCCATCCTTTGTACCTTGGCATTTTAAAAGAACAAATCTGATCATATTTCTCCACCTGAAACCTACCCAGTGGTTCTCCATGCCTTAAGCAATTCATTAAAAGATTCCTAGGTTGGCCTGCCACATACCGCTTGTTGTCTTCTAATTATCCATTTCCCCCTTTTCTTTAGTAATAGAACCCCTCCCCCATTTTTAGGAGGCACATAGCTGTCCTCACTGAAGGTTAAATACCCCAGCTTCCCTCATAGCTTATTGTGACCATTTGGCTCAGTTCTGGTCAAAGGAATGGAAGAAAGGGTCAGGTATCGTTTCTGCTAAGAGTCCTGAAAGTGAGGCAGTGTGTCCTACTTCATCTCTCTTTCCCTATAAATAGATTTTAGTATGACAGTTGGAGCCAGACTCCCTCTTTGAACTTGTGAGGTGGGATGTTAAAGACAGTGGGCCAGCAGTAGAGTACCTATATTTAAAGGATCAGACCTTCCAAACTTATCTTAGATGGGCTTCCTCAGGTAATAACTTATCTTTGAGAGAAATCAATTTCTGTCCAGTGTATGTCAAAATTATTTTGAATTACCGACACATTTAGGCAAGCTAAATCCTAAAATATATAACATCTGCTATCTTTCATTCTTTTTTACCTTTCATGTTTCATTTTCCATCCCTTTAACTGCCGGACATCTCTCTACAACAATACTGATCTCAGAATGGTTTCAGTCCTACTGTTTTTTTCATGTTGTTCCCTGGAACTTGCAGTTCTAGTCTTCCTTATTTGGATTTTAGAATTCTTACTTGATTTTAAATACCATGTCCCAACATCATCTCCCATAAGCAATCACTGACAATCTCCGTTATGCTCTCAAAAATAATTTTGCTTTTTCTCTGTGCCTTACACCTTCCTCAGTTGTACAAGATTACATTATTTCACCATTCACACACATTGACAATTCCTTGTTTCTACCTGTTCTTTCCCCTCCCTCCCCCACTCCTTGAGGGCAGTGATTCTATTGTATACAATTGCTGGATCTAGTAGTAACTGGCAATTAGTAAATAACCAATAAAAATTTGTTGAGGGGTGCCTGGGTGGCTCAGTGGGTTAAGCCTCTGCCTTCGGCTCCAGTCATGATCTCAGGATCCTGGGATCGAGCCCCGCGTTGGGCTCTCTGCTCAGCGGGGGGCCTGCTTTCCCCTCTCCCTCTGCCTGCCTCTCTGCCTACTTGTAATCTCTCTCTGTCAAATAAATAAATAAAACCTTTAAAAAAAATTTTGTTGAAGTACGGTTTTGACTGTATAGGGCATAATTTCATTTGTGCAGTTTTTAAATAAGAATAATGTTGCATACTCACTGTTTCTCAATTCAAAGGGAAAAAAGCACATTTACGTATTCCATTAAGAGCTGTTAAAAATTTTCAATTTCTCTGTTGCATGTTATTAAAAAGACTGCATGACTTTATTTCAGATACTACACTCTGTTTTGAAATGCTTCATCATAAAGAATGTGGCCTCAGATCAATGTTAGAACATTAAAGTATCATTGACTTCCAGTGTAAAACAATTGATTAGCGTCATAAAGGCAGAATTTTAATTACATCTATTATCTTTTTAAAACATAACTTTCTAAAAAAAAAATAACTTTCTAACAATGTTTCTTTCTTGTATAAAATTTTGTACCCAACGTTCGTCTGCCTAAACATTTCAGAGCAGTTTCCCATGTTTTTAAGTTGTCCTGACAACCATTAAAAAATACCTGCATGGTACTCACTTTATGGCTTCTATACTTTATTTAACTACTCTACTTTCTGTCCTCATGGATTTGCCTATGCTGGACATTTCATAAAACTGGCATCCGGCAGTATGTGGTCCTTTGTGACTGGCTGTTTTCACTTTGCATCATGCTTTCAAGGCTCATTAGTGTTTTATCAGTATATTATCAGTACCTCATTCCTTTTATTGCTTAAATATGTCATTGTATGTCTATACTACATTGTGTTTATCCATTCATCAGTTGGTAGATATTTGGAATGTTTCCATTTTTTGGCTATTATGAATAATAATGTTGGGAACTTTCATGAACAAGTTTTTGTGAAGACATATGTTTTCATTTGTCTTGGGCATATATCTACAAATGGGATTGCAGAACCCTATAGTGACTCCATTTCTAGCATTTTGAGGAACCATTAAACTGTTTTCCAAAATGGCTACCCTATTTGACATTGTCACCAGCAATGTATTATGGTTCCAATTCCCCCACATTCTCACCAATGCTTGTTGTTATTATTGGTATTTTGAGTACAGCCATTCAAATTGGTGTGAAGTGGTATTGTACTCTCATTGTAATTTTAATTTCTTCTCAGTGACTATGGATGTTGGGCCCCTCATCATGTGCTGCTTGGTCATTTTTATATTCTCAAAACTCTTACTTATTCCTATAACAAATCTCATCAGTCTTTTTGTTCATAGAATTTAATTTGCAATGCTCCAGTGCTAGTATATTCTGGAGAGATTCAATGTTGCATAGCAAAATGGAGTAGGAAGGGACCTTAAGAGTTTTCAAGTGAAATACTCTTAATTTACAGTTAAATGGATTAAGAGCTAGAGAGGTTAAGTGATTGCCAGTTGAGGTGAAACAGCCTAGAAATCGAAAGCAATGATTACTTTCAAACCACTGTGGTCTCCTTGCAAATCACAGAGAAGCAGGGTACTTTGTCAATGATACAAACTCTCATTTTACACTTGAATGTTTTGGTAGCAAGAGAATTGACTATAATAGATAGTAGAAAAGTATTCTGCTTTACTTTTAGCTACTGAAAGAAACTGGAAATAGTTTGGATCTGCGCAATTTATCTCAGCTGATGACCTGGGCCTAACAATTCTGTCTGTAGTAAAGCACAACATTAATAGGTTTCAAACATATCACTCAAGGAAAGATATCTAGCTTATCCATTGGTGGATTAGGACCAGGATATTAAATTCTTAGATTTCTGACTCGTCGGGTTGGTGATCTTTTAGTTAAACACTACACTGCACCCTCTTTATTGGATATTTCCAGGAAGCAGAGTTGTCTGCCGTCCCTGATGCAATTACTTTGGAAGTTGTTCATTCTAATAAAATCACACTCAGGAAATATTGAAATACTTTAAAAAAAAGGCAGGTTCTGTATAATTTGCTGTTTGCACAGATGACGTCGTGTAGACTACATAGAATATTGCAATGCAAACCATGAGAGTGTATTACTGAATTATTCTTTCCCGAATGTTAATGTTCAGAATTTCTAAACCTAAGACATGTCTGAGATGTACAGGAGCAATGTCATCGATATGTGGTGTTGTGTTTATCAAAGCCATCTCACATCAAAGAGGTAGTCATATGATGAAAAAATGCAAAGTATAAATAATTTTTCAAATTACACTAATCAAAGGTCACATTTATCGAAGGGGCTAATTTAATTTTTTTGAAGTTTTCACTTAAATTCCAGTTAATTAACATACAGTGTAATATTGGTTTCAGATGTACAATATAGTGATTCAACACTTCCATACAGCACCCTGTGCTCATCACAGCCAAGTGCTTTCCTTAATTCCCATCACCTATTTTACCCCTCCCCACCTTCCCTCTGGAAACCATCAATTTGTCTCTATACTTAAAAGTCTGTTTCTTGGTTTGCCTCTCTTTTTTTCCTCCGCTCATTTGTTTTGTTTCTTAAATTCCACATATGAGTGAAAACATATGTTATTTGTCTTTCTCTGACTGATTTATTTTGCTTAGGATAATACTGTCTAGATCCATCCATGTTGTTACAAATGACAAGATTTCATTCATTTTTATGGCTGAGTAATATGTCATTGTATGTACATACCACATCCTCTTTATCCACTCATCATCAGTCAGTGGACATTTAGGCTGCTTCCATAATTTGGCTACTGTTGGTAATGCTGCTATAAACATCAGGGTGGAAGCATCCCTTTGAATTAGTATTTCAAATACTTTGAATTAGTATTAGTATTCTTTGGATAAATACCTCGTAGTGCAATTGCTAGATCATGGGGTAGCTCTATTTTTAACTTTTTCAGGAACCTCCACAGTGGCTGCACCAGTTTGCACTCCCACCAACAATGCAAGAGGATTCTTCTTTTTCCACATCCTTGTTAGTACCCATTGTTTCTTGTACTGTTGATTTTAGCCTGACAGGCGTGTTCTGACAGGCGTGAGGCGATATCCCTGTGGTTTTGGTTGGTATTTTTCTAATGATCAGTGATACTGAAAGATGTTTTCATGTGTCTGTTAGGCATTTGTATGTCTTCTTTGGAAAAATGTCTACACATGTCTTCTCATTTTTAATTGGATTGTTCATTTTGGAGGTATTAAGTTTTATAAGTTTTTAAAAATATATTTTTAGATACTAACCCTCTATCAGATATGTCATTTGCAAATATTTTCTCCCATTCCAAGGGTTGCTTTTAGTTATGTTGATTGCTTTCTTTGCTGTGCAAAAGATCTTTATTCTGATGTAGTCCTAATAGTTTATTTTTGTTCTTGTTTCCCTTGCCTCAGGAGACATACCTAGAAAGAAGTTGCTATGGCTGACATCAAACAAGTTTTTTCCCATGTTCTTTGGGATTTTGATGGTTTCCTGTCCCACATGCAATTTGAATTTAGTTTTGTGTATGGTGTAAGAAAGTGGTCCCGTTTCATTCTTTTGCATGTTGCTGCTCAGTTTTCCCAACACCATTTGTTGAACAGACTGTCTTTTCCCCATGGGATATTCTTTCCTGCTTTGTTGAAGATTAATTGACCATATAGTGTGGGTTCATATCTGGGTTTTTTATTCTGTTCCATTTATCTATGTATCTTTTTTTGGTTTCAGTATCATACTGTTTTGATCACTACAGCTTTGTAATATAACTTGAAGTGTGGAATGGTGATGCCTCCAGATTTGCTTTTCTTTTTCTAGGTTGTTTTAGTGATTTGGGGTCTTTTGTAGTTCCATACAAATTTTAGGATTATTTGTTCTAGCTCTGTGAAAAATGCCTTCGGTATTTATTTATTTATTTATTTATTTATTTATTTAATATTTCTGTAACTTTTCTTTTTTAAAATTTTTTATTAACATATAATGTATTATTTGCCCCAGGGTACATTTCTGTGAATCATCAGGCTTACACATTTCACAGCATTTGCCATAGCACATACCCTCTCCAATGTCCATAACCCTACCCCCACCCCCCACCTCCCAACCACCCTTAGCACATGATCACCTTTGGTATTTTGATAGGGATTGCATTAAATGTATAGATTGCTTTGGGTAGCATAGACATTTTAACAAAATTTGTTCTTCCAATCCATGAGCTAGCTTTAATGTTAATGGTAGATAATATCTTGTGATTCAGTGAGTGAAACTGGACTGGGAGTCTTGTAATTACCCATGGCAAAGCCACCTAAGAACTATATGTTTTAAAAGGGCAGGTAACTAGGGATTTTTGCCTTTGAATAGAAGTAGCTACTGATGGATAATATGCCTCAATGACTATAATTGATATTGGAAAACTAGTAAGAGTACTAGCTTCATAATAATATAGGCTGTTAGAAATATACTAGCATATATATATATATATATATATATATAGTAAAAATTCTATAACATAGAGAGCAACCATAAAATACTGGACTGTAATGAATATAAATTTTGTTATGGAAGAGATATTCAGGATTTAATTATATTAGTACACTATTTCTTTTTTCTGTATTTTTGTATTGTCTTATCATTTTATTTTTCTCAACAGAATAATTTGAGTATAAAGCAAAGAACTACAATTGCAAAAGATGTTTGAAACAATTTCATTATTTTTTATGTGTGTCTCTGAAATATCTTAAATATTATTTATTCTAGATCTTTAATGTTATTGAAGTCAAACTAGTCACACAAGGAAGTCTTCTAAATAAATATGTTGAAAAATTTCTGAGCTTGACTCTTTTTGTAGGCCTGCTTTCTCTTTTCTGACCAGTGAGAATTTATAACAAAGGATTTGATTTCAACCTCTATGCTTTCTTTTATGAACACTTTTTATATTAAAGTCCATGAAATACAGCAATTACTGCTTTTATAAAAAAATTTATATATTCTGAATCTAACGATAAAAGATGAAAAATGCCAAGCTTGCATGTACTATTCATAATTACTAGATAAACATTGATACTGATTACATATAAAATCTATCATGATCTAAAAATACTTTTTTTAAAAAAGATTTTATTTATTTATTTGAGAGAGAGACAGAGACAGAGACAGAGAGAATGAGAGAGTATGAAAGGGGAAAGGTCAGAGGGAGAGGCAGACTCCCCATGGAGCTGATGCAGGACTGGATCCTGGGACTCCAGAATCATGACCTGAGCCGAAGGGAGTGGCTTAACCAATTGAGCCACCCAGGTGCCCATAAAGATACTTTTTAAAAGTTAGATTAATTAGTACTTCTCAGCCACTTGGGGCCATGCCAAATCCATTTCTCTTCCCAAGGGAAATTTCATTTCCAAAATTCCATCATAAATAACTGAAATTTCATTTCCAAAATTCCATCATAAATAATTAAAAATAATTATTTTTAAATATATAAGGATTGCTATCTCAGAAATGGTTCTTATTTTTTATCTCTATGCTTAATTTTACTTAAGTATATTGAAAGGTAAGTACCAGTTTGAATTTTTTTTGTTTCTTTGCTCAATTTTTGTTCTTTTATTCATTTAACATTTATTGACCATTTACAATAACAGGAAACTAAACTGGGGTACCTGGATGGGTCAGTTGGTTCAGCATCTGCCTTCAGCTCAGGTCATGATCCCAGGACCCTGAGATCAAGCTCAGCAGGGAGCCTGCTTCTCCCTCTCCCTCTGCTTGTGCTCTCTCTCTCTCAAAAAAATAAATAAAATCTTAAAAAAGAGAGACTGGGGCGCCTGGGTGGCTCAGTTGGTTGAGCGACTGCCTTCGGCTCAGGTCATGATCCCGGAGTCCCGGGATCGAGTCCCATGTCGGACTCCCGGCTCTGCGGGAAGTCTGCTTCTCCCTCTGACCTTCTCCCCTCTCATTCTCAGTCTCTCTCTCTAATAAATAAATAAAATCTTTAAAAAAAAAAAAGAAACTGTACTGAAATCTACGCAAGGCAGAATTAAATGCCAAATTGGCCCTGTTCACGATCTACTTGGATAACTAATTCATGCATAAGTTGAAAACAAGGAAAACAAATATTTTTCTTTCTACTCGTCTTCTGTGACCATGAAATAGGCAAATCATGCATGAGAAAGATATTAATGTTATTAGCTAAAATGAGGATTTAATTCTAATTTACTCTGATGCTAAATACTGTGCTATGATTTAGGGGTGTAATAATTTGTAGAATACATTCTACATTTGTAGAATGTATTCCTTCTTTTTTTTAAAAAAAATATTTTATTTATTGTTTATCTGTCAGAAAGAGAGCAAACACAAACAGGGGGAGCAGCAGACAGAGGGAGGAGCAGGGTCTCCGCTGAGCAAGGATCCTGATGTGGGGCTTGATCCCAGGACCCTGGCTGGAATCCTGACCTGAGCTGAAGGCAGACACTTAACCAATTGAGCCACCCAAGTGCTCTGTATTCCTTCTTTTAAGTATTTACAGGTCTGTTGTGGAGTCAGATATATGAACAGGTGCTTACTACACAATTTGACAAGTACCATAATAGTGGAAAGTCCAGAGTAATTAGAGAACACATAGCCTACAGTGGCCCAGACACATTTACTGGAGGACGGAACTTTAAGTGTGGCTCTGAAGTTCTGAAGATAAACATGAATATATATTCAGGTGGACTGGGAATGATTGAGGGTGGAAAGAACAAGTCAGAAGCATAGACATGGTATTTTTAGGTAACTATATGGATGGAAATGACCCCCAAAACCTTGATAAAATGTAAAAGCACTGAGGATTTTTTTTTTTTTTTTGGTTATCTAGAAATTACCATAATAGACACTCCAGAATAAGCCCATGGAGCAGTTTTCATCTTCAATTTTATTTCTTTGTGGACTGCGTGAATTTGTAAGTACATATTTCTTTCATGTTAAGGAAATAATTTCTTTTTCCCTCTAATTTCTTAGAACCGTGTTAACCTCTAAGGAAGTACCATTTCCTAATAGAGATCCTGGCTCAATCATTGCAGATCTATGAAGGCTGGAAGAACTGTAGAAAACTGAGGGGTTTGGACAGAGAAAGAAGGAATAAATGATGAGAACAACATCATTGATCTATGCCTAATCAGAAAGAGCTGTAAATTAGGAATCTTACAAAAGCAGAAATGTTATCAGTCCAACATGTTCAACATCTGCAGTCATCAGGGAATTTCAGATTCAAACTACGATTTCTCTCTATATGCCACCAGAATGTCTCAAATCAAGAAGTCTGACAACAGAACATATTTTATGTGATCCAGGTGGAGATCTATAATGAAAAGCTCTTAACGGTTAATACTTTCCCTATCTGTTTGGTAATTCCAAACCTACCCCAATTTTCACCCAGCACACTTAAATTTGGCATTTGAAATTACTCACCATACTGCCTTTGATAGATGAACAGAACTATGAAAAATAAAATGCTGATGATAAGTAAGGGATGCATGCCTTCACTCCTCATTTTGGCTTTGTGGTCCCCCTTCTTATCATTTACCAGGACTATCCAATTATATCACACATGTTCAGTAATGATGATGGCAATGAAGCATTGCACAAATTATTATTAGATTAAATATGATGAACAAAGCAGTTTTAAAAATATTGATATAAGAGAAAACTTAATGTGAATTAATAGAGAAGTAAATTTCTATATATTTCCAGGATAAAAAAAAAATACATGAAAACCAATATTATACAGAGAAATATTCAGAATTCATTTAGTCTGTAAACCTAGCTTTTGCTTAGTCTGATCTTGAAGCATAGTTGTAAAACATGAAGTAATTATGGTAGAGTAGGATAAAAGCCATTATCTCCATTTTGTGGCGTCCAGTGATTGCTCCAAGGAGATGCTGAATAAAGTACATTTAAATTTTATCCGTATAAGTATTGATTTTGACATTTCACTGAATTTCTGATCTTTAATAACTAATTTATAAATCAGATATGAGAATTCAGATGTTTTAATTCAATGCGTTTCATATTAGGAATGAATTCAGTGGAAATCCTTATAAACTTCTTTAGGCTATAGAAGAGAACATGTGGCACTGGTTACCACTGAGATTTTTTTCCTTTTAAGAGGAACAGGAACACCTTTGTGATAAACATCAATCTATGGCATTAAATGTCTTTTATAATACTGGAACTGATAGACAGCTTTAGGCTATGTGAAGCCCATTCATGAATGTCTAAATTAAGGAACTATGGTTTACAAAGAAGAGTTTGTAATATGGAAAAATAGTCTTCAGAAACAAAAAGTCTTCCTCTAAAGCCAAAGGATCAATGTGTTTAGTGGTGAGAAGGAGAAATTCTTTAGATTTTTGAGTCAACCAAACATTCTTTGTTTCATAAATTGGGAACGATCGATTTTTAAGTGGCGTTTAAGTAACAACATCCATTAAACAATAAATTTCTTCTAGCAATCATAATTGGCACTCTGTCAGGAAGAAATGCATTTTCACCTCATTTTACAGAATATCCAAATCATAGACACTCAATTGAATAGATTAAATTTCCAAAACTTTTAAAAATAAAAAAAAAATGGAACAAGATGCCCAGTGATAGACTGCTCAGAACCAGTATCGGTGACTCTTGGATGCCATCAATGACACAGCACCGTTCAGCTCTCCGTCTGGTACCCCGTGGGGCAGCAATCAGATTCATGGCTGTTGTCCAATATTCACTGATTGGATTCTCTACATTCAGCATTTCGGGGAGGAAACTGTAGAAGAACAAAAGTTATGGACAAGCGAATTGGGTCTCTTTTAGAAAGATTTTATAGAACTCTCAGAAACCGCCACTTCTTCATTGGCCAGAATTACCACATGGCCACTTGCAGCTTCCAGGGAGGCTAGGAGATGTAATTTTGCACCTGGTTACACATGGCCTCCATGGAAGTCAGGTTCTATCACCACAGGGGAAGAGAACAGACATTGAGTCGACAAAGAGAAGCATATGTCGCAGTGGACAGAAGTTCAAGTGAACCATACAAACATTGCACCTGTACAACATGGTGGGATTTTTTTTTTTTTAACTTTTTCTAAGAACAAAAGTCTTTTATCCTTAAATTTTAGTCTAAATTATTTGCTGCCAGGGCAAATGCTATGCTTCATAGTTTAGCTTTCGTAGTCGAATGGTTTTGGAAACAGTTTATCTGAAATAAAAATAGAAATGCTATGTTTTGGCAACAGCGCCTGGACTAGACCTATGTGTAATATAGATTGTGTTTTACCAAATTATCTCATAATATTTGCATAATTAGTGAATATTTTCTCAAAAATCAGTTTTGTATATGCTATTCCAAATGACTTATATTCGTTAATAAAAAAAAATCTATCAAATGGCTCTGGTATACTTCTATGATGAGGTATTTCCAAAAGCTCTTGTAACTAAAATATAGCGCTTATAATTGATCCCTTTAAAATGAGTTGTACATGTGTGTGTATTTGCATTAAACATAATTAGCTAACCACAGCCCACAGCTTATGTCTATACAGTGTGTGTAATCTGTTTATAGAACAGGCCAGATGACATAATGTAGATTTTGGCAAGTAATCACATTCTCCTTCCACAAACAACATCTGAAATGATAAAAAAAAAAAAAAAAAACACAGATGAATAGCTCCTAATAGGTAAAATCATTATAACCCACATTTGCCAACACAATTTTAATCCTATTTTGTTGGTCAAATATTTTGAGAGGAAAGTATATGATTCTAGCACATTGAGCCATTCTAGCAATGGCTCAATATTTCACTTTAACAGGAGAGTAACTCTTAGGCAACAGAGATGTGGGGCCAGGAAACCCTGTAGTTGGAAAGCTGAGCTGGGGGCTGAGTCACGTGCCTCGGGTTAGCCTTGCTGAAAATGCCAGTGCCATGATCCTACGCATAGTCTTAACCTCATCGTGTCCACTTCCCTATCCTTTGAAACGGAGTTCCAACTGTAGATACTCCCTCTCTGTCCCCTGCAATAAAAGGAAAAGAAAAAAGAATGTCATCTAAAGACGTAGAGTGTTCCCTTCTGCTCCGCTTCCTACCGCGTAAGTGTGGAAATCCCCCGTCACATGTCAAGCATGGAAGGACAGGGCTCTCCCCTAGCCTTATTCAAAGTGATGAAGATGTTGCCATTAATCACTAGTTTTTCAGTATATTCTTCCAGCATCCCGACTACTCTTAACTGGATTCCTAATTACTTTCTCATAAAGTTTTCAATTTCCTGATAAACGCATGTTTTCCTGATTATAAAAGAGTTGCTCTTCACTGTAAGTTATTTAGAACATTTAGAAAGATAAGGAGAAACAAATTTTAAGTTTTCTAAAATTAAGGGATAAGACTTGTTAACATTTTTAATATTCATCTGATTTTTAACATATATTTAAATGTTATAAATTTATATAATATGTATATTTATATATTATATATATTAAGAAATTCAGGTCCTATCCTCTATATAAAACTGAGAATTGAGAAAATATTATAATCTATTTCTGATGCCATTAAATATTGTTTGAACTATCCATAATGTTTTTAGGGTCCATGTCATGCCATAATCACTAATGCTATTTCCGTCTTTGGTATTATGACTAACATGGCAATCTTTATACAAAAATCATATCTGTGTTTCTGATTATTCCAAGTTTAATATATCAGTTGGGATGTTTTCAGTGCACAGTAAAAGAAGACCAAACT
This sequence comes from Nasua narica, assembly GCA_028533885.1. Taxonomy (NCBI): domain Eukaryota; kingdom Metazoa; phylum Chordata; class Mammalia; order Carnivora; family Procyonidae; genus Nasua; species Nasua narica. The sequence goes on from CM052798.1 coordinate 112,200,693, forward strand.
TGGAGTAGATTTTTTTAAAAAAGAATTTTACTATCTCACTTAACAAAAAGTCTTACTATTACCGGCTAGCATGTTAAAAAAAAAAAAAAAAGTTTAAATCCAGATTTCAGGCAAGTTTCCTTTACAGAAAGAATGTGTAGTGAGATATGTTCCTAAATCTGACAAATAGGTAAGATTCCATTTCTTTTTAACCGTTTGCTAAGAGGACCCCAGAAAACAGTTGTAAGGCCAGAAATTCACTTCCCACAGGTGTTTGTAGGTTTTTCCAAGCTCTGCAAAGATGTTAGGCTGTCTGGGAGACATTTAAATCATTACCTTATATTCAAAAGACTGTGGGATGCCAGGAAATTTGAAATGATTAGGATAGGAAATACAATGCACGATGAACTGATGGGTTAAGGTGGGATCTCAAAGAAACATTGAGATCCATCAGTTTCTCAAAGAAACACTGAGATCCCTCTTTAAACTTATTTAACCCTATTTAACCAGGTGATTCTTACCTGTGGACCATCCGTTGAGAAATACTACTTTGAGCCATCTGGCTACTTTACTTCTGGCTATTTTTGTGTCCCCTGTGCTGGTAAAATATATGTAGATGGAACAAAAGTATCTTTTAGAAAGCATGTTAATGTCTCCAGTTTCCAAAATGGTCTAGTCCATGTATCTGGTTAATTCCAGAGGCTACAGAAAGAATGTTTGTTTGAGTGGCTGTCGTTTTGGTTTTGGATCAGGTCTATCCCTTATCATACAAAATAGAGCTTATGAGAAGTAGGATTTATCAATTCGGAAGAAAGACGATAAACATAAATTAGTGTGTATGCCTAATTAGAAATAAATATAAAGACTTTCTTTTGTATTTGGTGAGAGAAACCAATCTAATATTTATCACCAAATTATTGCTCAAGTATATCCAGACTGTAACACTGGCTTTTAAAGCAGACTATTCATATGGGACATTTAAATAAATGTTTTTTTTTTTTTTCTGTAAGTAATACCTTGGAACAGGGCAGCGTGATTTCCTTAACACACCATATGCTGTTTAATTGGCCCTTGCTTGGTTTTCTGGAGGTGGTTTTAAAATATTACAACTTTGGGAACAGCAGTCATTTAATGAATAAATAATAATTGCATTCCAATTAACATATAAAGATTATAACAATATCCCCTCTTTTATACTCAGACAAGTAAAAATTTTGAATCAAGTTTTCAATTTCATTTTATGTTAATATGTTAATAAATAAAATTTCAAAAAGACCTGGTTCTTTAATAAGGACTTTCCAAAGTTTAAACTAAGAACTAATAAGTTATATAGCTTGCACTACTGGCCAAGTTGTATCTGTTATCCTCAGATCCTGAAAATCTTATTATAAGATTCATCATTACAAAATAAACTGCTACACTAGAAAGCAACTTTACCTAGCACTCTTTGTTATTATTCCTGCGTAATTCTTGAGCAGTACTACATATCTCTAAAGAAACGTCTATTATATTCTGGACATGGTCCTTTGGATTATGACCCAAAAAATGAAAATACACAACTATCTTCAAGTAGTGAAGCATTTCCATTACTTTAAAAAGTGTGATTATTTCTAACACATGCTTTCATAATAATTTTAAATATTTTAAATATCTTTAAGATATTTAAATATTTCATAAATATTTTACATATTTTAAAAATATTATTTAAATATTTTTAAATATTTAAAACAAAATATTTTAAATACTTTTAAAAAGTATTGAGAGAGTTTATAAGCACTCTCAATACCACTTCACTCTTGTTATCTTGTAAAAACTGTGAAGCGAAAATGCTTCCCCACTTTGAAATGAGACCTGGGGTCCAATCCAGGGCAAGGAAGAAGACCTTTAAGTCTTAAGCCCACATTTACTATAAGATAACCAATTGTTATTATTTCATATTACTCTTTAAGATGAGGAAAAGGGGATACAATTAGGTAAGAACCTGGCCTAATGTTACAATGTAGGCAATTAGAACATCTCAGGAACCAAACAAGAGCAACTGAGCTGTGTCCCACTCAGTAATCTCCCTTGTCCTGATCTTAAAGAAACCCAATATGTGTATTTCATGCCAAATAATCTCTCTTCCCACTGGAGTGCATATTAGCGGGTGTGAGGGCTGTGCTGGGGGGTTGCGTGTTTGCCTCCTTAACTGTGCTGGTTAGAGCACAGTGGGTAGAGGCTTAGAGTAATGTAGACCTGGTTCAAACCCCAGCTCTACTGCTTCCTTGCTGGATGACCTTGAACAAGTCAGTTAACTTTTCTAAACCTCAGTGTGCTCCTATGTAAAATGGAGCCAGTATTAGAATAGACTTATCAAGTATTTGTAAAAATAAGATAAAATAACAGTTGTATAATGTTCTAGATGGAGAGATCTGGCATAGAGTGAGAGTCTATTCTTCATTGTCACGCTAGATAGGAATATTATTAGTTTTAGTTCACAGGATCTTCAATCCTGAGGAACATCAATTAAGGCACCAATCAACTATCTGAAACCATGTAACTAAAAAGTGGTGAATATGAGATTGGAACCTAGGCTGAATGACTCCAGATAAACAGGATGCTTAATACTTAACCACTGTGCTCAACTCAGCAGGCAACTACATTCAGATTCCTCTATACAAAATACATTTTTCCAGGATGCCTGGGTGGCTCAGTGGGTTAAAGCCTCTGCCTTCAGCTCAGGTCATGATCTCAGGGTCCTGGGATCGAGCCCCGCATCAGGCTCTCTGCTCAGCGGAGGGCCTGCTTTCCCCTCTCTCTCTGCCTGCCTCTTTGCCTACTTGTGATCTCTTTCCTCTGCCAAATAGATGAATAGAATCTTTAAAAAATAAAATAAAAATAAAACGCATTTCCCACCCTATCCCTCCTTCAGGAAATTCAGCTTCTTCTGGGCATTTACGATGGCCTGAAATATAATGCCAAAGGACCTTCTACAACTAAATGGAAGGTTAATGGGAATGGCCCTTGCCAATTATTGTATGGCACAAGCCTTGGCTTATTGTTGAACTGATGCAGATCTTCTCCATTGCTTTCTGTTGGGTTCTTTGAGGTTCCGAAAAACAGATATGTATGAGAAATGATAATAGCCACCTTATCCTGTTTCCAGGACTCTTCCTGCATCTATTCCTGCTAACAACATAATACTGGGGAAGATGATACTCCCCAGAATACAGCAGTCGGCCATCGGCCTCTTTCATTCTTCTTTCTGCCTCTAACATTTCCTAGGATTGCAGGCTCTGGATTAGTATAGAAAGAAAAGCTTAAGGAACTAAACAATTGCCCTTTGGCCACCTCCAAAAGTAGCCCCTGGATACAAATGAGATAACTGTCTGAATTTCTATGGGGAACTGAACCCTCTGATTTGGGGAAAAGAATAGATTTTCTGACCCTCCTTCAGTTGGATAAGATACTCTAGCTTCATAAGACAAAAACACGGGTGGCCACAAATTATTACCTTCAGACATGGTCTGTAGCTGTGCCTGGGCCTTTAAACAATGCTGGGAAGTATTGAGGGGGCCTCCTGGGCACAAAGAACCCACAGTTAGGTGTTTGTCTTTATCTCTAGGGCGTAACAGGCAACTCCACAGATAATGAGAGTCCAGCGCGATGAGTGCTATAATAGAGATAAGACGTGGCACTAAGGGGACACAGAAGAGAAGTAGATAGCCTTTCCTTGGATGGGTGCAGGAGGAGGGGAAGCAAAAACTGGTCACCAAAAGGTGGCTGCTCTGCCCATATTGTAGGCATTGATGCAAGATCCAAGTTGGGGTTATAGACACGAATATAATCCCAGGAAGGAAAATAAAATGATATTTTCTTTTCAACCATGAAAATTTTTGTGGAGAGTAAAAAAGAATACCTTGGGCGATTAATATAGAAAGGAGATGGAAAAGTAAATTTTAACCAACAGCACATAGAAATGTGAGGACCCAGGTAAGAGTCATATGATTTGTGTTCTCATCCTGGTTCTCTCCCTACTCAGTGTATGTGGCAAGTTAAATGCAATTTGTGGACCTCATTCCTCAGCCATAGAGCAAGATGGGCAGCCAGTATGGACTCTGAGGGTGTTCTATGACTCTGTGTCTTAGTCCTGGAAAACAATAACAATAGGCAACTGCAGTGAAACTGTCACAGTCAGAGAAGGCAGGTAGTGCTCACCTCTACAATTCAGAATTATGGTAGCGCCTCTGAACAGCATCAGGCCCCAAAGGAAGCATAGCCAGTGGGCATATTACAGATGTTGAAGACTTAGAAGTAACAGCTGCCGAGTATATTTAAGTGTGAAGTCTCACACTCATAGCATACCAAAAATAAACTAATTATTCCTGAATTTTTTTTTTTTAAAAAAGGAAAATCCCAGAAACGAAAGGATGAATTTGCAAATAGAATGAGAGTAAATAGAATAAAATGAGCAGGGATGATAGTTTTCAGTAGTCACATGTTTGCAAGTCAGCTGTTTATAATAAGCTTAAACTTTAGCTGGATGAATTATTTTATTGTTCTGTCTGTTCTTTTGAAAATAGTTACATCAAATAGTTTGAAAATGGATCCAGATGTAGATCTTCTTTGACATTATTGGGCATATATGTGCAAATGGAAGATCGATGATTTGATTAAAAATAACTAAAACCTCATCTTATGTTAGAAATATCTGAAATAGTTTTAGTATAAAAGTGTAATATACTGTATGATGACTAACATAACACAATAAAAAGAAAAAGTATAATATGTAGGGATGCCTGCGTGGCTCAGTTAGTTAAGCATCTGACTCCTGATTTCAGCCCAGATCGTGATCTCAGGTTCGTAAGATCAAGCCCTGCATTGTACTCTTCGCTTGGCTTGGAACTTGTTTAAGATTCTCTCTCTCTCCTTCTCCCTCTGTCCCTCCCCCTGACCCCCGCTCATGCTCACTCTCTCTCTCTAAAAAAAATGTAATATGTAAACTTAAAAAACAATTAGTCTATTTATAAGTGAAGGAATACATTGGCATTGTTGTTAATTATTGAAGATTAGTGTATCTATGTAGAAACTCATCTTCACAGAGTTAATTGGTTATATCTTCTTTCTAAAAAAGAATAGAGGGGGAAGAAAAAAATTTAAAGTAAAAGAGAGTAGAATGTGTAAAATTGTCAGGAATAGCTAACTCTCATAAGGATGTTACAATAGGTCTTTGTTTATAGAGGCAAAAAGATTATGAGACTTTTCAGTAATTGGAGAGAGCATTTATTTAATTATAGATATTTTCACTATAATTTTAGAGGAAATACCACACAATTACATAAACACTGAATATAATATCTTTTTAATTTGCATAGTGTGTGGTTAAATCTATACTCTAAAATAGAGTCATAATTACATATACTTTTGAAGTTGATGCCTAATGTTTTTACCAACTACAACTGTCTATTATTTTATTTGTAAATATGTTAGCATATCAACACTTTCAGTCACTAATACATGGTGATTTCTTGACAATAATTATTTATGTTCCCTTTCTCCTTTGAAAATATCTGTATCATTTCACCTGGTTAATATTTTAGAAGAATGTGGTTGGGAACATTTTTTAAATTCCATGTTTTAGAATTGTATTTAAAGTCCTTTGTAGAATATATTGCTTACTGTTTGCAATCTATAAGGCTTTATTTTAAAATTTTTTCTTTCCACTTTGAACTGTAATTGCTATGTTTATGCTATTTAACAATTTTATGCACACTGGTTTTTTGGTTCAGTGTACATTGCCAGTATAGGTTTACAATGTTTTTGACAATGCACATGTTTATAACTGCTAGATAAAAGAATTGATCTATTTATCTGAATCTTTCACAATATACAGTGGATCTTTGGAAAAAGGAAATAGTTTTCAGCCTAAATAAAAGAGCTTCTGGTGACTACAGTGCATTTCATTTAAAAAAAAATCTTAATTCTCTAATAAATCTTCATTGCTCATCTGCTACAATCAAGGCATAAGAATTCACACAGGAGCTGACATGAACATTGCCCTTAGAGAATTTACCAACTCTTAGGGAGATTGGACACATGCACCAAGAAATCAGATAGAAAACAGGCTAGAAACAAGAGAGAAAATCAACATTTTAGGAGCACCAGGGTGGCTCAGTTGGTGGCATTCAACTCTTGATTCCAGCCCAGGTCAGGATCTCAGGGTTATGAGATGGAGACCTGGGGCAGGCTCCATACTGGGCATGAAGCCTGTTTAGGATTCTCTCTCTCTCCCTCTGCGCCTCCCCGCCCACACACACCTCATTCACTCTCTCTCTGACTTAAAAAATATCAAGGTTTTATAACAGACAAAAGAACAAATTTGGAAAAGATGAAACTGCAAAAATGTTGACTGATAAGAGACAAAGGGATATAGGCCTCTTACTCCTTCCCATCACTACTCATTCTCAGTGAAATGCTACCTGGCTTCCTCTTCCCTAAGAAAAATGAAGTAATCAAAAGAGAAGAGTGCTCGCTTCGGCAGCACATATACTAAAAAAAGAGAACATTCATTAAGCACCACCACCACTTGCATCAACATCCCTGCAGCCCTTTGTCCCCAGTCATTATGGATGACCCGTATCTGTCTCCAGACTGGTCCCTCCATTTTCCCTCTAGACCTTATTCCTTCTTTCCTTACATGGATGCTTCTCCAGACGTTCTCCCTTCTGTGTCTTGCATCATTAAGTTTTCTTTCTCTTTGTATCATATTGATTAGCACTCAAGCATTCCATTGTTTCTTTTATAAAAAAAAAAAAAAGTAAACCTCTTGACCTCATTTTCCTCTCCAGGGAATGATGTCGTATTCTTTTTCTTCACTTTCTAAAACTCCTTGAAATAATTGTCCCTATTTGCATTCTTCAAAAGAAATTTGAACACATGCTTAATTAGCACTTCCCATTTTCTTTTTTTTTTAAAGATTTTATTTATTTATTGAGATAGAGACAGTGAGAGAGAGCATGAGAGGGGAGAAGGTCAGAGGGAGAAGCAGACTCCCCATGGAGCTGGGAGTCCGATGTGGGACTTGATCCCAGGACTCTGGGATCATGACCTGAGCCGAAGGCAGTTGCTTAACCAACTCAGCCACCCAGGTGCCCCTAGCACTTCCCATTTTCAATCCAGCAAGAACTTTTTTGTCATTAAGGATGTCTTCCTTGATTCAGTCCTTCTTTGTCCTCACCTTCATTGACCTTTACGTATCAGCAACTATAGACACAGGTGATCCCTCCTGCTTGCAACCTTTCCTTTGTTTAAGCTTCCTGTCTACGCTCCTCTGGTTTCCTTCCTAACTTTTTGCCCTCTCCTTAGCATTCTTTATTATCTCTCCTTATCACCTGACCTCTACCCTAAGTATCAAGACTCCAGACTTAGATCAATTTCACTGCTATCCAAACTTACTCCTTTGATGATTTCATTCAATCACATGACTTCAAAGATGGTCTTTACATTGATCACACCAGCCTGTGACCTCCTCCTCACTATTCAACTGCCCACTTGATGGGATTGCCAGACTCATTATATAAAAATGGAGGACATCCAGTAAAATTAGAATTTTCGGCTAGTGAAGTATAATTTTTTTAGTATAAGTATGTACCATGAAATTACTTGTTTTGCATTTATCTAAAACTAGTTTGGGGGTTTATTGGAAATTGTAATTTAACTGGGCGTCCTGTGCTTTATCTGACAGTGCTACCACTCAATATCTCCATGGCTCCACTTTGATGCCCAAAAGGCATTTCAAATATAAAATATCCAAACCTGAGCTCCTGACATTCCCTCCCACACCAGTTCCCATGTGGTCCTCATCTCAGAGCAAGGCAAGTCCATTCTACTAATTATTCAAATCCAAAACCTGTGGTCGTCTTGATGCATGTCCTTTCTCATATCCTAGCTGATTTATCATCATATATACTAGGTCTAAGCTCAAATTCAGTTATCCAGAATTTGACCTTTCACCTGCTCCTGCTGTCACCACCTTCTCTCGTCTCCCAATAGGTCTCTCTGCATCTACCTTTATCTCCCTTCCATCTGCTCTCTGAACCACAACCAGAATAGAAATGGGAATGCATAGCATTGGTGTCTACAAAAAGTAGGTGACTGTTTTAAAAGAAAGCACCAACCTTGGATTTAAAAAAAAAAAAAAGCCTTTAGAAATAAAAAACTACAGACTTGAATCTTGTCCAGATTGTTTTAAATAATTATTTTATAAGTAAAACTTTGCGGCTCACAGAAGATTCTTCTTCCAAGGTTTAGAGGAAAATAAGCTGCCATTGTGTAGCCTGCATTTGCATCCCTAAAGTTATGTCATACTGCAGGGAAAATGCCAGAAAGTCCTGGCAGTGTAGCCAAAGGCTGAACTCTTAAAAAGTTTTAAGAAATTTTAGAGATCAACAATTCAAGTAGCTTTCTCCTTCTGTTTTCTACAAAAGAATAATAGATGACATTTATTGACGAACTACTGTGTGTCAGAACCTGTTTTAAGTATTTCACATGAGATTCTACTACTCTATTCTCACATACATATGAAGAGCAGAAAGGTTAAAGGACTTGGCTGGGGTCAGCATAATAGATACAGAATTCAGCACACTGCAATGGGCTACTAAGTACATCAGGGGCTCCTTCACCTGAGCTCTTAGAGTCTTTTTTTTTTTTTTCCTCTTCTGGAAGCTAGAGTTATGGTGAACATGTCCATGTTTTATTTATTTGGAGTTCTTATTTCCTTTAAAAATTCCCTTTGCAATTCTTTACTTCAGACCTTCTATCATCAGAGAAAAAAATGTCAATCAGCCTGAACATATAAACTGACTATTGAAATTCAGTCATACACACAGACATTCCCAGAGAAAATGATATTACATTTACATCTACAGTCCCAACCTGCAGAGATATGTTTGAAAGATTAGAACTTAGTAATTATGCTTTCCCGTGACTCCTTGAAATTATGTTGGTTAAACAACGCAACTGTGTTCTGAAGCCCAACGATTATTACTGATGAGTTAAGTACTATGGCTTAGTATTATTAAAGGATCTCTCATGTGATGCTTAGGAGGATTATGCAGCTGTCCTGTATTTCTTTTGGAATCCCACAGACCCAAGAAGGTTGGGAGAAACCCGTAATGGGACCCAGCTACCAAAGAGCACTGCATTCCTCACAGCCTTTTACTGGCCACACAGGAGAAACTTTTCCAACCTGAACAAAGACACCAAGTAAAAGTTCTAATCAGCAATGATGAATCAACAGTTTTGGGGTTTAATCCTGAATGTACTCATCATCTGGCAATAGTAAGTTAGTCTTCGTGTAGAGTCCTGGGTTTCTCAAAGAGAGTAACTCACAGAATTATTAATGGAATAGGTCATATGGTGACGATAGAGTACAGTGGGCATTTGGCCCCACTGTCAGAAGGGCTTTGTTTATTTGTAATGAAAGAAACTAGATTAAATAGAGCCATTTCCCTTTAACGTAATTTCACCCAAGAGAAATGAGAGAAAGTGTTGCATATTTGATGTCAAAACATCGCACTGATTCACTTAAAAGACACAAATCATCAAATTGACCTTTTGTGTTTTATAATAGCAAAACAACTGATTGGTAGTCTGATTTTTGTTCACTTTTTAAGTGATTGAGCAATATATATTCTTTTGGGGGAGGAAACGGGATAGCTATCATATTGATTAGACTTAATTCTCTTTGATTTTTTTAACTAAAATGAACACATACTCTTTTTTTATGTTAAAGTTAAACCAGTAGTGAGAAATGAAATAATAAAAAATCAGAGTTATTCTCAACATTTTTGTTTCTAGTAAAAGAGTTTTGGGCAGTATTCATGAAGATATTAAAAAATCAAAATTATACTAAAGAGTTAGCATATTTAAAAAGATATCTCTGCCACATCTAACAAAGCCTATGGTTAGTGGCACTAGTCACTTGCTTACCATTCAGCATTGTTGGTGTTTAGAAAGATGACTGTTGCCTTGACCACACTCACAAAAGAACTCATAAGGCAAAGTTCTTGCTGAGGTTATTTGCAATATTGAATGCATGTTTCCTGGAGCAAAATGAACCCTTCTCTAGACTGCAGCAAATTTTTACTAAGTTCAGTGTTTATGGTGATAGACATTGCTGTAAAAATTTACACTCAGTTAAAACAAAATGTTTTATGTGTAATGTGATGAAAGATGCATTCTAGCATGAGAATTTCTTTTAAGAAGTATAATGCTATTAAAATATCTCTACAAATTCTTTTTTCCTTTCAAGATTTTATTCAAATTCAAATTAGTTCATGTATAGTGTATTAGTTTCAGAGGTAGAAGTCAGTGATTCACCAGTTGCATATAACATCCTGTGTTCATTACATCAAGTGCCCACCTTAATGCCCATCACTTACCCCATTCTCCCACCCACCTCCCCTCCAGCAACCCTCACTTTGTTCTCAAATTGAAGAGTCTCTTATGGTTTGCCTCCCTCTGTGTCTTTATCTTATTTATTTTCCTTCCCTTCCCCTATGTTCATCTGTTTTGTTTCTTAAATTCCACATATGAATGAAATCATATGGTTTTTGTCTTTCTCTAACAAATACTTAGCGTTAATACACTCCAGTTCAAGTCATCTCTACAAATTCTTTGATACTTTTCCCTTCGAATCCCCGTTCCTTACGACTGGGCTGTACATAGTGACTTGCTTCTGACAAATAGAATATTGCAACATTGGGGCACCTGGGTGGCTCAGTTGGTTGAGTGTCTGCCTTTGGTTCAGGTCATGATCCGAGGGCCCTGTCTTGAGAGACACCAGCTGGAACAATGGCAATAGGGTTTGTCATAATATTTTAAAGGCTTGTCCTTCTTTTCTTTTCTTTTCTTTTCTTTTCTTTTCTTTTCTTTTCTTTTCTTTTCTTTTCCTTTCTTTTCCTTTCTTCCCTTCCCTTCCCTTCCCTTCTCTTCTCTTCTTTCTCTTCTCTCCTTCCTTCTTTCCTTCCTTCCTTCCTTCTTGGACTTCACATTCAGCATGGAGTCCAGCACAAGGCTTGAACTCATGACCCTGAGAGCAAGACCTGAACTGAGATCAAGAGTCAGACACAGCCACCCAGGCACCCCAATTTTTCTTAATGCCATTCCATGATGCAATAGGAATAAAACTAAACTAGCTGGTCATTTGATTAGACTAAGTCTGTTATCTTCTTATTTATCTATCTCTCCTTTCATTCACTCTCTTTCTAACCCTTGTTATCTCTAAATAAATTTCTCTTCAAATGCCTATTCTGCATCTCATTGACATAGACCACTGTGACATTATTCTAGAAATAACATGGCCTTTGGAGTCAGACAGTTCTGGGCTCAAATGCCAAGTCACATTTTTACCTGAAAGCTGCCGTTATATCATCCTACAAAATCTTCTTAACTCCTTTCAGCCTCACTTTTCTTTCATGTGATATGGGATTTATAGTACCGCCTAGGGTTCATATAAAGATTAAGTGAATATAATATACAGAAAAACTTTACTCTAGGCTTAGTCAAAATTGGCAATTCACATATTGGAAGGAGTGGTTGTTCTTGTCGTTATGATTAGAGCTTAAGACTTGTTCTTGGTTGTCTGCCCCTATTAAAATGCAAGCTGTTAAAGGGGTAAGTTCTACCTTTCTATATTATACCTGAAGATAAACAAGCAGAATTGTCAGGTAAATTAATCTGCAATCTCAGGTTACTTGTCAATGAGCACTTTGAGATCTGGGCTTTGCCTCTGTTAGGTCAGAAGACAGGGCTTTTCACTCTCAGTAAAAAAGGCTGCCTCTGAACCCAACCACTGAGCCTAACTTTCCATGAGAATGGCAGAAAGAGGCTTCCTTTCGCTTACCCTGAAGCCTCATCTTATGAAGATCAGCATCTTCATAAGAGATCATCATCACTAACACTTGGTGCTGTCAGAAACTCTCCCTACTAAAGCTTTTTGGTGCCAGAGCCCTGTTGACTAATAGGCATACACAAGGCTGTTCTCACTATAAAAGACTTGACAAGGGACCAGACTTCATCCTCTGGAGCACAGCCCTATGATATGTCCAGAAGTATCTCAAATGCCTCTCTGTGACACACAGAGAGAATGAGGTGTGCCTCCTCTTCATGATCTTGGGCTTTCACATGTCCCCAATAACGTCTGACTTTTACATCCATAGTGCACGACGCTGTAATATTTGCTATCACATATCTTGCCTGTATTGAGCCAAACAGATAAAAATCTTTGCCCCGAGAGTGTATATTCCACTGAGGAAAAGAAAAACAGGAATAGAAAATAAAGAAATTGGATCCATAAAATATGTCACATGGACAGGTAAAATATATACATAGGTAAAAGATATATATGTATGTGAAAAATATGTAGTAGAGAAGGTAAGTGTTAAGCAGGCAGTAAGGAGTGTTGGGGAAATACACATATCTTATGACCTGGTCATTTACCAACAGCTGGATGGACCTATGCTCAATATATGTTCTAGGAAACATACACAGTGATGCTTATTATAGTAATGTTTAAAGTGTTTTGGGGCGCCTACATGGCTCAGTGGGTTAAAACCTCTGGCTTTGTCTCAGGTCATGAACTCAGGGTCCTGGGATCGAGCTCCGCATTGGGCTCTCTGGTCAGCGGGGAGCCTGCTTCCCCCTCTCTCTCTGCCTGCCTCTCTGCCTGCTTGTGATCTCTCTCTCTCTCTCTGTCAAATAAATAAATAAAATCTTTTAAAAAAAAGAAAAAAAGAAAGTATTTTTAAAAAGAGAAAAGAACTAAATGTCCCTCAAAGAGAGGTCACTTGTTAGTGAGCTTCTGAGAGAAAGATCACTGCAGTCAGCTACAGCTGATGGAAGGGAGAGAGGTAAGACTGGAATCAGGAAAACTTGGTAGAAGATCCCTGAGGTAGATTAGAGGAAAGTAATCACAACACATAATATTTTTGGTTGCTTTCCACAAACTGTGTGATATTCCAAGAAATTAGTATAACCCATTTAATTCTCACAACAACTCTATATAGTAGATATTATTATTGGTATTGTCTCTTAGAGAGAGAGCTTAAGGGATCTTTGCAAGATCACACCTTAGTGGTAAAGACAAGCCTCAAACCAGACAGTCTGAGTTCAGAATTATCGTTTCAGCTGTGATTAACTGTGCTACATGCCATATGTTCTCAGTAACCATAAGAGCAGAGAAAGCATGAATAGTTTCCACAGGAGAATTTTTCTAAGAAAAATTATACTGCCTTCTACCTAGTTACCATCATTTATGTTCTGTGATTCCTGGGCAAAAGTGCTATATGGAGAATAATTTATATGAAAGGAATTCCATGATAATCTTTGAAACTATTGTGTTTTGCAGTCCCACATCCAGTTGACAGAACAAAGTTTCATCTCCATCAAAATCTGCTTAGAGCAATTTGTTTGCTTTCTTAATTAGGTTTAGAAATATTTGGAGGAAAAGTATAAGAGTTTTGTATATATCATAAAAATATAGTTGTCTCCCATTTGCTCCAGGAGATAGAAATTTCAATAGTGTTAACTTATGAAGTCTAAAGTTATATCAAATGTATTTTTTCCTTTATATTGTCTTATGCATGTGTTTTTGTGTTATTGTTACTAGCCTTTGATTTAATGCCGGATTTTTTTTAGTTATTCCATTATCATTTGGAGTGTGAATCATAAATCTAACATTTTAATGAGATGGCAATAGCTTAAAATCAGGCACCAAATGTTCCAAATTATAGTGGGCCTGGATTTTTTTTTTATTATATCCATCTTTTTCCCTCAACTGTGAGATCAAGTGTGTGCTATACAGTAGGGTTTGTAGCTCTAAGACTTATAAAGACTTATGAAAACTTATAAAACTACCTCTCTTATACTAAAAATGCCAGAAATAATGTTGTACAATGTCTACAGCAAGGACATTGATAATTTTGAACATGGTGAGCCTTCTCTTACCTTCTTTGAAAGATTATTATCATCTTCTAATACATTTATCTTTAGGTAGAGTTTATTTTATTGTTTAGCCATAAAAAGAAAATAAAGGAACATTTTAGATAGATTATTGGATTTATTGGCCTAAGCAAATCCACTTTGGAACAAGAAGAACCTTACTGAGTCATTAAAGACTAAAATATGGTGTATTTGTTTCTATAGCTTGAGTTTGTGTGCTTCATGCTACATTGAGATTTTTAGAACTTCATAAACTTTTTTACCTTGAAATAAACATGCTGTTCAACTATCAAATATAGTCATCCCTCTTTCCAGAAAGTCTCAAGGATGTCAATAACTTTAAAATCCTGTGACATTTTTCTTTTTTGTAAGCAGGAAATAACCATAACTCAAATATGTTCTCAGTTCAACCTCGTCATTGGGAAAATTGAGAAACTTACTCTTCTATGAGGAATAAATGCCAAAATCTCCATGGGCTATAGAAAATCACTAAGATCAGGATGCCTGGGTGGCTCAGTTGGTTAAGCAGCTGCCTTCAGCTCAGGTCATGATCCCAGTATCCTGGGATCGAGTCCCACATCAGGCTCCTTGCTCGGCAGGGAGCCTGCTCCTCTCTCTGCCTCTGCCTGCCTATCTGCCTGCTTGTGTTCTCTCTCTGTTAAAATAAATAAATAAAATCTTTAAAAAAAAAGAAAATCACTAAGACTAATTTCTATTGTTTCTGTGCAGTCAGATGAAAGGAAGAAGAGACATTAATAACAAAAAGACTTGTGTTCAAGTCTCACTTTTGCCCCAAATTCTGAGATCTTGGAAAAGTCTTATTTTTCTTTGTTAACTTGAGTTAGGCTCAATTTCCTTGCTCACATTTGTAAATAAGAGATAAAAGTAGTACCTACCTTGGAGAGCTGTGATGCAGGCTAAATAAAACCAAGGTTCAGTGTGGTGCTTAGAATATACTCAGAGCCCCATAAATGGCAGATCTTGTCATTATTTCTGCTTCTGTATTTCATTACAGCTTTCATGGTATCCTAGAGTTCCGTTTGTCAGGCCTGCATGATAAAATGGAGAGACTATGGTCTCTCCAAATAATAACACTTTACTTGAATGTCCCAAGAAGCCAAGTGCTGGGCAAAGAATGTGTAATTTTTTTATTTCTAGGCACTGTCACTTTATGATAGCATGACCAGTATATCAATATAACTCATGATTCAATAATGCAGAGATGGCACAGAATGGATTTCAGTATGTGTCACATCAGAAATTAACCTTGCTTACAGAAATAAAAAGGATCATAAGAGAATGCCATGAGCAAAATTTGTATGTCAACTAATTGGATAATCTATATAAAATAGGCAAATTTCTGGAAACACGACTTACCAAAACTGGCATAAGAAAAAATAGGAAATCTAAATAGATATAAAACAAGTAATGAGATTGACTTAGTAGTCAAAAACCACTAAACACAGGGAAATCCAGGACTAAATGGTTTCACTGCTGAGTTCTACTGAACATTTAAAGAATTAACACCAACTTCTCTCAAGCAACTCCAAAATTAAAAGAGAAAGTAATAATTTTTTTAATTTAATTTTATTTTTTTAGTGTTCCAAGATTCATTGTTCATCACCAGACCCAGTGCTCCATGCAATACGTGCCCTCCTCAATACCCGCCACCAGGCTCACCCAACCCCCCACCCTCTTCCTCTCCAAAACCCTCAGTTTGTTGCTCAGAGTCCAAAGTCTCCCTCTCTGATTTCCCCCAATTTACCCTTCCTTTCCTTCTCCCAATGTCCTTCATGTTTTTCTTTATGCTCCACATGTAAGTGAAACCATATGATAATTGACTCTCTCCGCTTGACTTATTTTACTCAGCATAATCTCCTCCAGTCTTGTCCATGTTGATACAAAAGTTGGGCATTCATCCTTTCTGATGGAGGCATAATATTCCATTGTATATATGGACCATATCTTCTTTAGCCATTCATCTGTTGAAGGGCATCTTGGCATCTTTCCACAGTTTGGCGATTATGGCCATTGTTGCTATGAACATTGGGGTACTTGTGGCCCTTCTTTGTACTACATCTGTATCTTTGGGGTAAATACCCAGTAGTGCAATTGCAGGGTCATAGGGTAGCTCTATTTTTAATTTCTTAAGGAAGGTAACAATTCTTTTTTTTTTTTTTAAGGAAGTTAACAATTCTTAACTCAGTTTTCAAGGTCTGCCTTACACTGATACCACAGCCAAGAAAAGAAAGCACAAGAAAAGAAAACTGCAGGCCAACAGCCCTTATGAATATAGATGTAAAAATCCTTTGGAAAATACTAGTAAATGGAATCCAACAGCAGAGTGAAAGGATTATAGACCATGTCCAAGTGAGATTTTTTTGTTGTTGTTTAAGTTTTATCCCAAGAATGCAAGGGTGTTCGAAATATTGAAATCAACCAGTGTAATATATCACAGAATAATACATCAATAGAATAAGGGGAGAAACCACATGATCACCTCAACTGATGCGGAAAAGCATTTGGCAAATGTTATGATTAAAAAGACTCAACAAACTACGAATAGAAGGACACTTCATCAACATGACAAAAGACATTTGTCAAAAACCTGCAGCTAACATCATACTTGCTATGGACTGAATTGTGTTCCCTCAAAATTCATATGTTGAAGCCCAAACCCTCAATATGACTGTATTTGGAGCCAGGGTCTATATTGAAATAATTAGGATTAAATTATGTCATGTGGAAAAAGGAGAACAAAGTTGGAGGACTCACACTTCTTAAAACTTACTACCGAACTATAGTAATCTAATCATTATGGTACCAATATCAGAATAAAAATATATTAAAAAAGAATAAAAATATAGACCAATAGAATAGCATTGAAAGTCCATAAATAAACCCATATTTCCATGGTCAACTGAATGTAGACAAGGATGCCAAGACCTATCAATGGGGAAAGAATAGTCTTTTCAACAAATGGGTGCTGGAACAACCAGATAGCCAGATACAAAAGAATGAAGTTGGACCACAACATATACAAAAATTACTCAAATGGAACAACCACCTAAATGTAAGAGTTAAAATTATGAAACCCTTAGGAAAAAATAGGAAAAAATATTCATGACCTTGGATTTGACAAAAGATTCTTAGATGTGACACTACTGGTACAACTACCAAAAGAAAAACAGATAGATAAATTGGATTTCATCAAGATTTAAAACTTTTTATGCAGCAGAGGACATTATCAACAAAATGAAAAAAGAACCTACAGCATGTGAGAAAACAGTTGCAAATCATATATCTTTTAAGGATACAGCATGCAGAATATATAATGAACTTTTACAACACAATAACAAAAGACACACAACCCAATTAAAAATAGGCAAAGGACTTGAGTGGACAGTCCTTCAAAGAACATATACAAATAGCCAACAAGCACAAGAAAACATGGTCAACATCATTAGTCATTAAGGAAATGCAGATCCAAACTGCAATAAGACTTCACGTCACAGCCATCAGGATAGAAGTCATTTTTTAAAATGTAAGGAAAAGAAAAGTAAGCCTTGGCAAGGAGGTGGAGAAATTATAACCCTCAGACATTGCGACCCAGCAAGTCCACTCCTGGGTATAAACCTGGCATAATGAGAACAAATGTCCAGACAAAAACTTATTCACAGATGTTCATAGCAGCACCATTCACAACAGCCAAAATATGGAAATCACCCAAATGCCCATCAGTAGATGAATGGATAAACAAATTGGTATATACATACAATGAAATGCTATTTGGCAATAAAAAGGAATGGACTACTGATAGCATGCTACAACATACGTGAATCTTGGAAACATTATACTAAATGAAGGAAGCTAGGCACAAAAAGTTACTTATTGTATTCTTCCATTTATATCAAATATCCAGAATTGGCAAATTCACAGAAACAGAAAGTAGACTGGTAGTTGCCAGGGGCAGGGGGCGAGGAGTTGGGAGTTTCCTTGGCAGTGATAAAATGATTTAGAATTAGATAGAGGCAGTGATTGTACAACACTGCGAATGTACTAAAACCCACTGAATTGTGCATTTTTAAGTGATTACTTTTATGTTGTATGAATCTCCTCTCAGTTTTTAGGAAGGAAGGAAAGGAGGGAGGGAGAAAGAGAGAGAGAAAGAAAGAGAGAGAAAAGAAGAAAGGAAGGAAGGAAGGAAGGAAGGAAGGAAGGAAGGAAGGAAGGAAGGAAGGAAGGAGGGAGGGAGGGAAGAAAGGAAGGAAGGAAGGAAGGAAGGAAGGAAGGAAGGAAGGAAGGAAGGAGGGAAGGAAGGAAGAGAGGGAGAAAGGAAAAATTGAAACCTGTCCCTAGAATACCACGACATCTAATGGCATTTTCTATAATCAAAAAAACCTGTAAGAATCAGCCCCACATATCCAAAGGCAAACTCCCATCACTACAACTAAGGGCAGAATTACTTTTTGACTATTCCTCGGGTTTCTGGGCTCTGGGTTCTACTCAGACAGGGTAGCCCTAAACTCCCTTGAGTTAGGTAACTTTCCCTGACTCCTCAATTTTTCTGTTGCATGTGTCCTCCTAATCCCCACCATCATCAATCCCTACCACAAAAGAGTTTAGTGATCTATTTCATTCTGGCTCTCAGTGTATGCCTCCAGTATTAAAACAGAAGCCCAAATAAAAATACACCATTCTGGATCACTTCTACCCATATCTACCTATCACATAGCCCCTCTACTGCTCAGGATTCCCTCCACAGTCTAGCCAGATAAGTTTAAATATCCTTTTATTCCTAAAGCCACACTTAACTAGATTATGTGGCTTTACAGCTACACTCAAGTATTAATTCTTTTTGATTTTTTTTTTAATTTAAAGCCTGCTCTGCTTAAGTTAATTTCTGATCCTCTTTTATGAGTTTCTGGCCTTGGGCTTTAATTAATCTATGCTGAGAATGGTAAACCCCATCCTTACCATCCATTGTCCCTTATTTTAATAAGCTTAAAAATGCTAATGCGCATTCAGCCTCTTCAATCCATAGCATTATGTCCATATGCAAATATTTGGTTTGTAGGATAGAACAAAGGGCTGCATAAAGGCAGGGCGTGGTTTTGAACTTCACGAAGGAAAGGAACAAAAGGTGACTTTCGAAAGATGTAAAAATTTTGGTTCAGAAATGTTGGGCCAATAACTTGCAAAGTGAGTGAGCAGAAAGATTTAAGAATCCCTCAGTCACCAAGTAGTAAACATCGCCACCCTCACAGAGGCCTTTAATTTAGAGAGTCCTGCAGAACTAGAAAAGTGGATGAAGTCAAATAATACAAGATCTCTTTTACTTTTCCAACTTCACTTTTCAAAGACTTTGCACTCGATCTTAGTCCATTGAAACATGCCACTCCTAGGATTCACAAACTTCCAAAAGATCGTTGCTTCTATAGTAATAACTAGCATTTATGTGATCACAAAGCAATTTTAAACACGCTGTTTCATTTGACAGAATAGAAAACATAACTGTTATCACAGTCATTTTAGAGATGAGCAGCCTTAAAATCAAAGCATTTAAATAACCGATGAGCCACAGAGCTGGAAGCCAAAAGCAAATCCTTTGATACTCATACTCTCCAAACTCATTATGCTATTTCTCAAATCACGCATTATGCCTGACTATGCTGAATATCTTTTTGTCTATTATTTGTGTCTACTTTTTCTGGTAGGATTTTAGGTACATATGAAATGGATATCCCATGTGATAATTTTGAATTCCAGCAGACATTTTTTTTTAATTATTAGCTAATCTGTAGAAAACTTTGCATAAGACAGATTGGACGTTACAACCAAAATAAATGAGTAGGACAGTGACATGAATCTATTGAGTGATAAGATTTACAAAAATGGCTAAAATGCACAACAACAGTGTTAGCTCAGGTTTCCCTACAATACAATCCCCCTGGGCACAATAATAAGTGTGCTTATTAAGCACACTTAATAAGCCTATAGAGTCCCACAGGCGAGAATCTCCTGAAGATTCTGGCTTAATGTTGGTATGTTACCAAGTATTCTGGGGATTCTTATGATGAGAAGCACTGGATTATAGAAAGTTAGTGGTAATAATAGGAATAACTAATGTCCTATGGCACCTCAAAAAAATACAGGTTATCCCCAGTTGTGGAAATCTACAAAGGTCACATGGAGAAAGTGATATTTAAGTCATTAGACCTGGGTAGGATTTCAACAGCAGAGGAAACTCATGAAGTATCATGAGTACATAGAATACATTTTGGAATGGAAATTATTTCAGCATAACTAATGCTTATGACAGGTATAAAGAAAGATAAGGCCATATTGAAAGGGGTCTTTGACTATTTATGCTGGAGAATTTTAAGCTAATTCAGCATGTTATAAGGAACAATGATAAGCTTGGGGTTTTTAGAAACCGAACCAACTGATTGTCTAAAGTTCTCTGCTATTTTCTACTGACTCCAAAATGAGCTAAAAGTGACCTCTTATTTTCATTGCTTAAAGCAAAAACATTTTTTTAGAAAAAGAAGAGCAGCTTATGTACTTTGCTATGCAAGTGAATCAAACATTTATATAAATGCAAGATTAGGTGCGTCAATATAATAGATGATTATTATATTTTGTATATATTCATAGATTACTTATAAATCTTCCCTGACAGACTTAAACTAAATTTATCACACTGATATTTGTACACCACTTTATTTATATGTATCTATTTTATTTCCCTTCGACATCCTAGTATAATTATTTCTCTAACATAATTATTTCTAGTATAATTATTTCTAGTATATTTCTTTAATGTTTAGTGTTATATTATTTAGAATCTAGTATATTTATTCTAGTATATTCTCTAGCATAATTATCTCTAGTATAATTATTTCTCTAGCATCCAGCTAAAAAGGTTTACCTTGATTTGGGGAAGTATTTTGAATCCCAAATTTATTTGTCCCACATGAGTGGGAGATTCCGTCATAAGGGAAATAATCCTACCAGGCAATCATTGAGTTCTAAATATTTATCATTTGCCCATTCTAGACTAAGCACCAAGTTTAGCAAGGTATGATCCTACCAATAAGGAGCTTGCATTCCAATAGAGGGAGACACAGGAACTAATAAATTAAAGCAATGATTCACTACAGTGCTGTGATAGAGGGAGGAGATGGTAAAAGGGTAGAGACGTGTGTCCAATTCTGGGGATGAAAATAAATGAGTGAAATGAGCGGACCAGAGGTAAGAAAATCTTCTACTTACCCAGGGGCATTCAAACCAGATTCACCTTATTGCACAAATCATGACCCGCAGCTACTCAGGAGTAATTTTTCTTATCTTTTCGTAGTGCTCACACTGGCCCCCAAAGTGAGTTTTTCATTTCTGATCATTTATATGCATTTATGTCTTTTAAGTCATACCATTTCGAAAGCACTCTCTAAATATAGTGAGATGTACTAAGCCATTCTTGCTTCATGAGGTTCTAGACATAAGAGGTGCTTTGTTATATATAATGGCAAAAATGCAAAAAATTATTTAAAAATTTAATGTGTTAGATGCCAATTAAACAGTAAAGAAGGACTGGAAAGTTAACATTTGTGATATATGTGTACCAACAATAATAAGAGGTCATAAAATTTCGCAAAGCACTCCCTGTTTGAAGCAAAAAAAAAAAAAAGGAGTTTGGCTATGCTGTGTGTGGAAGCTTCATCTGGCGTGGCATGGGTAGAATGAGGAGAGGGGACCTGGGCTCCTACTCAGGGGACTTTTGAAGATTCTAGGCAAGTGCTAAAGAACTGGCAATGGTTAAGGCAAAGGCTTCCCAATGATATGATGTGAGGAGACAGGAAAGGAGAATTCAGCATGACTCTGAGGTCTGAGGTCTGAGCAAGTGAAAAATTAGGGGTGTCATTTACGTAAGCCGAGAAAAAAGCTGGCTTTGAGGGAGGGGTGGATCAGTTCTATTTTGACTTCAAAATATGACAGCAAGTGATTGTGGGTAATGTTTTGGTTCATTGAGCCGTACGGACTGCTATCACTTATATAACAATGGCCTAACTGGCAAGATCAATAACACATTCTGTTGGAAACAGGGAAATGTTATTATGGTTTTTTGATCAGCATATCCAAGTGATGAGTGAATTCTATCCCCGGACGGCCACCCTTCCCACAGATTCCTGTGAGAGGTACGTGGAATGGAGATTGATAGTAGGGAAAGAAACGACTACTGGGATTTTGGCTCCAACGTGAAACTTTAAACCTATGCAGAGCAAGGCTAGATTGTGGAAAGACTTAAAGATTTCTTTTGCCTAAGTGGCTTCTTTTCTCCTAGATTTCTCACTGGTGGTTTCTTGGCTTAGAGCTAAGTGCTGAGGGCGGAGGTGTGAATGTGTATATGCTGGAGTATTGGTGTGGGTTTCTGTGTGTGTCTAGGACATTTATCTCCAAACTGGAGGAATTTCCGAATCTTAATTGCCTCCAGTTTGGTGATAGATAGTAATAGCAATATATAGCATTACTTCAATTATTTAAGTATAATACAGGAATAAATTATTTAATTCTTATAGAAACCATGTATTACTAGCTCCATTTTACAAAGGGGAAAACTAAGGCAAAGAGAGCTTAAGTAAGTTAACTGAAGTTGTAGAGTTAGTAAGTGGCAGAATCAAGATTCTAATCCAAGCAGACTGTCACACTGCTTCTTAGTAGAACCCTTTTTGGTCAGTTTCAAATTAAGGAACTAACCAGATAGACCAGTGTTCTATCAACTCCATAAGGTCGAATGATGGCCCACTGCTCCGCATCCCGTCTCTCAGGTCCAATGACCATAATGTAGTCCCATTATATATTCTTGACTTCCTTGTCAAAGATTAATTGACCATATAATTGTGGATTTATTTTTGGGCTCTCTATTCTGTTCTATGATTGTCTGTCTATTATTGTGCCAATAGTATACTGTATTGATTACTACAGTTTTATATTATATCTTCAAATCTGGAATTGTGATACTTCAATTGTGATACTTTTTTTCAAGGTTGCTTTGGCTATTTGGGGTCTTTTGTGGCGTCATACAAATTTTAGGATTTTTGTTCTAGTTCTGTAAAAATTGTTGTTGGTATTTTAATAGAGATTGCACTAAACCTGCAGATTGTTTTGGACAGTGTGGACATTTTAACAGTGTTTGTTCTCCCAATCCAGGTGCATGATATATCTTCCATTTTTTTGGTGTCATCTTCAATTTCTTTCATCAGTGTTTTATAGTTTTCAGAGTATAGGTCTTTTACCTCCTTGGTTAAGTTTATTCCTAGGTATTTTATTACTTTTGATGCAATTGCAAATGGGATTGTTTTGTTAATTTTTCTTTCTGCTGCTTCATTGTTAGTAGGTAGAAATGCAATGGATTTCTGTATATTGATTTCATGTCCTGTGACTTTACTAAACTCATTTATCAGTTCTAGCAGCTTTTTGGTAGAGTTTTTATAAATTTCCACATATAGTATTATTTCATCTGCCAATAGCAAAAATTTTATGTTTTCCTTACCAATTTAGATGGCTTTTCTTTTTCTTGTTTGATTGCTGTGGGTAGGGCTTCCAGTATTCTGTTAAATAAAAGTAGTAAGAAAGGATATCCTTATCTTGTTCCTGATCTTAGGAGAAGAGCTCTGGTTTTCACCATTGAGTATGATGTTAGCTCCAGGTTTTTCATACATGATCTTTATTACTTAGAGGTAAGTTCCCCTTTAAACCTCCTTTATGGAGGGTTTTATCATGAATGAATGTTGTACTTTGTCAAATGCTTTTTCTGCATGTATTCAAATTATCATATGGTTTTTATTCTTTTTCTTGTTGATGTGATGTATCACATTGGTTGATTTGCAAATATTGAATCACCCTTGCATCCGAGGAATAAATACTACTTCATTGTGGCGAATGATTTTTAACATATTATTGGATTTGTTTTGCTAATGTTTTGCTGAGGATTTTTGCATCTATGTTCATCAGGGATACTGGCCTGCAGTTCTCTTTATTTGTACTATATCTGCTTTTGGTATCAGGGAAATGCTGGACTCACAGAATGAATTTGCAAGCATTCCTTCATTTCTATTTTTTTTTTTTTGGAATAGTTAAGAATAATAAATATTAACTCTTATTTAAATATTTGATAGAATTCTCCTCGGAAGCCATCTGGTCCGGACTTTTGTAGAGTTTTTGATTACTGATTCAATTCATTGCTCCTAATTGGTCTGTTTAGATTTTCTATTTCTACCTGATTAATTTTGGAAAGCTATATGTTTCTAGAAATTTATCTATTTTTTTCCAAGTCATTGAATTTGTTGCATATAATTTTTCATAATATTCCCTTATAATCTTTTGTATATCTGGTGTGTCAGTTGTTATTTCTCCTCATTCATTTCTGATTTTGTTTATTTGAGTTCTCTCTACTTTTTTTTTTAATCAATGTGGCCAAAGACTTATCAATTTTGTTGATCTTTTCAAAGAACCTGCTCCTGGTTTTATCAATCTGTTCTTTTTGCCATTTTAATTACTATGTTTTTATGTGGATTACCTTGGGTTGATTTTGTTGGGGATACTCTGTGCCTCCTGGATCCGGAAGTCTGTTTCTTTCCCAGGATTTAAGGAGTTTTCAGCTATTATTTCTCCAAATAACTTTTTCTACCCCTCTTTCTCTCTCTTCTGGAATCCCTATAATGTGAAGACTATTGAGCTTGATGGTTTTGCTGAGTTCCCTTAATCTAGTCTCATTTTTTATTATTCTATTTTCTCTTTCTTTTGCTCAGTTTGATTGCTTTGCATTCCTCCCATCTCCAGTTCACCGTCCCATTCTTCTGTTATCTCTTGTCTACTATTTATTTCCTCTAGTGTACTTTTAATTTCAGCTATTGAATTTTTTATATCTGACTGGGTCTTTGTTTTCTATCTCTTTGTTGGTCTCACTGAGGTCCTCCATTCTCTCCTCAAGTCCAGTGAGTATCTCCATGACCATTACTTTAAATTCTCTATCAGGGATATTATTTATCTCTATTTCATTTAGTTCTCTTGCTATGATTTTTCCCTGTCCTTTCATTTGTGACATATTCCTTTGTCCTCTCATTTTATCTAACTCTCTGTGTCTCTTTCTGTGTTAAGAAAGTCATCTACATTTTCTGATTTTGAAAGTAGTGACCTTATGAAGAAGAGTTCCTATAGGAACTCTGCAGTGAAAGTCCCATGTTTACTAGAAGCTAGGGCTTCTGGGGTGTCTCCTATGTGTATTGCATGCACACGGCTATTGTGACTGAGCTGCATTTGCCTTCAGTCCAGTTGTCTGCAATGGTTTTCTTTGCCTGTTATGGGCATAATTTGGTCCCTGTGTTGTTAATGGGCTGGTGTAGGGCTGCTTTGGGCTTGAGTTGGTTCACAGCAGGCCATTTTCCAGAACTGCAGTTGTACCACACTGTTGGGTTTCCCTGTGTTGTCCCCTGTGACCTTCATTGGTGGGTGGGGCCTGCAGTCAGACCAGATGTCCCCCTCCAGCCCACTGCTGAGGCTGCAGTTGAACTGTGTGTGTGTGGTTTTCTTCCCTTCCCCCCAGGATAGGAGTCACTTTGGAGTGATGCTGGTCCCTGTTGGGGCTGCTTGCAAACTGCTGTACTTGTTGCCCTGTTTTGGATGGAATTCTGATGAGGGTGTGTTGGGTGGGGTAGGTCCACAGGAGAAGGTTGTGAGCTGTTAGCAAGTCGTCTTGCTGTGGAGAGTGAAGAGTGTGGAGAGTGGAGAGTGTTCTTATTATACTGGTTCCTGTAGGTGTCTATGTGTCTAGGCTGGGGGGCCAGGGAGGGAAATGGTGCCTGCATGTTATTTTATCTTGGAGAAGTGTCCTAAAGATTCCTGCCCCTCCAGCATACTTGCTGAGATTAGTAAATAAGTTTCCTTCCTTATATCCTAGGCATTGTTCAAACTGCTGCTTCTATGCTGTATCTCAGTGGGGCTTTTTGTTATAATGTGTCTTTAAAAGCATAGACTCAGTTTCCTATCACCCTCCAGTTCTCTTAGAGTCCAGCCTGCTGATTTTTAAAGTTCCAGGTGTTAAGCCTCACTGATTGTTAAAAACCACAAAGCTAAGCCCCTCTGTTTTTCAAAGTCAAATATTGTGGGGATTCATCTTCCTGGTGTGGGTCCCCTGTGCCTGGGGTGTCTGGTGTGGGATCTGCTCTCCCCTCTCCACACCTGCGGTTTTCCTCCTTCCCTGTGACAGTTTTGTGGTTCAGTATGATTCCCCACTGGGTTTCTACCCTTCCTACCATTTTTGATGTGGCCTCTTCTCTCTGATTAGCTGTGGAGAGTCTGTTCTGCCAGTCTTCAGGCTGTTTTCCGGGTTGCTTACACATATGGATATTATCTAGGTGCTTCCTTAGAACAAAGTGAACCTATAATCCTCTCACTCTGCCATCTTCCCCAGAAATCCAATAACTACAGATCTTATCATTTTCCTCCAATATAAGAGATTTTTAAGTCTGCTTAACAGATGCTTAAGGATTTATTTACTTTCATTTTTTTTATTTGAGTGTACTTGACACACAGTGTTACATTAGTTTTGGGTGTACGACATAGTGATTCAACATCTCTATACATTATTCTATGTCACCATACTGTTACAATATCATTGACTATATTCCCTGTGCTGTGCCTTTTATTCCCATGACTTATTCATCCCATAACTGATAACCTGTACTTCCCACTTTCTTTCACCCATTTTGCCCATTCCCTCATCTCCCTCCTTTCTGGCAGCCATCAGTTTGTTCTCTGTATTCATAGGTCTGATTCTGCTTTTTGCATGTTTACTCACTTGTTTTGTTTTTTGGATCCCACATATAAGTAAAATCCTATGGTATTTGTCTTTCTTTTTTTTGGCTTATTTCACTTAGCTTAATACCCGTCAGGTCCATCCATCTTTTGCAAATGGCAAGATCAAAGGCTTAATCTGGGAAAAGATGTACTAGAAGAGTCCCCAAACTCTGCTATCTTTTGGAACCAGTCTCAATAAGTATTAAAAGAAGGCATCTGTTACAGAACACAGAGTTTTTTTTTTACTTTTATCATGATATCATGCGGTTGGGGTATCCACTTTCCCTTATTTGTTCATAAATATGAATTATATTTCATTCACAGAAATGATGGAATCTTAAGAGGTTTAAAATGAAAGGCTTTGAAGGTAAAAGGTTGAAGTGCTTTTTGTCAATACCTGTGTTGCCTCTATCAACAATGTAAAGAATGTTTAGAATGTTGCTGTGTGTGGCCTAGACACTCTGGCTCTGTTGTGATATTTCTCTGAAAAACAAAGAATCACCAAACTATAATAGCCCACAATAAAAAGTAAAGACTGAAAGTCAAGGCTCAGTTTTGGCCCTTCCAAAGAGTTTATTCTCAGATGAATATCACATTTGAATTTAGCACAAGCAAGTGGATGCAAAAACTTTGGAAGAGATCCTATAGATTTTTTCTGGTTGTTTTGTACCTGCCACTAATGGGCAAAGAAGTTTATTCTCTTCTGATCAATGATTCTTGTATTTTAGATATCAAAATTATAAACCTCTTCCGAGTCACCCTGAGCTGATGCTGCCTCTGTTGGAAATAGACTCAGGAAACCATCAGATCATTTTATGAGAATCAGAATATAATAAAAATTTTAAAGTAGTTACAACCGAAGATTCTAAAAAAGAAATCTTCACATGTAGGGTAAATAAGATTTAAATGCACATCCTCTTCACATCAATGTACATTCATTCTGTACAAATACTCTAGACACTCATAACTGAATGCTTATTTAAAATGGAGCAATAGAATTTTCAACAAAAGATAGTCTGAACTATGGAAAGAAATGAGAAAATATCTCTTTGTAGGGAATTAGAGAAGCTCATAGATATTCTAATCCCATGATTTGTCTCAGAATAGCAGCTTCTTGGTCAGCCACAATACATTTACAAAAATGTGTTGTCTTCTTATTCCAAATTTCCAAATGGTGGACTGAATAACACTTTGAAATGTTGCTCTCCTTACCAAACATACTGAAGAAATCTTAATAGGTTCCCAGTGAAGGAGTCAAAAGAAGACTTTTGTGGTAAAGGAATAAAGGTAGTTATTTTAAAGAGTTACAAAATAGGGCACATAAAGTTCTCAGTGATTTTTGGATGGGAAATACTTTTCCACCCATTCTGTCACATAAAAATATCTACACCACGGTATTATAGTACTCAAAGGAAGAGAAAATCATACATATTCTTTTAGAATATATTCATGTGCTCTCAGGATATAATTTTCTACTTTTTTGAAGTCAAATAAGGGAAAAATAGATTACTACTGGATACTTCTTTTCTAAATGATGACCAAATAATAAATGAGCTTGGCAAGCACTGAGATTATCACCATAGTCTTTCCCCATCTTTCCAAGCCAGATCTGGCACATCGAAATGGAATTTCCCCTTCATGATTTCCCTCTTTCTTTCTTCTTTCCTTCCTTCTTTCTTCCTCTCTTCCCTCTTTCCTTCCTCCCTCCCTCCCTCCCTCTTTCTTTCTCTCTTTCTTTTCTTTCTTTCTTTCTTTCTTTCTTTCTTTCTTTCTTTCTTTCTTTCTTCTTTCTTTCTTTTTCTTTTTCTTCTTTCTTTCCCAGAGGATTTGCTTCTTCTTTTTGCATTTTTTATTAACATTTAAACAAATGCCTATAAAAATTTGGTGTTAAGGGGTCCATATTCTAAAATGGCATGCACAGGACTCTTATCTTGCTAAAATTCTTTACTTTATGCACCTTCTTTGCATTTGTTTAGAAGTGAAATATTTAAAAACAAAATTAAAAGAAAGAGCACCTTGAGGTATAATAGAATAAAAACTTGATACTTGGTAAACTGAAGGCAAAGGAAGAAAGAAAGAAGTCAGCAGAGAGGACAGGATTTTCTTTAAATGAATGCATAAGGGGAACTGAAACTGGATTTTTAAGAACCGATTGCTATATTTTGTTTCAGCAATGGGATAAATTTGGTACATCATTGCCACAAGTACAAAGGAATTTTTCTATTTCATTGGAGAGAGAGGGAGAGATAGAGAGCACATGCTATTTCTCTAAGTTGCAAAGCTCTCTTTTAAAAGATAGAGTTCTAATGGATAATCCTTTATCTTTGTACAACAAAAAGATGGAGGTGAAAGTGAGGTGTCAAACATATACTGTTAATATGAAAGTCAACACATTTTTAAAAGACATTAAGTCTGTAGGCACTTTAGAATAATCTGGTAAAAGAAATGTTTTGGAAATTCAGCTTTATGTGTAATAGGATATATGTGCCTAAAAGAAATTTTGGGGGACCGTGGATAGCTCAGTCAGTTAAGTGTCTGACTCTTGGTTTCAGCTCAGGTCATGATCTCAGGGTCCTAGGACTGAACTCTGTGCTCAGCACCCAATCTGCTTGTCCCTCTCCCCCTACTCCTCCCCCTGATCTCTCTTTCTTTCTCAAATAAATAAATAAAATCTTAAAAAAAAAAAAAACGAAATTTTTCTAGAAGGTCAGGAGCTTTTTAAAATTAAATTGTGGAGGACTGACTGCAAGATTGTGTTTATGTACTATGAACTGTCTACTACCTTGAATACAACTGTGACATTTCTATCTCTGGAGTCCTACTATCCAGTGTCACTTCACAACATTAGCAATTCACTGGAGCCTCCTCTTTCTGTAGTTGATTATAAGAATTGCAGATCTGATTCCAGAAGTGCATGTGACTCTTACAGAATGAAATTATGTAAACCAGAAACAGCCCACAAAATTTACAGTGTTTAAAAACTTACCTCATTTTAGCTAATCAACCACCACTTAACAGAAAATAAAGCTTTTATCTTTTTTTGTTTGAGAAAAGCAAGAAATAAATATACCTGGAACGGAAAAGTCCTAGCACTAAGAAAGCATACAGTGTAGTCAAAGAAGTACAATGAACACACGTGCAGCAATTACATGATGTACAACACATAAAATGTGCCAAATTAGGCCATCCAGACTGGGCCATTTGCACAGGAGTGTGTTGGAACCTCTCACCTGTGTTTGTATTTTGCCTCACCCTTCATGGTAAAGTTGTTTGGGTTACCTATCAACTTAAAGGTAAAAATTTCCAGTAGAACCTTCCGAAATATTTGAGAACTCAGAGGAGGCAGCAACAGAGCCTTCTTGGTGATTGAAGAGAAAAGCCACCAATTTCACTGGGCAAAAAATAAACAACAGAACACTCTAGCCAAGTAGACACTTCTGGGGCTGGAGTTCTCAGGGATAAAGTGGGTGAAAGATATTTGATGCTTTGAAAGAGTTATTTCATGTGTACTAAGGTCTCTTTTACCTTATTTCTGGGAATGCTCTGTTCTGTATGACTTATTCAACAAAGAAAATATGACTTTACATTTATTTGATAGTTGAGTTGCTGTTAGATTTCTGGCAGAAAATGTTTGTCAATTCATTATAACTTTTTATCTAAGTTTATCTGCGTAAGACCTAAATATCTACATTTGAGAACCAAAGAATAAAAATGATTATTTCTAAGTGTTTTGTGCCCATTAACTTAACAAGAATTTATTGAATTTCTAACATATGCATACTTTCCATTACTGTCTTTGACCACATGACCAGGAAAGCAGATAGAAGTGTAGAAATTTCATGAACTTAATGGAAACATGTCTATATATCTCAATATTGAGTTTGATTATATTACAGTAATATGACAAATAATCTGTTTCTCCAACAGTTTGTTCTTAGGCTGAATCTATAAGATTTTTTAAAAGGGTCTGTTCTTTATAGTCATGGCTACTATAGCTACAGATAATTTCCACCCTCCCTCTATTATTAACTGAAATAAAAATAATAAAGGCGTTTCTTCCTCTTCTTCTTGTTAACAGATGTAAGTTTGCAATTTTTAATGCAGAAGTGAAACTAACTGGTACCATTGTGAAGTTTGGTATTCTAGGGTGGTTTTAAACATATCTCAGATTCCTAGGTTGACTAGTCTTGAGAGGATACTTACTAAGTGAAGTTAACTGGTTCTTTCAATGTACCTTTGTAAATATTCTATCTCCAAAGGAGGAAACTTAGATTTAAAAAAAAAAAAAAGTTTCTTTTGTTCTAAATGATCAGTGCACATGAACAACTGAAATATTTTTTTGAATACTATAAAACCACTTTTCAGACATCCAAGCCTCATTTTTTAAATGATATATCTGAGACTGAGGGGTTAGTTTGCCCAAACAACTGATAAATAGTGGGGCTGGGATTCAAATGAGGCCTGCCACCATTATTAATATGTGATTTAAACCCTATCTGTCCAAGGGGCTGGGGCCATTTTTTAAACTGGTTTTGTATCATGAAACTTCTTGAGTCAGATTTGGAAATCATGTTTTTAGGAATATATTTTACCTAAACTTCCAAAATTATTAGCATAAAATTATACAAAATATTGACTTATTATCCTTTGAAGGATAATAAGCATTTTAGGTTATATCTACTTTGTCCCTAATATTTGTTGTTGTGCTTTCTCTTTTTCCCTTGGATTATCTCACTATGAGATTGGCACTTTTGTTTGTCTTTGTAAGGAAACCACTTTTGGCTTTGTTCATTCTCTCTCATGTCTTTTCTCTCTACTTCATGAATGTTTTTTCTACCCATTATTATTTTCCTCCTTCTATATTCTCTGGGCATGTTTTGCTATTCTTTTTGTTTGTTTACCTGCTTGAATTTTCTTATTTTCTCCTATATGCACTTAAGACTGAGCATTTCTTTCACATTGCTTTAGCTGTATCTTACAAGTTATAAACTATTCTTTTGTTCAAAATATTTTATCATGTTATTATTATTTCTTATTTGATCATGAGTTCTCAAGAAGTGTTTCCTAATTTTTAAACCTCTTTTTCTGATTTTGTGGTTAATGATTTTTGGCTTAATTGCACTACAATCAGAGGACATTGTTTTCATTTTTAAAAAAATTATTATAACTTATTTTGTGACTAAGTATATAGTCAGTTTTCTAGTAACGTTCTAATTTGCTTGGAAAGAAGGTCAACTGGCATAATATCATATGCTCATTAGATCTGGTTTGCTCATCACTGTTCAAATCTTTCTTGCTAATTTTTAACCTTTTTTTTTTCTTTTTCAATTACTGGAAGAGGCATGATAAATTTCTCCACTTTAAGGGTTTGACTATTCCTCTAAATAGTTCTGTTAATTTTTCCTATAGATTTTGGAAACCATGTTATTAGAGCCTTAAAATATAAATAATAACTCTTTCTGGTATAGTTAACTCTTTTTCTTATGAAATGATCCCTTTTTCTTTAGTAATGACTTTCACCTTAATGCTTTCTTGGTCTAATATGCATATTCTTCCACTAGTAACTTTCTTTTTTTTAAGATTTTATTTATTTATTTGACAGAGAGAGGGAGAGAGAGAGATCACAAGTAGGCAGAGAAGCAGGCAGAGAGAGAGAGGAAAGCAGGCTCACCGCCGACCAGAGAGCCCAATGGGGAGCTCGATCCCAGGACCCTGAGATCATGACGTGAGCCAAAAGCAGAGGCCTTAACCCACTGAGCCACCCGGGTGCCCCCCATTTGTAACCTTCTTTTTTAAATTTTTTTTATTTTTTTGTAACCTTTTAATTCATATTTTTGTGGTATATTTTTTGAACACTTTTAAGACCTCTGAATATGGCTGTAAGATATGTCTCTTATGAATAGCATATAGTTATATTTTTAAAATATTAGGTCTGTATTCTTTTATTTGATTATTTAGCTCATTTACATGTATTATATAGCAATCTTCCATTAAATATAATTCTTGTACTTAATTTTACCTATTAATTTTTTCCACTAAGGAACTCATTTATTACAGAGTTTCCCAGTATCAAAATGAATGCAATTACCAGAAGTAGAAAGAATTTTATGTGTTTCTGTTAATATGATCATAAGTAAATACAATCTCTTCCCTGCGCCTAGTCTGATGGGATGAGGATGAGCAACATAAATGGTAACAACATGATGCCATAATACCACAGAGCAATGTAACCATTTCTAAGTTGCATATTGTTAAAGAACAGTTAAAAATGAAGGAAATGGAGCCTGCAAGCCAGGACTCCATTTTCAAGAATGGCAGTGGGAAAATAGGAAATGACAGGAGAATAGGCCAAATGCTTAAGAAGGAGGCATGGCTGTGAGAGAGACTTTCATAGTTTGAGAAGGAGTAGAGAAGCTGAGATCAGGGCATTTAATGATGCGGGTAGGGGTTGGTGGATTTGGGGGCTGGTGAATCAAATACATAGGTGGAGGCACTTACCTGGGAAAGAAGAGTCATTAACATAGTGACCACATTATGGACAAAGAAAAGGATAATAGACAAATTTTGCAATATTATTGGATTTCTTATTAGGGGCGCCTGGGTGGCACCATTGGTTAAGCCTCTGACACTTGCTTTTGGCTCAGGTCATGATCCCAGGGTTGTGAATTGAGCCTCATGTCAGCTCTGTGCTCAGTGCAGAGTCGGCTTGTGATTCTCTCTCTCCCTTTCCATCTGCCCTTCCTGCCGTACTCTCCCTCTCCCTCTCTCTCTCTTTCAAATAAATAAATTTTTAAAAAAATAATATATATTATTGGATGTGATGGGATATTTGTCCCATTTGTCCCTATTTGTAGCTGCACATTCTAGGTTTCTTGAATTACAGATAGATAATATTTTTTCTCTTTCCTCATTCTTTTATTTGACTGATTTTTCTGGGCCACCAAAAGTGCTTCTTTCACACCATTACTGCCAACTGGAGTAGAAGTCCAGGTTCTCTGTATCTGAAGTGGGTAGTGGGTAGGTTCCTCATTTCCACTTGGGTGGTGAGTATACCAGCTCCCAAACTAGTTTCCATTCATACCACAGTGGGAATAACCATCTTACCATTGGACAATGTAAAAGGCCTGATGTCTTCACCAGGCTTCTTCTCATACCACTCCAGCAATGAGAGGGAAGGGCACCTTGTTACTGTCTCTGGGAGTCCAAGCTCCTCTTGTGATCTTCACTGACACTGCAGGGTAAGGGGACCTGGGTTACAAGCCAGCAGAGATCAAAGTCCCAGCTCCTTGTGAGCAGTAGTGTGCCCCATTATAGCCATTATAGGATGGAGTCTAGATGATTCACTTTTTGCTAATGGGAGTGGGGGTGGGCCACAATTTTTCTTTCATGTTTCATTGGGGTAACAAGATTATTGTCTGTAAGTTTTTTTGTCTCATTAGGCTTCTAATGTCCTCCCTTTTCTTCATCTTTTGGATGAAGCGAGCAGAATTTTTTTTCTTTTTTCTTTTTTGGTCTGTACCCGCTGGTATTTAAGGGGGACCAGCTTCATCATCATCAAGTCTGGGATATATAAGGCAAACAAGCAAACCACAAAAAACCTCAGAGAACTCATCATCTGTCATTTCCTGGGTCCCAAGGTTCCTAGATGATCATCCTTCTCTCCCCCTTTCAGAGTATTATAATGCTTGTTTTATGTGTAATGTGAATGATTTTTAGTCCTCTTAGCAAAATAAGGGAAACTGAGTTAATCCATTTTCCCAGAAACATAAGCTTCTAATGTTAGGCATTAATATTCTGATTTTAAAAATTATCATTTTTATTCATATCTACTCTCTCCCTCTTTTCCTTCTTTCTCTTTCCCTCCCTCTATCTCCCTTTCCTCCCTCCATCTCTTTTTCTTTCTTTCTTTTTTCTTTCTTTCTCTTTCTTTCTTTCTTTCTTTCTTTCTTTCTTTCTTGCTCTATAATTTCCAGTTTTACTTTTCTCTCTTAAACATAGCAAACATCTTTGTTTTATATTCTGAATTTGATAATTCCAATATTTAAAATTTTTTGTGGATTCAGTTTTACAATTTCTCAATAATGTTGCATCATTCCCTTTAGTTGTTAGCTATCATTCACTGCCAGCCAATCATTCTTGGGTGAAATTACTTGTGGAACACATTTAGGCCTGACATAAAAAATGTTATTCTTTAAAGAGAATTCACATTTGTTTCTGCTAAGTACCTTGGGAACACTACCAGTCTAGGTCCACTTTATAGAATATTCACAGCTTGAGGCTTATTGGATCCTTCAGTGATGTGACTTTAAGACCCCAATCCACTCAAGAACTGATTAAAGACGACCCTGTCTTGAAAATGTCCTCTTCCCCTCAGTCCCTTTCTGCTTTGTGCAGACAATTTGTTTTGCAGTCCTCCTGGAGAGGTAGTCAGAGTGGACTGCTTCTGGGTCACTTCACCCTAATGCTGTTGTGTTTTGGGGTCGGAATTTTGTGGATAGGACTGAGATTGGTACTCAGTCCCCCATGTCCTGTGAGTGAATGAAACAGCAGCTCCGGTTTTCATTAGCAACAATGCCCTCAGGGCAAAAGGTACCTTGGATACTCATGTTACCTTTCTGGGTCCAAACCTTCATTTAACTTTTGGACTGATAATCCTTGCAATTTTGTCAGGGCTGCCATGATTTTCAGAAGAGGTGAAAAAAATGTTTTAATAATTTTTAGCTGCATAGTAGGTCTAAATAACCTGCATTTTTCTCAGACACGGAAATCTTAAATAAAAGATTAGCAAATTTATTCCAATACTAAAATAGTAATACAATCTATATAATAAGCTACACTTCAAGATGCAAGATTTATTAAATAATTAGAGCTCTAATGATACAATTAAGCCATTAATAGACTAATATAGAAATATTGAATTATCTGCATAGATAACAAAATGAAATTTAATAAAACTCGGTAATAATTCTGTTAAAGTAAATATATTAAAACCCTCAATGTAAACCAGGAATGGAAGAATGATTTCCTAGTAAGATAAAAAATACATTTCTAAAATCTAGAATTAAAATCATAACTTCATAGTAAAACACTAAAGTCATTTCTCAATCTCAAAAGTAAAACAAAATTTCCTCTAGGCCATTACTATGCAAATTTTTCTAATAATTTTAAGCAAATGAATCACACAAGAAGCATTTACTATTAAAAAAAAGCAAAACTGGGGCGCATGGGTGGCTCAGTGGGTTAAAGCCTCTGCCTTCGGCTCAGGTCATAATCTCAGGGTCCTGGGATTGAGCCCCACATTGGGCTCTCTGCTTAGCGGGGTGCCTGCTTCCCCTTCTCTCTGCCTGCGTCTCTGCCTACTTGTGATCTCTCTCTCTGTCAAATAAATAAACAAAATCTTTAAAAAAAAAGCAAAATTTTCAGTATTTACAAGTTTAAGACATTAGATGTAATAAAATAAGAAATGCCTATTTATAATAAATAAATAAACATCCATTTTAATACATGCAACAGAATCCAGTTAGGAAATACATTAGAAAGAAAAGATTCCAATCAGAATAATAAAAAATATATAAGATATATAAGAATAAGTGTAAGAAAAATTGTAAGGGACATATATGATGAAAAAATCAAACTTTTATTAAGGAATATAAACAAACATGAATAAATTGGAAGATATAACAAATTTCCAAATAGGAAGACTTAAAATGGTAAAATTAACATTACTCTCCAAATGACATATATATTTAAGTCAATCCTAAACAAAATTCTACTCTGGTTACCTTAAGACTGTGACAATATTACTAAATTTTCATCTGAGTAAAACCTCATAAAAATAGCAAAAACAAGTTGTGTGCAGGTATAATTGGCAACTTGAAGAGACTCTTTTCCTCGCTTGGAGTCATGAAGTTCTGTGATATTTCAAGGGCCACAGAATGTGACTGTGATGCTGACATCAACACAGGTCAATGGACATAGTCACTAAAGTGTGTAAAATAATTTAGTATGTTCAAGAAAGGAGCACTTCAGGTCAGTGACAAAAAGATGAGTTATTTCATTAATAGTGTTGGAATAATTGATTCATTTTTAGGAAAGAAATAAAGTATCTTCTTGTATCATGCAGCAAAGTAAATTATAAATGCATGAAGATTTAAATCTAACTTCAAGTTCAATGGTCAAGATCAAATCACAAAAGTGTTAGAAAAAAACTAAATGAATGTCAATATTATCTTAAACTTAGGAAATCCAAGTATAAATCCAAAAGTAAAAGCCTTGAAGAAATATTGATAGATTTAAGAACTTAAAAAAAAACTTTAAGAAATTATCGTAAAAAATTTAAACACCCTGAAGAAAGCAGAAGATAAAAGGGTTTGTAATACAGTAGTAGATAATTTTTTAGTTCCTGTATTAGTTATTCTTCAGGCTGCTGTAACAAAACAGCACAGACCGTATTGCTGAAAAAATAGATATTTATTTTGTCATAGTTCTTGAGACTGAAAGTCCACGATCAAGATGGTGGCAGTTTTGGTTTCTCTCTCTTTTGCTTGTGGATGCCACCTTCTCACTATATCCTCCTACGGCCTGTTCTCTGTGCAATGCATGCCTAGTGTCTTTCCTTCCTGTAAGGATACCAGTTCTACTGGATTAGGCCCCCAACCTTCTAACCACATTTAACCTTAATTACTTCTTTAAGGCCATGTCTCCAAAAAAAGTCACACTGGGGGTAGGCCTTCAATATATAATTTGGGGAGACAAAATTCATTCCATAACAGTTGCCACCTGTATAAATGATAAGTTTCTCAAATCAATATATGAACACCATGATAGACAACAAAGAAAAAAAAATCTACTGGACGAAGTACAGGTGTTCAATTAACTGAGGAAAATGGTTCGACTCACTTGTAATCAAAGCATGGCTTACTAAACTGCCAACACAGAACATGTTATTTGCCTGTAAAAATTGGTGAAGATTCTATTAAAATATAAATAGTTATCAATTAGTAAAGCCAGAGGGAAAATGACTTCTTGGGTTTCATGACTGAACATAAGAATCTGTTAACTCAGAGCTAAAACTGTCCCTATATTTGGGAATAAATGCCCAAATAATTCACAGAAATTTTCATTTTAGAGCTAAATATCAAGTATTGAGTATATGGTACATTATATAGGTTAAAACCAAATTTGGAATTCAAAATGTCAAACTTGGCTTTTATAAACTTAAAAAAATCCTTATATGAATTAAATATGACTAAAAAAAATCCAAGATAATTTATTTTTATTATTCTTTTAAGATTTTATTTGTTTATTTGAGAGAGAGACAGACAGAGATAGCACAAGCAAGGAGGGGCAGATGAAGAGGGAGAAGCAGGCTCCCTGCTGAGCAGGGGGCTCAGTTCAATCAAGCCTCAATCCCACGACCCTGGGATTATGACCTGAGCCAAAGACAGATGCTTAACCCACTGAACCTCCCAGGCACTCCAATAATTTATTTTTAAAAAGTCTGCTTAGAAGATGTAATCTCCTCAGTACTGACAAGGCCATTATGTTCAGTTAAAGTACAAGACACTGAAATGTAGGAGTGCCTTCATCCTATTGTATGAAAGAATTTCATTAGGCTTACTTACAAGTGGAGAAAATACATGAAATGTTACTAAAACATGTTCATGATTCTGATTGTTGTAAAAAGGATGAGGCGTTTGAAATATCTAGGATATTTTAAGATTTGTAAGCACTCAAAGAATACTACTAACTGACTAATTCTCAGAAAAATACTAAAGAATGTGTAATAGTGGAAAACTGAATCAACATAGAGGAATAGTGAAAGCGGAAAAATGATAGGTAACATGTTTATGGTGATTTAAACCTAAAAAAATGGGAACTTTTAAGACCCCTAACAAAAAAGCCTGCCATACTTCTAATTTAAGGAATATAATGAATCCATGAATATGGTGCTGAATTAAAAGCTATTGAGTTGAGAATCAGCAGAACTGCACAGGATTGTGGCCCACATTCTCCTGGAAAGCTGCTGATCTAATCTGACAGCCTTGGACTCCATTAAAAGACTTAATTGCTAGGGAATGAAACAATAGTTTCCAAGTGTAAATATTTGTATAGAAAATGTTATGGACGAGCTCATCTGATCTCAGAAGCTAAGCAGGGTTGGGCCTGGTTAGTACTTGGATGGGAGAAAATGTTATGGTGGGTGTGTCATTCTAGTTTTTATCATGCTTTGAGATTACTTTATTGGCACCGTACACTGTGAATAATGCATTCATATTTATGTCATGAAAACCAAAGAATCTGCAAATTTGAGATAAATTGTTGCTTTAAAAAATAAGCTTTTGAGATTATGTATTTGATTAATAATATAGTCATCTTTAAAAATGTCCTAAAAAATTATAAAGTGGGTGACACAGGTTAATCTTTTAGAGATATTCACCCACAGAGAAACAAAATACAGTAATTGGTAGAAATTATTTTGTGTTTTTAAGCAATTGAAAATATTAAGACTAAATTAGACCACCATCAGACTGGACAAGTGGAGGGTCTTTGGAATTCCCAAATACTATCATCTAAATTATAAAGACTTTGCTTGCAATAATAACTCTTTTTTATATCAAGTTTTTTTAGATGACTAATTATCCAGAGATGCACCTAGGATATTTACAGTAAGCCTAGCATATATTCAAATACTTAAACTCTAAAAATGGATTCATGTCCACAGAGTAATTGCTCTTAGCCATGTCCTTAATTAGGATAATACTTGCCATTTGTCAGCTATAAATCATCTTTTAACTCTAAGCAGCAGGTTCCTTAGTTGATGATAGTCATTATGTAAGAAATAATGTTTTGGGGGTGCCTGGGTGGCTCAGTGGGTTAAAGCCTCTGCCTTCGGGTCAGGTCATGGTCTCAGGGTCCTGGGATGGAGCCCCACATCGGGCTCTCTGCTCAGCGGGATCCTGTTTCCCCCTCTCTCTGCCTGCTTTTCTGCCTACTTGTGATCTCTCTGTCAAATAAATAAATAAAATCTTTAAAAAAAAATAAAGAATGTTTTGGAATTTCACAGATATATGCAAAATTCAGTCATTTTCATTTTTCCATAGTACTACCTTAGTTAATATCTTTAGAGAAACATAGTTCTGAAGCAGACAGAATGTTTAATATAAGGTAATAAGTGATTAATTTTCAGAATAGAACAACAAATAGAGTCCTGATTAATGAATTTGATAGTGCATGGCAATTTGCTATTGACATGACTAGCCAC
Source organism: Nasua narica (assembly GCA_028533885.1). Lineage (NCBI taxonomy): Eukaryota > Metazoa > Chordata > Mammalia > Carnivora > Procyonidae > Nasua > Nasua narica. Next base: position 112,240,774 of record CM052798.1, read on the forward strand.
ATTTATAAAATAGCTGTATAACAGAAGGCTAGCAGTCAAGGTCAGAAGACACTACTAGCATATATTCATCCGGAAATCATTTATACTCTTTATAGAGGAAAGTTAGTGTTTGGCTTCAGATCCTCTGTCTTAATTCAAACTGCATTATGTAAAACAGTGTGTGAAGCTGGGTCTCTGCCAAGAAATATACCATGTGAAATGTGCACATCTTTGTAGAAACTCAGGGCATATGCCTAATTTATGCATGTGTACTAAAGTCTACTAGATCAAAGGAGAAAAAATGTTTACAATTGACACTAAGACATTATCACATGGATTAATTATTTTTCTAAAATCACTTTGCTTTTAAGTATATATATTTATATTAGATTGATTTGTCTTACAGGCCTTACTAGCACCTGCATAAATGACCCAGGTAGTGATTTTTTTTTTTTTTAAAGATTTTATTTATTTATTTGACAGAGAGAGAACACAAGCAGGCAGAGAAGCAGGCAGAGGCAGAGAGAGGAGCAGGCTCCCTGCCGAGCAAGGAGCCAGATGTGGGACTCGATCCCAGGACGCTGGGATCATGACCTGAGCCAAAGGTAGCTGCTTAGCCAACTGAGCCACCCAGGCGTCCCCCAGGTAGTGATTTTATCAAGCCTTCAACCTAAAAAATATTCCATTCACCCTCACCATTAGGTATTCATTACTTTGAATTGAGTTTGTGAGCCTCATTGAAATGCCCACATCTCTGAAGGGAGTTACATATATATGATGTTAATCACAGTAACATTTCATTATTCATCCTTTAGTAGAGTAGCTCAAGTTCACTGAAAAAAGGTTTTAGTGTGTCTGAGGAAAGAAGGAAAAATCTGGAGTTTGGAACTAAGATCGGTTCTGATTGGAGAGGCATAGTCAGATGGAAGACATTCAAAACATTGAGTAGGGGAAGAGAGAAGGAGGGTCAACACAGAGAAAAATAGGATGACATTGAATTTCAGTAACAACATGTCTAATCCATACTCCTAACCTTTCTCCTGGTGAGCTCTGTACACCAAAATCAGGTATTCTACAAGTCCTGGACAAATTTTGATATATGTAGTTCAATCTTATAAATACATTATCTAAAACTGATTTATATGTCAGTTGTTTAGAATCTAGAAAACACTTTCCCAGAGAAACAGTGCTTTAAATCATAGATAGGATCCTGGTCCAACCCTGAAATTCTATTTAAACAATATTGACACATAGTAACTGTCTATTGCTACTGAAATGATCACCCCAAAATTTAGTAAGAAAATACATTTTTTATTATTTATTACAATTCTATGAATTGACTGGTTTTTCTGTTTCATTTGATGTTATATTGGGTGCAGGTATTTGGGGCTGAATTGGTGGAAATGTCCAAAATGGACACTCACATAGCTGGCAGTTGATGCTGGCTCTTGGCTGGGAGTTCAGCTGGCTAACAATGAAAGCACTTACACATGGCTTCTCATTAGACTTGGCCTTCTTATTACATGGCTATTGGTTCAAAGAGAGAACATCCCAGGAGCAAGAATGCCAAGAGACAAAAAGGAGAAGCTGCCAGGCCATTATGAGTCACACATAGAACTGACAAAGCATCACTTCAGCCATATCCTATCAGGCAAAGCAGCCACAGAGCCCACTAAGATTGAAGGGGGTAGAGAAATAGACTCATCTTTTGTGAGAAGGGTGAAGTCACATTTCAAAAGAGGATATGGGATTGAAATCATTTGTGTGGCCACCTTCCTGCCCCAGGAAGCTTACACATTTGCAGGAGAAATAAGCATATGAATATATTATTAAAAGTAATGTATCATCAATGAAAGAATAGACATGCACATATCATACTGTAAAAAAAAAATAGATGAGAATATATCAAGGAAATCTTAGAAGAGGTAACTCTTAAATTAAGTCTTAAAAGTTCACTGAGCCAGATGAGCATAGGAAGCCTAGGGAGATCAGTGGAAAGAACATCCTTAACAGTGGAAAGAACATCCGGACATTGTATTAATTTTCTATAGCTTCATAACAAATTACCACAAACTTAGCAGCCCTAAATAACATACATTATTTCTGTCACAGTTTTCTGTAGATCTCAAGTCTGGGCACAGCATGGCTGCATTCTTTGCTCAGGGGCTGAAATCAAGGTGTTAATCAACAATACAGTTCTATCTGAGGCTTAGGGTCTTCTTTTAAGTTCACTAGTTGTGGCAAAATTCATCTCCTTGCAGCTGTAAGACCAAGGGTCCAACCTCAATTTCTTGCCATGTGGCTGTTCATAACCACAATGTTGCTTGCTTCCAGGAAAGAAAGTGTATGTCTCTAATTTTCTATTCTGTCACCCACTGAATAAAATTCTCTGCTTGTAAAGGACTCCTGTGATTGGGTCAACCTACTGGATCATCTCCCTATTTTAAGGTCAACTGATTTGAGATCTTAATTACAGCCACAAAATCCCTCACAGTAGGAGCTATATTAGTTAGTGTTTGATTGATCATGTAGATGTGTGTATACCAGGGATCAGGAATCAGAGTGGATTGGGGGAATTAGAACTCTGGCTACCATAGAGGAGATGAGGAACAGGACTTAAAGAAATCACAAAGAATGGGTTGTGGGACCTTAGCATTTCAGACTCTCTCAGTGTTTGTCAAAGTGTGGTCTATAGCACTCTTGCATAAGAATTACCTGTTGTGCTTGTTAAAAATACAGATTAAAATTTTAAATGTAGACTTCTGAGGAAGATGGCAGAGTAGGAGGATCCTAAGCTTACCTAGGCATATGGTCCTGTGCATATACCTAGATAGCATCTACTTCAGTGTAAATAATCTGGAAAAGATCCCAAAGAACAGAGTCTTCACAGCTAAACATAGAGAAGAGGCCACATAAAAAATGGTAGGAAGGGTGGAGACATGCTTGGGAACCAAGCTGAACCCTGAGACTATCTGCAAGAGTGAATCCCACTGCAAACATGGAAAAGACATGGGAGACCCTCAATGGGAAGACAAATCCCCATAACATTCAGTTTTGAAAACTAGAAGGATCTTAACGTCATGAGTTTTTATAATCAGTGAGATTTAACAGCCAGAACTTTAAAAATCAGTAGCTCTACCCTGGGAGAGCCAGAGGGTGATAGGAGAATGAATCCCTCTGCTTAAAGAGACAGCATAACAAACAGCCCTACCAAAATATAGCTTAGAAGCAGCAATTTGAAAAATGCCTGAGGTATATGGGAAGATTTCTTGACTAATCTTAGAACATGCGCTGGAGGGGCAAGGTTCTCTGGGAGAGTTCTCTAATAACAAAAGAGCTGGTGGGGACCATTTCCCTGTCCACCCCCAGCCTAGATACACAGATACCTACAGGCACCAGTGCAGCAGAAGTAGTCAACCTTGTTTGCTAAGAGTACAGCCCACCCTTGGACCCACCCTCTCACCTCACTCTCCACAGCTACCCAAAGAAGCACCAGGTCTCCTCCCACAGCTGACAGCACAAACTTTACTAATGCTGCCCCTGTGCATTCTCCCGTGGACTTGCACTCTCCAACTCAGCTGTGGCAGGAGTCCTTCCAAAGCAGCACCATAAGCATAGTAGTGTGTAAACAACCTTGATAGGAGTCCACATCACTCCAAAGTGACTCCTGCCTTGGGGAGAGGAGTAGAGAACCATATACACCAGTTTGAATATAGCCCCAGCAGTGGGCTGGTAGCAGACACCTGGTCTGAGTGTGGGCCCCACCCATCAGTGAAAACTTCTCAGGAGACAGAACAGAGAGAGTACCCTGTAGCTCAATGCATCGTAGCTCTGGCAAACTCCTGGTCTGACCCAACTCAAGCCCAACACAGCCACAGATTAGTCAATTAACAACATAGGAACCACACTCTGCCAACAACAAGCAAATAGCCATTGTAGATGACTAGATTGAAGGCAAATATGGCTGTTCCAGAATAGTATGGCCCACACAACACACACAGGAGACACCCTTCAAGTGCCAGGTTCTGTTGAATTCTGTTGAACGTAGGACATTGCACTGTAGGGCACTACAGGATCTCTTCTTCATAAGGTCACTACTCTCAAGAGCAGGAGATAGAACTATGTTCCTAACATATAGAAACAGACACAGAGAAATAGATAAAATGAAGAAAGAGAAGAATATTTCACAAATGAAAGAATAGGACAAAATCACAGCAAGAGAACTAAACAAAATGGAGATAAATAATATGCCTGATAGAGAATTGAAAGTAATGATCATAAAGATATTCACTGGACTTGCGAAAAGAGTGGAGGACCTCAGTGAGACCCTCAACAAAGAGAGAGAAAACATAAAGACCCTGTCAGAAATAAAGAACTCAATAACTGAAATTTAAAAAGCAGAAGAAAAAAGTAGCAAACTAGAGGAAGCAAAAAGAATGGATTGGTAACCTGGAGGACAGAGTAAGGGAAAGCAATCAAGCTGAAAAGGAAAGAGAATACAGAATAATGATTTAAAATGAAAATAGACTGAGGGAACTCAGCAAAACCATCAAGCATAATAACATTTACATTATAGGGATGTATTACATATAGGGATGTACTACATATAGGGATCCCAGAAGAAAAAGAGGGGATAGAAATTTATTTGAAGAAATAATAGCTGAAAACTTCCCAAATCTGGGGAAAGAAACAGACATCCAGATGTGGGAGGCACAGAAAGCCCCCAACAAAATCAAGCCAAGGAAGTACACATCAAAATTTTCTAACTACTGGAGTAATTAAAATAGCAAAGAGTAGTGATAAAGGTTTTAAAAGCAACAAGAGAAAAGAAAATAGATATTCACAAGAAAAACCTCATAAGTCTATCAGTTGGATTTTCAGCTGAAACTTTGCAGGTCAGAAGAGAGTGGCATGAAATATTCAAAGTGCTGAAGAAAAAACCTACAACCAGGGATATTCTGTCCATCAAGGCTCCCATTCAGAATAGAAGGTGATACAAATATATACTATTTAATAATAGAAGGTGAAATAAAGTTTCCCAGGGCAAACAAAAGTTAGAAGAATTCATCAGCTTGAAAACAGCCTTACCAGAAAAGTTAACTCAAAGTTAACTTTAAGTGGAAAAGTAAAGACTATAAACAGAAGTAAGAAAAGTAGGAAGCACAAAGCATTAAAATTAAGTATATCTATAAAAATCAGTCAAGGAATTCACAAAATAAAAGGATGTAAAGTATGATACCATGTACCCAAAATGTGTGGAAGGAGGGGTAAAGAATGGTGTCAGACTTAAGCAACCATCAACTTTATTTAGAGCTACTTGCAGAAGATGTTATATACAAACCAAATGGTAACCATACATCAAAACCACCAATAGATATGCAAAAAATAAAGAGCAAGGAATCCAAGTATATCACTAAAGAAAGTCAGCAAACTGACAGAAGAGAACAAGAAAAGAATGAAACAGAAAAGAACTGCAAAAACAACCATAAAACAAGTAACAAAGTGGTGATATATACATACCTATCAGTAATTACTTTGAATTACTAAGTGGACTAAGGGCTCTAATAAAAAAAAAAAAACATGGGCAACGAAATGGATAAAAATGCAAGACTAATCTATATGCTGCCTACAGGAGGTTCATTTCAAACCTAAAGACACATGCAGATTGAAAAGTGAAGATATGGAAAAGCATTTATCACACAAATAGAAGTGAAAAGAAAGCTAGGGTATCAATGCTTATGATGCAAAACAGAGTTTAAAACAAAGACTGTAACAAGAGACAAAGGACACTACACAATCATGAAGGGAGCAATCCAATAAGAAGTTATAACTATCATAAATATTTCCACACCCAACATGGGAGCATCCAAATACATAAAGCAGATATTAGCAAATATAAAAGAAGAAATCAATAGTAATACGGTAATAGTGGGGGTTTTTAACACCGTACTTCCATCAATGGAGAGCTCATCCAAATAGAAAATCAACAGGAAAATAGTAGCTTTGAATGACACATTGGACCAGATGGATCTAACACATACATTCAGAACATTCCATCCTAAAGCAGTGGATCACATATTCTTTTCAGGTGCACACGGAACATTCCCCAGAATAGATCAAAACAGTAGGCCATAATACAAATCTCAACAAATTCAAAAAGACTGAAATCATATCATGCATCTTTTCTAACCACAACACTCTGAAACTAGAAATCGACCACAAGAAAAAAATCTGGAAAGAATACAAATATATGAAGGTTAAATAATATGCTATTAAACAATGAATGGGCCAACCAGGAAATCAAAGGGAAATCAAAAAAATACATGGAGACAAATGAAAATAAAATTTTAGATGTGTACTTATTTATATAATAAAGATTCAAGTTCACAGAATTGAGTTGATTATAATCCTCAATCTCCAGCATGTTATCAGTCGTTATTTACAAGACCCGTCTTTGCTTTTATATTATTCCTCCCCATCCCCATTCCCATTCCTACTTCTGGTCCCCACACACAGTATGACTATAGTATATTTAGTATTGTTACTAATCCACTTTCCATATGCCATTAAATATATGCACATCCTTGATAAATCCAAAGTGGTGTTTTGTGGGTGTGTGTTTTATCAAATTGGTCATATAAGACATTGTGCTATAAATCTCATTCAAGTTCTCTTGCTTTTTTTGGTCACTTCTACTCACTGACTATTGTAAAAGGTTCTGTCGTATTCAGAGTCACAATTTGCTCTTCCACTCCTCTGGGATTAGAAACTGGATTGCCTCCTACTTCTTGTAATCACATCCTTTATTCTTTTATAGAGCTGTGTGAGAGTTTCTCAGGGCTACATATCCAGGAATGGAATTGCTGTGCTATAAGGCACACACATACTTGATTTCATTAAGTGCTATCAGATTTGTCTTCAGAAACCCTGCGCTAGTTCAACCTTTCATCAGAAGTGCTTGAGGGCTTTTGTTTCTCTGTACATCTCCCTACAGTAGGTATTTTTTAAATCCTATTTTTGGCATTCTAGTGGGATTAAAAAGGTATCTTGTTGGTTGAAGTACATGTATCTGATGACCTGTGAGGCTGAATATTTCTTCATGTTCTTTGTTCGGAATTCTTTTGGATATTTTGTCTTTCTCTTGCTGTTTTATAGAAAGTTGCTTTATAATCTAGCTTTTAGATAACAACCAGTTTTAGAAATTGCAAATACCTTATTCTGTCACCTATCTGTTAATTTTGACTTTGATACCTGTAGTTGAATAGAATCTAGAATTGTGATATTTTCAAATTCCTTATTGTATATATGATGTTTACTAAAAGTCAGAGTTATTATACACTTTATCTTTCTTTGGATTTATATATGGTATGAGATAGGGATCTAACTTAATCATCTCTTCTCCATATTGTGAGCTAATTATTCCATATCCTTTATTGAATCATTTTTCATTTCTGAAACTTACATAATCTCATCTCTATCAGATTATTATCTATAAAATGGCCTGATTCTGAGCTTTCTCTGTTCAATGGGCTTATTGGAAAGTTGCTGTGCTGGGACTATAGTGTTTTAAGTGTGGTAGTTTTATAGCATGTGAATAGCTAATAGGGAAAACCATTTTCTTCGTTTTTTTTTTGTTTGTTTTGCTTTTCTAAAATTGCCTTTGACATTCATTCAAATACATTTTAGAATCAGCGTGCAAGTTTCAGAAACAAACATAGACGTTGTTATATCCTTTATTAGACTCTAGACATTTTCGTTGTTCTTGCTGGTTTTAGTTTCTTGCTCTTGTGATTTGTATCTTGTTTTCTATCATAAGTTCTGCTTGTTTCTTACGTGGACAAAGGTTAATGGTTTTTCTTTGGTGATCTAGTAACATTGCTGAACATTCTTATATTCTCGCTGTAACAATTCACATGTTCATAAGCACAATTAAGGACAATTCCTCCAAAAATTAATACCTAAGGAGAGAAAATGTATTAAACTGGTTACACAATGGCCTAGATAAAAGATACCCTTGATAGGAAAAAGAAAATGTATTACAGGTTACAAAACCTCTTGCCAAAACTTACTATACAAATATCATGTTTTTAATATCATTACTTTAAGTATAATTATAAAAGTAAAATAATATATTTCTGTAACACAAGATTCTGTAACACATTGCATATTTACTTTTTATATTATTATTTTTTCAAAAACTGTGCAATACTGTATATACTTCTGCTTTTTTACTTATACAATGAAGATTTTTACTTTATTGATTTTTTAAAATATGGTTTTTAAGTCTTTAGCCATTTTCTTTTTACTGTTACATTTTATTGCATATAATACATTATGTATGTACGTATATATATACAGAACAGTGAACAAATCGTTATTCTAAAGTTTGATAAATGTTCATGAAGTGAAAACACTGGTATAATCAGCAGCCAGACTAAGAAACACACAAAAAAAAGCATAATTTTGAATGTTTAGGTTGTTTCCAATTTCCCAACACATAAAACTTTATTTACAATTCTGATTTTATTTCCTTTGGAAAGATTCCTAGAAATTGAGTTACTAGTTAAATAACAGGAGAATTTTTAAAGTTCTCTATATATTGACAAATGCCTTTTGGGAAAGATTGAATCATTTCATAGATCCAATAAAGGAGCTTGTGGAGGAGCATCTGTGCCTGTAGAGTACTATTGCCTTGTTAATATTTTCCAATTTGATGGGGGAAAAAACACCTTATTATTGTTTCAATTTTTACCACTAAAAGAATTGTACTCTTTGGCATCTCTTTCCCTGCAATTATCTCTCCTTCATTTATGTTTATTTTCATTTATTTTTTCCACTGAAGTGTTACTGATTTTTTTAATTAATTGAAAAACAGCTAGTATATTGAGGGTATTAATGCTACAAAGAGTCTTCTACTTCTCACTATCGTTTTTCACTTTCTAGATGGCTTGAATTTAGTTTTAATTTTTCAAATATATACATGTAATTCATTTAGGGATAACTAATTCCAGAAAGCTTAATCATTCTATTATCTATCTATCTATCTATCTACTATTATCTATCTTCTATCATCTTCTCAGTCTATATTTCAGTCTTCTACCACGAAATTTTCCTTTTAACAGGCACTAACATTTTCTTTAGTGCTTTCTTTTGGCATTCATATTTGTATTTCTAAATAGCATACTTCTATTTTTTTAATGCCAGTCATTACCTTTTGTAATGTGAAAAGTGAAGATTTGTGAAAAATGAAGATTTATCCCTCTTTCACTGCCTCACTACCACCTTCTATCCACAAACACCTTACCCATCCACCCAATATAATAATACTATTTTTTAGGTCAGTATTAGGTGTCTACATCATCATGGCTGTGCAATCATGTAGAATCACAGCTATACCATGTATGGTATACCATGATTGGTATACCAAACTTATCATATCATTACCATGAATGATAAGATTACTTTCCATCTTCATTACAACTTTTTGTTTCCTCTGGAGTAAATATTTCGGTTTTCTAAATTGTTGTGTCCAGTTCTTCCCCCAAGCACTCTAAAATGTGTAAGTTTCTTCCTAATATGTTAAAAATAATGATAGGTATTCTATACATTTAATCTACCAGGAGATCTTTCTCCCAGGGCCTCTGAGCAGCTGCAGCCCGTACATGCTATTCCCTGGGCCTGCTGTACAGATGATATCTTAACACGTCTTTCTGCCATCTCCCTCATATACTTGAACTCTGGTTTTCTGGATTTTGTGATTCATTCCTTCTTTATTTAGTCTCCTGCTTTGATTGAAAATTCCCTTAACACCTATCTGAGATTATTTTCATCCTTCTCATTTCATTGATAGTCTTGCTGTATGAAGGTTTTTCACACTCAATGATGAGATATCACCATACACCCTCATTTTCTGGACTCAGCTCACAGAATTCTGCCTACTAGGTTGTAACCTCCAGGCAGGAGATTAGACAATTCTTTTCCATGAAATCTTGACCACTCTAAGAAAAAAAAAGCTAAATATAATGACATCCTGGACTCCCTAATGAAATAAAAGAAAATTCCCAGATAATAGTCCCACAACCAGCAAATTGTAGTTAGAATTTTCCCCGTGATTTTGAAAGCATTGTTCCTTTTTCTTCTAGGAAGAAGAAGGGTTGGAAGAATGAGGGTTTTTGTTGAGAGTCTCTTTTCATCCAATTCTTTTATCTTTTGAGTATAATCTGAATTTTTGTTTTTCTTTCTGGAAGTTCTTAGGATTTTCTCTCTGTCTTCGGTGCTTCTGAAATTTCACAGTGTACCTTGATATGTTGCCATGTTAGCCATTTGTAATGAGCATTCAGTGTACCCTTTAATATGGACACTCTTGTCCTTCAGTTAGGGAAATTTTCTTGAAATGTTTTTATTTACCCTTCTCTGTTCTTTCTTTTTACTTTTTTCTTTAATACCTACTATTTAGATATCGAGCTTTCTGGGCTAATCCATTGGTTTTCTTACATTTTCCTTCTTGTGTTCCATCTTTCTATCTTTATTCTCTACCTTCTATAAGATTTTCTCATGTAGGGGTGCCTGGGTGGCTCAGTCGTTTAAGCATCTACCTTCAGCTCAGGTCACAATCCCAGGGTCCTGGGATCGAGCCACACATCGGGCTCCCTGCTCAGCCGTAAGCCTTCTTCTCCCTCTCTGATGACTACCCCTGCTTGTGTTCCCTCTCTCACTGTCTCTCTCTCTCTCTGTCAAATAAATAAATATAATCTTGAAAAAAAAAAAGATTGTCTCATGTATAACCTCCTTCCTTTTAAAAAAATTGCTATTATATTTATATTTTGTTTGTTTCTGGAGTGGTCCCCTTTTAAAAGTAGAATTTTAAAATATAATCTCGTTGATGTGTCTTGGATGCCACATGTCTTTTATTCCTCTGAGAATGTTACAATTTTTTTTAAGTTTCTATGTCCTTGCATTTTCTTTGTTGTTTTTGAATAGGTTTTCTTCTTTTTATATTTCATGTTAGAGTTTTCTCTACATGTCTGTTTTTACTGGTTGTCCATTAATGTAAGAGGAAAACCAAAGCACTAACAACAATCCTTCTGTGCCTCAGGCCGTCACCTGTAGGCTTTAGTACAGGGTACTGAGCTGAGCAGTTTTTGTAGCCGATGATGTTGTTTCAATGGAGAAGCCAGGATGTATTTTAGGTTTCTTTGGGGAAGTTCAATATGCCACAGAAACAAATCTTCTATTCTTCTGCCTGGAAGGTATAAATCTGGCTGCCAAAACTCTGTGAGCTGACTCCAAACAAGGGGCAAGGGAGTGACTTCTTAGCATTTAATCTGTATCCTTTCCTTAATCTGCTCCTTCATAATAATCTTGCCTACTATTGTACTTTGTGTCCTCCAATCTAGAAAACATATTTTGCTCTCTTCAGAGAGTATGCCTCTGGTTTTCTGCCAGTTAGACAAGAAGAAATTCCCTCAGCTGCTTTTTATGGTGACATTAATTAAGGTTGGGGATAACTTCTTTCTAAACAGAACTTCACCCTATCCTTTTTTTTTTTTTTTTTTCATCTCCAATCTTGCTCTCTCACTTTCCTAGGTAACTGGTACCAATACCTGAGTTTTGGGGGAGTCTGCAGCGCAAATCAAGTTGCTTCTCAGCTTTCCTTGCTGCTGAAAGAATTCTCTCTCCATTTGCTAAATCAGGTATCAATAATCCTTTTGCTCCATACTTTCGAGTTACTTATCTGTGGTCTTCACTCCTCCTTGTTCTTGTGAGTTCTTTTTTTTTTCTTTAGTATTTATATCATTTTGGTGGATATTGGAAAGAAATAGAGGCAATTTTTCAGTTTACGCTCAACTTAATGTTGGCTTTGAATATAGAAATACTTCACTTTTATAAAGTGGCATTGATGAACCTTTTCCTTGACAATTTTTTTAATCTGTTTTTATGTATAGAAGTCGTTCTATATTCTAAATTTAAATGTTTGCTCATGTTTTCTTCTATATTTTATGATTTCATTTATATTCAATTTCTAAACTCACTAGGATTTATTTCTATTCATATGTCCTTTAATTAGTCAATTTTCCCTTGCCATTTGTTGAGTAATTTCTTATTTTGCCATTGTTTGATTAGGCTGTGTTTATTATCCTTCAATTCCTATAATATCTAGAAATACTTTTTATATTTTATGGATATATTGGTTTACTATCATGGCTATTCCATAAAACCACATCATAGGGAAATCTGAGAGCTATCTTTAAAAAAAAAAGAAAACTTTGTGATTATTCTTCGTGGGAAATAAGTAGGATAATTAGGTGCCAAGTGTGTATAATTCTGTTTTTAGAATACAAAAGTAACTTTTTACTTTATACTCTAATCTGGAACTAAGTTAATTTTTTAAATGCAATTTTTAAATTTAAATTCAGTAATTTGTGGATATTTTATCCAGTGGAAGAATACAGAGTTCAAAACAATCAAAAGAAAGCTTGCTGCTTATTATCTTAAAATTTATTTAACCTTCATTGTTACATTTTCATCGAGTTAATTTTGGTTCACTGGTTTTAATTCCACTGGCATTTTTTGTCTAATTTCTTTCTGTATTAATCTTGAGTCAATATTTTTCTATTTCGTGGTAGAAGTCAAATATTTTTCTATTTCTGTGGCCCTAACATTCACATTAAAAACTGTGGTGGGTGTTTAGATAAAGAACAGGTAGGATTGTGTTATGGATTAAATTGTGTCTCCTACCCCCACCCCAATTTGTATATTGAAGTTCTAAACCCCTATGTAACTGCGTTTGGAGATAGGATCTTTAAAGAGGTAATTGAGGTTAAATGAAATTATAAGGCCAGGACCCTAATCCAATAGGACCAGTGGCTCTATAAAAAGATGAGACCCAAAGATGAATGCACACAGGGAAGAAGAAGGCCATGTGGTGACAGAGTGAAAAGGCATTTGTCTGCAAGCTAAGGAAAGAGGCCTCAGGAGAAACCAACCCTGCCAGGACCTTTCTCTTAGACTCTAGCCTCCAGAACTATGAGAAAATAAATCTCTGTTATTTAAATGACCTAATGTATGGTATTTTATTATGACAGCCTCAGCTGACTCATCCAGGTAGATAGTTGTTAAAGATCTTTATGCGTGTCCCTTCAAGTTCATTGGACATATTTAGGAAAACTGATATCATTGTATTGGCTTTCTTTAAAAAAAATAATTCTTATTGCAGTCTATGGAACTGATTTCATGACCCACTAATGGATAATTTGAATTTTAAAATGCATATTTGTCCTACTGCATCAACATCAGTTCACAGGGTAGACAGGAGAGATAGCGCACCCACTTGTGTGATCATGACGTATGCTTCCAGAGAGAGCAGAAGGCTTAGCTGGGTCACTCACACAGATGGGAGAGGCCGCTTAGATGGATTTCCTGTTGCTTAAGACAAGAATGCTACTCCATCACTATGCCAAAATTTTTGTGATTGGTCATACACTTATTTATTTATTAATTTACTTACTTATCTACTTATTTACTTATTTATTTTAAAGAGCCTTTTACAAAATTTTATTTATTTGAGAAAGAGATATCGAGAGAGAACATGAATTGGGGATAGGGGCAGATGGAGAGGGACGAGCAGACTCCCTGCTGAGAACAAAGCTGGACCTGGGACTCCTAGAGGAGGCTCAACCCCAGGACCCTGAGAGCATGACTTGAGCTGAATCTAACCAACTGAGCCATCCAGGTGCCCCTGATCATACCTTTAAATAAAGTAAGTCACTCAGTTGTTCTCTATTTATTGAAAGTTTATTGAAAGGTACAATAGAAATAGCTCCCAGTCTAATATCAGACATTATTTGGGTTAAGGTAAGTTACACATGAAAAATAACTGAAAAGTAAAATTTAAAAATAAGTGCCAGACCATGATATTTAATGGTTTATAATTTATTTCCCTTTTGTATTTTCCTTGCCAAAATACGTATAAGGAAGAAATCACAGCAATAAAAACAAATGATTATAAAATAAAACAAATGTATGAGTTGGTAAATATAAGGAATTTTTAGCAATAAAACCTTCCGTTCTTTGATCTTAACTTTTTTTTATCAAGGGAGGATCAACTGGATGTATCATGTTATTTTTAAAAAACTGAACATCATTTGGTTATGGTCCATAGGTTGATTACATCAAATTAATTGCATTTCGTTTTCAGTATGATGGCTTACTGTTTTGAGCTCTTCTATTTATAAAATAATGCAAACAGTATATGAATTCAGAGACTACAGTAATTTTTTTAGGTTTCTAAAATTACTAAAATTCCACCTCTCAGAGATAGAGACTGCGATGATCAGTTTTTGTCCCAAGATAAAATGGAAACATATGAAGAAAAGATAAATGGGCATGGAGCCAGAGAGATGGCAGGCACCATCAATTCTGAGCCTTGGTTTCCAATTCACAACCATTTAGATCTTTAGTAAAGCTTCTAACTGATGTCCTACCAGCTGTGCCATGGATTTGGGGGGACACAGTGAATGGGTTGTGTTTCTCACAGGAGCTGGGACAGCAGGTAGAGGATATCGGGATGAGGACAGCTAGTCATGGCACAGTCGATGCCTAGGCTGCAAGACTAGACTCCCCACATGTTGCAAATATTGTTCTCTACTTTCCTTGGCTAATCATCTCCATGTATATTTTAAGATAAATCAGTTGATTTTTTATTTGCCCTCGACGTGACACCACTTACCCCTTGAGCCTCTTTCTCTGGAGGACCCATGGTCTGTTCTAGACCAGTCACTTCTTCCCATGGGGCCTGTGCTTCCTCAACACTGAAATGAAGAGTTTGGAAAAGACTCTTTAAAACCTCTGTTTCTAGAGAGGTGCCTGGGTGGCTCAGTTGGTTAAAGCCTCCGCCTTTAGCTTAGGCCATGATCTCAGAGTCCTGAGATCGAGCCCTGCATTGGGCTCTCTGCTCAGCATGAAGCCTGCTTCCCTTTCTGCCTACCTGTCTGCCAACTTGTGAGCTCTTTCTCTCTCTCTGTCAAATAAATAAATAAGGTCTTTAAAAAAAATCCTTTAAAACCTCTGTCTCTAGAAACCTCTGCTGTCTCTGTGTAAGATCTCTAAATATATGTTTATTCCTTGAGAGTAGACTTTTTATTTAATTTCCTCGTAGTTTCCATAATGTCTAATAGTTCAGTTCAGTTCCATACACATTTATTACATTATTAAGTGCCTACCATGATGTTGGCACAGTATGTCATCTGAATGATAGCCACTAAATAAATAACAAGTCAAATTCTTCTGATGAAGTAATAACTTTAACAAGAGTCTACATGTTGTAGCTGGTTCTACTAAGTTTCTGTTTGTGTTTTTGTTCATTTTTGTTTGCATGACAGAAATGTTACAAATTAAAATGCTCCCATGGACAAAATAGATAACACCATAAATAACTCTTATGAATTTTTAGTTTATTAGAACATAGCTGACTTGGTTATTGTAACACTTGAATAATCTCAGTCAGAAACAAACCTTAGCAAAATCATTTCTATACATATTTAACATGTTTTTCAGCAAAATCAGTATCGTTGCTTAAAATAACATAATGTCATAAGATAATGACCAATGAAAGTTGAATACACCTGTGCTTGGGGCCCATAAAAAGGGCAAACTGAACTAAAAGTTAAGCATGTGTTAAACCTTGACTGTATTTTTTCAGAATTAATGGAAATGCAAACTTCATATGGAGCCAAATCTCCGGGTGTGACTCTGCCAAGAAAAATAGATCTTTGAAGGGTAAAAGCAGGTGGGAAACAAATGTCTTTCTAAAAATCATTCAATCATAACCTACTTAATGAAAGTACTAGTGAAATTCAATTGCTCAAAACCAGCATATCCTCTTGTACCAAGGATATGGCCTATTCTAACACATGAGGTTTTATTTCTGACATCCCCATGATAGTCCAACTCACCTTATTCACCTGTGTTTTAGTCATCTAACAAGTGTTTATGTGTAAAAAACACATAAGTCCTAAGTGCTAAGCCAGAGTGGCTTCAAAGAAGAGTTGATTTTCACTAGAATCTTGAAATCTATAATAGCAGTTCACCGGTGAAGACATTAAGAGGAGCTCATTCTAGCCAGAAATTGGGGTCAGCACTGAGGGACTCTTCACATGACAAGGCCATTCATAATGTGGCCTTGCTTCTTTGCCTATGATGAGCCATCTCTTCCTCTCCTCTATTTACATCCAATCATCCAATCATTTACATCCAATCATGCTCAACTCTTAGCTCTTTACTTCCATCATTTACACATACAACTTACTCTGATATTTGCTTGAAAACCACATTCAGCTTTTAAAAATAATTTCAACCTTTATTTCTTCATTGAATCTTATCTTATTCCTGCCCCCATCCCCAATATGAAACCTCTCCTTCCTTTGTGTCCCCAAATACTTCATTTCATCTATTTGTTTACGTGTGAGTCTCCCCTTCTAGCCCCTTTAACATAGAGCCTTACTTTTGAATAATCATGGAACCCTGAAGCATAAAACAGTGTCTGGGACAGTGGACAGTCAATAAATAAATATTTAATAAGTATAACTATTTATTTATGGAAAAACTATATCAGATGCTTGAAGGAGCCCATTCTTTCCTACAATTTGGAAGATTTTTAAGTGATTAAAATTAAAACATGCTGCTAAAATACTTATGTAAAGTAAGACTAGGAGAAAAGGGTTTTAGTCATCAGTAATTAGGTCTTATGTCTTCCTCGGTACATTGCTTACATTTTTCTTAAGTAAAATTTTAAAAGGAATTTCAAAAAGAATGATGTGCTGAAATTGAGAATGGAGATCCCAGTGTCTATTCCTTATTGTATATTTAATCTAATATTAAAGACAGTATCTATTAAAGTAAATAAAAATTAAGTAATTTTTAATGCCTTGAAATTTTGGAATGACTCGAAAGACTTTGAGCATAAGTTATATGATGCCAGATACCTATATTATATCATATCACATTTTGTGGCCAGGATAATTTGACTTTAAATCCAGGTCATTATCTTTGTTATATTATTCCACTCTGACAGATCTTTAAAGAATAATTGCTTTTTCTAAGTAAGTTTTAAAATTAAAAATAACGTATTTGCTGTAAGATTTAATATTCAGTAAAGTATAAAGAAAAAAGTCAATTTTTTCTGAAATATCCCTTCAGATATATCAGAAATAATCACTATTAATGTGCTAATGAATATTCTTCATAATCTATTGTCTCTGTATTCTCTCATGCATTCATACACACACACACACAAACACACACACAATCAGTTAAAGATATAATGAAAAAGAAGAGGATATTTAAAATAGTAACTGAAAAGATATACCTTTAGGGTTACTATGTTAAATACCATTTTCTTTCTGACTGCACTGTTTCATATTTCCAATGTAATGTAAATTTCCTTGTTTTAGCAGGAATAGGTCAAGTGTTTCCAAATTATGTAAAATGCTAGCTTGGGGATTGATGTGTATATATATATATATACATATATAATAATATATATATATATATAATAATGTCAAGGGAATATCCTTGAATACTTTCCTGGTATCTATAGATTTGATAGGTGGTTTTCCTCAATAGAACTATTAATATGGTAAATCAGACCAATGGAATTCCTAATATTGAAATATACTTGCAATCTTGAAGTAAACACAACTCTTTTTTTAATATGCTCTTGGATTCTGTTTGCTACTTTTATCTTAAAATTTTTACATTGCTATTCATAAGATCAACCTGTAGTCATTCATTTTGTGTATTTTAATACAATTATAATAACAAATAAAAAATTATTGGTTTAAATGGGAAACTGTTCGATATGTGAAAATAAATGAGAGAATGGCCAACTATAAAGATATCTAATATTGGCAAAGATAACAGTGAAATTGAGCATATTTTTCTGAGATTCCTTCAAAATAAGATATTCACTATCAAAAATAATATGTAAATTTTTTCAAAAAGATTGGACCCCCCCAAAATTAAAAATAAATAAAATAAATTTCAAAAAAATTGGACCCTTACTGGGAATTCTTTCCATGGATTTTTAAATAATCCTTTTGCATATGACATGTTTTACATTCATAATCTACTAAATTAAATGGTATCGTTGGCTATTTAATGTAAAAAAAAAAAAAAAAGCTAAACCTAGTAAGGATATAAGTATATTCACAGGCCATGGAATTAGTAAAGCAACCAAAACACTTAAGCACTTTATGATTCTCCTTGTTACTCCTGAAACTCAACATAAAAGTTGAGTTTTCATTTTACTTGGCTCTAATATTAACATTATCATTGTATTGAATTCCATTGTGTGTTGCAAAGCTGAACCTCAAGATGTAGGATTATATGGCCATAAATTAGAATTATTTGACATGTGTCAATAAAATAACATTGCCAAGCACTAAAACACGTTGGCTTTGTGTCAAGTCTGAGGTCAGGATTTGTAAGAATGACATAGTCCTTTTTCTTGCCTGCTTATTGCTATGGCCCTCAGGCTGTAGTAACCAGATGTCTGGCACTTTGCATTTAAAGATCTCACAGTTTTAGCAGATAAAGCCTCAATTTTCTTTCTTTAACTCGAAGTTTTACTGTTTCCATTAAATACACTTCTTTTTATTAATCTTATTTTTCTATCTATCATCAGCAATGAAAAATAAGAAAATTGTAACTTATTGTGCATTTGAATGATCCTTTTGACTAAAAATCAAAGAATAAATACATTTAATTTTTCCCTTATGTTGCTTAAATTGTGTTGTATAAATCGTAGATACTGTTTGAAATTTAATCTCCCCATGCAGTATAAGCAATTTGACGGCAGTTTATCTTCTTCTTCATCTCTGAATCTCCAGTTCCCTATATCCTTAAGCAGTGTGCAATAAATATGTTGAGAGAATAAATACATGGATGAATCTGGAACTAAAATCATTCAAAACCATGACCTTCTAAGAATACCTCCATATTGTGATTCAAAAACAAAACAATACCAAAAAAAGAAAAGAAAAGAAAAAAAGAAACCAACAACAACAAAACTGGGCCGAATTAGTTTTTTGTAAGATTGTTGGCTAAATCCCTGTGGGAGAATTTATAGTTGGACCTACTGCCATAGCTAAAGAGAATTGAATCTCATAGGTATTCAGCTATATTTTTAGTGGTTCATGTGGAGAGATGAGGATCCAAAATGTGCTCTTAGCGATGATAGCAACTTTATCATTAAGTTCTCTTTATTAAATTTTAAAATTAATTTTTATTGTAATTATGATCAACCATCTGGGTTTTAGCTGAGTAACTCAAAGACCATAAGGGCTCTGTGGCAGCTATAATAATTTTTATTTCAGGGGGGAAAAAAAAGCCTTTCGTAAAATATAGGAAGAGACTGTAAACACTATTAATGAACAGTTGAATCCCAGAATAGTACTATAAAAATAGAGTCAAGGGACGCTGGGTGGCACAGTTCGTTGAGCCTCCGACTCTTGGTTTTGGCTCAGGTCATCATCTCAGGGTTGTAAGTTTGAGCCCTGTGTCGGGCTCTGCACTGAGCATGGAGCCTACTTAGGATTCTCTCTTTCTCCCTCCCTCTCTATGCTTCCCCCCCAATCTCTCTCGCTCTCTTTCCAAAATAAGTAAATACTTTAAAAAAAAAGAGAGAGAGAGAGAGAGTCAAAAAACAGAAGCCATGAAAGCACCAAGACTGATTTCAGGTCAGTCATAACAGATACACCAATGAACCTGGGGCGTTGAGTCTCATGAGAAATCAAGAAATGTATTATTTAAAGGGATATCAAAAGGATTCAGGAATCAAGTCAAAGAGGCTCTCACTGGCCAAAGATGGAAGAGTTTGAGCATCCATAACAATAAGTGCAGTGCATTCAACTTTAATTTAAATTTAAACGCATGTTTAAAATCCATAATTTACCACACACGTGCACACATCCACATCCATTATTGCCTTCATAGGTCACCTTTAGAGGATATTGAGTAAAACCCCTCAGTATTTTTAGAACTGGTAATAAAGGGAAACAGAGATTTATCCTGCCTTTCTTACATGAACTGTATCTCAAAGTAACCCCGTAAGTGGATAAAAAGAAGTTTCTCAGTATAGAACCATCTCAACTAAGATATGAAAAAGGAATGATAGAATCAGACTATTATCTTGCCATTACCTGTGAACTAATAAATCTAAGAAATAATTACTAAATGCAGTTAACACCACAAATACTGAGATAACCAGACATTCACGTCTGCTGGTGGAAACATACAGCACCACCTAGGAAGCTGTCCTGCCAAAAAATTAATTCTCAATCTGATGGGCCTTCCTGTCTACGTGAAATAGGGGAGACAAGGGAATATGCTACATGACATTCTGAAGATCCGGAAAACAGCACACAGATGGTGACATACTCTAAAATAGTGCTTCACAAAATGTGGTCTCCAAAGAGAAAGGTTTGGGAATAGTTACCAGTCCATAATGAGATAAGGAGCTTGTGCCAGATTGTAAATCAATTACATCACTAAGCACACTCTTCAGATCAGCCCAAGGAAGCTGTATGTCATTGTCATTCTGAGTCAATCTCCTTATCTCATTCAGACCAGCACTAGTACAAAAATGACTTGGTGTCTTTTAAAATTTATATAAAACAGAGGAAATAAAACTCACAGATTAAAAGAGATTTAACAGAAATATCAACTAATTACAATGTTAAGTGTATTTTTACACAGATTTAAGCAAATTATAATGAAAATGTATAAGAAAATCAAGAAAATGTGAGCACTGGCCAATAATATTAATGAATAGGGGCATCGTGGCTATAGTTAATGTTTGGAGACGCATTTTGGAATATTGTGGATAAAATGATACAATGTCTAGCATTTCTTCAAAATAATATGGATGGATGTGTGGAGTGGGTAAGAGGTGTCAAAGTATCGAGATCAGACGTGTTAAGTTGAATGGTAGACATATGTACTTTGTTTGCATTATTTTCTCTACTTTTGTATATGTTAAAATTTTCTAAAATAAAAGATTAAGATCTAAAAAAAGAAGAAAGTCTGAATTTCATCTCTGTAAAAATAAATAAATAATAAAGATACAATTTGTAAAAAGTGAGACCTAGAATTAGGACCAAAATAACACAATAATTTTTAAGTAGGCAGCAATAGTTATAAACACATAACATGCATGCTGAATGCACACTTAACATTTTTCTTTGTCAAAAAATTTATTTTTCTAACATTGAAATTTAACCATTGTATAAGGACATAAATGTTCCTATAACCCACTATTATGAATTGAATTGGGCCCCTCAAAAATATATGTAAAAGCCCTACCCTGGGGCTTCTGAATATGACCTTATTTGGAAAGGGTTTTGAAGATGTAGTCAAGGGAAGATTAAGTCATTCAGGTAGGCCCTAATCCAATATGGCTGGTGTCATTATAAGAAGAGGGAAATTTAGATACAGAGAATAACAGGTAGAAGACCAAATGAAGATGGAGGCAGAGATTGGAGTGGCACATCTATTAATCAGGAACACCAAGGACTACTGGCAATCACCAAGAGCTAAGAGAGAGTCATGGAACAGATTCTCCCACAGAGCCCTCAGAAGAAACCAATCCTGCTGACAACTTGCTTTTAGCCTCTGGTCCTCCAGAACTGTGAGACAATAATCTTTTATTGTTTTAAGCCACTCAGCTTTGAGTACTTTGTACTTAGCAGGACAAAGTACTTGGAGTACTTAGCAGCCCTAAGGAACTAATACAGCCAGTGAGCCTTATAAGAATGGTGTCTACCGTGTCTGTGTGTGTGTATGTTTCGGGGGAGTGAGGCAGGGAGAGGTGGTTCCCTGTGCTTTTACAAAGGTCTTTTTATCAAAGATAATGTCATCATTTAAGAGTTGACTGAGTTGTTGACTTTTTTATTTTCAGATTTGCAACTCTGTGTTCTCTTTTTAATCACAAAGCTTAAGAATAGACAACTACAGCACTTAACTTTACAAAGCAAGAAGGAAAAAACATCCAAAACTTTACACAGCAGATAGGCATTTTTCCTGCAAAATAAACCATGACTATCCAAAACACACCAAAACAACTGGTCATTATAAATGGAAATCTGATCTCTTGGTGAACTTTTGAAAATGTGGTCTGCTAATCATATGGGTATCATCTGGGCCGATGTTTTCTAGTCCCGTGCTCTACTAGGCACTTCTAAATGGCCAACTTTTGAAAAACATTATAATGAAATTCGATTTCTTTGTGCATCCAGTTCCATGGAACAAGAGACGGTTTTAAAACCACATTCCTTACTACAATTGGGAAGACAAAAGAAGAAAAGGAAGAGAAAGTGGGATGGGGTGCAGGAAAGAAAAAAAAAGACCAAAGAGAAAAGTTTACAATGGGTGACAGACACATGACCCCTTTTCTCTGCTTGGCTTCATGTCCGGTTAATACTGGTTTGCTTTGTGATGAATAGATTTGATGCCTTACATCTGCAGTATATTCTCTCTAGAGTGACTAGCGAGTGACTTCTGTGATCTAGCAAAGACCTGAGTAAAACAGATCCCTGTTCCTTTACAAAATGGCGATACAAGCAAAACAAAATCAATCCCAAGAAAATGAGGACTCAAGTTTTCCTAGAAGAGGATCCTGGGGAATGAAACTCAACCCAAAAGAAGTTTATCTGCCTTTCACAGCCATAACTTTTGCTGGCAGTTCTTAACTCCTGGCACCATCCAAAGTTTCATCAGTGGTGAGACAACTCATTGTTATCCTTTCAACACCTTCTCTGAGTGCAACGTATGGTACTTTCCTGCTGCCTTATAGCAGCTGCTGTCATGCTCCACAGGAAGTCTTCCAAGTTCTTCAGCGCTGCACCAGGGAAATAAACCTAGGAATGGAAAAACACTATCACCCCCCTAGG
This sequence comes from Nasua narica, assembly GCA_028533885.1. Lineage (NCBI taxonomy): Eukaryota > Metazoa > Chordata > Mammalia > Carnivora > Procyonidae > Nasua > Nasua narica. The sequence goes on from CM052798.1 coordinate 112,263,699, forward strand.
TGCTCTTTAAGCTCTTTAATATCAGAGACCTGATGTTCAATCTAACAGTATTCTGAAGTAGCCTAAGGATAGAGAGTAACCACCATCACTCTTTGCAGGGCAGGTTGGGAATGAGAGGTGAGTATATTTAAGAAAACATGTGAAAAAGCACGTGATTTAGATGATGTTATTTCTTAAGGAAATATAAAATATTTCAGCTCAATTTCCAAAATTTCCAGCTCAGGGACAAAACTTGACCCCACAACATGATACATGTTTATGACTCCAGTTTCATGTTTTTCCAAGTCAACAGATCAGAGAAGAGATAAGATGGTATGAGAAAGAAGGGAATTGAGTGACCAAGAAAGATAAAGTGGACTGGCAAGAAAGAAATCGAGGGAGGATACACAGAGAGAAGTGGAAAACAAAGGAGAAAAGTACCAGTAAGTTCAGTAAGTTCTGAGGTTAAACGTTATTTATTTACCTAGTTATCTGATCTTTGGAGATGCTAATTAGCTTATTAGCTTATCACAACTTCTATTTCTTGACCATAAACCTGATGTTCTCACTTCTGAGTATAGATTGTAACCACATGGAAGCTCAAAAAAAAATACAATGTCTGGATCCTTCTTTTTTTTTTTTTTTTTTAATCTGGGTACAGGCTGCAATTGTGCTTTTTTAAAGTTCCTCAGATAAGTGTAATGTGTGGCCAAGGTTGAAGTCACTTCCATGAAGCTCCTATGACTGACCAAACCAGAGCACCCTCCTCCAAAATAAGGAGTGAATCAACACTCCCAGAACTGTGGGAGCTACCCATATTTTAGACCAGTGGCTCTCAAAACAAGGGATCCATCAAAAGCTCTATGGAACTTTTAATGAGTATCGATTTCTGAGCCCCATATTAGTGATTCTAAGTCAGTAGGTTTTGAGGTTTTTCTTGAACATTTGTGTTTTGAAAAACCTTCATGGATAGCTTTGAAGTAAAACAAGTATATAAAATCACTGACTTAGATGTTTAAACTTCAATTCATTCAGACATTGAGAGTCAGGAAAGTATCCAAAAACAGAGATGACCTTTACCAAATATAGAAGTTGCTCATGCTGCCCTAACGAAGCAACACAACTCAAACGATAGAGATTTTATTGTCTCACAGTTCCGGAGGCTAGAAGTCCAAGATCAATGTGTCAGCCTGATTGGCTTCTTCCAAGGATGGTGAGGGATGATCAGTTCCAGGCTTCTCCCCTAGTTCTGGTGGTTTGCTGCCAATCTTTGGCATTCCTTGCTTGTAGATCTCTGCCTTCATGTTCTCATGGTGTTCTCCCTGTGTTCATGTCTGTGTCCAAATTTCCTCCTTCTGCAAGGATACTAGTTATATTAGATTTGGGCCCATCTGAATGATCTCATTTCATTTAATCACCTCCGTAAACATTCTGTCTCCACATAAAGTCACATTCTGTGATACTGGTGGTTAGGACTTCAACATGAATTTTGGGAGGGCACGATTCAACTGGTAATAATCAGATGTCTCTGTTTTTTTCTCCAAAAGTACTTTGGCATTGGTAATATTTGCATTGTCAATTCTCAAGGAATTAGAACTCAATAAAATATAAGTAGTTAATTGCCCCGAACCTAACCTAACTCTTGTTTGTAATCTTAAAGATTTTAGAAATTGGATTCTGTAGATCATCTATCAATCATTCTAATCAGATAAAACTGTAGGGAAGACATTTTACAATTGCCTGTTTGGAAAACATCAGCAAGGACTTTATAACATGCAAGGTTTTAAGAATGCATTGACTTAGAGACATTTTAAACTAAAATTGTGGTGAGAAAGCAGTGATATCTTATGGTAAAACTATGATGCCTTTCCGTAATAAAAGTTTCTACTGTCCATGAGTTATTTCCCAGGCTTGAGATAAATTTTGTAGGGAAAGCTGTACTTCTGAGGATAACAGATATTCTTTGTGATTCTTCATTTATCAAGCTCATTTTGGTTCATATTCTTTCTAGCCTCTTCCCCTTTTTTTCCTGACTGCTGAGTATCAGGTCTTTGGCCCTATATGGCTCTCTGAGATATTGAGATTTAACCTAGAGTCAGCAAACCTTTAAATCCTTTAAAATATAGAACATTCTCTTTTCCACCCTACAACTGCTAACTAGAATTTTTATTTTTTGAAAAGAAAACAAAACCAAGCCTGAGAACTTTTTCAAATAGTCTATCCAGCATGGAATCTGAATATGCTTTTTTCAAAACTGTTTCAACATACTAATGTTTCATGATTTTTCCAAAGGAAAAATTGGAAAATAACATCACCTTAGCACAGAGGAGGATCTAGTTCCTGCCATGTTCGAATGTAGACAAATCAATTAAATTTCAGAATTTAACACGTGAAGAAACACTGAAAGCATTTCTATTTTATTTTGGATCTGGGAAAGAAGAGGTAGGGAGAAATAAAGAGTGAAATTAAGATAAGAACTAGTTTCATGGCAGTTTCCCAAGAACTGTCATCATCTGCTCATGCGAGAAAGGACGTCCGAGGTAGAGACCTTAAGAAAAGAAGAAATAAACAAACTGGAGTCAAAACATGAAGCTATGGATTTGGGGTTTATTCTGGGTTTTCACCCAGAAAAGTCCCCAAAAGTCACCTTTGGGGACTTTGCTTGAAGATGGAGCCCTGTCTTAAGCATTCTGCCTCCCTGAAGGGATTCTGTATTTTATAAGATAGGAAACAAGGAGTGTGTGTACGCGTGTGCGCGTGTGCATGTGTGTGTGAATTTTGGATTGTGTGAATATTGCCTTTTCTCTGATATACAAAAGCAGCCTAGTTTATGTGCACATACTTTCCACCTAGAGAGAAATGAACCCAGAATGGAGGGAACGTTTTGGCTGAGAGCCTCAGTTCGGATGTGGAAAGCAAACAGAATAAGGTGAGTTGAAGGTTAAGCTGCGTTGTATTGATGGAGTAATGTTGTCTTTAGAACAAATTAGCTCACTGGGACTTGGTGACACAGTGGTGTATTAAACCCTTCTTTACTAAAAGAACATGTGCGGATTGTTTCTAGCTTGAAAAAGGCCAGTGAAAAATGACACAACGATCAAGCTTGAAAAATGTTTACTTTGCAGAAAATCATTTAAAAATGGAATCTCAATTTTGTTGGCAGCTCGGTTTTTTAAAAGGGCTATTTATTCTAGACTCCTGCAGCATATGGTTTATTGCAGTTTATATGGTGTATTGGAACTCATGAGCTCGAGCACCTTGGGGAATGTTTGTTTTTATTTTTTTAAAGGTGGTTGGACTGAAATTCAGTATGAATCATATAAGAGAGATTTAGAAGCACGTGAAGATAGATGTATCCCATGTGACACCGAACAGCACATTTGGAAGGTGAGCCTATATAAATAAATACTAGAAAAGACCATAGTTCTAACAGATATCAGTCAGGAATAGCATTGTGTCTTCCCTTAATTTGAGAAGGAAATATAGTTTTTTATCCTAAAAAGAATGCTATCTTCTCATGAAAATTTCTGGAAGCTCCATTAGTGTGGAACTAGTCTTATTGTTCATTCTTTCATATTGATTCATTGATTCATTTGCTTGTTACTGAGTATCTGCTTATTATAGCTGCTATTCTGCTTGGCTCAACAGATAGAAAACTTAGTAAGACACACTTCTGGCTCTATAATAATTCTTAGGCTAGTCATCAATATGATGTTTAAAACATGTGACTTTGGGACGCCTAGGCAGCTGAGTCAGTTAAGCATCTGCCTTTGGCTCTCAGGTCATGATCCGAGGGTCCTGGGATCGAATCCCACATCAGGTTCCCTGCTCAGTGGGGAGCCTGCTTCTCCTTCTCCGTCTGCCTTCTGCTCCCCCTTGCTCTCTCTCTCTCTCTCTTTCGGGCAAATGAATAAATAAAATCTTTTTAAATAAATTTAAGAAAATAAAACATGTGACTTCATGCCTGCCAACTGTTGCCCCCCAACATAATTATGTGTATTAAGAACCGACTATAATACAAAGAATTACTCCTAACCTCTATCCAGTCTTGTGAAGAATTTCTCTTTTCTCTTTCACAGCACTTTTTAAATTTTAGATATACTACATCTCCCTCAACCCCATTGCTGGGAACATACCTGTATTACCTGGTAATTCTTAAAATGTGTTTTTTTACTTTGTTAAAAATAGGAAATATTAGTCAAGTAAAATACAGGTTTCATTTCAGGTATGAATCAAAGAATCTTCCAGTTTTGTTCCTTCTTAATCTTTTTTTCTTTCTTTTCTTTATTTTTTTAAAAGATTACTTAAAAAAAAAGAAAAGAGCAGTCTTATTTCACAACAAAATTGAAAGGAATGTACAGAGACTTCCTGTATACACCTACCTCACTATGCATATTTTTCCATCCATAGCCTCCCCCATTATCAGAATTATTCACCAGGATGATACATTTGTTACCATGAATGAACCAATATTGACACATCATAATTAAAAAACGTCCATAGTTTATTGTACGTTTCACTCTTGGTATTATACATTTGTGTTTGGACAAATTTATCATGACATTCTTCCACCATTTCAATATCATAGTATTTTCACTGCTGCCAAAATCCTCTGTGCTCTGCCAATTTATCTCTCCCCTCAACCTCACCCTTGGCAACCACCAATCTTTTTATCGTATCCATAGTTTTGCCTTTTCCAGAATGTCATATAGTTGGAATCACACAGTATGTACTCTTTTCAGATTGGCTTCTTTTGTTTAGTAATATGCTTTAAGGCTTCTCCATATTCTTTCTTGGCTTTATAGCTCATTTCTTTTTAGAGCTGAAAAACATTCCATTTTTCTGGATGTACCACAGTTTATCCATCCACTTACTAAAAGACATCATGGTTGCTTCCAACTTCTGGCAATTATAAATAAAGCTATATGAACACCAATGTGCAGGTTTCCATATGGACATACATTTTCATCTTGGTAAATACCCAGGAGTGCGATTGCTAGATCATATGATAACAGTATGTTTAATTTTGTAAGAATCTACTGTCTTCCAAAGTAACTGCCATTTTGCATTTCCACGGGTGATAAATGAAAGTTCCTGTTGCTCTACTCACCACCATGTACTGTTGTCAGTGTCCCAGATTTGGCCATTCTAATAGGTGTGTGGTGATATCTCATTGGTGTTTCAATTCGCATTTCCCCAATAACATAAAATGTGGAGTATCAACCTTAATGTTTTAAATACATACATATAGTTCTGCTTTTAGTTCAGACAGACCTCAGTGTTGTCATTATTATTGTTGTCATTGTTATTTTACATTTAAAATTAGCTAAATATTAGACTTTCAGTACAGTAAAAATTCACACTTGCATTTTTTTAAGGATGATATTCAATATTTCCCAGTATACAATTTCTCTAGTCTGGCGAAGAATGTTTGAAAGTACATAGTACCTTCACAAAGTATGCAAACAAGGAATTGACATTGAAGAAACTGTATATAATAGCCTTCTTTCTTTTAAAAATATTACATTAAAAATTACATTAAATACATTTGCTATATAGTCACACAATTAATGTACAATTATATTGTTAGTCATTAAACACTAGTAAATAATCTGTTTCTAGATACCTCCTGACTCATTATGTCAGTGCACAGAACAGTATCTAGCACTTAGTAGTGGGTATTAAATAACATTTTTTTGAATGAATGAATGAATGAATGAATGGATAGGTGGGTGAATAAATAACTATAAAACATGTATGTTTTGCAATTGGAAGTTATTCATTATTTATCACTGATACCTTTAAAATTTATAAAAATAAAAACTTTTTAAAATGTTTGACAGAATAAATTTATTGATCTGGAACTTAAAGACAAATATTTAGAAAAAACTGTATCTCCTGCCTTTCTATGGCCTCTTTTCAATATCTTTACTTCTTTTTTAAATAATATCAAGTGAGAGGGGAAAAAAAAAAAGCCTTTTCACCAGCTCCCAAGAATAGCATTAACATAATTAGTGTAGTATAAGTCTTTAAACAAATAAAATTCAAATTAAAGTCTGGTATAGGTTCTTTTCTAATTGCGTTTATGTTTGAGAATCCTAGAGAGAGTGAAGCCTTTTACTATAACTTATTGTTTCTCATATCTTAAAAAAATTAAAAGTAATAAGGGCACATGTGTAGCACAGTTGGTTAAATGTCCCACTCTGTTTCTGCTCAGGTCGTGATCTCAAGGTCACAAGATCAAGTCTTGAGTGCGACTCCATCTTCAGCAGGTAGTCTGGTTGAGACTCTTTCTCTCTCTCCTTCTACCTCTCCCTCTGATCTCTCTTTTTCTCAAATAAATAAATCTTTACAAAGGTTAAAATTAATAAAATTGGATCTATTATTCTTGACATTTGATAAATAAGCTTATTAAAAGGGGAGTGTCTTCTCTAACAAGTAGTATCATTCCTTATTTGATAGTACATCATTATTTTAAGAAGCTTTTTACAAGAAAGAATTCAAACTTTACAACTCCATTAGTGAAGAGAAGCTAGGTTGATTTCTAAAGTGTATTTTGCTGATTTCATCACATACTTCTCAATAAAAGCACTTTCCCTGGAAGCTTGAGTATAATCGAATAATTTAACATATAGTATCTCACTTGATACATTTCTAATTTTTTTATTTATATTTGTTGGCATGGTATTTTGTGTTTTTCCCCAAGTTTGGTCATTAAGGAAATGATCTACTTTGTCATTATAATTACATATGAGAAACTAATTTACTGTGACTTTTAGGTCTAATGACAGATTTGAGTTGAATCATTTCAGAGAAGTGTTTCTCTAATTAGTTGGGTAATTTATATTGTTCTAATAAACTGTAGTCATATTTTTGGTTATCTTCAGTGGTCTTGATTTTAATAACTATTGCATGTACTGTTGCTTATAGTACCTGTCCCATTTCTTCATTAGTAAAAAGAGTATGACAGTTATTTCATGATGTTAGAGAAACAAACACATCCATTCGTGCTTGGTACAGTGTCTGGCACAAAGTAAATAATGTTATTTATTCTTATAAATAAAAATTGTCCAATATGCTTCAAAGTTACAGATGTTGTCACTAAGGTATAGGAAATAAAGTAAAGGGAATTTTTGGATATAGTATTTACACTACATGAGCACCCATGCTGGTGCATTAAATATATTTATTTACGCTTAACCTCAACCCTTCGAGGTAACTCTATGAGCCAAGAGAGGGTGGATGTAGAATCTAGCTCACCCAATATCCCAGTGGTTAATTGTAATGTGTATTTCTTTCTCACAGTTCACCACGGATTCCCCACAGAAACACTATTCCACTCAGACATTCTGAGAACCGGATTGTTTCTATAGAGTGGTTCTATCCTCTTCTAAGGCTTCAGAATCCTCAAATTGGGTCTTTGTTTCCAGGGAGCAGATAGGGAAAACAAGCCCAGATTAAAGAAAAGATCAAACTCAAGGTCAAGGTTAAAAACAATAATTGTATGATGTTATAACCTTGCTCTTTCTTAAACTGTACTATTTATTCCTCTCTCTGTCCCTACCATTTCAAATTAAGCATTTGTTTACTGAATTATTCATTCAACAAATTAATCCCTATTGGTTCACACAATATGTTAGCTGAATGAATTAAATATTGAATTTACTAACGTAAGTAGTCACTGCTTACCTATAGATATTATCTAGAAAAATAAGAATCTAAATCAGAATCTCTATTGGCAACTTCTCCATATTAGTTTTACTTTATGGTTCTATAAATTTAATGTCATCATATAACTTAATTGTGCTAGCATTTATTTGTCATTTGAAATTAGGATTACTTTATTTCCAATGATAGTGAAATGCAACAAAATATTGGGTTATTCTCAATTTTGTGTTTTTCTAATGAAGTAAAAAAAAAAAAAGAAAAGTAGCCTTCATTTAGATTTAAACTTTAAAAACAAATTGTTTCTGATCAAATGTATCTTCTGACACCTAGGAAAGATTTAAATGACAGATTTCTGATTCTTAATAGGAACTTAGAAATCCAGAAACCTTCTTCCTTAAAAAAAAAAAAAGTGGAACTGATAGAGTAGGTATTAGATACAAAGTACCAAAGAGTAACTGAACTAGAGGTGAAAAATTGAGTTTATAAGTTTATCAGTTATATAAAACCGGGAAATCGGGCTCTGTTAGCTTATAAGTAGGCTTAGAATAAGAAGAGTAACCAGAGGGGCACCTGGGTGGCTCAGTTGGTTAGGAATCTGCCTCCAGTTCAGGTCATGATCTCAGGGTCCTGGGATCAAGCCCTGCAATCAGGCTTTCTGCTCAGTGGGGAGTCTGCTTTTACCTTCCACTCTCCCTCTGTGTGTTCAATCTCTCTCTCTCTTTCTGTCTCTCTCTCTCAAATAAATAAATAAAATCTTAAAAAAAAAAGAAAAAGTATAACCAGAACCCAAGAGAACATCAATGTTTACTGTGTTAATGTCTTCTAAATTAACACTACTTTAAATGAATGCCAACATTTTAAGAATATTTGGAGCCCCTGGTTCTCCTATCTATTGGGCTTAATGCCCTAAAATTTCTATTTAAAAAAAAAAAAAAAACCTACCTGGACTCTAATTCTGCTGTTTTTTTCAATTATTAAAGCAAAGTTGTGAGATGTCCAAAATTTCTTTCTTGCTAACTCATTGAGAGTGAGCTTATTTTTCACTGCAGGTAGTTTGATTTTTACATTAGTAATAACTTGGTTTAAAACTGTTGATTATTCTGCTGGTTTTGAATTGCTCTAAATGATCTGTGAAACAATAGCAAAATTTGGACAGGTGCATCCCCTCATAGGACAAAACTGGATACAAGAATGATTGACCTTCCAATAGACACCTTGGGCTAGTTCTGCTTTGGAAAATGCATTTCCGTAGAGAATGTGTGTCACTGAATTCAGTTAAGAAAAGGAGAGAATTATAAAAAATTCTCAAAGTCAAAAAAGTTTAATTATCAAAGTTAACATGAGAATTCTAAAGTCACCGAGAACAATAAACAAAATAGCAAGTTTTGTATATTCATTTCTTTAGTTTTTAATTACAGTTAGTCCTGCTAGCTCCAGCAGCCCATTGGCTAAAATTGGAATGACACAGAGAAGGTTCATGTGGCCCCTGAGGATGATACACAAATTCATGAAGCGTTTCATATTTAGCCATATACTTTCCAAATTATGTATATAAGTAGACATTACATATTTAATGATTTCTTTTATTTATATATTGTTTTGCAAAATGCATAGCACATTCAACAAGGACTTGGCAGAGTATTTGTCACAGAGGAAGAACAGATCAATCTTTTTTTTTTTTCACCATCACTGAACAACTTTACTTTTTTTTCTTTAAATACTTTTATTTTATTTTTCAGTGTTACAAGATTAATTGTTCATGCACCACACCCAGTGCTCCATGCAATACGTGCCTTCCTCAATACCCACCACCAGACCCGCCCAACCCCCACCCTCCTCTCCAAAACCCTCAGTTTGTTGCTCAGAGTCCACAGTCTTTCATGGTTCATCATCCCTTCCAATTTCCCTCCATTCACCCTTCCTTTCCTTCTCACAATGCCCTCCATGTTTTTCCTTATGCTCCACACGTGAGACCATAAGATAATTGACTCTCTCCGCTTGGCTTATTTCACTCTGCATAATCTCTTCCAGTCCCATCCATGTTAATACAAAAGTTGGGTATTCATCCTTTCTGATGGAGGCATAATATTCCATTGTGTATATGTACCATATCTTCTTTATCCATTCATCTGTTGAAGGGCATTTTGGCTCTTTCCACAGTTTGGCAATTGTGGCCATTGCTGCTATGAACACTGGGGTACATGTGGCCCTTCTTTGTACTACATCTGCATCTTTGGGGTAAATACCCAGTAGCGCAATTGCAGGGTCATAGAGTAGCTCTATTTTTAATTTCTTGAGGAATCTCCACACTGTTTTCCAAAGTGGCTGCACCAACTTGCATTCCCACCAATAGTGGAGAAGGGTTCCCCTTTCTCCACATCCTCTCCAACATTTGTTGTTTACTGTCTTGTTGATTTTGGTCATTCTAATTGGTGTAAGGTGGTTTCTCAGTGTGGTGTTGATTTGAATCTCCCTGATGGCTATAGATGATGAACATTTTTTCATGTGTCTTTTAGCCATTTGTATGTCTTCTTTGGAGAAGTGTCTGCTCATGTCTTCTGCCCATTTTTTTTTCTGCCCATTTTTTGATGGATTATCAGAACAGATCAATCTTAATGATTCTTTGCTAAGGTCTTGCCATTCATTGTCTCATTTCATACTCACCAGCCTATGAGTACACACTACTAGTGCTGCTATTTTAAGGGAGGAAATGAAAGATGTAAAAACCTAAATAATTTTTTATTGAAGTACAATTGGGATAAAATTTTCTATTAGTTACAGGTGTACATCATACTTATTCAGCATTTTTACACATTGCAAAATTATTCCCACGATAAGTCTAGTTACCATCTGTCACCCCATAAAATTATTATAATATTGTTGACTATATTACCTATGTTATACGTTACAAACCCCATGACTCATTTATTTTATAACTTGAAGTTTGCTCTTTGGTCATATACTCCTACTAGATCAAAGAATTCCTTTAATGTCTTGTGATGTCAGGTGTCTCTTCATTAGTTTATCTCAATCTACTATTGCCTTTATTTGTCTCTTTCTTCCTGTGCCCCATTTTGGGGCAAAATTTGTTCCTGGGTAAGGATATATATAACCTAAAGAATAAGTAGATATAGCCGTTTATGGGTCATATATGTGTCTGTTTCAGACATGATTCCATCTCAATAGGAAATTAGAAATGTGCAAGTAATAGGTAAAATAATTAAAGTATAAGGTTTCTATTAGCATCCAATAAGTAGAAGGCTCAAAATGTAAATAGGGGTTGGTTGGATTCTAATCAATTCTTCTTGAGAAATAATATGTCCCAAGTTTTAATGATCATTCAGATTAAAGTTAGACACTCCCATAATCTTATTTCACCTAATGATATATGAAATCACTTCCTGTTATAGCAGCCATTTCCATAAATGCCAATATTTATGTTTCCATTATTAAAAAAATCAAAACCTTCTTAGTCTCAGTATACTCAAATTTAGTACCAGATTGCCAACTGAAACCCTGAAATAGTACCTGGCCACCTACCTTTATTCGTAGACCAATAAAATCTGGAGCCTTAAAAATGCCATCACCTTGTTTGACTGCACTGAACTGTGAAACCTGGAAGGATGTAGAAACCAGAACAGGCTGCTAAAATGAAGTCATCTTGCTAAAGGGACAATTTGTAATGGGGCATTGTGCTGACAGGTCTGCAGGTCTATAGTCTAAAGTCGGTGTGTATGTTTGAGCTCAAAATAGACCTTGTGTGTGACAAAAACAGCATTATTCTCAACAGTTGAGGGAACTTGATGGATATTGTTTCTCCAAACTCTGGAAAATTAAAATTGAGGCCCTATGGGAAGGTCTATTGATGGAGCATGCTCTGGCTTCTTAAAGAAATGATGGTGTATATAGAAAGAATGATCTACAAATGCTCACTAAACATGAAGAATTATCTCTGTCTTTATTTTCCAAATTCAAAAATGACTATGTATCTACATATATAGTCTGACATCATTTTCTTGTGTCTTAATTATTAAAAGGTTTATCTCAGTTTAAACTCTAACCATATTTCATAATGCATTGCTTATTGTGAAAAAAATTAAAATGATATTAAATAGCATTGTCCCAAAAGTCTGGGTAGAATTGTTTATCTAGAACCTGATACTTTGTTGACAGAAATACCATAGTATCTGGAGGTGTTTCAGGAGACATAAAAGTTTCTTCTTTTTATAATGCATACTTTATGCCCTTATGTGTAATCTATATGCTCAACATAAGCAGAGCCAAAGGCAGAGGCTTTAACCCACTGAGCCACCCAGGCACCCCAGGAAAGAGAGAATCTTAAGCAGTCTCCACACCCACCATGGAGCCCACTTCATCTCACAACCCTGAGATCATGACCTGAGCTGAAAGCAAGAGTCTGACACTTAACCAAATGAGCCACATAGGCACCCCTATAAATTTTAATTCCATATCATTTGGAGCATAAACACACATGGTTCTTATACCTTTTTGATAAATTTCATCTTTTATTACTTAGCTCTCGTGCTCAGTCCAGCTGAATGCTTTTCACTCAGAAACCTATTTAATGAGTTATTACTATCACCACTGCAGGTATTAATAATAGGTTTATTTTTATCCGTTCATTTTGGGTAATTTGTCTGTTATGTGTATCTAGTAATGAAAGAAATGTAACTGATTTTTTAAATTGGATTTTTAAAATATCTGCCTTTTTATATAAGGATTTAATTCATTCAATTTATTATGTTTATTCGTATGTTTGACTCTTCCTGGACATTTCTCCACATGTTTTTTTGTTTGTTTGTTTTTAAAGATTTTATTTATTTATTTGAGAGACAGAGGGAGAGAACATGAGAGGGAAGAAGGTCAGAGGGAGAAGCAGACTCCCCATGGAGCTGGGAGTCCGATGTGGGACTCGATCCGGGGACTCCGGGATCATGACCTGAGCTGAAGGCAGTCGCTTAACCAACTGAGCCACCCAGGCGCCATGTTTTGTATTTATTATATATAGATTTCATTTTCCTATTGGTAGTTTTTGATTATTCAATTTATTTTATTCCTTTTGTCATCTCCTGGGTTTAAAACTATGTGTATCTGTATATTTTTCTCCAGATGGTACCCATAATATTTTATAAATGCATTTTAATTTGTTTTTCCATATCAAAGGATTGAACTATATTTGCACTGTCCTCTATTGAAATAAGACAGTCATCTTACTATCTATCCTCTGCAGTGTATTTAATTGAAATCAAATTGAAGTTTAGTCCCAGATTGGTTTGGTTCGTTTGCATTTGTATAATGTCTTGACCAGTTTGGAAATCTTTTCCCACATTGTATTAAATTTCAGATTTACATGGGCAGAGATTGGTTAGATATCCCTACAGGTTTTCTTTCTCTTTGCTCATCACGTGATCTTATATTGCGTGTCCCACTCTTTCTTTGCACCAGATTCTATTGTGGAATAATTTTGTGCAGAGACAATGAGTATGTACTTCCTAAGTACCGATACATCTGAATTACTATTTTATGCATATGTACTGTTTTCCCTTAGCACTTTGAAGACTTTATCTTCCTGCATCGTGAGTTCCATAGAAGTCTAATGAGAGCTTTAGTCTCACACCACAGTAGGGGGCTCACTTTTTGGTTATTCCTTTATTCTCATTGCTCAGAAATTTCAGGAGGTCTGCCTAGCACGCTGTGGGAAGAGATGAGTTTCTTAATCTCAGTGTAATTTTTACATCTTGCCTGTGATTGCTTTCCCCTTAATCTCTTTTCATCTTGTTTGAAACTCCTGTTGAGTGATACTAGCTATGGGATATTACTTTTTCTCTAGTACCTCGATGCTCTGCCTCCACTTCTGAAAGGTATCTTTTTCTATCGATATCCAATTCAGTCTTTGTCGTAGCCGGCTCAAGCTGTCCTAACAAAGTATCGTAAACTGGGTGTCAAAACAACAGAAATTTATTTCTCACCACTCTTGAGGCTGGGTGTTTGTGATCAGGGGGCTAGCATGGGGCACCTAGATGGCTCGGTCGTTAAGCGGCTGCCTTTGGCTCAGGTCATGATCCCAGGGTCCTGGGATCGAGCCCCACATTAGAGATCTATCTTCGAACTCCTCAGCATTTTTCTTGGAGTTTTGATAGAAAGCACTAATCTTACCTCTATGGTGATCCTCTCTTTCCCTCTCCCCCTTTCACTCATAGTTTTTATGTTCATCTGCCTTAATCTCCCAGAGATATCTCGATTTTTTCAGATGCAGTCATGACAGTCTTTTCTCCCAACATGTCATGATTGTGGATAAATTCCTTTAATTAATACATATTTTATATTCACTTTTTCATAGAATTTTGGTGGTGAGAGATGAGAGATACAAACACATGAATTTACTTGGCCAGATTGAACCGGAAGACTCGAATTGCTTTTTCTTAGAAAAGTCTTATCTACATCTCGCCGTTAGAATAATATATACAAAACTAAAATACAGTTGCTTCACTTCCTGGGAAAGAAAGTGTCCCTTCTACTGGCAGTCTTGATAGCCTAAGAAACAAAGCCAGAGATGTAGGACATACATCCCCAAGTTTCTTTCAGTGACAACTTTTTACAAGAAAACATTAGAGGATTGAGGTGCCGGGGTGGCTCAGATGGTTAAGCATCTGCCTTCAGCTCAGGTCGTGATCCCTGGGTGTTGGGATCGAGCCCCACATCGGGCTCCTTGCTCAGCAGAGAGTCTGCTTTCCCCTCTGCTTCTCTCCCCTGCTCATGCGCATTCTCTCTCTCTTTCTCTCTCTCTCTCTCAAATGAATAAATAAAATCTTAAAAAAAAAAGAAAGAAAACATTAGAGGATTAAAAACTTGCTACCTCTGGGCTTTTAGGAGCAGAAATCATTTTTGTTTGTTTGTGTTTTGTTTTGAGCAGTTCTTAGTAGAGTATAACTTGATGTGCCTTTTTAGAGAAACTATATCTTTATAGTCAATAAATTTTATTTTGAAAAAATAATCTAGAACCTGAATAGAGAATATTCCTACTAGAAATAAATACAAATATGGGGGGGGGGGGTAAGGAAGCTTCAGGCACAGCATGGAGCTTAGAGGGGGCTTGAACTCGCAACCCTGAGATCAGGAACTGAGCTAAGATCAAGAGTCCCATGCTTAACCGAATGAGCCACCCAGGGGCCCCATAATATGTTTTCTTTTTTTTCTCTTTGTTTGTATTATTCTATTTTCCAATATTTTTGGTGCAATGAACCCCACTGAGAAAAACGTTTTTAAAGGTTGAACCTTTCTGGAGATACCAAATAAAATTAATGACGCTACACACCGCTGGTGGAGATCCTGAGTATCAGTGCTGTGAATTTCACTGCCATTCCCATCACAACCTTTGAGACAACCTCAGGATTCATCGATACAGACACAACGATTTGGAAGCCTGGTCAAATTATTTATCATTAGGTTTTGGGCCAGTTGATCAACGAGCAGCAGGAAGTCTAGATTTAATAGGAAGTATCAGTAAGGAATCACTGTCACCAACTTTCATCTCGTGACCACCTCATACACCCCCTCGTTAGGTCCCTAACAGCTCTTCCTTCCGTGAGAAAGATTACATTATGGGAATCATGCTGCTGCTAGCACTGGTTGGTCAGGCAGGCAGCACTGTTTCGCAATTTGTCGCTTTCTTGGAAGGAAGCTATAGAACCACAGTTCCAGGTGTAAGGTCCTCAAAGAAACTATCAGGGGCTCGGATTGTTCCCCATTCAAGCCTGCAGCCTTTCGGTTTCTCATTGTTTCTACCTTGTTGGCATTTTCACCTAAAAGAAACAGAAGCATGGTTTTCCTTGAAGAAATGTAAGGCTACATCCCTGGTTTGAATGCTGTAAGACTATTAATCATGAACGAATATTTTTCAAACAAGATGTAGTAGTGTCTATGTCCCTAGTGTGATATCTAACTATTTCCAACGGAGCATTAGGCATTCGTCCCAGGATTTTCCCCAGTATTTTCCATGAAGTTCTATATGTTCTTCTAGTTACTTAGCTTCTTGTTTTTTCCCCTTGTATTCTGTGTAAGGAAAATTTCTCACAATAGATGATACACACTCTAGTTTGGCAAGGTACCTGTCAGGAGCACATGGTAACTGAAAACCTAACTGCATATTTGCAGGTCTTTGTTTTGGTTTTGGTTTTCATTCTAATGAAGAGATATTATGATAAGGATTTATATTTGGAAAGTGTATCTGGAAATTTACAATAAACCAGCAACTAAAGAAATTTCACATCATGGAAAACTTGTCTTCATTGTTCTCAGTTTTTCTTTTCTTCCCCCCGCCCATACAGTTATTTTATTTTTTCAGTGTTACAAGATTAATTGTTCATGCACCACACCCATGCAATACGTGCCCTCCTCAATACCCACCACCAGGCTCGCCCAACCCCCCACCCCGCCCCTCCAAAACCCTCAGTTTATTGCTCAGAGTTCACAGTCTCTCATGGTTCATGGCCCCCTCTGATTTCCCTCCATTCACCTTTCCCTTCCTTCTCACAATGCCCTCCATGTTTTCCTCACGTAAGTGGGACCAAAAGAAAATTGATTCTCTCTGCTTGACTTTTTTCATTCCGCATAATCTCTTCAGTTTTTAGTTGTATTTCACTACTTGTCTGTTTAAAGAGAACAGACAAAAAAAGAATCACCACATTATTATTTGCTTTTAGCATTTCTTGGAGCTTTATTAAGAAGCAAAATGTTTACCCATACTGACCACTGACATTTTTACGCTGGCAAAAATACAAACTAGATTCAAAAGACAAATTTAGATTGAGTGACATGTAGAGCCATAAAAGGAACTAATGATTTTTTTCCCCAAATACTTTTATTTTATTTTTTCAGTGTTACAAGATTCACTGTTCATGCACCACACCCAGTGCTCTAATGATTTTATCATTCAGTATGTGTTCCAAGTGATTTAAAACAGAGAGAGACTGGTTCATGGTCTTCATCTTTTTTTTTTTTAACTGAGAAGTCTACAAAACCTCATCCTGTCAACTAAATATTTCTTTGGAACTTTTGAAACTGATTTGAAATTTAAAATTTCTGTCTTGTGCTTAATGCTTTTCTACTTTGCTGTACCTGAAAATCTTCAGGGTCATAGTTTCTTATTTCGTTTAAGGGAGGAAACTCCTTTCTTTACTTGTTGCTTGTGCTTTTCATTTCCATCTGCTAAAAAGAACTCTCCAGGAGAGTAACAGCAAAAAATAAGCACCACCAATGAAACAGTCCTTGTGTAATAAAATGCATCTAATTTCATATTTATCCAAGCCCAGAGAGCACGTTTGGGTTTGCAGTTAAATGGCGGAAACCTGGATTCATCAGAGGTGCAGATGTATTATTGTCTGTTTTCAGCATTTCTGCCCTGGAAATACGACTTTAAAAATTATTGGCAATGATGCTTCATTCAGTACAACAGCAGGAGAGCTTTGCTCTAAAGAGGGAAAACTTTATAGCAATTAGTGCTGTAAAATAACGAGATGGACGCCTCCATGATTCATAAATTCTCCATCTGTTGGGATGTTCAACAACCCCTTATTGGGAAAATCATAGAGTTAAACAAGATGATCATTAAGTGTCTTCTAACTGATTTCTATCACATACTCACCAAGCCTTCAGTGGGAGATAGAGAAGATAAAGATAAGAAATAGGCACTGAACCATCTCACTTCGTGAACCCACGGAATTTACTCTCCCACCTGGTAGACAAGACAAATAGTACAAGAAGTGCTGATATCCAGTGTTCTAGCATCTCAGAGGAGGCCAAAAATAATGAGAAGTGAAGTAAACTGGTAAATATTTAAGTAGAAGCTAAAACAATGCTTGGCACAATAAAAATGGTAGAGATTGGTTGGACAGAATTGAAGAAACCATCTTCCAGGTACAGTAAAACAAAGAATAAAGAGGAGGGAACAAGCACTGTGTTTAAGAAAGCCTATTGGAGTAGCTGGAAAGACAGATCCCATGAATTATTTTGCTCTTCTTCTCATTCTAATGTCAGAGGCAATGGAATTGCCTGAAACAGTTTCTGAAACATTCAGATCTGGGGACTTTCCTAAAATATTGCATTAGGGCTAACCACTCTGTATTTTACACTTCAGCCTCTCCACACCCCTACCCCCACCGAACTCTCAGGCCCATGTCATAAAGATAGAACTACCACCATTCATACGAGTTCATTGATCTCTACATAGAATTTGTTAAGAAAATTCCAGCACCAATTTGCCTTGTCATTTTTTGCACTCTTTCTTTTTATTAACGTATAATGTATTATTTGCCCAGAGGTACAGGTCTCTGAATCATCAGGCTTACATGTTTCGTTGCACTCACCATAGCACATACCCTCCCCAATGTCCATAACCTACCCCCCTACCTCCCAGTCACCCTCAGTTTGTTTCATGAGACTGAGAGTCTCTTATGGTTTGTCTCCCTCCCGATCCCATCTTGTTTCATTTTTTCCTTCCCTACCTCTCTCAGCCAGCCCCCCTCCCTGCCTCTCAAATTCCTATATCAGAGAGATCATATGATAATTGTCTTTCTCTGATTGACTTATTTCGTTTAGCATAATATCCTCTAGTTCCATCCACATCGTTGCAAATGGTAAGATTTCATTTCTTTTGATGGCTGCATAGTATTCCATTGTATGTATATACCCCATCTTTATCCATTCATCTGTTGATGGACATCTAGCCTCTTTCCACAGTTTGGCCATTGTGGACATTGCTGCTATAAACATTAAAATAAATAAAATAATATAAACATGGAAAACAGTATGGAGGTTCCTCAAAAAGTTGAAAATAGAGCTACCCTACGACCCTGTCTTGTCATTTTTATTGTGTAGTCATGAACAAAATTGTTGACAGCATGATTGAACACAAACCAAAAGAAAACAATAAATAATTGAAGAATGGGTGAATACAAGGTGTGATTTTACCATGTTTAGAAAAAGAAGTGTTTGTCCCCAAAACTTCGAATTGCCCTAACTCAATATGATCAAACACAATAGCAATCATCCCCTATGATTCTTTGTTATTTGAAGAATTAATTGGCTATAAAATGGTACACTGATATTTTAAATACAGGAAAAATACTGCACATCCGATTATGGTTTGTGGTGCTCTTTTTCATCTTAAAAAAATAGCTTGTTTTTCTTAAAGTAACTGTTCTTTGAAATCATATTTTGCAGGCCACAAATTGGTGTTAGTTTACACAGAAGCCAGACTTCCAATGCTGACTTCAGAGGTTAACTATTGAAGGGTGAGTCAACAGAAGCCCGCGTATAAGAACATTATAATAAAAAGCAAGTCACAGAGATCGGATTCTCATTAGGACAACCTCCGTCTCTTTATAATTTCTGTGAAACATTGTTTTGAGTAACCTTTGAAATCCTGATGGGGAAAAAACAAACCAGGTTTTGGCTGACATTTACAGCAAAATCAGATCCTTCATCGCAACTGGAGGGTGGATAATGAGTGGGTGTTTTAGCATAGACAATGGAGGGAGTTCTTCAAGTCTGTTTTACATCAGCTAATGTTGGCAGGTAATGCCCTTATTGCTGCCACTGTTTTGTTAAGCAGGAAGAATGTGGTGTAAATCCCCTTAAAATTAAAAATAAGGCACCAGCTCTCCCACCCCACAACATGAGTTCATTCCACTAAAATGACTTCTTTTAGAATGGTTAAGGAAGGTCTCAGACCCACACCTTGCTCCGCCCAATTACTGGAAGTCTTTTTTTTTTTTTTCCCCTCTGTGGGCTTCATGGTGACAGCCTCAGAGTGGAATGTGAATGCCTTTTCTATAACCTAAGTAATGAATCATACCAGATTTGTGAATAATGCCTAGGCTCAATTTGAGACGGAGGCAAACAAGCCAGAAAAACCAGTGTCAAGAGAACTTGAACTGAATCAGACAAGGTTATTTACTGTCAACATTTGAATCAAAGGCAGCCAAAAATCCAAGGTGAAAGCATGCCATCCCTAAAGATTACAGTTAGACACTGAATCAAAACCAATTCCTTGTATTTCTAAATCAATGTAATCGTTACACTGTCTATATGATTTTTACAAATGTTTGGCTGGCTCCTATCAGGAGAGCATAAGTTTGCACTGAAAATACAAGAGATAATAATCAATAGCTTTTGGACTGAGGAATGAAATCCTCTATATAACAAGTCGCTGCCATTCTAAAACCACCTCCGAAGAATTCCAAGGACACAACAAGAAAAGCAATTGCCTTTCAAAACAAATGCAATGAATGCCACCCCACCGATTTTAAAGAGCTAAGAAAGTTTAATAATAATCTCTAAGTAATTCAAATTTTACGAACTTTGCGCAAGAATATTTTGATGCTAAAGTAAATGGTTTCCTGTTTTTAGAAATTTATTCAACAAAACCAGGGATATGTACAACCTTGTCTTTGTTTGCAAAATAGCCTTCAAAAGGCAATTCCAACTTTAAACATTTAGCACATAAAATTTTTTATGATGATCATAAAATTAAAAAGCATTTATATGGAAGTAATCACTAATTGATTTCTAGTTTTTTTTCAGACTTTGATGAATTGATAAATTATTGATTTCTCATCATTGCAGGTACCATACAAAACATGCAAAGTGGCCAAGAAGCCAAAGGAAGAAACATTAATCATGCCTCTGTTTTGCTCTCTGGTTCACCCTGTCCTTGAGGTCCTTCTTATTTTCCTAAAATGGGTATTTGTGAGTTAATTTGTCTCAGAGATCCTTACCTCATGCCACTTAAAAGGACGGAAACATCCTCTAGAACAACCACCTCTAACCTAATACCTACTGTTTACTGGGTCCTTCAGATGTTTTAAAACAAAATATGACCAATTTGCATTCATGGTTGCATTTATCTCTCATAAGAGTCCTAAGAGGTGGATTTTATAATTATCTACAGTTAATGAGGAGGAAACGAAGTAAATTACCCAGAAACAGAAAACAAGGTGATGAAATAAGAGACAAGTTAGGATCCAAACCCAGGCCCGTCTACTTGAGGGCCAACAGTTTTAATAATTACACTATTGACTGTATATTGCTAAAGTATTTCATTGTTTGGAAAGACTACAAAAATGGTATATATGAAAGGTATATTTGAGACAGTAAGGATAATCTAATTTGATGAGATAGGAAGTCATAGGTAGGATATATAGAAGAAAGAGAAAAAAAGAAAAAGAAAGGGTTTGATATCTAAGGTAAAGAATGATTAAGGTAATGAATAAGACTATGAAGAACTGACCATAAAACAGCTATCCAATTTTTTCCAAAGACAAATAACTGAGCATTTATTAACTACTGTGTGTTGTATGTCACCTCGGAAGATATAAGGACGAGTCTAACAAGGTCACTGCCTAACCTTCAGGCACCGGGGTGTAGGAGATAATTCGCTCATGACTTCAGAGGGGAGTTAAGCACAGTGATAGCAAGAAACCACTTATGAATGTGAAATGTGATGTGTGTGGCCTCCACCAAACAGACATTAGGTAAGAAAGAAGAGACTACAAGCAAAGAGAATCAGTACAAATAAGACTGATGAATCCAAGTGCGAATGGAATGGAGGACCCAGAAACAGTTGCTGGAAAGAAAGTCACTTAACATGGAAACATGTGCCCGGTATTCAAGTAGTAGGTCTCAGACATGCTAGAAAAAGATGAAGAAGCAATTGCCATTTAGTCATTCCTGTACAGGCTGAAGAGCAGCAATCAGAACAGGATAATTTCTGTGCTGTTTTATCTAATTTCTTATTTATGCAAACCAAAATAAGTAAGGCAACAGATTGGAATTAACTGTTCCAACAAACACTTCTTGACTGAGCATATTTCAAGGCACTGTGGGCCACGCTAAAATGAGTGCATCACATCATAGCTCCGCATCGGGCTCTCTGCTCAGCAAGGAGCCTGCTCCCTCCAACTCCGCCTGCCTTTCTGCCTACTTGTGATCTCTCTCTCTGTCAAATAAATAAGTAAAATCTTTAAAAAAAAAAGAAAGAAAGAAAGATATGACCAAATATACAAATCATTCTTCAGGGCATAATGGAGAAAGTAGCACAGGCAGGTAGGAAGTGTAATAGATGTTCAGAATTATTTGCCAAGACAACCGGAAGGTAACATAAAAGGGCAGATACTTGAGCTGTGCTTGAAAGAAAGGGCAAGATTAAAGACCTGTAGATGATAAGAGAGTTTCCAGGTAGAAGAAATCAGTAAAGTCAGAAACACCAGAGAGGACAGATATTTTGAATGAAACACAATTTTGGGAACATAAAATACATGTTGGGAAAAAGCAGTCCAAGTTGGAAGAGAATGGTAGAAATTCATCTGAAAGTGCCTTAAAGGCTACTGAACTTCCTTTGATAAATAACTGCCCGAAGTCCTTCCTTAACCTGATGTAGAAGAGGCATGTTTAGCAGAGAGTAACAAAATGCAGTTCATGCTTGCAAATAGTTAACGGACACGTGCTTTCCAACTACAGGAGCAATTTTCAGTGTTTTGATCTGTGTGAATACGGAGATTTTAAGTGGATTCCAGTTTGTGACAAATAGGTAATGCCAGGCAGCAACTAGATTAAGCTTTTAAGAAATTTAAGTGTGAAAAATACAGTTCCAAAACCTGAAGTGTGTTAATTGATACATCCAATGTAGTCTCATGTCATGTGTAGACTCAGAGAATGATGAAAAAATATTTCATAAGAGATGGATCTCCCTGCCCCCCTCAAAAAAGGTGAAGAAATTTATTTTCAGTCCAGTTCCAGGAAACTAGAATAGCAGGAATCACAAAGTAAACACAAGTAAAACTGAAGTCCAAATAGGATTTTCAGTGTAAAGAAAAAGGAGGCAGCTCTGTTTTAGAAGTGTGAGTCTATAGAAGTGTTGCTACATATACGTGAATATGCCCTCACGCAGCAGTATTTCTCCATATGCTGAAATTGTTTTATTTTGTAATAACCATCTGACTGTGGATAAATAGCATGGAGAGAATGGATGCCAGATGTTTCCATGAAGTCCAGCCAAGGAAAGATGTCCATAACCAATTCTTTTGACTGCTTATATATAAGAAAATATAAATTGTCCTCTGTAAGATAAGACTCAAAGTTAATTGACTTAAAAAAAAGTATATTGCCATGTAATCCTAGAACCTGAACAGACAGTTCCCTTTGCCTTAATTAAATCATCAGTATTATAATTTTAAATTTTATGCAAAAGCAATTGTTAGTAAACATTTTAAAACTATATTCTACATGTAATTTTGTCTTTCAGTAACCATTCTGTAAGTTAAGCCTGGGGATCCTATTATTGAAATTAAACCTGAATTTACCAAACTTCAAATTAAAGTCTAAATCTTGCAAATACTCAGTTGAAAATTAGCTCAGTTTTATTCTTCAGGTTTATTTTGAAAGCAAAAGATGACAGTGTGGGTAAATCGACATCAGTAATAATTTTTTCTGTAGGGATGTTCACCATTTTTTTTTGTCTTCTCAAAAGATGTCATATTCAGCCAAAAAGAAAAGCCAGTGCATTAACATGGGCATGCCACAGCAACAAACACAGGGTATTGTATCCTTGCTTTCATTGCTCTAAGATGCTGAGTAATATTTGCTAATTCAGAAATGGCAATGAAAATATCTTATGGACAAAAAAAGGGAATATGTTAATAGCAATATGTTGATCCCTCAGTACAGTATATGTCCTGTCAGATCTTATTTTTAAAAATCATGCTTTGAGGGGCGCCTGGGTGGCTCAGTGGGTTAAAGCCTCTGCCTTCGGCTCAGGTCATGATCTCAGGGTCATGGGATCGAGCCCCGCATCGGGCTCTCTGCTCGGCAGGGAGCCTGCTTCCTCCTCTCTCTCTCTGCCTGCCTCTCTGCCTACTTGTGATCTCCCTCTCTCTGTCAAATAAATAAATAAAATCTTTAAAAAAAAAAAAAAAATCATGCTTTGAGGGTGCCTGGGTGGCTCAGCAGGTTAATCGTCTGCCTTCGGCTCGGGTCATGATCCCAGGGTCCTGGGATTAAGCCCTGCATCAGGCTCCCCGCTCAGTGGGAATTCTGCTTCTCCCTCTTCCACTCCCCCTGTTTGTATTCCCTCTCTCGCTATGTCTCTCCCTGCCAAATGAGTAAATAAAATCTTTAAAAAAAAAATCATGCTTTGTACCATATACCAAGTGATGTGTTGAATCACAACAACAACAACCAAAATTTTAGTTCTTTGTTTCTCTGTACAATGGACTTACGATATGGATGAAACTAGAGGGCACTACCCCAAGTGAAATAAAACAGTCACGGAGTCAAACACTGAATGATTCTACTTATACAAAGTATCTAACATAGTCAAACTCATAAAAGAAGAGAATAGGATGGTGGTTGCCAGAATCTGGCAGGGAATTAAGTCTCAATGGGTATAAAGTTTCAGTTACGCAAGATGAATACATTCTAGAGACCTACTGTACAATAGAGTACTTATAGTTAATAATATGGTATTGTGTACTTTAAAATATGTTAAGAGGATTGATTTCATGTTAAGCATTTTTACCACAAAGGACAAATAAAAGGACACAAGGAAATTTTGGAAGGTGATTGATATGTTTAGTACTTGGATTGTAGTGATAGAATCTTGGGTGTTGCGATGTCCAAACTCATCAAAACATTAAATATGTGCAATTTTTGTATACTGATTATACTTCAATAAAACTTTTTTAAAAACAAGTTATCTTCTGAATTCTGAGATTTTAGTGAAATTGCAGAAAACATAAAACAAAAAATTATTGTTTTCTTGTCAAACACAAACTAAACTTTGCTAATTTATCTGCATATTTGATGGATAGTATAAATGTAAATTTTGGCCATTGCCATTAAGTCTATAAACTTCTTACCAAAGAGAAGAAAAAGATCTTACTTGAAAATCCCTGCATACCTAGCATACATTGCTAGAAAGAGATGTGAGTTGCTTACTGGTGATATTTAAGTTTACATAATGAAAGCTTTGGATCACTTTTCAGTTTCTTCAAGTTTTCAGAAGCAATTTTTTAAAAGACTTTACTTATTTATTTGATAGAGAGAGAGAGAGAGAGCAAGAGAGGGGGAGGGGTAGAGGGAAAGCAGACTCACCACAGAGCATAGATCCCAACGCAGGGCTTGATCCCAGGTCCCTGAGATCATGACCTGAGCCAAAGGCTTAACTGACCGAGCCACCCAGGCTTGGTACAAAAGCAACTAATAAAATTTTGACTCTACAGGAATGAAAGAAGATACCTTCCTTTGACATATGCCTACAAGATGGCTCTCATTGCTAGACATAAAAAAGATGTTTAAATGTGGGCCTGCTGTAATATATTTTCAAAATATGGGACAAAAAGATGTTCTCTAATTTGGAAACATATTGAGAATGAGAATACAGGAAAAGGTAACATTAAAACATAAATTGATATGCTGAATCTCCAAAATTATTTGTCGATCTTTGAAGAAGGCAGCAGGAGCCTAGAAAAATATGAACTGATTGCACTTGAGTTGTTCAATGTTATCTGGAGGTTGTTAAACTCACACAGCAAAAAGTTACTTGTTTTGAGGAAAAAAGACTACTTCGGAATTAAAAAAAAAATGTAAACAGTGAAGGGCAGTCAAAATAAGCCGGGATTTTTCAACTTCTTTGCTGAAACTCCAACTTCATTTCACAAGTTTAAATTATGTATGTAATAAAAATAATAATAAACATTTGCTCTAAGAAAGAAAGTTATAACTTGGGTTGACATTCCCTGTGCCTCCCGGGATTTAAAAATGATGGACATTTTAGACATTGGGAGCCTACGTGATATATTTGCAGACCCAAAGTCCCCAACTGACAAATGACCGGTCTGCCAAAATGAGATATAGATACAAAGTGGATAGGCGTTTTTTGAGATCTAAAAACTAACTTTATACAAGTCACAAATTACCTGCTGTTGCTATGAAGTCAAATGCTAGATATTCCATGCTCAAATGCTTTTTGTTGAGAGGTGATTCAGCTTGACATCATCACATTGGAAGGACACCAGGAATCAGTGTAATCTGGGCTTGATTACAATAGAAGTGCAAGTCAACGTACATTCTTTTTTTTACTATGTTCAATTTACCACTACCTAAAAGAGAAGAAGAATGTCCTAAAGGTTTTAGGCAATTCAGAGAGTATTTTTGGCAGGAGAAATAGAAATAATAGAAATATCCTAATGTGTCATGAGTATGAAAAAATTATTAAAATATTGTTATAGTTTTCATACACATATCACCTTTAATAAGTCCTAATACTAATTACTCCTAATTGCTGCTGTTTACTAGTCTTACTATAGCTTTGTTCAAACAATAGCATTTATATAATAGAAAGCAAATAAGAAATAATGCTTAGTTTCAAGTAAATGCCAATTTCAATCACACATAAGTGCCTGATTATTTATTACATATTATACTGTTATGTTCTTTCTTGTTGGATATGACTGTGTTCCAGATAGGCTCCTAATGCAAATCTGAATTCTGGTTCATCTGTTTCTGAGCAATGTAACCATCGGCAAATCATGTAAGTTTCCTCAGTCAAATACTCCTCATCTTACAAAATTATTATAAATAGTAATGAGCCTTTAGAGGTTGTCAAGGTGGTTAGGGATAGTAGACTGTCCTATAGTAAGTGATAAATAAATATTAGCTCTTTTTTTCAGTGTCATTTTCCCATCTGAAGCTATAAATCCACAGGGAGGTCTGCAATGAGGGTTTTGTGTTTTTCCATTAGGAAGTTCATCTTTCTGGGCTCTGTGGCCTCATGGCCCTCAGTTGGCTTGTTATTCAAGTCCTTCTCCTCTGAGGCCCTATAATGCTCTCTGTGCAGATTTAAATTTGAACTAAGTCATTTCTCTTTCTCTGATCCATTTTTTAGTCCATTGGCACAGTTTAATTGTTCAAAGTGATGTACTTCTTTTTTATATTTCTCTGTACCTTCCATTCACATCAGGTCCTTTCAGAAAAAACAAAACAAAACAAAGCAAAAACTCTCATCTACTTCTGATTCTATGACTTTGGATACTCAGTTTGCTCTATATTGTCAACCAAAGCTAGATACAAAGTCATCCATATATCATAGGCAGGAAAGCATGAAAGCTAGGAATTACCAAATGGCTTCTCTTCAGGAAAGGTAGTGATTTGGAGGAAGATTTTTTTTGAAACATGGCTTTTGTTTCTTAACATAAGTGTGCTAGCAAGAAACATTTCTCAGTGGAGAAACAAGAAAACACCAGAGAGAGATTGTCAGTTTGTTTCCTAAAGGGATAATTTTCTAGGGGCATTGTGCCAGCAACTGTTTTTCCCCATAGTCCTTTCCCACCCCTTCAACACAGTCACAGACTGTTTATAGGGTCAGTGCAAACTGTGTCATCAGTCAGAGAAGCCAAACTGGAGGGAAATGTGAGGTTCAGCTTGTGGTTAGTTTGACCATGAGGCCAGACTGGTTGGTGGAGCCAGGGGGTTCAGTGTGGTGTAATCAGAGGAAGACAAAGATGTGACCAATGCAACCATTTGCTTTGTGACTCTTGGGCCAACATGGGGCTTTCAGAAGATGAGGCAGCATGAAAGCTCTCTTAAGGAAGGATGTGGATAACATTTTTTTTTAAAAGTAAACTTTGGAGAGATCAAGTAGAGTACACTGCACAATAACTGAATCTCCAGAATCTCATGAAAGAAAGAAAGAAAGAAAAAGAAAGAAAGAAAGAAAGAAAGAAAGAAAGAAAGAAAGAAAGAAAGAAAGAAACCCAAAACAAATAAATATAATGCAAAAAATAGCCAGTAAGAAAAAAGTATCATATGAATTACTAACCCATGTCCTCTTCCAAATTTAAGTATGTGCGAGTCAATGGAAAAAAACTCATGACACAGGGAGAACCTTTAGAATATTAAGTCACTATTCATTAAGAGAAGGTAGGTTCTTCCAGAGGTATTATTGGCTTAAGAATTTATGGGGCCTTGGAGGGTACCCTCCTCTAGGGATGGGGGGAGCAGTGGCTACAAGTCTCATTGACCAAGGAATGAATGTATGTTAGATTCTATGTTTTTGAGGACTTAAACTCCCAGGCCTTAGAATTTGAATTTGGGGGGATAGGAAACAAGATAGAGAATCCCCATCCATGAGAGATTGCAGACTTACTTATTGCTCCTGGAGCCATCAGCTTCCTTGGGTATTTGATTGGTAGTGGTATAGAAGAGGGTGAATATAGGGAGGTATATATGTAATCTAAAGGAGTTCAACGTTGACAGTTGGGATTTAAAGAATCCAAGCATGGGACACCTTCGTTAGAAGTTAGTCTAGAAAGAAAGGGATTATACTTGATTTTGCAGAAAGAGAGAGAGAACAAATAAGATCTTGCCTTGGGGGTATCAAACCGCAGAAGGCCACCATTGTTGCACCATGCAAGGCAGTTTCTAAAAATGACACCATGTGACAGCAAGAGGCAGGTGCAATAATTGATTGAAAGGCTATAACATTAACCTGACTTTGATAAAGTCTACCCCGTTTTCCATTTTGGGATGTGTAATACCCTTTGGTTCATGGAAAATTCAGAGTGAGGAGAAGGAACTAGAATTCTTTCCATCAGAGTAGGTATTGAATCCACTGATTACATTGAAAATTAATAGAGACAGGACTATATTCTCATGTCAAGTAGGAGAGGATATATTCAGTCTGTAAAAAGTACAAATTGTTTATTTTTAGAAGAATCTACATTTTTAATGAACTCATTTTTGAAGATACCACTAGATCCCCTAGTGTTTCACTGGAATATGAATTTCATGAACATAAGGAATCCAGTGCTATATTGGGAATATAATAAGAACTTGGGAATATAGTAAGCTGCCAATAAATACTTATCGAGTAAATGAATAAAAGTTCTATTCATTAAAATATTTAGAGCTTCATAAATACTAATTAAATATATAGGTTGCTAAAATGAACAGAGAAAAAATACAAACATACTGATTGATTTTTTTGCATATTAGAGACAATTAAATATTTTAAATTTGTTTAGGCCTAAGAAAACAAAGCATAATTCAATTATATATACAAACATTTATTGGATATTTATATTATACCAGATACTGTCCTAAAATTTAATGGAAAGAACAGGCTCCTATTTTTAAGCAATTTACTGAAGGAGATGTACAACCCAAAAAGACATTGCAAGTCACTTTAACAGTGGTATATGGACAGTGATTGAATTAAAGCAAACTGAAATGAAGGGGCTTATGACAGGCTCTGTGGAAGTGGTGACTGAGCTAACTTTTAAACAATAGAACAAAGAATAGTCAGCGAAGAACAGGAAAAGATCCAGGTACAAAGTATGCTCAAACCATGGATAGACCGAACACCTAGTGTTTTAGGAAAGCTGAGAGTAGTTTAATAGAGCAAGAGAAAAGTATGCCAGTGAGGGCGTATCTGTCAGAAGGAGAACCAGTAAGAGGTAGACAGATTATAGATAGATGATGATAGATAAATGGATTGATGATCAATAGATGATAGAGATGATAGCTAGATGGTAGATTAGATAGATGATAGATAGATAGATAGATAGATAGATAGATAGATAGATAGACAGATAGATCTGTCAGTCAAAAGGAGAACCACTAGAAAGTAGACAGATGATAGACGATGGATTGATTATCAATAGATGTATTGATGATCAATAGATGATAGAGATGATGGATAGATGGTAGATTAGATAGATGATAAATAGATTGAATAGATAGATAAATAGATAGACAGACAGACAAATGTAAATTTTAATAGTTCCTTGACCTGATGCAAGTGTGGGAACTGACTAAGCAGTTTCTGTAGTGCTAAGGTCTTTACTGACAAAGATTTCCTCCTGCTTCTGCCATACTCGTCCGTCATATCTGCGGACCTTGGTCAGCAGTTGGGTTTTGCCTCATTCAGCTACAGCCACTCGTTCCTTTCTGTTCTCATGTCATTCCGCACCTTCCACTCCCTCCTCCTCCTGTTCTCAACTCCGCACCTTCCATCCCCTCCTCCTACTGTTCTACTTTTTCAGACTAAGATGTCACTGCTTTGAATCTGCTGCTGTTGGGGAGGGTTCTCATCATTCCCAGCTCTTTATTAAAAGCTACAATGGTTTCTAAGGAATTTGGAATATATTCTGCATGGAACAAAATGTGAAAGAAGACAGGCGAGTGCCTCAAAAGCATTTGTTCCCACCAATAATCACTAGTGGACTGATACAGGCATATGTGTTTCTGGTTTGTCATACAAGAGAGGAAATACCCTTTTGTGTTAGGATACTTGTCTCTCCATCTAACATCCAGTGTCTCCCCATCTAACATCTAACCCCACTCCTGCCAGCTCCTCTGGCATTGGAGTAACCACCTATCCCTTTGCTGAGGATGCTACTCCCAATACCAAAGGTCTACGATTTATTCCCCCAATCCCTTACATCTTTTCTGTGAGTTCTTCCGGAGATGGTTGGTTCCTGAGGTAAGTAGGTATGCAGATTAGCCCAGGTCTTACCACTCACCACCTGCCATCACCAGACATTAAATACACAGATATTTCCGTTAGCTCCCTAAATCTTTATTCTTCAAACCAGAGCCACAATATTAAAACAAAAATCACTCTTGTATACATAAAACCTCTAAATTCTGAAACTTTTGTTTTGTACTTTTAGACTTTCAGAATTTCAATAAAATAACTAGATTTACCCCTTTCCTCCATGTAGCTTGTTTGTCCTCAAAGGCCAACTGTTCAAGATTAACTTTAAAAAACAAATTAATTGTCCTACTGTTACTCAGTTTGTTGCTGTGAGTTTTTTATTTTTAATTATATTATTATACTGTGTCATTGTAATAAATATTATTTTTCAGTATTTTGTGGCAAATATAACCTAGCCAGGAAACATAATCTGGAATGGGAAATCTCTGGGAAGTATATTTCAATATCTAGACAACTCTAACAAACTTTTTCCAATCTTCTTATAATGTGACTATTTTCTGTAATCTTTAGGAGACTATATAAACTAACTCCTGAAAAACTCTTAAAAACACACTGAGATTTTCTTACTATCAGATAAAAAATGGTGGTATTTTAAGAGTGGAATCAAAATTTGAGTCCTAATTAAAACAAGAATAAGAGATAGTTTTATAAATGGTAGTATTGTCATGGAATTTTGGATTGAAGGAAATTCCAATGTAGTTCAACTATTCACTATATGAAAAATTCCCTCTGTAGCATGGAAGATACTCAATTAATCTTTTGGATAAAAAGACTGTGTTAAAAAAAAAAAAGACTGTGTTGAAAGAGATGAATAACTGAACTCTATCTCTGAAACTAATGATAGATCATATGTTAATTAACTGAATTTAAATATAATAAAATTTTTTAAAAGGACTATGTTGAAGGCGACCTCAATTAATTGATTGATATTTATTAATACCAGTTATTTTTACCCATAAACTCTATTACATTTATTTCCTGAACAATTTTGTTGAGTCTTATGAGGTAAGTCAATATAGTGAAATACACGCATACATGTATACACACACTTCTAGACTTATGTGTAATAAGTAATCCAATAAGTAATCCATTTAAAGATAAAATTCTTAAATCTCCTAACTAAAATTAAATAAAATTTAGACAGATTTTTCCTAAAAGTAAACATGACTCCAATGTAAAAATATTTTATATTATAGGAATTAATGATTTCTATTTTTAATAAAGAGTTAGAGCCTTTAAATTTCTTTAAACATAGCATTTCACATATGATCAAATCCAGGCTTTTGCCACAAAGAAAAGATATCCAATGTATAAAACAAATAACTTTTTATATATTCATAGCCATTTTAACAATCTTCCTTTCAACTTTTCGGTATACGATTCTTCTGGAATGTATAGTCAGGAACTCCAAGCCATTTTGACACAGATCCAGGAGGTATTGTATATTCTAGATTAAAATGGAGTTGAAAGCCTTTGATACACCATCAAAGCACTTCAGAATCATACACCTCTTCTGTGAACATTTATGTCAAACTTAAAGTAGCATGAAAATAGCTCTTTTTCTCCATACTACCTCAAAGTCAACTGCCAACAGAACATGTATTAGAGAAAATTTGAGAAATAATTTAACTTTTGTGTTTGTTCATTTTTCTAAGCATAATCTCTATATTCCTGCCAGACATCAGTTTCCACAGACACTCTAGAATTATGAGACCCTTGAAAAATTAGCCACAACTACCTCACATTTTCAATAATTAATAGGATCTTAGGTACACCTGACAGTTTCTCAGAAAGATCTGAAATTATGGGCTTAATTTACTTACTTCCTTTTTTTCTTTTTTTTTACTTCCTATTTTTTGACAGCTGGAGCCAGAAACATGGGATGCTTCTCTCCAGCTGTTTTTCAAACTGTACAAGTAGAAAAATAAAAGACAAGGGAGGTTTAGCCCCTTAAACAGCTCCCATTTCAACTTGCTCTTTTAAATCCATTTAGTGGATATAGGCATACCAACTGGGCCTTCAAGGCTGTAAAATTTATTTTATGAGTGCAGGCTTGTTTTTTGGATATTTTAACTTTTGCTCCTGGCAGGAGATACTATGCCAAACCGTGTGCAAAAGTTTGAATCCTAGTACATTGCCAGACAGCATTTGGGGACTTTATGGTTTTTTTTTCCTTTGGGAAACTCTTTGGGACAATATCAACACAGTGAGAACCTAGGTGAAGTTTGATTTTATATTGGATCATAATATGGTATAAATCTAACCTTTTCTTAGTTGTGCTTACCTATATGGAAATGGATAAAAGTAACAAAATGTTCTTTAAAGCATGAATACTTAACACAACTCTACTTCTAATAATTTATCTTAAGGACAAAAATATGAATAATAATTTTTTCAAGTTAGGTTTATCATAACATCATCAATCATAAAGAAAATTCTTAGTAACCCGGATATCCAGTAATGGATCACACAACTGTACAAATGTTTGGGGAGCATGACTCAGGATTCTTAGGAAATCAGGAGGCCCATATGCTACTATAGCTTCATTAGTCCCAGCATCTTGGCATTCTATCAGGGAAGAACAGGAAAATTTTGCTCAATCACGTAGACACATAAAATTAACTATTATACTATCCTTCATTTTTATTTTATCTATTCTTCCTCTTCTGAAGAGGAGGAATACTTTACTTCTTACTTTTCCAAAATCATGATATCTATTTATGTCAGACTCAAGTCTTCTCTATATTCTACATCGAAATAAAGGGAAGAAAATTTTGCTTGCTGTAGTCTGCATAACTCAACAGCAGAAAGAATTGTTGTTGTTGTTTTTTGTTTTACCCAAAAGTCATCAAATAACACAGACAGACATGAATTCTCTTTTGCTGCAAATTTCTGTCCTAGAAACTTTCTGCCATCATGAATCTCTTGGTGGGACTGACATTGCTCCACAAAAGGCCTCACATGAAGGCTTTGGAAACACAAACTTGTAGAGTTTTAGTTTAAGGATTTCTGATGTGGGCAGTTTTACTTGTCTGAGAACAGGTGATTTTTACCTAAGTTGCTTACATTCTTCTTCCCTTGTCAATGTCTTATCAGTCCAATGAGAAGAGTGACCTTGAGTTGTGAAAGGAGAGAAAAAAACCAACTCTGAGCTCAACTTGTAGCACCCCTAACTTCTGGATCTGAAAAAGCTTTACTCAAGATGCAAAGTCAAGTGAAAGATTAATTATTTAATAAATTATGGGAGGAAGGGATTCTGCATTTTTTGTTTTTGTACTGAGCCAGGAGGTGTTGTCATTTAAAGATTGCTTGTGTCAAAGACACTAAGCTCTACAAGGACCTAGTACTGGAGGACCAGCTGTAAATTGCTAGCATCTATTTTGATTTGTTGGTATTTGAACCATTGTGAAATGTTTCAAATGTTATTTTTGCATATAAACCAAATCCAAATCAAATTTAAGGATACAGTTTAGCTAAGTCCTTTATGAGATTTCTTGGAAGCAATGTTACGCATTTTTTTCATCCTGAAAATGTTGCTACTTAAATTTATTAGATGTATATTTTGCTAGCCATGTGACAACTCGTTAGTTGTAAATCTATTTTGGCTTACACTGCTTCACAATTTAGAAATGTCTTCTGAGAAACCCTTATTTTAATTGTGTATTACTTGGCAGAGTGGAAAAATAAGAATTTAAGTACCAATTCAAAGGGTTAGGTCTTAGTTTGCTTTCCTAAATGGCATTTAAGTCTGTCTCCCCCATTATGAGGTCAACAGCAATCATTCCTTCATTTTGAGAAACATCCCAATCTATTTGACCTTCTTACCTCATAATACTGTGGTTGCTATGAAGACATAAATTTGTTGCCTAATCTAATTTTTAAAGGGCTTTTATAAATTATAGCACAATCTGCGTATATTGTAAAACCATCACACACACACACACACACACACACACACACCCCAGTACTTAATTGTATACAGTATAAAGTAAAATCTCCCATTCATTTTTCCGTCCATTATATGTTTCCCAGAGGAAGCCACTGCCCTAAAGGGAAAATTTGGTAATGCAATACTTATGAAAGAACACACTACTTTACCTGTATTTGTAGGTGACTTTATAGGTAACCACACAGGCCACGCAGGAGCCAGTCTTGGCAGGAAGTCTTGTGATTCTCCTGGAACACAGGAATACAAGAGGATTGAGGAGCTACCAGGAGGCTGTCTCCCACTCATTCCCCTCTCTCTTCCGGCAGGTTGTTATGAAATTTCTCATCCCATCCAGGTTTTGAAGGTGTGAGCTGTTCTTGTCCACCCCACCGCCTCAGACCATAGCGACGGGCTGTAACACTGCTTGGCTCCTTCTAGAACAGGCTCCTCAACAGCAGACTATCTCAACAACTCGTATAGCACTCACCTGGCCCTTTTTGTTGGGTGTCATCCATTTTGGTTGTTTGGGACAAGGGCCCGGTGGCTGGCACCTTTGACTACTCTTCCTTTCGCTGTCTATGTAAATAAATAAATGGCCTAAATTTCAAGGTGCCTCACTATATCTTTACCAGGTGAATTTGTCTGGTCTTGGACTTGAACTTCGTCTTTCCTTTATCTTTTGTGTTTAGCATATTAACCCATTTAATCCTCAAAATAATTTTACAAAGTTAAGTGCTTTTTATAAGGAGAAACTGAGGACTGTAGACTGCATGTTTGTGACCCCCCCCCCAAAATTCATATGTTGCAACGAATTCGTATGTAGGAAGTGGGGCCTTTAGTAATTAGGTTTAGATGATGTCATGAGGATGGAAACTTCATGATGGCATTAATGTCCTTTTAAGTACTAGAAGGAAAACTAAGCTCTCTCTCTCTCTCTCTCTCTCTCTCTCTCTCTCTCCCCTCAAGCAAAAAGTAAGATGGTGGCTGTCTGTAAGTGAGAAGAGAGCCCTCAACTAGGAACCAAATCTGCCAGCACCTTGATCTTACACTTCCCAGCCTCCAGGTCTGGGAGAAATAAACATCCATTGTGGTATCTTGTTATAGCAGCCTGAGTGGTCTAAGACATTGCCATATAAAGGTAGCATACGTCATCCTGGCAAGTTGTAGGATTGCACTTTAAGATTTTTTTTTTTTTTTTTTTGACAGAGAGAGAGATCACAAGTAGGCAGAGAGACAGGCAGAAGGAGAGGGGGAAGCAGGCTTCCCACCGAGCAGAAAGCCCCATGCAGGGTTCAATCCCAGGACCCTGAGATCATGACCTGAGCCGAATGCAAAGGCTTTAACCCACTGAGCCACTCATGCACCCCGGATCCCACTTTAAACCAAGATGATTTTTGTCATGGAGACTGTACTCTTAACCACTGCACTAAGCTGATTTTTATGTCATCCACAACTATATTTTAAAAAAAAAAGGAAGGAAGAAAGAAAGAAAGCCAATCAACCAGGATTGCTATAATCAAAGACACAGTTAATAAATATTGATGGGGATGTGGAGGAATTGGAACCCTCATGCACTGCTAATAGGAATTTAAAATGGTGCAAGCCATTGGGGCATCTGGATGGCTCAGTCTCTGGACCATCTGACTCGATTTTGGCTCAGATTATGATCTTAGGGTCCTAGGACTGAGCCTAGCATCAGGCTCCATGCTCAGCTGGGAGTGCTTAAGAGGTTCTCTCCCTCTTCCTCTGTTTCTCCTCTCTCTCTCTCTCTCTCTCTCACAAATAAATAAATAAATATTTTTAAAATAAAATAATAAAATAAAATAAAATAAAATAAAATAAAATAAAATAAAATAAAATTGTGCAGCCACTTTGTAAAACAGACACTTCCTCAAAAGGACTTTGCAATTCCACTCACAGGTATATATGTAAGAGAAATAAAAATATATATCTACACAAAAATTTATACAGAAACATCCATAGCAACACGTTATCTTTATTCATTCATCCTTTGACAAGACTCTTAGGTTGCTTCCATATCTTGGCTATTATGTATAATCCTGCAATAAACCTGGGAATAGAGATATATCCTCAAGATAACGATTTATTTTAGTTTTTGTTTTGGACCCCAATCTATCTGATATTACTTATTTATTTTCATGGTCCCCAGATAGTTGCTTTATGTATTCTGCCTTGGTTGTTGAGTTATAATCGGTGGTATAGGTAAAAAAAGAATGGATTTACTCCAATTTAGCCAGAACTGGAACTGTTCCTGGACAATCCCCACACCCCAAGGAGGGAGGTGAGATATCTACTTTTATAATAACCTTTCAAATAACTTCTTATATAACTTCATATCATAAAGGTTACTTTATAATGAGAATTTTGCAATTTTGTTTTCAGTATACCTGGTACAGTGCCACACGTAAAAGGGCACTCAGTGATTACAATTTTAATAGGAATCAAGTAATGAGGAATGAATCCAACAGGAAAGAGAGAGAAATCATTTTTCTTTAGAAGTTGAAAAAAATTTCGCAAGATCTCTTGGGAATTAGGGCAGAGCAGCCATGTAGGAGAGCCAGAGATGGAAAATGAGAAATCAGGCGTAGTGACTGTTCTTTTGACAGCCAGTAGAAATGAATCACGATTCACTATTATATCTCAGGCAGAACTGGGGTGGCTTTAGGGGTTAGAACCTTCCTGGAAATCTTTGGAGAGATGGACTAAGGTCAAGAAAAGAGTAGATTTAGGAAAATAAGCTGGCAATCTGAACCAAGTATGTTCTTGTGTGTTCCTCTAAACTCTACTGGCTTAGTTACGGTAATGTTTTCTGCTTTAAAGGTAAGTGACTAAGATGCTGCCTGTATTCCAGACATACTATGGTATGTGTGAGGGGGTCTGATGGGGGAGGGAGGTAGGCTACAAGTTCCAGCAAGCAAGGACTCAAAGAGTGGTGACTGCAGAAGGGACCGAAAAGGCAGGGACCCTGGATTTCTTGTACCCGCACCTCTTCCTTCAAATGCTTATGAAGAATGAAGCAGTAGTGGGAGATTCTATAAACACATTCTACTTTCATCTTGCTTTCAATGGGTTGCTCCTTGTTATAGAATTAAAACTCTTTCGTATTAACTGAGAGAGGACGATTGGAGAACTGTGTAATTTTGGTTATGGCTGTGTTCAGACCACTATGTTTTCCAAATCATATGTTACAAGAAAATAAATGACTGCAAATGGGCTATAGGTAATCATCTATATATAACACTTAATTGACCTTTAGAGGAATGTTTTCACTTTGCAATAATGTCAGTCAATATTAAGAATTTGAG
Source organism: Nasua narica (assembly GCA_028533885.1). NCBI lineage: Eukaryota > Metazoa > Chordata > Mammalia > Carnivora > Procyonidae > Nasua > Nasua narica. Next base: position 112,301,173 of record CM052798.1, read on the forward strand.
GTCTTATTAAAAGATTTTTTAAAAATGAAAGTTCTTAGAGATAAATCTGTAGCCCCAAAGTAAAGCAGATCATGTGATATGACAGCCATATAATGGGAAATTCACTATAAATTAGCCACATGAAACAGCACAACTAGGAGGATACATTATCTTTTACTATCAAAAATGTGCTTTGTTCGGCATTGCAACATAGAGTATCTTATTGGCAGGAAAATAAAAGGCTGTTGGGTTTGTCCCAGCTGTGTACTTAACAAAGCCCCACAGCTGCTTTTTTAGATCTTTTGTGGTAAACCATTTAAGAAGAAAGGGAGTGTGTTTTATCATAAACATCCTTATCCATGTTCTCCCCAATTCCTTCTCCACCTCAGACTTCTTTCAAAGTGCAAATCTTGGCCTATTATCAGAAAGTAAAGAAACCAAAGTTTTGCAACTAGAACTTTAATAATTTTTTTTTTTTTTACTTTTAAGTGTATCAGTGAGCGAGTGAACCAGCAGCCAGAGACTAGGGGAACAGAGGGAAGTAGTTCTCTTGGACACATCCCACGTGCCCTAGTCAGAGGCTTGGCTGGCAGTGCTGGTAACTGTTGGAGTGGCCACAAGAACCCACCTTTTAGACCTGGCATCAGCTCTAACCAAAGTATGGCTACCCAGGTGGGTCGAAAGAGCTCAGTCACACGGGATCAGAATTGACCAAGTGACCCCTGCCGCATTCCTACACTCTTGGCTGGCAGAGATACCTCAGCCTTTCTGGGCTATTTGAGAGTTTTGGCCACTCTTTTCCACCAAGGAAAAGAGCACGATATACTAAAAGCTTCAAAACTTTGACGGGGAAATCCACAGAACTTTTGGACAATTGCCTTTCATTGAAACAAGGCTGATTCTATAGGTTTTAGAACAAATCAAAAGTAAGTACTCTCCCAGGGTATTCAAAATGGCGTTCCCAGTTTTTCTTTTTTGCCCCTAAAAGAAAGAATCTTGAAGCAGACTTCCTGTTGCTGCTCCCCTTCTGTTCCTTGATTAAACTGTAAAATATGAGCTCCATGATTTCTGGTTCATGCTTCTCATTTCATGCTTTTAAACTGAGAGTAAAAATTTCCTGACCCCCGCCTCCTCTTTCATTATTACTCATTTTTCTCAAACCAGGCAGTAGAGGAAAATGAGTAAAATGAGTAAATGAGTAAAATGAAGCCTGTGGCAAGCCTGGATCTTGTTCTACCCCCAGAAGACTACACTATGGGCTTTAGGGAGATATGCAGGATTTTGGCCTCTGCTTTTTATGAACAATGTTGCTGATTATTTCCTGGTTTTCAATCTGTTCTATGGGAAATGTGAGAGAATATGTTCCCTTAAATTTAGAGTAGGCAGCATATCTTTCCAAGGACTTAGGACCATAGGTAGCAAGATTGTGGGATTACAAAGAAACTTCACTTGGTGATTTCTTCTGGCCTCTGTGGAATCTTATGTCACTTCCAGTAGAAGATATCCAAGATCTTGGAGAGAAGTGCTACAAACCACCCAACCTCCCTCTTTTCACTGTGGAGAGCAGTCCTGTTTGGCCAGGGGTTTCGTAGCAATGGCAGAGCAGTGAGAGTGGAGGAAGAGAATGGGAGGTAATGGCTGAAATATGTTAAGAGTTACTGAAGCTCTTCTGCCCCTCAGACCCTTTGACAATCAAGATTTGGTTCTACAATATTTCTCATTAATCCCAATAGCAACTGTAGAATGACTGAAACCAAACTTCAAACCTTTCCTTATGGAAAGGAACAGAAACTAACTAATTCAGATATCCTACTCTCCAACAGCTTAATACCTTTTCAAATGCTCAACGTGTGTATATGGGGATTTTTTTTATTTATATATTTGACAGAGAGACAGTGATGGAGGGAACACAAGGGGAGTGGGAGGAAGAGAAGTAGGCTTCCCACCGAACAGGGAGCCTGATGCGGCCCTCGATCCTAGGACCCTGAGACTGTGACCTGAGCCGAAGGACTGAGCCACCCAGGTGCCCCGTATATGGGAATGTCAGCCATGAAATGACACCATAGTCAATGACAGAGATAAATGACTTAAAAATAATTTTTTGGCTGAATTTTTTGACTGAATTTTCTGAAGATGAGACTTACAAAAATAGAACATCACTTACTTCCTTATTTAGCTTAATTTTTTTCCCTAGTATATGCCTTTATAGGGAAAGTTGAAGTATGTTACCTAATTATCCTTAAAATTATCCCTTAATTTTTCCTTAAAATTATGGAAACTAAATAAAATGTTATAAATTATTTAACAATCTGTTACACATTTTTTTATCTTCCCAAATATTTCTGTCTTACAAATTTTTTACTTCCTTTGGAAAACTATCTAACCTTTACATAGACTTTATTTTTTTTATTTTTTTTTAAGATCTTATTTATTTATTTATTTGACAGAGGGAGAGAGATCACAAGTAGGCAAAGAGGCAGGCAGAGAGAGAGGGGGAAGCAGGCTCTCCGCTGAGCAGTGGAGTCAATCCCAGGACCCCAAGATCATGATCTGAGCCGAAGGCAGAGGCTTTAATCCACTGAGCCATTCAGGCACCCCTACATAGACTTTAAATTGTAGATCTAGTAATATGACCAGTGACACCAATTACTTGTTCAATTGATTGATTTAATTGCTTTACTCATAGTTTATGTAACATTAAGTATCCAGAATTTTAGGAAATCGGGGATAAATCAGGACACATCCTTACCTCAAGAAGAAAAGTTACTAGTGAGGGAAAAGACATTTGTATAAATAATTATGGTTTAAGGAATAAATGGTTACATATAGTGAAAAATGATACATGTACTGTTATATTTATGTAGAGTGTTTTGCTAATTTATACATACAAGTTATTGAGAAAAGGCTACTTTAACATAGAATTATATAACTGGAAAAGGGGAGCTAGTTATGTTCACTCCATAAGGAGATAATTTGAAAGACGATACTTTTTAGTCCACATAAAAAACTCAATAACATAAAAACTTTTTAAACTCATATCTATATTTCATAAATATTCTAAAATTCATAAATAAAACTCCACAAAAAAAGAGTTTCAAAAAAAGATACTTTTTAGATATCTGTAAGAAAAATTCTTACTAATTTTGATAAATAAGTATTATAAGAGGGGAAGATTCTTTGCAAAACTCTGAGTATAAAGAAAGATCTCATCCAGGAGGTATAATGTGAAGAGGTGGTAGGAAGGGTAAATTCTAAGCATAAAAAGATAGAAGACAGGTAGTCTGGGGAGACTGCAGAGAGACCAAACACATGGAGTGGGAAAGAGTGGATGTATCTGGAATGCTGGGTAGGCTTGCTGGTCTCGGAGGGCAGTTCCCATAGATTCAGTACGGAGGTTGGGATCACGATGTAGTAAAAGGATTACGTTCTGGGCTATATGGCATGGCTATTCTTGGGTGACCGTGGGAAGACATTGAAGAGAATGAACACATGATATTCAAATTGTTCTTTAAGAAGACTAATTAACTGCAGTGTTGTGAATGCACTTGAATGAGGAGACTTATTAAAATGCTGCTCTAATAGTCCAGGTGAAGACTGATGATGAAATACTGAGTGACTGCAGGAGCGAGGGAGTGATAGTTGTAACAGAAAAAAGGGGATGACCGCAGATGACCTCATGACAGCATTAATCATACATTAAATGATGTGAAAAACTCTAGCCCCTCCCCTCCGTTGCCCATGAAAATATAAAAATGACCCTTGCTTTGGAAGACTATTGCATAAACACTGAACAATTTCAAATAATGGACCAAGTGCATCTTGAAAAGAGCTATGGTTAGCACATCACATCAGTCTGAATTTCTCCTTGTTCTTGCATAAAAAGTTCAGAGTCGTGTACTCAGCGTACTTTTCACAGTACCATGCAAGTGTCGAGTTGACTAAAAGCACGGATTTCCATCTGATGTCAAACACACTGCCAAGCTTTAATTTTGCAATGAAGCTGCAGTATGTCAAATAGGAAATCAGAGAACCGTGATCCCCTGACTTTCGATGTCCCAGCAAACCTGCAGATGCACATTGTCCTGGTTTGGGAATTAAAGAGGAGTCTCACCAAGGTCATTTGGCTCACAGGGTAAATAAGCCTGTGTATGTGAGCTGATATTTTTATGTCAGTGATTTACTTGACTGTCTCTTCAAATTAAGCTTCAACTACCTTACCTTTCTTTATGTCAGTTGTTCTTGCTGAAGTCTAAATAAAGGAAATTTAATCCAGTCAAACTATAGACTGAAAATAAACAGTGTAAGGGAAAAGTAAGCAACCGATGTTATTGGAATTCCAAGAGCTCTTTGAGTTCAGCCAACACTACTCTTACTGGGGACACTCCAGTGGGACCCTTGGTAAGTGCGTAAACAAAAAGTCAAGTACTATCAAGTAATTGTCTGGCAATATCAGAAAATTTCCATCTTATTTAAGAAAAAAAAAGCACCGCTTGGTGTCAGGGAGCATAACATAAGAATGAGGAAATCCACACTGGCATGCAATGGTTTTCCCCATTAAGCCGTAAGGGCAGGCTGAGTTATGTTCATGCCTTGCCAAACAAGTTTTAGCTGAAAGCAGGAAAGTGGAAAGTGCCTGGGTATTTCATTGTGCAATGAAGAACACCAGATATATTAAGAGACAAGCAAGAGGCAGCAATTTATTGACTGACAAACATGCTCAAATGGAAATAGGGAGCCAGAGGACTGGTCACTGAATAGATTTTCCTGTAATAGTTTGCAACTGAAATTTTCTGGAAAAGACCACCCTCCCGGAGAATGGATAACTGCTCACATGTGCATGGCACTGGCCGTCTGAATGGTTCACGTGTTCAAGCCAGACAATTTAGGAAATTATACGACTGGAATTTTAAAACCTGCATTTCTGCTTCATATATCCCAAAGCACCACCATATTTCTTAACCTGTAATCTTTTAAGCTTGAAATTCCACCAGAGAAAAGTTCAATGAAAATTGTTCTTTTCTAACCTTTGAGATCCTTTCTTATTAATTTGAAGGAACTGGGAAAGTTGTGATTATTGAACAGTCTGGATCATACAGTGTTTCTGAAGTGGTTTTTACATTGAAGCAGAGAGAGAGAGTCAGAGATAAAGAGGAGAGAGAAAAGAGAGGAAGAGATGAATAAGACAAGGGAGAGAGAGACAGAACAGGAGCGAGAGAATATCCCTCACTTGAGGGAAGGAAAGAGAACTAATTTACCTGACTTTTGCACATGTAATTAATGCACTTCTAGGACTAGTCCCCTGTGGTTATTCTGAACCTCATTCTATAATTGAAAGAGAGACTAAGAGAAGTTAAATAAGTGGTCCAAAGTCACACAGGTAGGAGAAACTCAACGGGAAGATTTTTCACTGGAACCCTCTGACTCCTAAGTATTGTAGCCCCGGTGTTCCCTAGAATATCCTGAGTATGTCCAGAGTTAATAAAGAAAGCTCCTTGAGGGGCTCCTGGGTGGCTCAGTGGGTTAAAGCCTCTGCCTTCGGCTCAGGTCATGATCACAGGGTCCTGGGATCAAGCCCCACATCTCCGCTGAGCGGAGAGCCTGCTTCCTCCTCTCTCTCTGCCTGGCTCTCTGCCTACTTGTGATTTGTCTCTCTCTCTCTCTCTCTCTCTCTCTGTCAAATAAATGAATGAAATATAAAAAAACAAAACCAAAAAAAAACCAAACTCTCTAGCAAGTAAAGGACTCTTAGATCATCCAGGCCCACTGACCTCTACAACCATGATCTCGGACTATTTGGTGCAAATATAGGAACTACTTCAGTTAATGACTCTCTGACCACTGGACCTTTTTCCATGTTGCCCTCTCTGCCTGGAAATGCCCCTACCTACCCCATGTGGGTGTTTCCCTTAACCACAGAACTCTTTATCCTGTACCTTTTTAAATGGCATCATCTCCATACTAATATAAGCTTCAAGGGAGCAAAATTTGTCTCTTTTCTGTCAAATAAATAAATAAATTTTTAAAAAAAGAAAGCTCCTTGAAAATTATGTTAATCACTAACTAAAATTTATTTCTATTCTATAAGTGGTTTTTATCTAAGAGAATGATTTTAAAATGCTTTTAAAAAGTGTTTCATGGTTCGCCATGTCATTCTGGGATAAAGACATCTTTCCCAGTTCTGCCACAGCTTGGCTTTATGACCTTAGGCAAGTTACTTAAACTTGCCTAAGAAAGTCACAAACATGATATTCCATTACCTCCAAGTATCTCCCCGCTGAGCAGACAGCCTGATGCGGGGCTCGATCCCAGGGCCCTAAGACTCCCTGAGACTCACTTTTTTTCATATGTGAAACAGGAACAATAAAATCACCCTCATAGGTTATTATATTATATGAAATAATCCACCTACATACATAGCACAGTATCTGCCACAGAGCAATGATCAGTTAAGGTTAGTGACAATAACCAGGTAGATTATGCCCCTTTAACAAACTACCATCAAAATGTCAGTGGTTTTAAAGGATAAAATTAGCTTGTCATTCATGTAAGTGTCAGTCATGGGGCAGCTGAGTTCTAAATTAGGCTCACTTGAGGTCTCAGAATGAGGGGAGTTTCATTTCAGTGTGGCACATGCTTCCTTGGTCACTTCAGTAAGAGAAGTGACAATAGTTGACTTGGGCCACGGTTTCTCAAGGGCTATCATCTGTGAGCTATCATCAAACATGATACTTCTGCTTACATTTCATTAGTCAAAGAGGGTTTCATGACGCAGCCAAATTCACTCGGTTGCGGTAGGGTTGGGGTAGGGTAAGATGTGTAACCTTCTTATCTGCCTAGAGCCAATCACAACAATTATTTAAAATAATTTCTACCATTCATTTACAAAAAGAAATATAAACTGAAATCCTCTTTATCAAACAGAACTTAGTCAAATTATTGCTAGTGAAATTTTTTATACTAGCAAATACAAATTCCTCTCCCTACCCAATTTTATTCATTCCCAAATTTAACTGGCACAGAATTAGAATGGAGGAACGTTGGTACTTGGGAACCAAGTGAGACTCTTCAGTAAATGAAGACCTTTTCATCTTATATACTTTTCACACAGATATCCCAGTATCCTAACTATTTTTCTACATTTGCTTTGTCACTCTCTCTCGTTGCCACTCTCATTCTGTCTCTCTCAACTTCCTTCTCCTGTTCCCTAACTCTCTCTCTCCATCTCCCACTCTGTGTGTGTGTGTGTGTGTGTATAACCATTTGAGAGAAAGTCACAAACATGATATTCCATTACCTCCAAGTATCTTAATACATATTTACAACAAAAGGCATGCTCCTATGTAATTATAGTACCATCATAAAAAAAAGGAAAATAACATTGATATAATACTACCATCCAATCCATATGCCCCATTCAGATTTTGTCAATTGCCCCAATGCATCATTTATAAACTCTTTCCCTTGTGGTTTGGAATCCATTCGTTTAGTTATCGTGTCTCTGGAGCCTCCTAAATTAGAGTAGTTCCCCAGGGTTTTATTTTTCCTTGTATTTCATGATCTTGACATTTTTTTTTTGAGGCACGCAGACCAATTACTTTGTAGAACAGACCTTATTGTGGGTTTGTCTGATATTTCCTGGATTTAGAGTATGCATTTTTTGGCAGGAGTACCACAGGAGATGCTATATTCTTCTCAATGTATCATATCAATAGGTACATAATGTTGACTTACCGCTTGTTTAACCAAATGTCTGTCAGTTTCTACTCTAAGAATACTTAACTGAGTGCTGTGGATTGTATAAGACTGATGAATCACAAACCTGTACCCCTGAAACAAATGATACATTATATGTTAATTAAAAAAACTTAATAAAATCATTTAATGGAAAAATATTTTGTAACAATTTAATTATCATGCTCCTCATCAAACATTCACTCTCTAGTTTCAAAATCTATTGATCATTTTTGTCTGAATCAGTTATTACCATGAGGTTGTCAAATGTTCACTTTTAAAGTCCATTATTTCTTCGTAGTTGATATGTCTCTAAGATAGAGACTTCACTTCTCTCTTATTTATTCACTCATCACTTGGACTGGCATGCATTCTTAAGTTCCTATTTTATCCAGCAGGTCATCATACATTACTATCATCCTTTTTTGAATGCTTCAATTTTCCTAGATTTTGAGTATTAGAAGTACTGTAAAGCTGACTTCTGTATTCTCTTGCCATTTCCCCCATCATTCTTTGGGCAATTCCTATATTCTTAGGCAAAAAAATATCCAAGGCCCATCAGTTTTTTTCTGCCCTAGTCTTGAAATCAGTCATTTCTCTAAATACCTCCGGTTCTTTTTAGTGGGAAATGGTATTTAGAAAACAAGATCTACCCACGGTTTCTGCGATGTCATTGCTTTGTAGGCCCTCTCAGAGACTAGAACTAGGAAATAGACACACCCACAACTTCACTTATATGTATATCTATTTCTATATCCACTTCTCTACATATGTTAAAAGTTATGAGTTCATATCAATACCTTCAATTCCAATTCAGCTTCCTAGGGTTTATTGTGTACTCTTCACCCCAGTCCTTCTGATATGTTAGACCAATCACTCTTGACCCAAGTTCTTGATGTGTCTGAAGACCCTATTTTTTATCATAAAACTATTTATAAATTACAGTAAGAATTGAAAAAAAAAACATTCCTTTTTATGTGTGGCCTCATTTTATTCACAGCCAAAGTATTTCTGAAATACCCACAGAAAGACTGGAGAAGGCAGACTACTTTCAGGTTTGAACAATGCTTTGTGTGCCCACAAATTTACAAAGTAGGACAAGAAATGGTTTCTGTGGTACAATTTTTCATTATTTTGTTCCCAAATCATATACAAGAGGGTCTATATAAAAAATGAAGGGTACTTATGAAGTTTTTCATTAGTACTGAATTTATATCATTGATTTTTTTCTTTTTTAGTGTATGTACCTATGCATATAAGAGACAGAAAATAATCTACAGTCAGACTTCTGATTGTAGCCTAGGTGGAGTAGCCTTGTTCCTACCAGTTTCTCTCTCTAAAAATTATAAAAAACAAAAACAAAAAAACACAACAAAACCCTGTATATAACACACAGAAAAAAAGAAGCCTAAGAAGACTATAAAAATTGGAAGGAAGACAGACTGCCTTAGGACCTCAGGACTTAAGGAACAACACAGCAATGAATTCTCTGGGTTTCCCCGATTGCCTCCTATATAACCCAGAGAAAGTACTTCAGGAGCCTTCAACCCCCAACCACCAACAGGTGCAGGAAAAACAAACAAACGAACAAAACCTTTCAAGAATATCCTATTCCCCTAGCCAAAGGATGGCATAAGGGTCATCTGTCAACAGAAAGCATTTTTCCTACTACAGCTAAATATTAATAAGAATAAGGGGGGCTCCTGGGTGGCTCAGTGGGTTAAGCCTCTGCCTTCGGCTCAGGTCATGATCTCAGGGACCTGTGATCGAGCCCCACATCAGGCTCTCCACTCAGCGGGGAGCCTACTTCCCCCTCTCTCTCTGCCTGCCTCTCTACCTACTTGTGATCTCTCTCCTCTCTGTCAAATAAATAAATAAAACCTTTAAAAAAATTAAAAAAAAAAAGAAAAAGAAGAAGAAAAAGAAAACCCCATACTCCTCCATGGTTTTAGTGAGGCCAAGCAACAAAAGGTTCTTCCACCCTACACCTCCACCCTGTGTAGGCAAGCATGGTGTTCTATTTTCTCACTCAGTAGTGTCAATGTTTCCAAGCAGGGAACTGAGCCTCCACCCCCACCCAGCATCAACAAGACTAGAAAAGGTGATGAAAGGCAGGGCTAGCCAACACTGCTGGTGTCAGCTGACCCAGGGAGGAGCTGGATGCCTGTACCCACCCAGCAGCAATTAGACTGACTAAGGAGGGGCAGTGCTGGCCTAAGCTAGGCAGTACTTCACTTTTCCTATCCTGGTGTCAGCAGGGCACAGTATGGAGCTGAGCCTGCATCCCAGTCTGGCATCAATAAAACAGGAAAAGATGGTGGAAGGCCAGGCTAGTTGGCACTCCACATAACTTCTCTACACCCCCAATGTCACTAGGGTTTTGTGGGGAACTGAACTTCTAACCCAGCTCTGCAGCAGCAAAGCCGTGACACTGAACATAAATACCCTACCTGACTCTCATACTATACATCAACAGGGAACTGCCTCAAAAAAACAAAACAGAACAGAACTAAGTAGAGGTCAGAGTCTCATAATATAATATCCAGCAGACAATCGTGACATCACAGGAAAATCTCCACCTGAATGAGAAAAGACAATCAACAAAAACCAACATCCAGATGCATCAGGTTGGAATTAAGTGACAAAGATTTTAGAGCAGTCATCATCAAAATATTTGATTAAGCAATTATGAACCCTCTTGACACAATTAAGAAAGAAAATCTCAGCAGAAATTAAGTTATACTAAAAGACCCAAATGGATGACAGTAGTTGATAACACTGTGTTGTATGATTGAAATTTTTCAAGAGAACAACTTCAATGTTCTCATCAAAAAAAAAAAAGGTGAAAAAAGTTAAAAATATAAGTATGTGAAGTGATGTATGGATGTGTTAATTAATTCAGTGGGGGAATCCTTTCACAATGTATACATATGTCAGGTCATCATGTTGTACTCTTCAAATGTCTCATAATTTCATTTGTATTTAAACATCAATAAAGTTGGGGGAAAAGAACCAAGTGGAAATTTTAGAACTGAAAAATATAATAATTGATGATAAAAATTTGTTGAATGGACTTAGTCATAGCATGGGGATAACAGAGGCCAGAATCGGTGAACTGGAAGACAGACGTATAGAATTTACCCAGTCTGAACAACAAAGAGAAAGTAAACCGATAAAAAGAAAATGAACAGTCTGTTAAGAATCTGTGAGACAGTAATGAAAGCTCTAATATTTATACCACGGGAGTCACATTAAAAAAGGAAAGAAAGAATAGGATTGGAAACTCTCCAAATTTAATGGAAAACATAAACATCACATTCAAAAAGCTGAGCAAACCTCAAAGAGGATAAATCCAAAGAGAACTAAGCCAAGACTTACCATAATTAAATTTGTGAGAACAAAAGGCAAAGAGAACATTTTGAAAGCAGCCAGACAGAAAAAAACCATTACCTATACAGAATAACAATTCGAACCTAACCAATTTTTCATCTGAAACCACTGAGACCAAAAGGATAAAAGACTTCTATATCAAGAGAAAATATCTTTCAAGAATGAGGAGGAAGTCAAGACAATCTCAGAAGGAAAAGTAAAACAATTTCTTGCTTGCATACTTAACCCCCAAAAAATGGCTCAATGGAAGTTCTTTAAACAAACGGATCATCAGAATAACTGTTGCAGAGCACTTCTTCTTTGTTACCCCTGCAGGCAGTTTCATTGGAAGAGTGAAATATAGATACTTTGTACTGAACAATGGTGTTATCTGGAAATCCTGCCTAAGATCCCGGTCCATGGAGCAATGCCATCTGATACAAGCTGGAAAGTGTGAACTGTAGGTGTGACCATGGTTTTCTGTTGCTGATTTGTGACAGAAATGTGAGTCTCTTATGGAGCCTTAGTACATCTGTTTAGAGATGGAGAGCCAAAGACAAATGACAGAGCCTTTCAGTATTTGAGTCGAGCCTTGAGCTGACATGGCACCAAGAACGCAGCTTTTCCAAACTCCCCCAATGAGAGAAGGGACGTTACTTAGAAATATACCTGGGAGTGCTCTTGTAGGAAAAACACCAGTGATAGAGACCTGAAACTAAGCCCAAGACTATTCTCCTGGCAAGAAAAAAGAGTCGGATTCCTCAAATTCATTAAAAAAGGTTAGGGGTGAGGGTGGAAAAATAGTAGTTTGAGGTATGAAGGTGTGTTTTCAGGTAAAAAAAAATAATAATAACTTTACCATTATTCCTCTGCCTGAATATTCAAAGTCTGGAACACATCAAAAGCAGGTAAAAATAAAGTGGATTGGGGCGCCTGGGTGGCGCAGTTGGTTAAGCAACTGCCTTCGGCTCAGGTCATGATCCCGGAGTCCCGGGATCGAGTCCCACATCGGGCTCCCAGCTCCATGGGGAGTCCGCTTCTCACTCTGACCTTCTCCCTTCTCATGCTCTCTCTCACTCTCTCTCTTTCCTAATAAATAAATAAATAAAATCTTTTAAAAAATAAAAAAATAAAAAATAAAGTGGATTGTTTTGCTTATCTGTCATCCCAGTGTGGTTTCCATATTCTTTAAAATAGCCAACTATCTTTGGGTGACATTTGCCTTAGTGATGTGAATTGCAATTTTCTTTGTGATGTCAGAACTGAGTTATTTAATAAGTGGGAGGAAAGCTATCTAACAGAATGTACCTTAATAGGAAGAAACTCGGTTGAACTGAATAAACTAGAGTTTACATTCCCTCAGTCTCTATTTTTCATCTAATATTACCCCATTCTACTGGAGCCTCAGCCAAAAATTGAATTTTATTCTTTCTGGCCCTGTGATTTCCTTTCAGTAAGAAATGTTCAGGCTTACACACATTAATAAATGCAAATAAATTTAGCTAGAATTTGTTTGGCTGATTCTCAAAGAAGATCAAGAAAGGAAATAGAGAACACAAATTATAAACCTATTTAAAGGAGCACTTTGAAATTGGCAAGGTGGAAGGAATGGTGTTTTATGGTGGTTCAGATATGTGATATGTTTTATAGAGTGTTCAGAAAAAAAGAAAATGATCAAACCATAGTCTTTCAGACATAGATGGCATGGCAAGGGTTTTATTTGGTACCTAGTCAATATTTGAAAATGACTTCAATTCATTTCAAGTGTAGTACTGCATAAGATTTGTTGAAGAAAACATCCTTATAAGGCCCATGGAGGTATTTGGAGTAGATTAGATTTCATTTGTGCTGTAAGGGGAAAATACTCAATATTTCTTTTATATGTGAAGGAGTTATTCAATTACCAGCAGGTAGACTGCCGCTCTTGTCTCTCACAACTGCCAGACTTGCATTAAGCAGAGCAATTACATGTGCTTTATTAAATGACTTGTTAATATTAGTCTTCCCCAAAAAAGGATTCGTGGTGAGAAATGAGTAGCCTGGAGGACACCAGTCCTGAAATTCTGTGGCTGTTCTTGAATACTGCATGAGATTGCTTTACAACAAGCACATTGAGAAAAAAGGAACACATTCAAACTCAATATTTATTAGTGTGCAAAAAATAAAATACAAGCATCAATATAAAATGCATTTAGTGGAGGGAAGTTTCAGAATGACCAGCATTTTTATTGTTTTGTTTATTAATTTGATATGACCTTTTCATTTTATTTTGCTTGGTTTTAACTCTTTAGGTCTTCTGCCAGTCACAATACTGACATCCTAAAGAAGCTAACTGGCATGATTTCCAGGTTGCCCAAATAGGAAAATGTGGGGTGCTTACTGAATTTGATTAGAGTAGTTTATTTTCCATATCAAGTAACTTCAGTCAAGGAAACTTCACAACATGAACTACTAGAATCTTAGTGGAAGTGCATGCAGTGAACCACTAAATCTCCAGGGTTTGCTGTAACCTCAGAGGTAATTCTATCTTTATGGTCAATCAGTGACATAGCTAAGAATTCAAGAGAAAATATCTCATTGTGCCAGGATTGTCTGTAGATGTTTAAATTCAAATAGGCAAGAAAAGCAAATGACCCAAAGAGAGTAGTCTTCAAGATTCATTGGAATTCATAAAAATCTTTCCTTTAAATAGTGCTGTTTTGGACTAGCTGTATTGCCTTAGACATTGAGTTGATGGGGAAATGTTTATTTTAAGTGTCCTCCTGGTTTACTGGGGTCTTTGGGAAGTTATGAACTAGAGGGAAATAGTAGGAGATGACACTGGACCAGAAAGTTTTCTCTTTTCTCTGATTGATGTGATACAACAGGTTTTCAGGGAGAGTGACCTTGAATTAGATGGCCTAACATCAGGTCAGGCGTTCCCATCTACTTGCATCATGACCCTGCATGTTCTTGCACCTCTCTGAGCTCATCAACAAAAAGAGGCCTACAGCCCTCTCTCTGTTTACTTCATGTTTGCCATGAGACCACGATGAACGAACAGATAGGGAACTGCACTATATAAAGTAAGTCATTATACAAGAAAAATATGTTTTGTTTTCATAACCTCCAAGTCACTAAATTAAAACCACCCTACTTACCCAAATTGGTTAAACATGGCCAAGCAGTGATATCTGGTCATGTTTCACACTTACAAATGATAAACTCATCATTAATATATCAATATCATGACTGAATCAGTGGCTTCAAGGCCTTAGAAGCAAATTGGAGATGACAAATTGGCTTGCCCTTGGCATTTAAATAATGTACTCTGTGGAATTAATAGTTGTATGAGAAATATTTGTTGAACAAAATAATGAATGAACAAGGCTAGTCCACAGAAATAAATCCAATGCTATGGATGGATGCCACAGATGCAGGAAAATTCACTGCGTTTTTTACAGAAAGTGCCATTTAAAAGAGCCTTGAGGGGTGCCTGGGTGGCTCAGTCAGTTGAGTATCTGCCTTCAGCTCAGGTCATGATCCCGGGGTCCTAGGATCAAGTCCCGCAGGGAACCTCCTTCTCCCTCTGCTTGCCACTCCGCTGCTTGTGTTCTCTCCCTCTAAAATAAATAAATAAAATCTTTTTTAAAAAGTCTTGAATTTCCATTATTAGACAACTTAATGTTAAGGCACTACCTCCTTAAAAGTCTATAAAAATACATATTTGATATAATGCCTCAGTTTATTCCTGATGTTTGCTTACTATTTTTAATGTTGCAAACAGGAAACACCAAATGAAATGTTGAAAGAGATCAATCATCCCAATGCCTGGATTATGACACCTTACACAGATTGAATGTCCAAGCATATTTCTGATTGTCATGCAGGAAGAACTACCTTAAGACCACCATTTTTTCTTAAAAACCACCATTTTTTCATAAAAATGAATAATTTTAAATACGTATTCATATTCCAGTCAAGGCTTCGTACAAAGAATTCAAAATAAATGTAACTATGCTCTGATCTTATCACTCTTGGGATAGATAATGGGATGCGAAAGAAATCTGTTAAATAGGAAGATTTAGTAAGAGATTTCACAGTACAATAGTTATAGTAAAGTTGGCTTTTTAAGTGTGAGTGAACTATTCTAGTAGATGGCTAAAAATAAGAGAAAAGTCTTAGCTGCCTCTCTATTCTGCCAGCTCTGCAGAATAGCACATCATTCTGGCTTGAAAGAAAGAAAGAAAGAGAGAAAGAAAGAAAGAGAAAAAGGACGGAAAGAAGGAAGGAAGAAATAAAAAGAAGAAAAAACTGGATCATTTATAAAGAATATAAACTTGGAAAAAGTTTCTGAAAGTAGAAATTTAGTAAAATTTAGTTCAAAATACTTAGTTGCTTACTATATCCATATCTAGGCTCAAAGCTCAGTCATCAAGTTCACGGTCAATGTGATAGTAATCAGTTTAGAGAAGTCTTGAGAAAATGTTTGCTGCTGACTTACTTTTTCTTCAATGTATGTCACAAAATCAATTATTTGATGCCCTTTAATCAGCAAAATTCTGCGCAGTCCATATTTCTCATAATACAGCCTCAGTATCTAAGGTAAGCAGCATTCTGGTGACGGTCACTATGCTCCACGAACAAGAACTCTTGGATGGAAAGCCTTTTTCCTCTCTCTTTGTGACTCAAGATTTTCCTTTATTACTGGTCCCTGTTCTATGGGTTTTGTCTTCACCATGTCCATTTGGGGCCCTCTGGGCCTCCATGAATAGCCTCTGCTATTTGATATGACTCACAATCTTGGTATTTGATATGACTCACAATCTTGGTTGAGAATTGAACACTTTTCTCAGCATGGCTGGAATTAGTAAGAGGTTCTTTACAAACAAATAAAGCAAAATGTGACATCTCTCCTTGTATTAGCCATTGTCTTTGTCTGCCACAAATGTACCCCTTATTTTTCTATTATTAGATCTTGGCCTAATTTTAAAGGCAGTCCTGTAACCGAGGATGGAAAAACCATCTCTGTGGCCTCAGCGGTTAGTTCAGATAGAGGCACAGCTAGACTACATAAATGCTTCCTGGAATTTTATATCTAAAGCTTGTGAGAATACGTTTCATCTCTGGGGGTGGAAATCTTGGAGTGTGAAACCCATACTGCAATATGGTTATGATCTCCATTCACGGTGAAGAAGGGAAGAAAATCCATCTGTAGAAGGAGAGTATGAAGCCAAGTAGAAAATGCATAAAGAGAGAGAAAGAGAAAATTCTAATTTTGTTTGGGGCCCCAGGCCAGCTCTTCTCTTGCCCTTTTGTGAGCCAATAAATTTCTCCTTTTAACTTAAGTTTGTTAGAGATGATTTCTGTCACTTATAACCAGGACTATTGACCATTAACCACACACTCCCCAAAGATCTAGAAAACCAGTGAAATAAAAAAAACACTTTTTTTATGTGAGAATAACGAAAATTTGCCTACTTATTAACTTGAAAACTATATTCACGAGGTTTACAACTTTTGTTTTGTTTGGTTTGTTTTTGTTTTTGCTTTTGCTTTTTAACCTTTCTGAATCACTCAGAGTTGGGTATTTAATTAGACCACTCAATATTTGGCCCAAAACTAATTTAGCTTACCACTTTTAGTAGGTGTACAGGGGGATTCCAATTCAGATCTTTCCATTCATTCATACCTTCACTTGCTTATCAAGATCAATGTGCTAGGCACTATTGTTGCAAATAAGAAGAACAACCCACCCATGGATGATTATGGGACCTCAGAGGAAGATCCAGCTAGTACTCTGGATGGGTGGAGAAGTCCAGAAAAGCTTTATATAGGAAGTGACATCTGAGCAACATCTCAAAGAATGAGTGGATGTTTTCCTGCCATGACTTTCCCTAGTTGTCAATTTCTCACCTTTTTCATTTCTGCATTTAAAAATGGAGTCACTTAGAGCATTAAAAGTGGCCTCAGTGCCAATAATTGGAGTTAAGAAAATTTTGGCTTGATGCACGCACAACCAGGTGAGAAAGACTGCAAGGCTCAAAAACAGATTTTATGCTATAAAAATTGGAATCAGATGAAACAACATGGAAAGTAAGATGAATAGAAGAAAGATCTGTTTTGTATTTCTGGGTAGAAGTTGAATTTTTTTGTTCCAGGTCCACTTTTTAAACATTATTAATAATTCTGAAGGCCCTGCATAGCTCCAGGAACGTTGCCAGCATTTCAGGGCATGAAGCTATGAATCTCTTCACCATGGTTTTTTAATCATTTCAGTTCTGAAATTAACTTTCCACAGGTTGTTCATATTAGTCACTAGTAATTCATACGAGTTGATCAGAAAAGGCAAATTTTTGATGATGGTATTGTTTTGAAGTTTTAGCTCTTCCCAAGGAAATAATCGCTCACATGCTATCAAAAGTGAACCAACTATCAAAATAATACTCTTAACTGTTAGGAGCTTCAGAGCTTGCTCTTTTAAATCCAGAGAAACATATCTACATTTTAAATGAATGGTCTTGCCTTCAATTTTGTTATTGGATTCCACCTTATCTAGAGCTGAATTTAAATAATTCTTTTGAGTTCATGTACTATCTCTTAGGACTGCATCTTTATAAAGTGAAGTCAAGTATCAAAAGTGACTTGAGTGTCTATTAATTATTGAGAGTGTTCATATGCTTCGGGATTTTCCTCATTGTCAAAGATAGGACAATTACTGTGGCTTGTTGCAAGAGCTCCAGGAGAAACCCTTCATGCACACATCATTTTTATGACGTCATTCACATTAAGAATGGGAAGGAAGTGATTCCAATGGAACTGAATGCTATTCAGACACACCAAAGAGGTGGAGGGAACATTACAAAAGGCTGACCAAAATGAAATAACAGAAGACAAAACAAATATCAAAAAGAAAGGAACATACATTTGCATTTACATTCAAAAACTTAGCAGCAGGTATTTTTTTCTGGAGAAAGGTGGCAAAAGAGGTCCAAAGATTATGACTGACTACTTCTAAAATAGAAACACTTTCCAATACCACCACCGATTTATCAACTTATTTTGTGACACAGCATGTATTTTAGAAAAGCATTCCAGCATACTACTGATCTTGTCCGAATTCATTAGAGTCATCTTTTCCTAGCTGTAAATCACTTAGATATCCCAAAGGAACCGGTGCTAGTGGAATAGATTCCTTTTATAATCATTTCCCACCCAGTCTCATATTATCTCTCTTCTCTATGCTAACTGGTTTTTTTTCTGGAACACTCAGTTCATTCACAAGGTCAAGGGCTCTGCCAGTGAGTGGTTAAGGCCAGAGTGACCTTGCCTTTTTTCTTCTATCATAGGATTACATGACATGTTTGGCAGATGGC
This sequence comes from Nasua narica, assembly GCA_028533885.1. Lineage (NCBI taxonomy): Eukaryota > Metazoa > Chordata > Mammalia > Carnivora > Procyonidae > Nasua > Nasua narica. The sequence goes on from CM052798.1 coordinate 112,319,607, forward strand.
TAAACTAAATAATGTGACATATGCATATTTTTCAAACTGTCTACTGTCTGTAGACAAATTACTAAAAATTTGATTTATTGGGTACTTTCCATCAAGATTAAACTGAAACACTCCCTTTTTTTTTAAGATTTTATATATTTATTTATTTGACAGAAAGAAAGAGATCACAAGTAGGCAGAGGCAGACAGAGGGAGAGGGGGAAGCAGGCTTCCTGCTGAGCAGAGAGCCCTATGCAGGGCTCAATCCCAGGACCCTGGGATCATGACCTGAGCCGAAGGCAGAGGCTTAACCTACTGAGCCACCCAAGCACCCCTTAAACTGATATACTCTTAATAAAGTATTATACCCAACTGCAGTTCTGGTAAATCTATCAATGTTTATCTCTGCTCGATGACTAGTAGGACCATGATTTTTTTAGATTACTTTTTTTTTTTAATTTAACAGCCTCAGGGCCTAATCAAATTTTTTAGAGTAAAAACAGCTTTAAATATTTCAACATAGACTATACCTAATTATAGTTTCAATATAAATAAAAATAATGATTTGGTATATATTTGTTTATTGTCTAGGTTTATATATTCAAGTGTAGCCACACGAAACTCAAGCTTAATTAGACCTTTTCATAGTGTTAGTAAATAAGTGTTTGATGGCTTATTCTCAACTTTCAATATAGTCTTGTGTGGATTAAAAAAATCACTATCCCTGAAGTATACTCATTTTTTCCAAAGAACATGAAAATATAATTATGAAAATAAATTGGCCAGGAAAAAAGACAAGAGCAAATGAATTTTTAAAAGTTCTATTTACTTTGGAGATTCTGAAGATAGCTGAGAAATTTAATTTGGGATTTTTTCAGTTTCCACAGGATGTCTTAAGTTATCACAAGATTATCACTTCCACATGTATGGCTAGTATTTCTGAACTAGTATTTTAGGGTGCTTGATGGAGGTTCATTTCAGAAAACAATAGGGATTCTGGGTTAATGAAAGACTTCAAGTGTCAGAAGTTAGGAAATTATTACTCTTCTCTCCAACTCTACTCTTGACTTGATATGCAAGTCCAGGAAATCATTTTATCCTTTTCTCTCTTTACTGGTAAAACCAACTGCTTTAAAGATACTGTAAGACCAAATATTGATTTGCTTCTACTAAATAAAACAAAATCACATTGGCAATTCAAAACAGCATGTTCTTATAAGCGGTTCCCCATTTGTTCCATGAGGACCATTTACATATTGTTACTGGCAATATTTTCTGGTAAAGTCACTTTCCCATTTCTTCAAAACCTTATCTGGAAATGTTGGAATATCACTTCTTCAGACAGTAGATAAATCTTGTCATCGTGCCAACCCAAACTAATGTTAGATGAGATAAGCATGGTGATTTCCATACTTCTTTCTTTAAAGGGCACTTTAGTTTATTTTGGTACCTGATAGGTTCCGCACAATGAAAATGAATGTCCGATAACTGGATTCCCACCTCTTTGCTCTCAAGAGCTGTAATGTCATTGCCCTTGGCTGCCACAAAGTGGCAGTGTGCCCACTAACTTCTCCAATACTGAAGCCAACATTGGCCTTCAGAATCAACCCGTGTGGGAGAACTACATCTCAAGTTTAGTGTTGCCAGACAAAATACAGGAAGCCTGGTTAAATTTAAATTTCAGATAAACAACAACATACTTATACTAAAAAATTATTCAGTGTTTATCCGAAATTCAAATTTAACTGAGTGTCCTGTATTTTGATTTGCTAAGTCTGGCAATTCTACTGGATAGATTTGACTCTTGCAGTCATAAAACCTTTTTAAGTTGAAATATATTTATCTTTAATGTGCTATGCAGTTTTCTGTATCTATTGAATTATAGAAACTCTTTAGTTAGGGGTATCTATATTTCCCCTCTTCTACTTGACTTTTCATTTATTACATAGTACTAGACTCACATTGTTACTCTCATAAAAATGAATGTGTTTAAAGGCATATTTGAAGTATATTTTGAATGCTGGCTGCATCATTGATATTACATTAATGAGCATTTGTTTATCAGACAATACATTAGAAAAATGTGCCCCAAAGAATTTAGAAAAGACTGTAAAAAAAAGGGGGAAGAAATTGACCTGAATCTTGGAGGTGGGAAGCCGGAAAAGAATTAAATGGGGAGAATAGATACAAGAACTTTTCAGATGGATGGGCAAGTATTTTTCAAAGTAAAAACGTGTTTATGAGAATCCTAAAGGTTTGGTCCAAGGAACTAGTTAAAATATTAGACCATTAACATGATTTACTCATTCATTCTGGTATCCAAATAATCCTTTCGTACATCATAGGCACTCAATAATGAATTAATTGAATTATTTCAAAAAACAGGAATGGCTTGACTGCATTAATTTTTCCATCTTGAATTCACTTGAAATTTTCTCCTCTACTTTTAATGAAATCATTTCACACTTTATCAAGTTTCAGCAAAACTCAATCTGGCTTTTTTTACATCAGTCCTATGTAGTTTTTTATGTATAAAATTATGTATATTAGTTGTTTATTCCGGTAACCTCGGTTTAAAATAGAATTTCTCTTTCTTCGTCTAATGTATTGAAAAGTCAGTTTAAATTTAAAACTTTCTAATTTAATACAAAGTGTCCCATAAAACGCTGTCTTCAAACTCACTCTACCAGAACTTTTGCATCAAAGATATGGTTTGTGAGTTTTACCTTCCATTTCTCAAAGAGCTGGAATTTATATCCTAGATCTGAACTCGAGTAAGACTGTGTTCACCTATGCTTCCCAATCTCATCAGGTATGATCTGTGTAAGGGCTCCATGTTTTCCTATAAATTTACAAAATTAATAAATGATTTATTTCTTACTACAAGGAGGAGATCATAAATGAAAATCTATAAATGTTAAATTTTGCCTAGTGAATTAGTAACTAAATATACCCTAAATTGCACATACTATAACACAACTATAAACAAATGCTTTCTATTACCTATATATGTTACAACTGGAAAATATATACTCTAGCTATTCAATGATTTTTTTTTTAATTTTTTTTAAAGATCTTATTTATTTACTTGACAGACAGAGATCACAAGTAGGCAGAGGGGCAGGCAGAGAGAGAGGGGGAAGCAGGCTCCCTGCTGAGCAGAGAGCCCAATGTGGGGCTCCATCCCAGGACCCCGAGATCATGACCTGAGCCGAAGGCAGAGGCTTAACCCACTGAGCCACCCAGGCGCCCCAGCTATTCAATGATTTTGTTATTTTTTGGAAATTTGTGCTTTATTTCACCATTTCAACAATCCATATTTAAGTAAGACTTTCTTACCTTGAGCAAAGTATTACAGAGAGTTTATTATCAAATCAACATCTCGTTTTTTGACTATATGTGCCAGATACTCTGCTGAGTGTTATATATTAAAAAAAGCATTTTTTATATTCCACTTCTATCTAAAAGATTTATAAGTGACTTCTAAAGTCAAAAGAGATTATAATTATTAATATAGTTATAGTTATAACGAGCTGAAGATCTTCAATAGCTGCTAAAGGGGGTTAGCTCTTATGGTTCAAAGCTCTATAGTGAAGAAAGTAAACAGGAAACCTGAGTGGTTTTAAGAATGGCAGAGAGGTAGAATTATGTTCTCTAGCATGGAACCTAATTTATAAATATTTCAAATTGCCAGCTGATGGCAAATTTAGACAATATTTTTGCCATTTGTCTAAATGGCAAATTTAGACATAATTTAGACAAATTTTGATAATGTATAGAATAGAACATAAGATTAACATTTTCTTATGGAAATCAAGTATTCTAGGAGTAACAGAGTAAATGACAATCCATTCTGGCATGAAGAAAGACAGGGGCAGAAGACATAGAATGATGATGTTTGAATCTCACTCGTGAACACTGTAATAGAAAGGCAGGATATTTCAATAGTACAGTAAATGGAGAGAGCTTGATAAGAGGCAAATAATATTTAAATCCAAACGAGAATGGCCACGTTAAGAAGGGAAAGACTATTGTATGGTGGGAAAGAGCATGTCGATTAAACTATCTGACTCAAAGAAAGCACAAACATCTTTATTCATGTAGAGAGAGTGGATTCATGCTCGGAAAGGTGTTGCAAACAAAATACTGAATACTTCAGAATTCTAAATGATTATTCAATGGCAACGGATCAGCGTTTTACACAGGGCAATGAGTAATTGCTGCTCTTTGTTTATTTTTAGATAAAAGATCTGCAGCTAGAGAACCCTTCTCCATGACATTTTCACAGAACACACTAAGATTTACATCATTTCATCACTCAAGGTAATTTATTTCTCAAGAATACCATAAAATCTATTTAAGTCATTTCCTGTCTCCCAATGAAATGAAAAGCATCTCTAAAGGGATTTCAGTGTATCCTTTTGAGTGTGTGTGTTTTATATTTTTGCATTTTCCCAGGAAGGAATGGAGACAGTGCCTCAATTAATACCTTATGCTTATTCTCTCATTATTCCATTCTTGGTTTCAGTAATCATTTGAAATAGATGGAGGTTGTTTGCTCAACTCTCTTAGGCTGGTGCTTATTCAGTAAAAGCCCTGGTCTGCTCTGTGTTGTTTTTGTAGTCCAGTCGTGAATAAATAGGATACCAGCTCTCATTGCAAGTAACCTTGGGAAATCACTCCTATTTATAACAGTAAAGAGAGAAAGAAATTTTTGACAGTGATAAAAAGGTAAAGGCTATGCAGTCTTAATATACTGATGAAGATCCTTGAGTATTTATTAGAAGTTGAGGGACTATCAACTCATCGGAGACCATGGATTGGGCCTGAGGATTAAGACTCCCTAACTAAATTGTTAAGCATTCTTTTTTTTTTTTTTTTTTGGTAAAGATTTTATTTATTTATTTGACAGAGAGAGAGATCACTAGTAGGCAGAGAGAGAGAGAGGGAAGCAAGCTCGCTGCTGAGCAGAGAGCCTGATGCGAGGATCGATCCCAGGACCCTGGGATCATGACCTGAGCCAAAGGCAGAGGCTTTAACCCACTGAGCCACTCAGGCGCCCTGAATTGTTAAGCATTCTTGACTAAGATACGCAAACAATCTAAGAATTAACCCTAATTTTTTTTATTAAGGTAATTATGGATTCACATCCAGTTGTAAAAAAAAATAGTACAAAGAGATCATTTATATCCTTTACCCAGTTTCCTTTAATGCTATCATTGTACAGTGCTGCAGTATATCACAACCACCATATTGATGTAACCCATTGACCTTATCCACATGTCTCCTTTTTTACTGGTACTTGTTTGTGTGTGTATGTGTGTACATGTATGCGTGTAAGTAGTTACATACAATTCTGTCGCATGTTTAAGTTCACGTATCTACATTATAGTCAAGATGCTGGAAATCTCTATTGCCAGAAGGATCCTTCATGTTGCTCTTTTATAAACAAACCCACCTCTCTCCTGCCACAACCCCAGCTACTCCTTGATCCCGTCCCTAATCCCTAACAACCACAAATCTGTTTTCCATTTTGACAATTTTGTTATCTTAAAATATCATATTAATAGGCTCATAGATTATGTAAACTTTAGAGATTAGCTTTTTTTCTCCCTGGAGATTCAAGCAAGTTGTTGCATATATCAATAATTTGTTCTTTTTCTTTGCTATGGTTTGGCTGTACCATGGATTCTTTAACCATTCACCTGTTGAAGAACATCTGCACTATTTTCAGTTTGGGGCAGTTATGAATAAAGCTGCTATGAATGATTAAATACCAGTTTTTATGTACACATGTCTTTGTTTCTCTGAGATAAATGCCCAGGAGTGCAATTGTTTAATAAGGGATACAGGCTTGTTTAATTTTATAAGAATCTTCTGAGCTTTTTTCCATAATAATCTACCATTTTACATTTCCATCAGCAGTATATGAGTGACCTAGTATATTCTAGTGATTGCCATCATTTGATATTATCACTATTTTTTATTTTGGTCATCCTGCTAGATTTATAGTGATTTATCTTTGTAGTTTTAATTTGCATTTACCTTATGGCTACTGAGACTGGCATCTTTTCTTGCATTTATTTGCCCTCTGTATATCCTCCTTGATGGAATGTCCATTCATGTATCTTGACAATTTTCTAATTGGATTTCTTGCCCTCTTACTGTTCATTTTTTTAATTACAATATAAATTAACATATGATATTATATTGGTTTCAGATGTACAATATAGTGATTGAACAATTTTATACATCAAGTGACTCAGAGCTCATCAAGTGACTGTACTCTTAATCCCCTTCACTTGTTTCACCCCTTGTCCCACCACCTCCCCTCTGGTAACCATCAGTTTGTTCTCAATAGTTGAGTCTGGTTTTTTTTGTTTGTCTCTTTTTTTTTCATTGTTTGTCTTAAATTCCATAGAAATAAAATCATATGGTATTTGTCTTTTTCTGAATGACTTATTTCACTTGCCATTATACCCTCTACTTTCATCTTTGTTGTTGCAAATGGCAAGATTTCATTCTTTTTTATGGCTGAGTAATATTCCATTGTGCATATACACCACTTCCTTATTTATTCATCTATCAATGCACACGGGTTACTTCCATATTTAGGCTATTGTAAATAATGCTGCAATAAACATAAAGGTGCATATAACCTTTTGGAAAAGTGTTTTGTATTCTCTGGGTAAATAACCAGTAGTAGAATTACTGGATCATGTATTAATTCTATTTTTGATTTTTCAAGGCATCTCCATACTGTTTTCCACACTGTTTTCCACAATGGCTGGACCAGTTTGCATTCCCAGCAATAGCACACAAGGATTCTTTTTTGACCACATCCTCATCAACACTTGTTTCTTGTGTTTTTGATTTTAGCCCTTCTGACAGGTGTGAGGTGATATGTCATGTGGTTTTGATTTGCATTTCCCTGATGATTAGTTATGCTGAGCATCTTTTCATGTGTCTGTTGGCCATCTGGAAGTCTTCATTGGAGAAATATTCGTTCATGTCTTCTGCCCATTTTTTGCCTGGATTATTGTTTTATTGGTGTTGAGTTATATAAGGTTTTTATATATTTTGGATACTAACCCTTTAATGCATAAGTTATTTGCAAGTATCTTCTCTTATTCAGTATATTATCTTTCAGTTGTTGATTGTTTTCTTTGCTGTGCAGAAGCTTTTTATTTTAATGCAGTCCCAGTAGTTTATTTTTTGTTTCCCTTGTCTCAGGATACAAATCTAGAATGATGTTGCTACAGCTGATGTCAGAGAAATTACTACCTCTGTTCTCATCTGGAATTTTTATGGTTTCAGGTCTCATATTTAGGTCTTTAATACATTTTGAGTATATTTTTGTATATGGTATAAGAGAGGGTCCACTTTCATACTTTTGCATGCAGTTGTCCAGTTTTCCTAACACAGTTTGTTAAAGAGACTATGTTTTCCTTTTTGCATATTCTTGCCTCCCTTGTTGAAAATTAATTGACCATATAATCATAGGTTTATATCTAGACTCTCAATTCTGTTCCATCAATCCAAGTGTCTATTTTGTGCCAGCATCATATTGTTTTGCTAACTACAACTCTATTGTAGATCTTGAAATCTGAGATTATGATACTCCATGTTTGTTCTTCTTTTTCAGGATTGCTTTGACTGTTGGGGTCTTTTGTGGTTCCACACAAATTTTAGGATTGTTAATTCTAGAGATCCAAAAAATACTGTTGGCATTTTAATGAGCATTGCCTTAAATGTGTAGATTGCTTTAGGTAGTATGGGCATTTTAACAATATTTGTTCTTCCAATCCATGAGCATGGAATATCTTTCCACTTATTTATGTCACCTTTAATTTCTTTCATCAGTGTTTTATAGTTTTCAGAGTATAGGTCTTTCACCTCCTTGGTTAAGTTTATTCCTAGGTATTTTATTATTGTTGACCCAATTGTAAATGAGATTGTTAATTTCTCTTTCTGCGGCTTCATTATTAGTGTGTAGAAATGCAACAGATTTGTGTATATTGATTTTGTATCCTGCAAAGTACTGAATTTATTTATCAGTTCTAGCAGGGTTTTTTGGTGGGGGAGAATTTGGTGGAGTCTTACGGGTTTTCTGTATATAGTACCGTGTCATCTGTAAATACTGAAAATTTTATTTCTTTCTTACCAATTTGGATCCCTTTAGTTTTTTGTTGTTGTCTGATTGTTGTTTCTAGTACTTTGAATAAACACAGTGAGAGAGAACATCCTTATCTTGTTCCTGGTAATTGGTCTGTTCAGATTTTCTATTTCTTCCTAGTTCACTTTTAGTAGGCTGTATGTTTTTAGAATTTATAGAAAATCATGTTTTCTAGGTTGTCCAATTTTTTGGAATATAGGTTTTCATAATATTCCCTTATAATATATTGTATTTCTGTAGTGTCAGTTGTTATTTCTCCTTTCTCATTTCTGATTTTGTATATTTGAGACCTTTCTCAATTTTTTTTTTTATGAATCTAGCTGAAGGTTATCAATTTTGTTGATCTCTTCAAAGAACCACCTCCTGGTTTTATTGATCTAATTTCTCTTTTTTTAGTTTCTATTGTGTTTGTTGTTTTATTATTTCCTTCCTTCTACTGGTTTTGAGTTTTGCTTCTTGTTCTTTTTCTATCTCCTTTAGGTGTTAAGTTAGATTGCTTATTTGAAATTTTTCTTGCTTCTTTTTTAAAAGATTTATTTATTTATTTGAGAGAGAGGGAAAGAGAGTAGGTGGAGAGAGGCAGAGGGAGAGAATCTTTCAAGCAGACTCTCCACTGAGTGCAGAGCCTGACACAGGACTCAATCCCATCACTCAAGAGATCATGATCTGAGCTGAAACTGAGAGTCCAGCCTTTGACTGACTGAGCCATAGAGATGCCTCAAAGATTTTCCTTGCTTCTGAAGGTAGACCTGTATTGCTATGAACTTCCTTATTAGAACAGTTTTTGCTGTATCCCAAAGATATTGATCCATTTGGTTTTCATTTACATTTGTCTGTATGTATTTTTTTATTTTCTCATCAATTACTTGGTTGACCCATTCATAGTTATGTTATTTAACATAACATGTTATTTAACATCAATGTATTTGTGGGCTTTCCAGACTTTTTCTTGTGGTTGATTTCTAGTGTTGTGATCAAAAAAGATGCATGATAATGCTTCAATCTTTTTAAATTTATTTAAACTTGCTTTGTGACCTAACATGTAATCTATTCTGGAGAATGTTCATGTGTACTAGGAACAGTGTGTTTTACTGTTAACAATGTGTTCTGCTGTTTTAAGATGGAATGTTCTGAATATATCTGTTAGACCCATCTGGTCCAATGTGTCATCCAAAGCCACTATCTCCTTGTTGATTTTCTGTTGAGATGATCTCTCCATTGATGGAAGTAGGGTGTTAAAATTCCGTACTATTATTGTACTACTATCAGTTTCTTCCTTTATGTTTGCTAACAGCTGCTTTATGTGTTTGGGTGCTCCCATGTTGGGTGTGTAAATATTTACAATTGTTATTTCTTCTAGTTGGATTGATCTCTCTATGATTATAGAATCCCCTTGTCTCTTGTTACAGTCTTTGTTTTAAACTCTGTTTTGTTCAATATTAAGTATTGCTACCCCATCTTTCTTTTGATACCATTTGCATGATGAATGCTTTTCCATCCCTTCACTTTCAATCTGCATGTGCCTTAGGTCTGAAATGTGTAGTCAGCATATAGACTGGTCTTGCCTTTTTACCCTTTCTATCATCCAATGTCTTTTGATTGGAGCATATACTCCATTTACATTCAAAGTGATTATTGATAGATATGTGGTTATTGCTATTTTGTTACTTGTTCTATGGGTGCTTTCCACAGATCTTCTCTGTTCCTTTTTCTCCTATTCTCCTCCCTCCAGGTTTGCTGGCTTTCTTTATTGATGTACCTGGCTGGATTCCTTGTTCTTTATTTTTTTGCATATCTATTACTGAGTTTTGACTTGTGGTTATTATTAGGTTTATATATAACATCTGATGCATATAGCAGTCTATATAAAGTTGATGGTTGCTTAAGTTCAAACCATTCTAAAAACACTAAGTTTTTACTCTTACCTCCAATATTTTAGTTATATGGTGTCAATTTTACATCTTTTTATTTTGTGAATCCCTTGACTGATTTTTATAGGTAAACTTAATTTTACTGCTTTTATGTTTCCTACTTTTCTTACTCTTGTTTATGGTCCTTCCTTTCCACTCACAGAGTTCCCTTTAATTTATTGTGTAAGATTGGTTTAGTGGTGGTGAATTCCTTTAACTTTTGCTTGTCTGGGAAACTCTATCTCTGCTTCTATTCTAGATGATAACTTTGTTGGGTAGAGTATTCTTGGCTGTAGATTTTTTCCTTTTAGCACTGTGAATTTAACTTGGCACTCCCTTCTGGCCTGCAAAGTTCCTGCTGAAAAATCAGCTGATAGCTTTGTAGGGTTTCCCTTATATGTAACTGTTTTGTTTTTGTTTTTTCTCTTGTTGTTTTAAAAAATTCTTTCTTTATCCCTACTTTTTGACATTTTAATTATTATGTGTTGGTGTGGACCTCCTTGAGTCGATTTTTGGGGAGGCTTTCTGTGCCTCCTGGATCTAGATGTCTTTTTCCTTCCCCAGGTTCAGGAACTTTTCAGCTATTATTTCTTCACATAAATTTTCTGCCCCCTTTTCTCTCTCTTCTCTCTCTCTCTTTCTCCTTCATGTAAATGTTATTACACTTGGTGGTGTCGCTGAGTTTCCTTAATCAAGTCTCACTTTTTATTATTTGTTTTTCTCTCTCCTGTTCAGCTTGGTTGCTTTTTATTCATTTGTCCTCCAGGTCACTGATCCATTCTTCTGCTTCCTCTAGTGTATTTTTCATTTCATTTATTGAATTATTTATCTCTAACTGATTCTTTTTTATGTTCTCTATCTCTTTGTTGAGAGTCTCACTGAGCTCTCTGCTCTTTTCTCAAGTCCAGTGAATATCTTTATGATCATTACTTTAAATTCTCTGTCAGGCATATTACTTATCTCCTTTTGGTTCAGCAGTATTGCTGTGATTTTATCCCATTCTTTCATTTGGTACATATTTTTCTGTCTCATCATTTTCTCTAACTCTCTGTGTCTTTTTCTATGTGTTAGAAAAGTCATCAATATCTCCTTCTTTTGAAAGTAGTGGCCTTATGAAGAAGAGGTTCTGTAGTGCCCTATAGTGTGGTATCCCCTGTTCAACAAAACCTGGCACATCAGGGGTATCTCCCGTGTGTGTTGCATGTGCCTTGCTGTTGTGACTAGGGCATATTTGTCTTCAGTTCAGTTGTCTGCAATGGTTCTTTTTGCCTGTTGTGGGCAGGGTTTGGTCTCTGTGTTGTTAATGGGCCAGTCTGGGTCTGCCTTAGGTTTGAGTTGAGATGAGACCAGGCATTTGCCAGAGATGCAGTAGCACCAAACTGCAGGGCACTTTCTCTGTATTATCTCCTGAGAACCTTTTGTCGATGCACAGGGCCTATAGTCTGACCCTGTGTCTGTCCCCAGCTCACTGCTGTAGACTGATGTGTGTGGTTATCATCCCCTCTCTTTGGGGCAGGAGTCATTTCGGAGTGCTGCTGGCCCCTGTTGAGGCTACTTGTACGCTGCTAGGTTGATGGCACGACTTGGGATGGACTCCTGTCAAGGGCATGTTGGAGGGTGTGCCTGCAAGAGAACACAGGGATAGGTCATGGAATGAGTCCAGCAAAGTCCACACTGGCCCACTCTTGGAGAGAAACTGCAGCCAGCCTGGAAAACTCCTGCCCAGGCCAAGAAGGATAGGGTAGGTGCACGGAATAGCCCAGGGTCAGGGCATATTTTAGCAAGCTAGGTGGAGAGTGTTAGTACTGTGCTCATTCCTGCACATATCAGTTTATCTATGCTGAAGGTCAAGGAAGGAAAATGCCTGCCACCTCCTTTGCTCTTCGATAAGTCTCTCACAGATCTCTGTCCCTTCAGCACACATTCTGAGATCATTAAATAAATCTTCTTCCTGTATATCCCAGACATTTTTCAAACTGATGCTCCTGTGCTGTATCTCAGTGGAACTATTTGTTCAGCTGCCTCTTTAAGGGCAAGCATTCAGTTTCCCATCACCTTTGGTTCCCAGAGCTTAACCTGCTGATTTTTAAAGTTCTAGGTGTTAAACCCCGCTGATTATAAAAACTTTTGAAACCAGGTCTCTCTGGTTTTCAAAGCCAAATGATATGGGAATTCATTCTCCCAGTGTGGGTCCCTGGTGCCTGGGGAGCCTAGTTTGGGGTCTGCTCCCCTCCTCTCTCTGAGCTCATGGTGTCCCTCCCTTGCACAGACAGTCCCATAGGTCTGTTTGCCTCTTAACCATGTGTCTGCCCTTCCTATATTCTTATGTGACCTCATCTCTACATTTAGCTGTGGACAGTCTTCCCAGCTTGTCTTCAAGTCATTTTCTGGGTTATTTACACTGATATAGGCTTTCTCTAGTTGTGTCCATGGAATGAGGTGAGCCTAGGGTCCTCCTACTCTGCCACCTTCCCTGGAAGCACCTCTTACTGTTGAGTTCTGAGAATTCTTTGTATTCTCTGGACACTAGTCCTTAGTTGGATATGTAAATCAGGTGAATAGACAAACTACAGACTGGAGAAAATATTTGAAAACTACATATCCAACTAAGGACTAATATCCATAGAATACAAAGAACTCTCATTGGACTAGGTCCAATTTATTATTTGATCCTGGATCAAGTCTAGGAACTCTGTACCTAGGTCACAGTCCCAGATATTTTTCATTATTTATTTTTCTAAAAGTTTTCTAGTTTTACATTTTACATTTAAGCCCATCGTCCATTTTGAGTTAATTTTTGTAAAGATGTGAGCTTATTCAATGAAAAGGCTATCCTACCTCAATGAATTGCTTTTGCACTCTTGTCAAAATCAGTTGAGCGTATTTGTGTGGGTTGATGGATGGTCCTAGATTCTGTTTCATGGTTCTATTATTTCTCTCATTATACCACACTGTTTTGATTCCTGCAACTACATAGTAAGTCTTCATATCAGGTTCAGTGATATCTGAAAATTTAGTCTTATTTGTCAAGATTTTTTTTTATCTATGCTAGGATCTGTGCCCTTTCATATAAATTTTAGAGTAAGCATATCTATATTACTACCACCAACAAAAACCCCACAGGGTATTGATAAGAAAGACATTAAAACTATAAGTGTGGGCCAAATTGATCTCTTTAAAGTGTCTCCTAGTCCACGAACATAGGTGTCTCTCTTTTTTTTAGATCTTTATTTATTTCATCAGCATTTAGTGATTTTCAGCACAAAGATCCTATATATGTTTATTAGACTTAAACCCAAGTATTTCCTTTTCTTTGGAGCAATTATAAGTGATACCATATTTTTAATGTCAGACTCTGCATATTCATTGTTAGTATTCAGAAATGCAACTAATTTTGTTATTTTGAGCTTGTACTATCCTTTGATCTTGCTGAACAAGATCAGCAATTAGATAGCAAGATCCTGTTAGTTCTAGGAAGGTTTTTTGGTTGATTCCTGGGGATTTTCTATGTAAACAATCAGGTACTATGCAAAGAGAAACAATTTTATTTCCTCTCAACCAATCTTATGCCTTTTATTTCTTTTCCTGCCTTATTACTAGAACTTCCAAGGCCATGTGGAGTAAATTCTTATTGGTTGCCTAAATCCTCCTTTAGAACAAAAGCACCATGAAACCAGAGACCACCTGTTTTGTTCATTGGCTATACCTAGGGTCTATTGGAGTGCCTGATACATGTAGACACATAGAAAGTGTTTGTTAAATGACTAAATGAAAAAATGATCACATGCATACATGAATGATGTAGTAGAAGAAAAAAATCATAGAATAAATGATGGCTTCTACTGTTCACTCTCACCAAAGAACTAATGACAAAACTTGACCTTCCTGCTGATAGTTTGGTCTCTCCCACCTACTCTGTCCATTACTTTGTTCCAATCATTACCATCCTCCTATTGGGCACTGTTGGAAATCCATATTTCTTTTCAGAACCTGCATTGCTAATCACAGTCTTGACAAATTAATATGCTGAAAGCCATAAACAATTTATTTCTTGCCCAGATTTTCTTTCCTTTTAATCTACATGGTTCATTCTGGGAGACCTGCTTGATTTCTTAACAGAAATGCATTTATGCATTTATTAGACAAATAGTATTGAGAATCTAATATGTGCCAAGAATGTTTTATGCATTTCTCTCCTCCTTAAGTTGAGTGTTCAATACTGTTCTTCCTTGCAACTGTGCTCTCTCTATGGTATCAGTATTCCCTGAAAGATCAGTATTTTCCGTATGCTATATGTATGGAAGTCCTTTCAGAGGGGAAAAAAGTCACTTCCAGCCCTGAGTATATAATGAAAATAGATACTTCACTTTCCAGAAACATTAATGGCTAATACTTCCTGTGTAGACCATTAAATAAGCTTCTGGAAACATCAAATGGTGTACATTATTGTTTCCTCTTATTCAAGAAGACATCAGTTATAGTATCATTAGGTTTGTTTAAGAACAAAAATAAGATTATTAAATAAGCCAAATATTAGGAATGATGGGTTTGGAAATAATGAGAATTAAGTAGTGAAGAAAACATTGTTTATGTGGAAGTAAATTTGGAAAAGAGACAAAAATAATAACAGGAGCCTTTTCACAATGGCTGTCTTGTTCTTCAGTCAGACATCTTAGATCATCAGAGTTCTGTTTTCCTAGTGAGGTAGCCTTCAGGTTACCAACCTACCACTAGCTTCCTAATGCTATAAAATTTAACTGTGCCTACAAAGCAACTCCTGAAGATAAATAGAAATTTTACCCTACAGGATAAACAAGGACTATAAATTGGAACTGGTATTCAACTCCACCAACTGGTTGGTCAATAACTAATACACTGTAATTAATTTAACTTTATGTGATCAAGATGTATTATACAATGCTCTCTCCTAGTCTCTTGCAGCAGTAAAAGCTTTTCTTTCTGTTATCCATATGCTTGAGTTAAGGTTTAAGTCTGTGGATGGATGCCTTATAGGATGCTGGAGTGGTTCCTTATATTCTTAGCACATGCAGCATTGGTGTTTATTCTGTCTTCCCTGATTCTGGGCAAATTTATTTCCCATCTGAAGTATAAACAGATTATATGCTTTATGAATAAACCATAATTATGGAATGTCCCCTACATTTCATGAAAATAGCATAAGACTTAGAGAAAAAAATGAATTCATTCATTCATTCATTCATTCATCTATCTTAAAAAATATTACTTGGTAGATTTCTATATACAGTCTAGAGGGTGGAGATGAGATAAACCCCAGTTTCATGTATTCATACATTCCAGAGTTACCAGATCATAAACAAAGCAATAAATAAATGAGATACTTATAGACTGTGATGAGTGTCATGAATTAAATAAGAAGGCAGATATATGGAGTGACCAGAGAAGTATATTTTTGCTTGAATGAACAGAGACCTCTCCAGTGGCCTTTACACAGAATCCCAACAAATAGAGTTCTCCAACATCTGCAAGAATAAGTCCAAACCCTGAGCAATCTATCTGTCACAAAGCAACTCCCCACTTTTAAATAGCTTTGTCATTTAACTTTAATTTATCAGGCCTTTAATTTAGTGAGAAAAGTGTTATAAGTATCAAAATTATCTTTTAAATGCTAATGGCCAGATTTTTCTGTACCATTTCAAATGATGTATCCCCTCCTTAATGATTTGTGATCCTTCCTTCATCATGATATTACATTCTCCAGGTTTTTTTTAATGGCAGTAATATTTAACTCTTTACTTATCCAGAGTATTATTTTGATGTAATGTAGAGTGTATAATTATCCCCTTTCTGTTTGTGCACCTTTCTCTCATACTGTTTGGTGATGCCATCTTTGTCACATCTCAAACTTATGAATAATATTCTAAGTTCTATTGCAAAAATTTTAATTTTTATACTTAAAATTGTCTACTTTACTGTTCTGGATTATCTTTCCTCAGTTTTGATGTCAAGGTTCTACCAACTTCATAAAATATTCTGAATAGAACAGATTTCTTTATTTTTCTAAATCTTGGAATAATTTACACAATAGAGAAATCTTTTACTTGACATTTAAAAAATAAGCTCATTAAAGTCTAACAAGATACTTCCCTGAATGAAATTATTTTGTACATACTTGTCTACTTCTTCTGTGATTATCAGTCAGTCCAGGTTTCTACTTCTAAGTCAGTTTTGCTAATTTATATTTCCCGATATAATGTCCTATTTCTTCAAGATTTTCAAATATAATACCATAGAATTATAGTCACTGCAGTCAAGTTTCATCTCTTGCTAATCTCATTAAAAAGTTACTCATTTTTTATTGAGGTTTTACCCTCTTTAAAATCAGAAGTTTGTGGGTGCCTGGATGGCTCAGAGGGTTAAAGCCTCTGCCTTCCACTCAGGTCATGATCTCAGGGTCCTGGGATCGAGCCCCACATCGGACTCTAGGTTTGGCAGGGAGCCTACTTCTCCCTCTCTCTCTGCCCATCTCTCTACCTACTTGTGATCTCTCTCTGTTAAAGGGATAAAATCTTTAAAAAATAAATAAATAAATAAATAAATAAATAAAATCAGAAGTTTGTCTTATCTGATTGTTTCTACTACATAACAAGTTCCTGAATATATTTGTAGTTGCTTTCTGTGGCTGCTGTAACAAATCGCACAAATTTGGTGTCTGAAAACAACACAAATTTGTCATTTCATTTTTGTGTAGGTCAGAACTGTTGTAGGTCTTCCCAGACTAAAACTGAGGTGCAGGCAGGACTGTACTCCTATCTGAAGCTGCCAGGGGTGATCCCATTTCCTTGTTTTTCCAGCTTCAAGAGGCCACCCCCATTCTTTGTCTAGCAGTTCCATTTCTCCACCTGCAAAGCTAGACACAGGGGGTCCAGCTCTTCCACTGTTGCATCGCTAGACCTTCTGTAGTCACATCTGCCTCTGGCACTGTCTTTTCTTCTGCCTTTCTCTCCCACTATAAGGATCCTTGTGATTTCATTGAGTCCACCCAGATTAACCTGGATAACCTCCCTATTTTAAAACCAATTAATCACCTTAATTCTCTCACAACCTAATTCCCCTTTGCTGTGTAACCTAACATATTTATAGGGATCAGGACATGGACAACTGGGAGGGATGGGAAAACACATTATTCTGCTTACCAATATATCAATTACACTATTGATGTTTTACATCATCTTTCTGCTTTCATTTTTATTGTTTCTTCTTGCTTCCTTGATGTAACTTTACTGCCATTTAAAATGCTTCGGTAGAGTAGTTAGCTTATTTATTTTCACTTCCTAACAAAAGGTTTTAAATCAATGAATTTTCCTTTAAGTACAGCTTTGGCTGTGTCCTTGAGGTTTTAATAATCATGTATAGATAGTTTCTAGGTATTAGAAATGGTAGACTTAAATTTATATATGTTTGTGTTATCTTTAAATAAATTTTATTATTTATTTTTATTTTTATTAGAAAATGGTAGGGGCGCCTGGGTGGCTCAGTGGGTTAAAGCCTCTGCCTTCGGCTCAGGTCATCATCTCAGGGGTCCTGGGATCGAGCCCCGTGTCGGGCTTTCTGCTCAGCAGAGAGCCTGCTTCCCCCCTCTCTCTCTGCCTGCCTCTCTGCCTACTTGTGATGTCTCTCTGTCTATCAAATAAATAAATAAAATCCTAAAAAAAAAAAAAGAAAGAAAGAAAATGGTTGGTTCAGTTTTTCTTTTGAAGTTTTCTTTGTCACATAATATGAGAGCTATATTTAGGAACATTCCACCCAAATGAGTAGTTTCTATTCGTAGCAGGTAAAATTTCTCTCACTAATAACAGTAATAATGGTAGCATTTTTTAAGAGTTTAACTAGTACTATGCTATATTATAGATATTGTCTTATTTATTCTACATAATCATACTGTGACTAGACATTTTTAATGCCTTCCATTTATGGAGGGAGGAAGTCACATAGCTAGTAAACAAGAAAAATTACATTTGAATTTAAATTGTTATACCTATTATTCAATTTTAAAGGAATACATTCCTACAATGTTTTATTCTCTTTCTCTTTTTTTCTTTTAATCTGTTTTAATTTTTAAATCTCAGGGCCGAGTACAGCAGCAAAAATTCTCACAATTCTGCTTTTATTTCTTTGGACTTATGTAGTTTTTGATTAATATAGTTTGATGTTAGTTTGATCAGCATATGCTATTTCAGAATTACATTTGTAATTATAAAGATAAGCTTTCTTTGAAAGCTTTTTCCTTTAATTACAAAGGACTCCCCTCATTTAATACCTTTTCTATTTTGCCTACAGCTAATATTATACACATACTTCCCTCACTTTCTTTCTTTGTTTTTCCCTGATAGTTCTGCCCATTTGTTTTCAATATTTTGCTTCACTTTGTTAGATTTATAATGTATGCATAATTTTTAGCTGGATTTTGTTTAGTAAATCAATCCAAAAGTCTTCATTTTTAGTTTTAAAATGATTTATGTTTACTTCCATAACTGATTATTTCAGCTTCGTTTTTATCAACTTATTTTATCCATCTGTTTTATTAGTTTTATATTTTCTGCTATGTGAAATACTACAGAATATGTCTTCTTAGCTTTTGTCTTCTCTAGTGTTTTAAAAAGTACTCAATATATTTTTAATAGTACTAGTGGTTATCATGATCTTTCAAAGACATTCTTGAGGCATAATTTTTTAATTATCCAAGTTTTATACAAATATGATATTTTTAGATTGTTCCATATGTGAGCTGAGGATTTTATAGGCTTTTACTTATTATATTTTCTATTCTATTTACCCATCTTGTTTTAGAAATCTAGGCAGATTTAATCTCAAATTATTATTAATGATTTTCTATTCTTGCATTTATATATATTATTCTGGGTTAAATGTGAAAATATGGATAACCCTCATGCAGGGTTTTCCTTTTTACAACCTCCCTCTCTTAGCTAAAGAATCAGCATTCTGAGAAAACTAAATAGAAGTTAAAAGAAAGAAAGAAAGAAAGAAAGAAAAACTAATCATCTTCAGAATTCCCACTTCTTGATTTTCAACTGGATTTCATTCACTAGAGTTTCTTCCCTGGATTTATTCCCCAAGGAACCGGCAGAGGGCTGAGCATCCAGGGGACTACACCATTATCTCTCTATGGTTCCACTATCCTGCACCATTTCAAGGCCAACACATTCTTTTTTTTTTTATAATTTTTTATTAACATATAATGTATTATTTGCCCTAGGGTACATGTCTGTGAATCATCAGGCTTACACATTTCACAGCATTTGCCATAGCACATACCCTCCTCAATGTCCATATCCCTACCCACCCCCACCTCCCAGCAACCCTTAGTTTGTTTCATGAGTTTAGGAGTCTCTTATGGTTTGTCTCCTTCCCCATCCCATCTTGTTTCATTTCTCTTCCCCACCCCCCCATAACCCCCTGCCCTGCATCTCAAATTCTTCATATCAGAGCGATCATGTGATAATTGTCTTTCTCTGACTGACTTATTTCGCTTAGCATAATACCCTCTAGTTCCATCCACGTAGTTGCAAATGGCAAGATTTCGTTTCTCTTGATGGCTGCATAGTATTCCATTGTATATATATATACCACGTCTTCTTTATCCATTCATCTGTTGATGGACATCTAGGTTCTTTCCATAGCTTGGCTATTGTGGACATTGCTGCTATAAACATTCCGGTGCATGTGACCCTTCGGATCACTACATTTGTATGGCCAACACATTCTTTATGGAATTCCTTTTCCCATCACTTAGATAACTTTTATTCACTTCATATCTCAGGTCTTAAACAGCTCAAATATAGTATCCTCAAAGACACTTTCTCTATCTCCTAAATAGTTAGGTTCAGGTTCACCTGAGGTTTATAATTATACATTTATTTGCCTGTTTGTTCTATATATGTTCCACTAAATTGTAAATTCTGAAGGGGAGCAGAATATGCCACCCAAAATATGCCTCTTTGGAATAAGATTAGTTTGAACTAGTAGTTAAAAAGAAAAAAAAAAAGCAGACAGGAGAAGTCTGCAAACCCAGTAGAAAATGCCCCTTTATATTTATAAGAGAAATCTCTGTAAATGCGTCTCCTTCCCCCTGGAGAAAGAAGAAATAACTAAATCTCCAGAAACTCTTATCAATGGAGAAGGCAAGGCTAACATCTGCATAACAACTATATCCTCCTTTATTGTTCTTTGGCTGAAAACCTCTCATAACTAGCTCCTCACTCCTCTATACACATTTGTCTTTAGCTGGAGATGGTATTCAAGGTGATGGCTTGGGCCATTTTGGAGAGTTACTCAGTTTTTCTGAATATCTCCTATGTATACAGAAGGAATATATATATATATTTTCAAGTTCTGCTTTTTTTTTCCTATTAATCTTTTTATTATAGGGAAGTCTCAACAAAGAGCCCAGAAGGATAAATTGCTTTTTCTCTCCTGCAGTTCCAGACATGCATGGAAGATGTCTATGCTTCTGACTACCATATTTTTAATTCCCAATAGTATAGCACAGAGTAGAGGCTCAATAAATTTATTCATTTATTCAACACATTATTTTAACATTAACTTCATGTCATACCCTATTTTAGATGCTGGAGCTGCAGAAATGGTCTCATGGACCATTCTCATATCATATATTCTCACAGTCTCATATTCCAGTGAAGAGAGAGAAAAAAAAATACAAAAATCAATGTAAGTTAATGAAAAGCTCTATGAAGACAATAAAATAGGGCAATACCAGCAGCTGGAAACCTGAAGTCTACTGCTATTGTTCAGGAAAAGTCTAATTGAGGATGTGATATGAAAATGAGACCAAATCAACAAAGAAAATTGCTACATGAAAATCAGAGGAAAACCTGCCCAGGCAGCAGAAAAAGCAAAAGAAAATGTCCTAAGACATAAATAAGCTTTCCTTTTTAAAAACCAAGGAACAGGGAAATGACCATGTAATCCCAGAAAAAATTGACAAGGGATAAAAGATCAGAGTAGGAAATGAGAATGAACCGGGGGAGCCAAAGAGAGAAAGAAGGGGACTAGAACTGACCTCAACACAGTAGCACAGAGAGTGGGTGGTAGGAGATCAGAGTCTCCTCCAAGTATTGATTATTCTTCTAATAAGTGATGGGTATTCTGGTAAGCATTTTACCTGCGTTACCTCATTGAACTCTCAGCTATGGGGATTCTCATCCAACTTAATGGATAAGGAACTGGAAATTCCAAGAGCTTCCAACACGATGTTGCCAAACATTCAACAAATCACATGTGACAAAGCTAAGATGGGACCTTATGCCTGCCTTACTCTAAAATCTGTGCCCTTAACCACTATCCCAACTCAAGCAGCCCTCAGGCCAAAAGACCAGTTTACAGCAGCTGAAATAAAACACGTGACAAGAGAAGGGCCATGAGAGTCAAACTCTGTTTTGTCGCCTTAGAAGAATGTCTCAATGTTTCCTTGCAGACATCGCTCATTAGTTCTTTATTCTCTCTAACAGGTGCCTAGTCTTTTCACCTTGCATTCAAGAAAACAAACAAACTGTATTTAGCTGGTGAGTGGATCCAGGAAGGTGTACATGGTACAACTCTACTAGCCTCAACTCAAGATCTAGTGACCATCTCTACAGCTGCCTATAGTCAATCAAACAGTCTGCTGTGTCTGCCCATATCCTTCATTTCCAAAAATGCACTACGTACTGGGAATGCCACCTGATAGCCTTGGTTATCTTCTCAAGTTTTAGCAAGATGTATTAGCTTGTTCACAGGTGTTAGCAAAATCTTCTAAACCACTCAATATATAAAACCAGAATACGTACAAAGAGAATGACCTGTGATCCAAATTTTCTTTTACTTCTTTCCACTTTTGTTTGTTTGTCACTAAAATGCCTCCCATTCTATAGCTTAAACACTATTTTCTTTGTGAGTGGTTTGCCTTGTGGTGACTAAGGGAATGGATAATTATACTGAGGAGTGATGGGAGACAATGTGTCTCTACTCACTCAGGCTTCAGTTGTAAAGTTATGTTATTTGTTTACAAAAAAGTAATATGCTGAATAAAGTTAATCAGACCTTATGGAAGTGAAAATAATCTTAGCTATCAGTTAATTATTTATTATGTCCTCAACACTATCTTTTTATATTGTCCATTGAGACACTGCATATTTTAAGTATTGTTATTAAAGAGGAAAAACCAGATTTCTCAAGGTCCATTGTTAATTTTAAAATGAAATAGATTACTAAGCATTTTGTTGTAGAATATGAGAAAAGAAATGCATTTAATAGATTGTGAAAAATTCTATCTCCAAAACAAAAACATAAATCAGTCCAGTTTGTGCTGTCAATGAAATATCACACAAACTCGTTTGGGTTTTAACATAGTTCCATGTAAATTTCATGTGGGGAGGGAATATTGTCAATATTGGTGAATTTTTATGGGTGATGTTGCTTCTCCTGAATCCCACTGAAACTGGAAATAGCCCAAAAATGATGGAGTAATGAGAAAGAGTGGAAAAGGAGAAAAAAAGTTCTTCTAGGGCTCTAAAGACACTCGTTTGTAATGTCATTCTTAGAATCCCTCACCTTAGCATATATTGTCCACACCCGTATTCCACCAGACCATGTGTTCCCACTTAAAATGGCATGTTAGCACTTTTATTTCCAGTTGCCTTCTTGCTCTTCATTTTTAATAGCTTATATATTTCACTCAGTACATCATTTCTGGAAGACTTTGAAAGAAACTATAGGCATGTTGTAATCAGTACCATTCGTTTCAGCAGACTGATTACGTATAGGGTCTCTCTGATTCACATTTTTTATGTGGTCCTTGTTTTTGATGCTACTTCATTGAAACATCTCTTTCTGGTCATGATGACATCATCAAGGGAAACAGAGCCCTATTCCTTGCAATATATTCTGATCAATTATTCTACTGTGACAAGAATGTATAAAAGCAGAACATGTTTGTGTATTTCATTATCTAAGCCATGTTAATCATTCTACTTAAAGATGAAGTTGCTCTGTTTCATCTGTAAAAACCTGAGTGAAGGGTGCCTGGGTGGCTCAGTCGGTTAAGAGTCTGCCTTCTGCTCTGGTCATGATTCCATGGTCCTGGGATGGAGTTCCTCATCAAGCTCCCTGTTCAGCAGGGAGTCTGCTTCTCCTTCTGTCCCTCCCCCCTGCTCATGCGCTCTCGCTTTCTCTCAAAAATAAATAAAATCTTAAAAAAAAATAATAAAAACCTTAGTGAAGTCAACAAGGTGCTTTTTTTCCCCCAAGGAAATCATAAAGGTAAATCCTAATCAAAACAAGATTTTTGGAGTTTGAGTAGCTCCTCAGCTTCTCTCCTGCCATGTCACCTCAACTTAGGAACCCAATAAGCTACAGACATTATACTGACTTAGCAGTATATCTGTGAGTATTTCTGTTTGAGGATATCAGGTAGAACTGAGAGGTAGATTGATTTGAATCCCCAGCTGCATCACTCTGAGTCTGGCAGGAGACTCAGAAGTGTCTCTTCTGCTACTCTGAAATGATCATCATGAGTTTGGGAGGATAACCCACAACTTTCTGGCCCATAGCACTACAGTGCATTCATAAAGATCACATCAAAATGGAAACTTTCATTTCTTTATCTAGACTGGACTTGAGGTTAATACTTAGAAGCAGTAGTTTCAAAGCAGAAAACCAAGGACAGGAAATAAAATCACTTGTTGCTCTGATGTAAGAAAGTCATGGGGGCCCCTTATTCCCTGCTGCTCTCCTCCATCTCTTCACCCATCGCCCTCCATAGGTGCTGCTTGGTTGGAATGGCCAGTAGAATCTAATCAGTCATGCTAACAGACTGGCAGTTGTTAAAAATTATTTATAAGTAATGGAGTCTTTCTTATACAAACACTGAGATTTAAAGGAGAGGTAGAAATTTTGAAGAGACAGAGAACAAAAGTCTGAAACATTTATAACTGTCAGAATTGCTTCACCAGGATCCCTAGAGCCTATCCCATGAATGAAGGTCTATAAAAGTTCTGTGGGGTAGGGAGAAAAGGACTTTGTTTTGGGTTGGTCTTTTGAAACGTGCAGATAGTAAGTCATCAGGAATGTCCTCCTCAATTACAAGAGGCAGCAATGCATGTGTAAGCAAGTGAAAACAGACACCAGCCTTACCCTCAAGGGATTTTAGATTTCCCTCAGTACATTTATAAGATGGATTCAATGTAATTTTCCCATAAAATGAGTATATGGGAAGTGATTTTTCCAAGAACACACAACGAGACAGTAGACAAGGAGTCTAAGAACCAGACCAGATGTCATAAAACATGAAATCTATTCTCAACCCTTTCACTAACTCACTGATGTGGCTTAGATTAATTTACTCAGTTTCTAATCCTTTTATAAAAACAATACTTCCTGTTTATTTTTAGATTGATCCTCTCAAAAACTTTAACTATTCTTCTTTTCCATTTTAAATTATAGTGTAAGAAAAATTAGAACTTTATTTCAGACTATCATGATATTTACTTAACACAGAGGGAAGAAAAATAATCAGATTGAAGTTACCATTGTACCAGATCAAATGTTAGCACAGAACGAGGGCACTCAACACATGCTATCCCATCTGATTTCTGGAAACACAATGACACTACCCTCCATTCATCAGAGGGCAGCTACCTATAATAAATACCTACATGAATCCAGGCAAATTTCAGAATTGTGCCTTTAAATATGTTTGCTAATGGCTCTGAGTCTACAGCAACCTAAGTCTGGGTGCAGACCCCTGAAAACCACAATTCATGAAGAAGCCAGAACTCTCTGGGTATGGATACCCATAGGGAAGTCAGCTTCTAATATATTAAGAAGTCCCTGACTTTCAATAGAGTGACAAGGGAAGATGCTGTCAACTTTAGATCAGCTGATAGCCTGAATTAACAAAGGGAGGAAATGTTACATCCCTGAGACATCTTCATCATGATTTTGCTAATCATCGACACTGACATTATAGAGTCTTTTGATAATATTGATACTTGACCTAACTGAATTGTGCCAAGGGTCTGACGGGCCTGGACACCTCAGGCTAAAGTCATCAGAACAGTTCTGAAGGCAGAATAATGTCCCAAGATTAAGCCATAGTTAAATTTAAAAGCAGTGAGCTCTAAGACATGGTGGTAAATAAGATAGGAAAACTAGAAACCCAAGACACCTAATTTTAAGTCAAAGCCATATGTTTGTTAAGAAGGAAATAAAGATGAAGAAAGGCAGGCACTACATCCAACTATAAAATCCCTTTCTTGTGACAATATGGCAACCTCATGCAGGGCCCAGAGCCGCGTAATAAAGAATCAGTTGCCTTGATTATATATCTCTACTTTTTGTTAACATTAGTAGGCACACTATCTATCATAAAAACTCCTCCTCTGTTTCTCATGACCAATATGTTTACAAACAGCAATATTATGATCACCACATGTTTTCACTGCTGGCTTATCATAGTCATATTCAAAGATTCATTAGGGTCCATTGTGGTCTTTCTTGGGAATCCTCTAGTTTAGGGAAAGGCAATTTAAGATCCAAAAGGAATGAAAAGATGAAAATTGCAGTGGCTGAAAGCAATATTCAAAAGTTGCTCACAAAGGAGGAAAAAGCAAGCATACATGGGTCTAGGAACGCAAGGGATTCGTAACCACCAGTCTTTAAAGTAAGAGAAGCATCTATATGATAAAATAAAGAGCAAATCACACAAACCTTCCAAACTTTAGTCAAAACCAAATGTGGTTTTCAAAATAAAAATATTTGAGAACTTGCAACCAGATGTCTATATTTTAGAACTATTGAGATGGATTTTCATTTTTGTTGTTTCCATTTTGGGAGCTGGTCTTCCTATTTCAAAACAAAAAACAAAAGCCTACCTGAATTGAGTAAAAAGAATTGTCCAGATGGGTTTTTTGGAAATTAGACTCATCAGTGAATAGGAATGACTCATAATGTCCTTCATTTTCAGCTCATTTTCAAACTGTTAGAATTCAGCATGAATGACTAGCTACCAAATATTTAGTCTTATTTTATATTCATCATTTAGAATATTTTTCTTACTCAATTGGCACATATTGGTAGCTAAACATAATAAACATGTGTTTCCTGAGTTGAGAGTAAATAATGAACATATGATTAACAGATGAATAATTATTTTATCGCTAAAGATTGGCATTTTCTCCTGGTAGCTATGGGAAAGATAAAGAAGCAATGTGAAATTTGAATTTCATTTATCATAACAGATATGATATGGAGATATTTACCATTATATAATACAGAATATTATTTAGACTAAATTTTCCCTTTTCATGTACATTTGAAAATAAATTCATGTAGATTTCAAACAAGAGAACTTTATTTTGAATAAATGTGGTTTTCTACAAAGTTTTCATTAATTATTCCATTTCCTAAAGATGGTATAAGGAAAAGATTTCAGAAGGCTGGTCGGTTAGTGTAGTCTAGTACTTACTCTGATAAATACATTATGGAATACGAAG
>CM052798.1:112346720-112369762 GCA_028533885.1 Nasua narica
AGGGGGTGATGAACCAGGAGAGACTGTGGACTCTGAGCAACAAACTGAGGGTTTTGGAGGGAAGGGGGTGGGGGGGATGGGCAAGCCTAGTGGTGGGTATTGAGAAGGGCACGTATTGCATGGAGCACTGGATGTGGTGCATGAGCAATCAATTTTGTAACACTGAAAAATTAAAATAAATATATATGGGGAGAAAAAAAAAAGAAGGCTCATGTTAAAGTTAGCAAAGGTGCCTCCACTCTGTGTAGTAAAGTCTACCTATCTGCCCTGGAATGTTACATATGCAGGATATAAATGTCTATTTCTTGTAAGGTGCTCTATTTTTAAATTTATTTGTCAGAAGAGTTTAGCCTTTTACCTAATTAAAGCAAAGAGACTATTTAAAGAGATACAGGAATATTCTTGTTTTAAGGAAGATCCAAAATGGGAAAGTCAATTATAATACAAGAAGCTCTAGAAGCCAGAATATTTTGTTTTTCTTCACCGTAAGATTTCCAATACTCCCTTCTCGAGTTTTGTGCTAATGATGATTAAACAAATCCTTGTCTTGCTGGTACCGATTAACTTCACTCTCCAGTCTTATTTCATGACTTCTGCTAAGGCACACCCTCTCCTATCTTGTGGTTTTTGCTGATTGCCTTCTCTTTGTGTGCTTTTCAGCTTATAGAATCCCAAGTAAACTGTCTTTCTTTATGAATCCCATGTTAGATTTTTAAGAGAAAATATCTGATTGGTTTCCATTGTAATTGTTATCCCTGTTGGGCACAACACTCATTCCAGATCACTTTACGGGCTTCTAGGGATCCAAGTGTTGGGCAGCCCTTAGGCCAAGTATTGTAGGAGATTTTGCCAACTTTGGCTGCCCTGCATCCAACCTCCTTCTTATTTGTTTAGACTTTCCATTGCTCATGTTTTTAGAAGCAACCACAAGAAGCCAGGAGTCTCTCCTTGTTCCTTAGCTCAAAGAACGGTCACATAACCTAGGCTCAGAAAACCAGGTGCTTCCACCTGGTATTCAAATCCAAACAAAGTGACATAAATTCCCAGGGCCAGTTAAAGACCATATGCAATGGTGGCAGTATGGTTGAGAGTCCAATAGCCTTGAGCAGTGTTATTTTAAGTAGATTGCATCTGAGACATTCTCTTGGCAATGTCCCTTGCTGCTTCTACACTCCTGTTTTCTAAGAATGATTTTTCAAACTTTATGAATTCTATGAGTCTCTCACTATCTATCTTCCCCTCAGAAATCTTGTATGGTAAGGTTAACAATTTATCTTGCCTAGAGACTCCACGTCTCAATGGTGGGTATTGACAGCCATCTGTGATCTATTCAGTTGTGATCTAGTTGCGGGGCCACGAGATTGGCTTTCTTCAGAAATGGTTGCATAAATAAGGCAGGAAACCTGAGGATATTAGGCTAACACGAATTTAAAATTATCAAAAGATAAAAGAATAAGATTGAAAGAGAAGCCCTTTTGCATGTACTAGTTTATTCCCTATAAACAGGAAGCGAAGATACAATAACTTTGAAAAGATAATGAATTCATTCTGTTACCAAAGGCTTTCTCTTAGTGGTGGCTGAATCCAGGACTGAAAGAAAAGCCAGCCTCTCTTCTGCTTATACTCAGCAAGACTTCCCTCTACTCACCAGTGACTACTGGACGCAAGCAAGCGGAAGCTAAACTCTAGCCATGGCTTTATTTCTAAAACAGTGTTCAGAAATCCACTGTCTGGAAAAGCCACATTAATGTCCTTCAGTATTATTATTCTTTGCAAATTCCATAGCCTACATCAAGTCATATACACTGTCTCAATTAGAAGCACTAAATCTATTCTCTGGAAAATAAACATAGATAGGTACTAAAATAAAATAGTCTGCTTTTAAAAATAAGCATAATGGCCATTTAAAAACACTCTTCTTCCTGAGATTCCTGAGAATCATTGCAATAAAATTGTGGGGCTCTAATTAGGCAAGTGATGGATATAGCTCTTTTTAAAAGCTTTTAAATGAATGACATGGTATCTGCAAAGAATTTTAATGACTGCCTTTCCTAAATCCTACTATTACACAAGGTAATGGAGCTAATATCCCATTGATCAATCAAGATTTTCCTTTCTTTTTTCTTTATAGATCCTTTTATTTTTCACTTTTAAAGTTTCTAACAGTATTCACTAAGCAATGAAAAATAGATACCTATTCATGATAATGTAAGACCTGTTGACTTTTGATTTTCAGAATCAACCTACACATAAAGCACATACAAGATTGGTTTATGGTTACCAAATGGAACTTAAGAGTGCTCACAATCATGAAGCAAAGTACTCCAGGCAGACTTTGAGGGATGAACGTGGGAGTGAGACACTGAAGGAAGCTGATGGAACAGAAGTAGAAGTTTAAGTGGATCCAAGTTACAAAGTTTACCAAAGTTGGAACTGAAACAGTAGCAGAGGAAGGGAGAGTCAAGTATGGCAAGTAAATGAAATCCTCACATTTTATTGATGAGTAAGTAATAAGCGGTATCCAGAGTAGAAAAATCTAAATTTGCTTTTAGTGTTTATTTCAACATGGCTTGGCAATAGTACTGATACTTGGATGTTGCATGAATTGTCCAGAAGGTCCCACAATAAGATAGGGTCTAGAGTAGGTTGTGCTCCTCTACAAGAGGACTGTGTTGAAATAATGCAAGCTAGTATCCGACTACTGACAGTACTTCCTTTCACCCTTGATAATTTCATTTCTCTTGTTTCTTTCTCTCTTTCTCTCTGTGTTTTACTGCCTGTTGTAGTGCAGCAAGCACATTGGTAAGAAATGGCTTACCTCCCCTGGGGTTGAGGATGCCCAAGAGCAGGCCCTGAAGAGCTACTGAGGTCCCAATTGGCTGCTTTACTCTGTGTCTGTCTTGCCCATCTCATTGCCGCTTCTTTTCCATTCCTATGGTAGTGATCTCAAGGACAATTGAAGTACATACAGTTTTTCACAGGTGTCTTCATTTCATTTTTCTCTTCCCTTGTTGCCGCTGGCTGTCTTCTCTGTGAATCCTGTGACTTCTCCTTCTCCCCTGGCCATTTCTAAAAGCTGTCGCTGCTGTATCTTGAATCTTTCTTTGTCCTCTTTTCTCTTCTCTCTCCCGAGTCTCCGCTTGCTTTTCTCAGTTTTCCTGTAAGAAGGCTGATGATGTGTGTGTGTATAAGTAGGTATACATGTGTGTATACACACATTCACGTATCGCCCAGACTCCTTTATATACAGCAAATGAATACAGCAAAATGTAGTACTATTCTTCTCCGCTTCAGATTGGTCATTTTCAGTATTGTTGGATAATCGGAGAGAGTTTCCTTATAGTCAAAGGCTTTGGATTGCAGTTTTAGAAACTGTTCACAGTTTTTGAACTTCTGTGAATGTTTGACAGTGCTCTGATGCAGGTTCAAGAAGGCAATAGAGTCAATCGGAGGGTCACCTTTTTTCTTCCAAAGAGAAAATTGAGTGTGTCACCACGTAATGCACACATTCTTACATAAGGAACATGTGTTTACATGTTTATTTACCATCTGTATATCTCCTTTGGTGAGGGGTCTGTTCAGTCCTTTTACCAACAGGGCCTTTTCATGCTTATTAATTAAAAATTTATTATATTTCAATAAAGGTAGTGACATTACAAAAAAAACCACATAGATGTATTTTTTTAAAGATTTTTTTAATTTATTTGACAGAGAGAGAGATAGCAAGAGACAGAGGGAAAAGCCCTGCTTCTCCACCTGCTCCCCTCTAAGCAGACTTAGAGCCCCATCCCAGGGTCCTGGGATCATGAACTGACCTGAAGGCAGACGCTTGATGGACTGAGCCACCGAGGCACACAGTAGATGTATGTTAAAGTGAGATCAGGACAGAAAAATGTAAGCTGATTCATCTGGCAAAGCAAAGCTGTGAATATAGATAGTTCATGAAAGGGAGAAACTTGGAAAAATATTCAGAATAGGCTTTAAATGTAATCAGTTGATGAAATGTATTGAGTGATTCTGATGTCAGCTTCCAATGAGGTTTGTTAACCCTGATATAGAGTGTATGGCTCTGGATCCCACATAGCAAAATAATGCTTTTTCTGCTAATGTGTATTAGTTATAATTATACAGTAAAATCATTGAGATGAGCTAATGGTTATTGAAATAATTTCAACAATGGTTTTAAGTTGTACACTCCTAGAAGGCAGAATTTGATTAACTCACTTTGGGATGCTTAGCATTGCAGTCTATGTGTGTTAGGTCCTTTACTGATGCCTTTTTCTTTTTTTAAGATTTTATTTATTTATATGAGAGAGAAACAGAAAGTGAAAGAGAGAGAGAGAGAACACGAGAGGGATGAGGGGCAGAGGGAGAAGCAAACTCCCCTGAGCAAAGTGCCCTATGCGGGGCTCGATCCCAGACCCTGGGATCATGACCTGAGCCAAAGGCAGATGCTTAACAGACTGAGTCACTGAGGTGCCCCTTAAGTAAGAATTATATCTAATATTAGAAATGTTTCCTTTATTGTGTTGGCAGGAAGATCCACCAGAATGTTTCCTCAAAGAAGGATCATTTCTCATCGTGGCTTTAATGACCTTCAAAGCCAGACCGTGCTACCGTAATAAATTTGAAGAAAGTCAACAAGTACAGGCAAGGAAATGACTGGAGGAAATATTTTGAGAGAAAAAGAGCAAATGTGGCAATTATTTGCTTGAAAGCAAATGCTGCATGTTTTTTCAGCATAAGAATAAAGCAATACCAACCAAAAGAAAACAAAAACATTTTTTAAGTCTCCTTTTTAGAATCTACTATGTGAGAAGAAAGTCCTTGGCCCACCAGGGATGGGGGGATGGGGGATGGTTCTGTCTCTGTCCCCCATCCCCCTCATTCTCCCAGTCCCCTCTCCCTCTCCAAAGGCAATAACTTTGGCACATTTGCAAACTTCACATATGTATTCGAAGTTTTCACACCATCACTTCCTCATTCAAATACAGAAAGACACCACTTTATTTTCTTCCTCAGGAGTTTTTGATTGTTAGTTAATTTTTATAGAATGGCTTCATTCAGGGTTTGAAGTTTCTTCTCTAACCACCATAGAGCAACCCCTCAAGGCCATCACCCCCAAGCCTACAGAAAAGAGCAAACCATGAATGTTCTTCCTTACTTTACTTATGATCTACATTCTCCCCTTCTCTCAAGCAGTAGTTCACCATTTGTTTATTTTCTGAAGCTTTTCAGAATATAATATAAATATTATAAAATATTATGTATTTTATAATATATATTTTATTTATAAATATATATGTAATATATTTATAAATATAAAAATTAATAGATCTGTGATCTAAGTCACAGAATGAGCATCAATTGCCATCAAAATGTGAGAACTATCAATTCTACCAGATTTCCACTTGTTTGTTTATATGTCTTCTTGGATTAGCATATCATTTCTCATATGCATGTGTTTTTCCTCCCCAGCTAAGGTAAAAGTCTTTTGAGTGGAAGTACACTACATTTTATATATTCTTGAGCTACTACAGTAAAAAAAAAAAAACAAAAAACCTAGGCATTCCATAGACACTATTATAATAGACCCCCCCCCAATAAATTAATAGAATCTCATAGATTTATTCCATTCCTTTTATGGGTCTCTCGGCATATCCAACACCTAGAACTGGTCCTAACACCTAGAACAGTTTCTGGAATTTAAAGAGTGCTCAGTTTTAACATGGAAAATCTCCTTTTCCTTTGCCTGGTCACCTTCTCCTTTCCAGACATATGGTAAGGATCTTTCTCAAAGAGAGTTCATTCTATGTTTTATATCTTAGAGTCTGATTTTTTTTCTCTCTCAATTAAGATTTAATTTTATGCTGGGATTTGGACATGATTCTTTTGACACTTACCCTAAATACTTTAGCACTCTGGATTCAAGTGCATAGTGATAAGCGGTAGGGTTTCACTTTATATATCTCTTTTTTTCTGTTGAAAGTGTCAAAAACTATTTCTTTGGAGGCTACACCTCACAAGCCTTTGCTATGGAACACATAGCATTCCATCTTTACAATAAGATTTTTTTCGGAACCCCTCATGAGAGTTTAAAAAGCATGTAATACCAAATCAGAGTTGACATAACCTTGGGGTAGTTTCCCTATACTAGATTTTACAACTTTAATGAGCTTAAAAAATATCTGATTTCTCAAAACTCCTTCTCACTGGAAGTGAGAAAAAAATTACTTCATACTAAAAACACAATTAAGTTCATTATCCTTTACCTTTTATTGGAACACCTAACTGGCCCTAGATAATATATAAAGCTGTGGTTTGATGGGGTAACCCCTTTACTTCTCACTGGTAATTAGACTCTGGGATATCCATTTACCCCTCTGGACCCTGTGTAAATATTTTGGTTGCATACCAGAGACTGCTTACCATGTACTTAGCCTAACTACCTATTGTGAGGCCATAAAGATAAACCCAATTTGCACCAGTTATGAAATTTCAGTAATTAATTTCTGCTGTTGGGTTGGAAAGATTTGTTCGGCTAAGATATAAATTGTCCAGAACTAAGTCTTCAGGCTGTTTATGTGGCGATCTGATAGTCTAGAGGAGAAAGTAAAGAGATAAATTAGACACTGTTGTGTTCACTGAGCCTTTAGTTCACACACCCATTCACTGTGGGCCAAATGCATCAGAGGATGTTAAGGAGATAGGAAAACAGTTCATCATAGCAGCACCTGAGGCCCAGAACACATGATTGGTTTGCTCAAGGTCACACTGCAGGGAACGGCCAAGTTCGAGGCCAAGTTGGTGAACACCCAACATGCTGGGTTCCAGGACAGTGTTCTTGCACCTCTGCCCCATGCTGCCTCCTACTGGCGAAAGCCAATGTGCTAAGTCCTATGCTCCTGAAAGCCTATGATTCAACATCAGCCCTCATCCGTGTCCTCCCTATCTTCCCTGCTCGACAGAGTACAGTTTGCTCTCCTTCCCTGGCTGTATGACCACACACATTCTCACGCAAATCTACCACAAGACGAGGGCCAGGAGAACTCAGCCACTGGCCATCAGCCTCTTGGTCCTGCATGACCTTTAGCAGGATTTCCACACCAAAGTTTAAGGTGGATGAACTTCAGGAAGCCACTGCTAAAACATCCCCAAGTTGAAGGAACGGGAATTAGGATATCCTCTACATGGAACTTTGCTTGTTCTTCTCAGGAGAAACAAGTAACCCTTGATATTTTTAATTCAGTAAACACCCACTGAATATATAATATATGTCCAATCTTATCTTAGTGAAACCCAAATATTCTAGCCCCCCTCTGCCCTGGAGCCTGCAGCCACAACTGAAGGCGTGCTACTGTGGTCGCTCAAACAGTGCCCTCTTGGCAGCATTCGGGTGTTAGTCCTGATGCCTGGCCCCCTAGGCCCTTTGCTTTGCATGGAGATCTGTAAGGAGCTACCCCTCATCCCTGCCCAGCCCTCCCTGACATTGCTGTCTCCCTTTGCTGTAAAGCCCAATTTAACACTACCCCATTCAGACGCCCTACAGTAACTTCCTACCACATTTACAGGAGGATTCTCAATTCTGCCTTCATAATCTGGCCCCTGCCTGCTAGGCTCAAGGCTGGCCTCCTTGCTTTTACTCACAGGGGGTACACTGGTTACTGCTGCCTCGAGCTCCCACAGTAATGGTCCCCTCTGCCTAGTGCATTCATCCCTCACCCAAATAAATTCCACTTATCTCAGCCCAGTATCCCAATCTCTACCAGCAACCTGGTGGCCTAGTGATTAGGATTCCATGCTCTCACTACTGTGGCCAGGGTTCAATTCCTGATCAGGGAACACCTTTCAATGAGTAGAAAGGGACTAATCAATGAGTAGAGCAGAAAGGGACTAATCAATGAGTAGAGCTAATCAATGAGTAGAAAGTGTCTGTTATGCAAGATAAATGAGTCCTAGAAATCCACCGTGCAATGTAGACAGTCAATTGAAGGAGCAGAGCAGGGCTGGCTCCTTTTGCTTGCACTTGCCTTCTTGTGTGTGCTCCCCCACCCCCCGCAGGACCCGCCTCTGGGAGGGTCAGAGTGTGGCTCAGCCCTCCTTTGAGCTAATTGGCCCAGACCGCCTGTGGGTTGGGTTTGGGTTAGCCAATAGGAATGTGGAACCCCTGACCCGGAAAGAATATAAACCACGCCTTTTGCCTGCTAAACTTGTGCGCCAATTCTGGCCAGGGTGATAGGCTAGTTCAAACAGTTACTAAGTAACTTTCTGTGTGTTACAATCTCATTGGCCACTGGCCCCTCTAAAACTGTTGCGCTTTTTGAAACTTGCTCTCTTTCTCTACACCACGCCGCTGTGTTGGTGAGTGTGGGAGACTGAGCTCAAGCTAGCTTGAATAAAGGGCTCTTGCTTTTGCATCGGACTCGGCTCCCTGGTGGTCTTTGGGGATCTCAAAATCTGGGCATAACACAATACTGTATTGTGCACTTAAAAGTCTGTTAAAGGGGCAGGTCTCATGTTAAGCGTTCTTAGCATGATAAATAAAAATTAAATTAGCTACTCAATATTATATTATCCATTACTCTGTTTTATTTTATATCATACCTACCACTCTCTAATGGCATAGACTCAACAAAAAATAGAATGCAGCAAAAAATAGAATAACAGTGATAATTTTGAAGTTTCTAGTAGTCACCTTTTTGAAGTCAAAAGAAGCATTAAGAAATTAATTTTAAGAATCTATTTTATTTAATCTAATACATTCAAAATGTTATCATTACAATATATAATCAATATAAAAAGTAGTAGTGAGATGTTTTACATTCTTCTGACTCCTTCTTTGAGATCTGGGGCATATTTTACATAGACAGCCCATCTCCATATAAACACTATCTTTTCATAGGAAATGGTGGATCTGTATTCAGATTTCATAAAATTTACATTTGAAAAACCAGAGTCACAAACCCAAAGTATCCCAAAGGTACTTAAAAGCTCCCCCAGTAACTGAATTGAGTATCTATTCTAAATTTTAAATTTAAACTAATTTAAATTTAATTTTTAAAAATCAGTTCTCTAGTCACATATGTCTCTAGTGGCTTTCATATCAGATAGCACAGCTCTAGTATTTTTTTAATTGCTTATTTGCTTTTTTTTTCTTCCAATTTTTGCCCTCATTTTTATTTACACAGAGATCTCATTTATCTGTCCACCATGATATTCCTGGCACTAAACACAGGGGTTAGCACAGAGTTTAATGGATACTTATCAAATGACTACACAGACCTGTAGGCCAGAGATTCTCATTTCTCAGACGACGGTAGCACTGTGGCTCAAAGCACAGTCTCGAGCCAGATACCTGCCGTTGAAGGTGACCTTACTACTTACTAGCTACAGAACCTTGTGCTTCTGAGGCTTTCTGTGGCTCAGTCTCCTCATCTGTTGTCGAAAGGAATTAGCAGCAGCCAGGGCCCCAAAGTTTCTGTGAGGATGAAATGAGCTGTCATCTCTAAAATCCTTACAACAGACCTTGGCCTCGGAAATGCAGTGTGGTTGTTACATAAATTCTACTGTGTCCTGTCCCACACCTTGTTTAAGATGTGCTCTGCACCATGTCCCCATCATCTCCAGGTCCCCACCCTGCAGGACCCTTGCCAATATGAGGAATTGGCTCACAGAATTATGGAGTCTAAAAAATCCCCTAATTTGCTGTGTGGAAACCCAGGGAAACCAGTGTGTCATTCTAATCTGAATCTGAAGGTCTAAGAACCAGGAACATCAATGGTATAAGTTCTAGTTTAAGGGTAGGAGAAGACTGATATTATAGCTCTAACAGTCAGGTAAACAACTCTATCTTCCTCCTCCCTTTGATTCTATCTAGTCAGGCCCTCACTGGGTTAGACGATGCCCACCCACATCCCAGAGAGACATCTGTTTTACTCAGTCCATCAATTCAAATGCTAATCTCTTCCAGAAACACCTTCACGTACACACCCAGGAAATAATACTTAAACAAATATCTGAGTATCCCATGGGACAGTCAGTTTGACACATAAAATTAACTATCACATGCCCATGTTTGTATATGTCTGAATTTTTATTGTTGATATTGTCTAAATTATTTTTATGGGAAGAGGGTTCTTGGCAGTCGGGATTAGGTTAAGAGATCACTGTGAAGCATTCAGCACCCTATCTGACATATAATAGGCACTCAGATATTTGTGGATTGAAGGAACCGATGAATAGATGACGTCCCTTAGGCCTTGTATAAATCAACTGGACGAGGGGACAAGGAGTTGGCATACTCTGTCATCTCTTAAGTTCAGCCTCATCCTGATACATACACTATCACGAGCATTCCAAAAATAAGCACCATATCGTCGTCGTCGCCTTCAATTAGATTCTAGTTGGTAGAAGTGACAAGCAAAAATTCTTATACTATGTGAAGGCTCAGAAGGAGGAACAACATGGCCCAGTTAAATGCTAGGAGAGTGGTGAAGCAGGAAGGATACAGAGGTTGGAGTTATATAGAGCAGGGTTCAAATCCTGTCTCCATGGCTAGGTAACTCAGAGACAAAGGGCAAGTTATCCTCACTCTCTCTTCATCTGCAAAGATGAACTTTCCTGTTGGGATTAGTTCCCTATGTCTCCTGTCTGGTCATTCTTAGCACTCCCATATTGGAATGCGCAGGCTAATTCTCAAACACTAAAGCACAGAAGTATCCTTTCCCCGTACCCTCAATAACAGTTTAGAGAAGGATGTTTTTACAGGTGTTGCCTTTAAATATCTCACCATAAAGGAAAGCTATTTTAGTGAAGTTTCTATGGGGACTTCTTTGTTTATAAACTAAAATAGTTCTAAAAAAGAGACTATCTGGGTTGAGAATGATTTACTCTGCAGCTGATCTAATAGCAGAAAATGTATATTTGCATTACACAATAAAAATGTCTTTTTATGTTTGGAAGAATATGAAATTTTAAAATAAACTTTTTTAATATATTTTATTCTTTTGCTCTATTACCAAAAAGCAATTTCAATAGGAAGAAGTATATGCTGTTTGGCTAGTTTGGAATAGTGATATTTTTGCCCACTATCAAGAAACTGAAGTTATTAAAATCGACTTAAAATAAAAACTAAACCAATAAAAACAAAAGCCAATACAAAGGCTAAAACAACAAACACACCTGTATCTGTCATATCACAGTCTGTGGTGACCAAATTGACGGAGAGCTCTTAAATTTTGTGAATGTC
The DNA here is from genome assembly GCA_028533885.1 of Nasua narica. Classification (NCBI taxonomy): domain Eukaryota; kingdom Metazoa; phylum Chordata; class Mammalia; order Carnivora; family Procyonidae; genus Nasua; species Nasua narica. The sequence goes on from CM052798.1 coordinate 112,357,969, forward strand.
GCCACTAAGTGGACCCTCAGAGCTGCCATGCAATCCTCCTTCTTGACTCACACTCCTCTCCAAGTCAACTATTTCATATTTTCCTATTATGGGTTGAATCGTATCTCCATAAAAATTATGCTCCCCCACCCCCTTACTCAGAATGTGACCTTACTCAGAAATAGGATCATGGTGGATGTAATTAGTGGAGATGAGATCATACTGGAGAACGATGGCCCTCTAATCCACATGATATGACTGGTGTCCCTATAATATGGGGGGCAGAGGGGAGAGACACACAGAGGGAAGACCATGTGATGACTCGGATCAGAGGAAGAATCTACAAACCAAAGAATGCCAAGCATTGCCAGAAAACCACCAGAAGCTAGAAAGAGACAAGGAAGGGTTCCCCTCCAGGTTTCAGCTGGAGCGTGGCTCTGCTGACAGCTTGATTTGGGACTTCTCGCCTCCAGAACTGTGAGACAATACATTTCTATTGTTTTAAGCCACCCAGTTGGTGGTATTGGGTTACAGCAATCCTAGGAAACAATACACTTCCCCTTCACTCTTCAAACAGCCATCATTCCTTTAACTTCTCACCACTCATACAATCAGATTATGGGCTTCAGTGAGAACATAGGAGTAATAATAAAAGATACCCATATGACCCTTCCTGCATGGGTGCCTCCCCTCCTGTTCCAAGGAATGTACTGTCCCTGCTGCAGTCTGAGGCGGGTCTGCCCCTACCCCGATCTTGCACCAGACCTCTCTCACGCCTGCTCAAGGACTTGGCTTTTGCAATTACAGTTGACTATTGAACACCACAGGTTTGAACTGCATCTGTCCACTCATAGGGGGACTTTTTTCATAAATACAATACAGTACTATAAATGTATTTTCTCTTCCTTATGATTTCTTTTTTTTTAAGATTTTATTTATTTATTTGACAGAGAGAGAGAGATCACAAGTAGGCAGAGAGGCAGGCAGAGAGAGGGGGAAGCAGGCTCCCTGCTGAGCAGAAAGTCCCATGTGGGGCTCCATCCCAGGACCCTGAGATCATGACCTGAGCGGAAGGCAGAGGCTTTAACCCACTGCCTTGGAGCCACCCAGGTGCCTCCCTTATGATTTTCTTAATAATGTTTTCTTTTCCCTAGCTTACATTATTGTAAGAAGATATTCTATGATGCAAATAGCATACAAAATATGTGTTAATCAACTGTTCAGGTTATCAGTAAGTTTTTGGGTCAATGGTAGGCCATTAGTAGTTAGGTTTTTGGGAGTCAAAAGTTATACACAGATTTTCAACTGCGCAGAGGGTAAGCACCCATAATTCTCATATTGTTCAAGGTAATGCTATATCCATCTGCTCCTATATCACCAAATTTTCCTCCCAGCTGCATAATTCTATCAGCAAACAGATATGCTTTAATTACCCAAGTGTTAAAGAAAGAATGAAAGAGGAAAGAAGGAAGGAAGGAGGGGAGGAAGGAAGGAAGGACGGAAGGAAGGAAGGAAGGAAGGGAGGGAGGAAGGAAAGGCCTTTTCTTGACCCACATTCCCTTCAAAGAATCACCCCATTTTTTTTTCTTCCTTTTCTGGAAAAACACTCAAAATAATTGTATATCCTTACAGATACCATTTCCCCAACACCCATTATCCACTAAAACAATTCTTAACAAAGTTAAAAAAGACCTTCACCTTGGGTCCTCAATCATCCTGCTTGACTTCTCAAGTAATTGCCAGACTTCTTACTCTCTTTTTTTGTAAAGATTTTATTTACTTATTTGAGAGAAAGAGAGAACACAAGCGAGGGGAGGGGCAAAGAGAGAAGGAGAAGCAGACTTCCCTGGTGAGTGGGGAGCCTGATATGGGGCTCAATCCCAGGACCCTGAGATCACAACCTGAGCCAAAGGCAGATGCTTAATCAACCAAACCACCCAGATATACTAATAATTCAAAAACTCATACCTCCAGCCACATCTCTCCTCTTAGCTACAGATTCCTATATTCAGACTCCTACTTCACATTTCCACTTGAATAACTAATAGACATCGTAAATATGGCACGCCCAAACCTGAACCCCATTAACCCCCAAACTGCTCCTGTCTCAACATTTTCCATGTTGTCAATGGCATTCTATTAACCTAATTGCTCAGATAAACACTTGAACTTAGCATTGACTCTTTTCTTTCTCTCATCTCACTTTCAATCTAAAAAGAAGTATCTTGTTGGCTTTACCATCAAAATGTATGCTAAGTCTGTCACCTCTCAGCCTCTCTGCTACTTATGCCACCAGGCCATCATTTTTTCCCTGGTTTGTTGAGCTAGTCTTCTACATGGCTTCCCCACTTCTCTTATAGTATATTTTCTCTGAGGAAGTACTTTTTTTCAAAAACTTACATCTCATCTCTCTCCTGGTCTCAATGGCCTTCTATTACATTGCAAAGAAAAACCCACAAACGTTGTAACCATCGGAACACACACACACACACACACACACACACACACACACACACCAGAGGTTAGAGGCTACTAAACCCAGATAACTGGACTCAGATGTTTTTCCCCGCATCTATCCTTTAGACACTGTAAAAATTCACTGGATGGCTTGGACGGTCCAAGACATGATTGGCATCTTGATTATACAACCTTAATATTGGTGGAAAAAGATACAAACTTAATAGTATTTATGTGATTGTCAAAGACACAGGTTTTGTTGTTAGAGAAAGAGAAGAATTGAAAACAATTTTCTTTGTTTCTATGGTCATTTTCTACATTAAATTGTCATGAAAAAATGGAAATATGAAGTTTGAATACATTGAAAATCCTCACCTTAAGCTGTTTTTTGGTTTGTATCTTTTCTCGCTTTAGTTCTAACCTACTCAAAATCCTAAGGGATCCATTCTCATGGCATAATGGTGACTGTCTAGCATATAATTCATCACCACCCTCTACACACAAAAAGTTCCTATTTCATTGAGGGGCATCTGAGTGGCACAATTAAAACCTGACTCTTGGTTTTGGCTCAAGTCCTGATCACAGGGTGGTGAGATCAAGCTCCTCAGGGCAAAGTCAGGTTAACATTCTCTCTCCCTCTCCCTTTGACCCCCACCCTCTGCCCCACACTCTCTCACACTCTCTCCCTCTCTCTAAAATAAAATAAATAAATCTAAAAAAAAAAAGGTTCCCATTTCACTTAAAGATGCCAGGTGCAGGTGCCTGAGAAACTTAGTCAGTTAAGCTTCTGACTTTTGATTTCAGCTCAGGTCATGATCTCAGGGTCATGGGATAGAGCCCTGGGTCAGGCTCCATGCTCAACACAGAGTTTGCTTGTCCCTCTTACTCTGCTCCTCTGCACTACTCTCTCTCTCTCTCTCATTAATTAATTAATTAATTAAATCTTTTAAAAATTAAAATAAAAAATAAGAAACAAAAATACCAAGGGCTATATTACCATGGATCCAAACTGGAAATCAGACTCCAAATGGGATATGTTTTTATTACTGCCTGTGCAAGATTCCATTACTGCTAATGGTACTTCGAGAGTACATATTAAGAAAGAATATAGCCCTAAGTTTTCATGTATGAAAGACATCTTTTCTGAAAAAAAGAAAAGACACTTTTTTAATTAATGCATTTTTAGTACATAGACAACATTAAACATTACCATCATTGGTAATTATCTCATCATTTTCACAAAATAGTTAAATCACATTTGCTTCTGGAAGTCTGGATTAAATAAAACGATCATTATTCTGATGGTACTGCACTGTGGGCTACATATTGTTTCTATGCTCATTTCTTAGGTATTTGTAAAGAATCTCTGATATATTTAAACATTTGGGATGCATAGTACTTTTAAAAAAATTTGTTTTAACTTCATGTCTTGCTCTTTTTCTTGTCTCAGCTCATGTCTTTTTAAAAATCAGAAATGCATTTATTTAATGAAATAAACCATAAGCATGTTTTAATAATTTTCGATAACTCCATAAGGGTAACATCTGGGTGTTTACATCAAAAGGCAAAATCTGGCATTCATAAGAGTTTATAAATAATATATATTTTAGATCACATGAGTTCTCTGTCTATGAAGTTTTCACTCTGCCACCTACAGTGAACACATAAACTTGAAAGGTTAATTGAATAACCATAAATAAGTAAATTCTTATTACAGCCATAATAAAAGTTTCCAAATTAATTTTTACTTTGCACTACAATTTTTTGGAATTTCATCTCTATTATACTAATGAATACACCCTTATATTGAATGGGGTCTCTTCATGATGAAAACTACTTTCCAGGGTAAAGTAGGAATATAGCACACTAAAACAGTCACCAAAAGATTGGTTAGTGGTCAAAAGCAATTACTTCATATTTTAAACACAATTACCGTATTTCCGGGAGTGTTCTATCCCTCCAGGAGGAGAAGTCCAACCAGTTCGGATTTAAGTTGTTTGAATCAATGTTTTTAAATCTTCTTTCCTCTTTTTCTATTTGTGTTGAAGATCTATTATGGGTATGCCATTGTGCAGGTATATTTATAAAACCAGGTAGTAAATTGGTCTCTCTCTCTCTCTCTCTCTCTCTCTCTCTCTCTCTATATATATATATATATATATATATATCTTTTTGGTAATTACAGAAGTCAAAAATCTGACTCAAATATTTCTAACTGAAACTCCTGAACACTTCCTACAATAATTGATTCTACATGAATTGTCTAAAACCCCTACCATGACACTCTGCCAGGCCTGCTTCCCATCACTATCCTATCCCCTCTCATGGGACCTGCTTTACCTTAGTTGGGCCACACTCATGCAGGCGGAAGGAAGAAAATCACAAAACCAATTCATAGAAATGTAAGCACAGGGTAGTCCTCCACCGAAACCTGGCCCCCAGATAGAGAACGTGATTAACAAGTACTTGCTGAATATACAAACTCCCAGTGATTTTTTTCTTTTTAATCAAAATGAATAATTCAGTAGACTATTGTCACACACACACACACACAGACACACACACGTCAAAGGTCTATTTTAGGAACTCCTCTGACATTGTCGATCTTAGTTTTTTCTGTCATAAATGGGATAATAATATCAACCTCACTAGTAGTTGTGAATATTAAATAAGGTACTACGTTTAAAGCACTTAGACTATTGCCTAGCACACATTAAACACTTTATGCATGATTAACAGTTGTTTTGATTATTCTGGTCAGTGGCCCCTTTGGGGGTGATGTATTCAGTGAGTGCATATATCTCACTTACCAGGGATACAAACTCTGGAAAAGAGTGAATTGTACCATAAACCTGAACTACCTGCCCCCCTGCAAAGCTTCCCCTTCTCCATTTGGTCTTTGACAGATACCAACCCATATGTGTAGAGAAATGATGCTCTCCCAAGAAGGAGGTAAGGAGAGGAAAGACGAGAGGGTAAGAACAAGCGATGCAGCAACACGTTCACATGTGTCCTCTGACATCCCAGCTTTCACTTCTCAGTAGCTGTTGATGCTTCCTTCTTCTCTTCTAGAACTCCAAGTACCGGGGAACCTCAGGGATCAGTCTCATACTCCTTCTACTCATCTACCAAATGTCAACAGTAACCGTGGACTTAAATGTCATTGTAATGCTCACAATTTCCAAATTTATTTATTACCTGAGTTCCAAACAGGCATATCCAGTTACCTATTTTATATTTGTACTTGATTCTGTCACCAAACTTCCAAAAATTAATGTGTCTGAATGGAGTTGTTAACTTTTTCCCCAAATGAGTCTTGCCCATAAGTCTTTCCCATTACAGAATATGAAGCTTTCATCCACCTAAGTCCTCAAGTCTGAAACTTGGACACTATCATTGATGCTTCTGTAGTCATTACGCCCATACTTAATCTTTCAGCAAATCCTGTAAACTCTATAACCAAAACATCTCCTGAATAAGCTTCCTCCTTTCGATTCTTGCTGTAATCATCTGAGTTCTGGTGACTGTCACCTGTCAACTGGGTCACTACAATGGCCTAGCACCCTCCGATCCATTTTCCAAAAAAGCAGCAAAATTCATCTTCTTCCTAATAAGCTTAAGAAATTTGGTCTCACTACTCTATGGCTTATTGAGCAAAATTAGCAACCAAGGAGTAAGATTATTCTGTACCACATGGTCTCTTGTTCTGGGTATTGAGGGCCCATCTTTTTGCAAATGGTCCAGGCTAGCAGTGGTAGCAGTTTGGAGTCCAGAGTCAAAGATTTTCTGTTAGCTACAGCAACTCTGTCAAATATCTCCATTTGTGACCTGTATAGAAACATGCCCATTACAGCATCCAAAGGGTAATGACATAATGTCTAGACTATTTACTGAGAGACGCAGAATTTAATCCCATCCAAGTGCTGGACTTTCCCTGGGGTCAAATATGTTCAGCAAGCAAGAACTTTATTGTATTGGATGGTTGTGTACTCTAAGTAACTCCAAGCTAGGTAGCAATGCTTTAAGTGTCTCTGTGTACACCCCAGGTAGACAGAATTAATGTCGATGTCACAGCAGGGCCATACAAAGCCAACTTGAAGGGTAGTCCCTCCTTTAATTTCCTTCATATGCGCAGCAATACCTGGTCCTTAGAAATCATGTGTACCGTAGAGCTCCAATGACAGTCTTGACATTATGACATAACCACACTTTTGTTTTTGTTCACAGATATGTTTGCCTGGAGAATTCACCTTTGGGCTTTTTTATTCCCACAAATAATGCAAAAGAACTTTAACTGCAATCTGATGTCAAACCTTCTGGACATGTCCTAAATGAAATGATAGACACATAAAAATACCCTTTTCATTGGATGCAAAGTGAAAGGATGCAAAGCGACACCAACATATTTGTTTATATTTCAACTTTCACAGTGCAAACTTAATGCAAACTAAACTGCCAATTTTAGGGGAAATTTCTGACCCTATTTCTCAATGGTGGTCAAGCCAATGTGTACAGTAGTATAGACATTGAGCACTTGGCTACTTCCACGTCTGGTGACAAAGGACAGGGCAGCTCTGAATGGGAATTTGGCCAGTGCTTGGAGCAGTAGACCATGCATGTCTCAACTATGGAGACATTCCCTTAACTTTGGATGCCTTATTTCATGGAAAAACCCTTCCTTGTGGCCTTACTCCTCTCCCACAGTGCTTTGTAAGCTCTACCTTTACTTCACTCCAGAGAAACTCAAAGGTCCTCTTATCTATTCCCTTAAGCATTAGAAGATCCAGAGACTGAGGTTTCAGCTCCTTGCTAGGGGATGGAACAACAAATGCTTGAGCACCGAAGAAGAATTAAGGAAAAGGAGGTATGGCAGAACAATGTAGTCCATACATACATATTTATAACTTGCTTCTATTTATTCAGCATAGCACATGTTTTCCCTGTTAGGACTACAGACTAATTGTTTATGTCCTTCCCAAATTCATGTTGAAACCCTAAGCCTCAGTGTGATGGTATTTGGAGGTGGGGCCCTTGGGGGGTAATTAAGTTTCCATGAGGTCATGAGTGTGGGGCCTCTAAATTGGGTTTAGTGCCCTTATAAGAAAAGGAAAAAACACCAAAGACCTCTCAATTTCTCTCTCTCCTTCTCCCCTCGCCCTTCTCTACCTTGTGAGAAAACAGCAAGAAAGAGTTCATCTGTAAACTCTCACCAGGAATCAAACCTGCCAATACCTTGACCTTGGACTTCAGCCTACAGAACTATGAGAAATAAATATCTGTGTTTTAAACAATTCCGTCTATGATATTTTGTTATAGCAGGCCAATAGTTATCAAAATAATTATTAAATCATCTTAAGAGTCTGCTAATAATATAACTATGTTGTACTTTTTACTTAATCGTTTTTCTTTTGGGTGACATGTATGTTGTTTTTAATTTTTCACAAATGTGACTCCATGATGAACCCTCTTGTACATAAAACTCTTCCTCTATTTAGCAATATTTCCTTTGAGTTCATTCACAGAATCAGAATTTTTACATCAAGATGTGAGCCCTTTAAGTCATATTTCCAAATTACTTCCCTAAAAGTTTCAATAAATTGTCCTTCTGTTAGCAATATAACAGGAGGCCTTCCCACCACCATTACTATTATTATTTTAAAAATTTTTTTAAATAATGTGACAGGTGAAAAGTATTACAAACTTTAATGAAGTTATTTTTTTATCAACAAATATGAACATTCTTCAGAGTCCTTTCTTACAATAGCCTAACTATATTCTTATGAGCATTTATTTGAAAAAATTTCTATCAGTGTCAAATCATTGAACACCAGTTTCAATAGACACACTATTCCAGGTACCTAGGACATGTAAATTGAGAGTTATGCCCAGGCTGATAACCATGATGAAAAGTGTAGGAACAACACAAGCATTCTGTAAGGGCACAGGGAGCCTTTTGGGAAGAGGGAATACTTGAGGGATCACTCAGATAAAGGACAATTGGGCCAATGAAGAGACTAAAAGGCAGCTGGAGACATTGGGCCATTCAGGGTGCAGGGGAAGAGATAGGCTATGGCACAGACTGTTTTTTTTTTATTACTATTATTATTTTAATTTGAATTTTAGTTAGTTAACATACAGTGTAATACCAGTTTCAAATGTAAAATACAGTGATTCAATACTTCCATACATCAGCTGGTGCTCATCACAACAAGGCACAGATGTCTCTTGGGTTTTTTTTTTAAGATTTTATTTATTTATTTATTTGAGGTAGAGAGAGAACAGGAGCAGGGGAGCAGAGGGAAAGGAAGAAGCAGGCTGCTCACTGAGCAGGGAGCCCCATGTGGGACTCGATCCCAACTCTAAGATCATGATCTGAGCCAAGGGCAGATGATTAACTGACTGAGCCACGCAGGTGCCCCGGCACAGATGTTTTAAATAGTGTATTGAAGGTGAAAAACTGTAAGTGGTCAATATTGCTGGAGAAAATGAGAAAAAAAGAGGTCTGGAGAGACTGGCAAAGGCCAGATCAGGAAAAGCCAGGTCAAACATTTTTAGCTTTATATGCTTCTCCTTCCAGTGATCGCTCTGCTTTTCTTTCTGCCTGGCCTGTGCTTCCAAGCTCTATTCTCTGGCAAATTCTTCTGCATCTCCTCATACGTGCTCATATTTCCACCTCCTCCTGAATGAAGAGCTTCAAGACCTTCTTATTTCCACCCACCTCATTCTACCAGTAGAATTAGTTGGTTCTTCTTCTGGGTGCTTGGGACACACATGGCTTTATCATAGGCATTGAAATTACCTGCCCAAATTTCCAGAATATACACTTCATAAAAATCAATATATTTAAAAGAAATCTAAAAAACAGCACACTGAAAGACATCTTCTGTCTTAAAGGAAATACCTTCAGAGGCAACTAAACCAAAACATTATTTTAAAGAACGTGGTAGTCTTTGGCTTCCTCTAAGAAATCATTAATAACCAGTAACAGAATCATTTAGTTTGAGCATTCTTTGATAGACTACTGCAATATTAGGGTTTAAGTTCATTCCATTGGCTTTGTATAAAATCTTTTTTGTTTTACGGGAGACAGAAACTTTCATTCAGAAACTTTATTTAGGCTCAGAATATACCTAAAGAAAAAAAATACCTGTATATACATTACATCCTAAAAGTATTTGTGTTTGAAAATTAATAGTGAAAGCAGCTCTGTGCGGTGGAACTTTCTACCATGGTGGAAATGTTCTGCATCTGTGTTGTCCAGTAGAGTAGTTAGTAGCTATGTATGCCTACTGAGCACCTGAAATGTGGAACTAAATTTTTAAATGTGGACTTGAACACTAGAAGCAACCTAGAAATGGCTAATTTTTCATCCATTAAATGGGCATGTGTTGAGTGTCTAATACATATAAAGCTGTGTGCTAGATTGCAAAGATAAACAGGATATTGTTAATAAGAGACTAACAAATTTCATCAGAGATTTAATACATATCTAAATAACTGTGTACATTTAGCCCATGTAGCATTAGTTGGAAAGAGAGAATACACAACTCCCCTGGGATGATCTGTGAAGGCTGCCTGGAGGAGATGGCATCAGAGCTGGGCCTAAAAAGAGGAGTAGGATTTCAGCTGGGATTAAGGTGCATTAAATTCAGATTCATGAACATAAATAGGCCAAAATGTGGCTTGTTCAAAGGAGTAGGAGTAGAAGGTTAACAGAAGTGTGTTAGGGACATATGAGAGGCTATCAAAGAGCAATTTAGTGTTAGGTCCCCATTTGGGTGGAAAATGAGGAAACCTGATCCCCCCGGATGGGAATATTGACCTTACCAAACTTCGTCTTTGGAGTGATTCACTTTGGCAATGTTGTGAGTTTGGGCTTAAGAGAGGGAGGAAGGGGCACCTGTGTAGATCAGTTGGTTGAAGGACTCTTGGTTTCAGTTCAGGTTGTGAACTCAGGGTCAAGAAATCATGCCCCATGACAGGCCCTGCGCTTAGAGGGGGATCTGCTTCTCTTCCTCCCCTTCTGTACGTCCCCACCCACCTCATGCATGTGTTGGCTCTCAAATAAATAAATAAATCTTTAAAAGAGAGAGAGAGGGAGAAAGAAGCAGAATTATAGTGACCAGTATTAAAAAAAAAAAAAAAGCTAAGCGTGACTTGGTGGCTCACTCGGTTAACACTCTGACTCTTGATTTCAGCTCAGGTCATGATCTCGGGGTTCTAGGATTGAGCCCTACATGGGCTCTGCGCTTGGCAGGGAGTCTGCTCAAAGGTTCTCTCTCCCTCCCCCTGCTCACATGCCCTCTCTCTCTTTCTCTCAAATGAATAAATAAATCTTTAAAACAAAACTAGTAAGCGTCTAAGCACAAATAAGGAGGATAAAATAGTGACAACGGGATTCAAAAATACTTCGCAGATAAAAACAATTCTGAAAAATCCATCAAGAATTCTAAAAGTCTTTTGTTCTATTACTGGTAAATTGTTATTCTTGTTCTTTCGTGTGAGTTTTTCTTTCTAAATATTCTAGTCATATGACCGTACAGTTCTCAGATGATTCCAGAAGCACTCAACTAGTGCCAGAAAATAACCCATTCCTCATTAAAATCCTAGAGAACTATGAGACCAATGTGTTTCTTTCAAAGGGGATTATTCGCATTCCTAAAGTTCTCATGAGGCCTCTGTGGAGGAGTAGTCTCAGGAAAAAATATGACATCCTAACACATTTGGTTATTTTATTCCATTTTCAAACTACTGCATTGTAAAAGTTCGGGTTAGATTATATTAAGAAGAATATTGCATTGCGAAAAAAAAAGTCTTCATCAAACTACTACCTTATGAGAATAGATTTTTCTAGCAGCCTGTGCTTCTACCTGAAATTATGTGAATGAATTTCAATCAAACAGTCAAATCACTTGTTAAAAAAAAATGTATTCCCCACAGTATACAACAAGGACTTCTTTTGGAATTATAATACATACACGTGAGTGTGCATATAACTATACAGTTAGTCAGAGTTTCCTAAACTGAACACACCTGTGTAATAGCACCCAGACCAAGAAATAGAGCATGATCACGCTGCCAAGCCCTCCTCACACAGTTGTGCAGTCACTATCTCCCCTCCAAAGGAAACTACATTCCTGACTTCTAACACCTTAAGTTTGCTTTACCCATCTTTGCACTGTGGTATAAATGGAATCGAAAATAATGGCTTCTTGCCCCAATCAAAAGACACAGAGTATCAGAATGTATAAAAAAACAAGACCCATCGATATGCTGTCTACAAGAAACTCATCTTAGACCCAAAGACACCTCCAGCTTTAAAGTGAGGGGGTGGAAAACAATTTACCATGCTAATGGA
>CM052798.1:112370262-112435479 GCA_028533885.1 Nasua narica
AAACCATAAGAGACTCCTAAACTCACAAAGCAAACTAAGGGTTGCTGGGAGGTGGGGGGGTAGGGATATGGACATTGGGGAGGGTATGTGCTATGGCAAATGCTGTGAAATGTGTAAGCCTGATGATTCACAGACTTGTACCCTGGGGTAAATAATACATTATATGTTAATAAAAAAATTAAAAAAAAAAAAAAGAAAAAGAAAAATATTTACGATCTGCATTTGCAGAGCTCAGAGTTCATATTGTGTAGCAGCGGAGAGCAGATCAGTTCTTCCCTCTAACATCAGCCCCCATATCTAAGGTTTTGTCAGGTTTTGAAAAGAATAAAAATATGAATTTGTGGTAGTAAAAAAAATAATAATAATAATAATGGCTTCTTTCACTCTATCGTTTGTGAGATCCAGCCATTTTGCTACACATGGTTATTCTCTTTGTTGTATAGTATCTCATTGTGCAAATATATAATAATTTTATTTAGGCACTGATGTATAGCTGGGGTCAGCACACTATGGTCCATTAGACCAACTGCCTGTTTGGGGGAATAAAGTTTTACTGGAACACAGTCATGTTCACTCATCTACGTATTGTCTATAGCTGCTTTCATGCTACAATGACAGAGTTCAACAGTTGTAGCAGAGACTGTATGGCCTATAAACCTAAAATATTTACCATCCAACTCTATAGAAAATTCTACCAGCCCCTGCTTATACTATTCTAATGTGTGAATATGCCATCATATTTGGGTATTTTCTATTTTGAAATATTACAAATATTGCTTCCATGAACATTCTAGCTCATGGCTTTGTGGAGCATATATAGAGTGGAATTACTGTGTCACAGGTTATGTGTGTATCTGGCTTTAGTAAATACTGCCAAACAATTTCCCAAAGTGGTTTTACCAATTTAGCCACCCACTAGCAATATATCAGTTCCAATAACCTTGCCTATACTTGGCATCTTCCATCTTTCTAATTTTATCCATCCTGGTGGGTGTGTAGTGATATCTCATGGTGGATTTAATTTTTATTTCCCTAGTTACAAATGAAATTCAGCTTCTTTTCATATGTCTATTGACAATTTGGATATCCTCTTTTGTAAAATTTCTATTCACCTTGTGACTTCTTTTAATGACTTGACAGCTTTTTATCCCACTTATTTGGAGTTACTCTTTTTACATTCCAGATATGATTCCTTTGTTGAATACATTCATTGTGAAGACCTCTCCTACTGTATGGTTCACCTTTCACTCTCTAAATTGGTGTCTTAGTATTTTTTGTATTTAAGAAGTCTTTTCCTATTCCAGAGACATGGAGTTATTTTCCTTTGAAGAGTCTGATTGTTTACTCTCCACATTTATGTCTTTAATCTATCTGGAATTTATTTTGTGTGTATGACGTGAGGTAGAAATCCAGATACATTTTCCCCCCATATGAATATCCAGTTGAATCAGCACAAAATAGAATCTACTCATCAATTTGTGCACGCACGTGTACACACACAAACCAACTGATATTTCCATTAAGAATGCATTGAATGTAAGGGTACCTGAATGGCTCAGTTGGCTAAGCATCTGCCTTTGGCTCAGTTCATGATCCCAGCATCCTGGGATTGAACCCTGGGTCTCCCTGCTCAACAGTGAGTCTGCTTCTCCCTCTCCACCCCCAAGCCCTGCTCATGCTCTCTCTTGCTCTCACTCTCTCAAATAAATAAAATGTTTTTTTTAAAAAAAGAATGCATTGAATATATAGGTAAATTTGAAGAAAACAAACTTTCTTTACAATCACAGAGAGTATTTTGGGTTACTTTGATAGAAACCAAGGAAACCTATATTTACACAACCTTTATTCATTCAAAAGTGCTCATGTGGATATTATTGTGGCAATTATTACACAATGGAATAAGTCAAATTATTATGCTGTACAGCTTAAAGTTATGCAGTGTTATATATCAATTAGATCTCAATAAAACTGGAAAATCAATTAAATATATGCTATTTTTCAAAACTATGGAGTATCTCTTAGTGAAGTGGCAACTGGTAGTTTCAGAGGTTTGAGAAAAGTTAAGAAAATTGAGAATACTCACCAAAGATCACTTAGTAGGAAAGTCTAGAATTTTTTTTAGAGAAGTTTCGTAGGATTGATAGAAATAAAAACCATATGATTATAGTGGTAAAATCTTAAATAAATTGCCAATAATTAAGAAAGTAGAGGTCCCTGTATGACCCTGCAATTGCACTACTGGGTATTTACCCCCAAAGAAGCAGATGCAGTACAAAGAAGGGCGACATGTACCCCAATGTTCATAGCAGCAATGGCCACAATCACCAAACTGTGGAAAGAACCAAAATGCTCTTCAACAGATGAATGGATAAACAAGATATGGTACATATATACAATGGAATATTATGCCTCATCAAAAAGGATGAATACCCAACTTTTGTATCAACATGGACAGAATGGAAGAGATTATGTGGAGTGAAATAAGTCAAGTGGAGAGAGTCAATTATCTTATGGTCTCACATGTGGAACATAAGGAAAAATATGGAGAGCATTGTGAGAAGGAAGGGAAGGGTGAATGGCGGGAAATCACAGGGGGCAATGAACCATAAGAGACTGTGGACTCTGAGCAACAAACTGAGGGTTTTGGAGGGGAAGGAGTGGGGGATTGGGCGAGCCTGGTGGTGAGTGCTGAGGAGGGCACATATTGCATGGAGCACTGGGTGTGTTGCATGAACAATCAATCTTGTAACACTGAAAAAATGAAATAAACATATTTGGGGAAAAAAAGAAAGTGGGGTACCTGGGTAGGTAGGTCAGTTAAGTGGCCAACTCTTGATTTCAGCTCAGGTCATGATCTCAGGGTAGTGAGATTGAGTTGTGCATCAGTCTGCTTGAGATTCTCTCTCTCCTTCTCCCCACTCATGTTACCTTATGCTCTCCCTCTAAAATTAATAAATAAAATCTTAGAAGAAGAAGGAGGAGGAGGAGGAAGAAGAGGAGGTGGAGGAGGAGGAAGAAGAAGAAGAAGATGAAGAAGAAGGAGGTTCCTAGAAGAAGAAGGAAGTTGACTGATAAGTTCCCATCTGGGTAGGAGTTTTGCCAGCACAATGCTATAGTAAACAATGCAGTGAGGGATAGTAGGATGCTGAGTAAAAAATGGTTGATATACAGACTATAAAAGCTAACCTGGATAGGAAATGAAGGCACAAGTGATACATGGAGACAACAGGAGGTCTTAAAGCCCAAGACAAATACAGTGAGGAGGTGTAGCCAAATGAAATAGCTGGAGCGATCTGAAAGTGGGATGTTGGAATTGGATTTCCATGGTGGGCAGTTCCAGGAAATGGCACATTCCAAAATGGAAATGGAGTTGAAGTAAAGGATATTAGTGATGAGCAGTCCAAGGAAATAAGAAACTGGGAAATTGAAGGTTACTGTAATCCTGCATGATGGAAGGAACTGGGCAGGAAGGAAGACAAATACATGAGCATTCAATAAATGGAGGGAGTGGCCTAAAGATGGAAAGAATGAATGAATGAATGGCATGTCCTCTCATGAATGGCATGATCCAAAAGAGCATTGGTTTGCAGGAGTGTTGGAGAGTATTGGTTTGCTGGAGAACCAGCTGGTGAGGAGCATCTGACACTCCCTTGACCCTGCTGCATAACGACAAGCTCCTTTTACTGAAGAGAGATGGAGTCCTTCTTGCAGGAGGGAGCCAAGGCTTAGCCACAGGGATAAAGAAAGCAAGCGCATAAAGGGAAGAGTGTGAGGGTGTAAGAGATGGTGATAACCATGGGGAAAAAGTGCCAGGGGGACACAGCGAGAAGATTGTTAAGGGAGACAATTTAGATAGGGAAGAGGCCATAGCGGCTTGACCAGAACCATCCAAATGAGCAAATAGATGTAGGTGCTCATCAATTTGCCTCAGTGTTACAGTTAGAATTGCTTCAGAAGCTGCTCTGCTGCCATTTACATAGTGCTTCATGGTCTACAAAGGGGACCCCATTTATTTCACTTTATATGACTCTCTAAACAGGAGAAGTGTAATCTCCAGGCAGATGATTTTTTGAAATACCAAATGGTATGTTTCAGTATTTGTATCTTGCGAAATTGCACCAGTTTGCATGTGATGTTTATAAAATGCACATAGACAGAAATCATCATCTACTTCTCAATGTCGTAATGCTCGGGTACCTGTTGGGCCTTCTGTTTCCACAAATACGCCTTTAAGGAAATACACAAATTGATGTGTCTACTTACAAGTAGTTCTGTCAGTAATAATCTTAATCACTGGGTTTTATCTGACATTCTTAAGGAGTTCTAAGTCTCCAACGAGTCCGTCCAAGACTTGTTGTTACTTTGAAACATATATTTAAGACTACCTGAAGAAGTAGGAATGAGGACTTTCAAAGTCCTTCCTATATTAAGGATTGGCATTTCCCTAACAAAATCCAAAGAATCTAGTACTACTTCCAAAGAAAAGTATTTTCAGCGATGACTCAGAAAGGAAGGAGAGTTCTACAAATCAAATTTCATCAACAATGAGATGGACCATAACAAACTCTTGTGTGTCCTGGTGCTTGCTTTTTACTCATTATAGAGCTGACCCTTCCCTTTTCCTTAATGCACCATAAGAATAATGATAGTGGTCAGAAAGTTCTGTTTCTTCCCGAAAAAATGAGTCACAATGAGAGACTGTCAAGATTATCATTGTTCTCTTCATTAAAAATCAATCAATCCGTTTTTGTTTAACACACCTTATTTGGTATGATCCTGGGCTTTCTATGTTATGAAACATAATGAGTGCAGAAAGTTTTTATTTTCTTTTGGTTTTTTAGCTTTGCCTATAAAGTTAGGAAAAGCAACACAAGTATCTACTATGTGAGGCACAATTATCTTTGCCACATATTAGCTTTGTGTTTTTTTTCTTCCCTCACTGAAAAAAATAACAAACTATGCAGGGTTGGTGGGTGTGCTCGCCACGCAGGAGGGGGCCCGGGGCAGCGGCTGGGAGAATGAGCTTTTGTTAGCTATCCCTTTTTTGTTTTCTTACAGGCTGGTCTTGACTATTACTTCCTTCTTTGTGCCTTATCTGTGGGTGAAATAATCCTCTGGAAAAATGAAGGGTAGCTTGACCCCTCATTTATCTCTGTCCAGAGCCCACTGTCACTAGACAGATGAAAAGTCGGGAAAGGGGTTCAGTCAGCAGAGCCTGCTAATTCGAAGTTCTCTGTCTGGCTGGGTTTGTTTTGGGAGTATAGACTTTCTTTCTGTTAAGTGAACAAATTATTTTCTTTCTCCTCAGCTCCAGCTACAGAATGATTAGGGCCCCTGAAGAGTAAATTAGACTCTGATGACTGTGGTAACAAAGTTGGAAAGTCAACAGGGTTGTTAAAATAAGACTTTCTTTCCAAGTGTCATTTTGTGTGCCAGAGCCAAATGTTCATGACAGCGCTGAGAAACAACTGGATTGATAAGTCTCCCATTAGATTTCTCCAAATCAAGGGGGAAAGGCTAACGGAGATATGGACAAACCAGACGGCAGAGGTCCATGGAGACAATCAAAGTTGGCTTTCAAGTGGAATGCATAAAGCATACTTTTGTCAGTAATTTGAATTTCTTTCTGAAGCCCTCTTTGCTTTTCTCCAGAGGTATTTTATGTGTTGATAACCTACACCATTTTCCAACATTCTCCTTCCTTCCCCTTAGACATCAAACTCTGAATATTGGTGCACTCACACAGATAATAGAGGAAATTAAACACGTAGAAGTAGTTGTTATCTTAGACTATGTTCCTAGAAACTTTCTTTTTTAGGCCTTATGTGATAATAGGGGAGATTGTGTCAAAGTCTTTGAGGGAAGACTTTAGCAGTTGGTGTTCATCTTACCTTGAGAGGTTAGGTGATGTATGGTGTGGGAGAAGGATGAAAAATATGAGCACAGTCCAAAATGACGATAAAAAACTCTGATAACTGAAATGAGAAAGAACACATACAATATGTTATTCTTTGGGGGAGAAGGGGTGTCTTAAAATGGATATGATCCCAATTTGGAATACACATTATATTGCCACACCAAATGACAACAGTGCTGATTTCTGAGTGGCAGGATTTAGTAGATTTTTGATTTGTGTTTATCTTTAAATTTTATAACACAGTTAACAATATAACTGGCATCAATTACCTGTAGATTATGATTCTGGGGAGCAAGTCACCACACACTTTCCCACCTGTAAATAGGGAAAGACCTAGTTGATTGAATTGTCGTGAAGACTAAATGGGGTGAACATAGATAACTATTCACCAGGATTCTAGGGAGTCTGGGGACAGCAGATGGATGTGGAAAAAGTACTAGCTGAGAAAGAAGGAAAAAATGCCAGAGAGTAGATGAATAAATCTTGAACTCTGAAAATAGTGTCGGGGGGATGTGGGCAAATTAGATGGGAGAAGAGCCTGAGATTTGCTACCACAGTTCCTCAGGACCACAGAATCCTTCTAATCTCTTATTACAGAGGCAAATGAGTTCAGTGGCTGCTTGTGGCACCCTCTCTGGTCACTGAGGTCTACACATGCATTATCTATCCCGCGACGAACTTTGGAAAGTCAGAGAGCATCACCTCAGCCCTTGCTCTGCACCTCCTCTCATTTTCATCATCTCTAGCTTTCTACATTTGTGCCTTCAAACACAATCTGCATGTCCATGAACTTGAAAATGCCTCCCCTCACCTGTCCTCTTGTGCAAGTGTTGGCTCATGGCCTGTCACCCTGGGCCAGGCCATCACTCACATCCCACCACCCCCACCCCACCAACCTCGAGCACAGTTTGCGCAAAACTGGATTAAACAACACTCAGCACTTGAAACAGATTAAAATTCCGATGTGTCTGTCACTTTAAAATATGAAACTTTTTCTCTCCATTACATCTCCTTGTTTTGATAGAGTACTTAGATACAGAGTTGTTATTAAAAGTCTTATAGAAGTAGTTTGATAATTACTATTTTTGGTAGCATGTGAAAGAAAAGTAAAATGAGACATGAAAGATAAAAGCGACATAGATATGTTTGCTCTATAATTTACTTTCCCTGAATTATTAATAGCTAGGATGTCTCTTACATAAGTATTTTCACAAACATACATATAAATAATAAGAACAGAAAATTTCATTATAATATTCTCAATACACGTTTGTTCATGCCTTCATTTCTTGAAGGTTTATTTTTGAACTTTGGTTTTGGTATGCATTTAGGACAAAGACATTATTGCCAAGTTCAAGGTTTACAATACTTCTCAATTTTAAAATATTTTAGAAGTATATTCATGATTTGCAAACATGCAAACACATTTTTACGTTTACTTGTTGAAAACAAATTAAGTGTTTTTAAACTTTAAAATGAGAATAAAAACAAAAATCAGTAGCAGTTTATGTCTCTTAAACATAGCTTTAGGAATCTGTTTCCAAGAAACAGTTTTCTCTTTAGTGACCACTGTGAAAAAATAAAAAATCCTGTCATAAAAATATTGTACTTTGTGAGTCCCTTGGGCACTTAGTTGAGTCATTGCCTCAAGAAAGAGAAGGCCAGGATTCTCTTAAAAGTACTGGATTGGCTCACCAAGTGTTTATGGCTGGGCCCTTACCATGTGTACTTTTATTAAGAAAAAGAGAAACTCTCATACTTTTCTTATCCATTTCTAATTGATAGAAAATAGGCCATTTCAGTATCTTTAAATCTGAAAAAAGAAATGGCCCTTTGAAACTATGGTGATGTAATATCCATTTTGAAATACAGAGTTTTAGTGTAAATCTTTGTTTTGGTCTATGTTTTCCAAGGCATTCTTCTAGATCATCTGTCCAGTTTTCATATCCAAAGCAATCATTTTCCACAGAAGTATTTGCAGGAATCATCTAATGAATTTCTGTCTTTTTTATTTTAATATCTGTATTCTTACCACAAACTAACAAAATTAAACTTCAAAGAAACTATGTCTTTGTTGAATTACATATATTTCACAGATTTGCAAACAAAGGTAAATATTTCCTTCAGAAATTAGCAATGGCCTGAGTGCCTGTGGTGTAGCACTCCCTATGTTAAGAATATTTGATGTGGGGGCGCCTGGGTGGCTCAGTGGGTTAAAGCCTCTGCCTTCAGCTCAGGTCATGGTCTCAGGGTCCTGGGATCAAGCCCCGCATCGGGCTCTCTGCTCAGCAAGGAGCCTGCTTCCCCCTCTCTCTCTGCCTGCCTCTCTGCCTACTTGTGGTCTCTCGCTCTGTCAAATAAATAAATAAATAAAATCTTAAAAAAAAAAGGCAAAATTTCATTAAAAAAAAAGAATATTTGATGTGGTCTCTGAACTCAAGGAAGTTCAAAGTTAATTGGGAGAGGAAGAAATAATACCCATTAAATTAATTAAAGGACATTGAAATAAACTACAGGTAACCTCTGATAAACTCACGAGGCATTCAGTAGAAGGAACAGTCTATATAATTTGGAGCTGTATTTTTCAAAGCATGTTCCAGCATGGTCCAGCAATTTCAAAAAAATTTTTTACTTTATTTAACATGTTAATATGCCTTATGGATCCAAGAAAATGTAATATTATATTAATCCATCTATTCAAAAAATATTTATTGGGTGCCCATTTTGTATCGTGCCCTGGGAATTCAACAGTAAGAAAAATAAGGCTGTCCTTCAAATGGAGCTTTAACATAAGGCTAGCAGAGGGGCCTTCACCAATAATCTCATCTGAGCAAAAGCCTGAGCAAAGTGAGAGAACAAGCAGAGTGGTTAAGTGGGGGAAAGGCTTTCAGGGCAGAGGAAACTAAAAAGCCAAGACAGGATCACATGAGGCATGTTGTAGGAACAGGAAGGAGATCCTAGGACTAGAGCAAAGGTAGGGAGAGGAATCACCACCTACCAAAACAATGTCAGTTCTCCACATGGATTTCACACTGAACCCTTAAATCTTTCTTGAGATAATCTAATGTATTAAGATAATATGCCCAGTATGGTTAAGCACAATAATATGCCCAGTATGGCCAGGAATAGTTAGGGGAGTTTGGATGTACTCTAGGCATTGGAACATGGCTTGGAATTTCTGATTGACCATGTTGACAAAGGACATTCCAGGAAGCCAGGACAATATGGACAAAGACCAAGAAGAAGGAGGCAAAGAAGAGCAGGAGCTAAGACAAGAATGCTGGCATGGGACCTGAGACCAGGTAGTTATTTTGTCTAGTTTATTTATTCAGACTAAATGTCTGGAACATTGAGGGAATTGCTTGTATATTTCAAGCCAAAAATATATTTTGCTAAAGTTAATGTGCGGCTTGAGTTGGCCAGAAACTTGTTTCATTTCTGACTTTGAATGAGTATGCGTCATTTTCATTGAGTGGGACAATTTTAAGTCATGATGTCTGGTCCTTGGCATTGTTCACAATGATTTATATGGAATTATTTATTTAATGAATTCAACAAATCTCTCCTTTATTCATTCAATCATTTAGTCAGTGAGTCAGTCGGCTAAGATTTATTAAACACCTACTGTTGGGAATGTATTTTGTCAAGGGCTGTGTGGGTTACAAAACAGTTGGAGACCCAGTTACTGCCCTCAAAGAGCATATGATTTTCCATGGAGTCTAAAGAGACTGACATTTGCTTTGGGGAACAAATGATGTATTACTACAGAAGCTAAGAGCAGGCTGGCTATCATTCTAGAGTTCTCAAGGAAATGTGTCCAAATGAAAAATCCAGAATTGTCAAGCAACTCATAATGCATATTAAATTACTGCCCTGGGATGAATGTAAGATGAGCCCAAAGACAAACTAAAGACTGGATCGTAAGCTGAGGTTTGTCTACCAAGGTCTTGTAATAACATTTGATTTGATGAAAAGGTGGGGGGGGGAGTGGAAATTATGAGCGTTTGATGTTGACAAAAGTTGGAAAATAAACTTACTTATGCACTTGGCAACATGTACTCTGCAATTCTGCTGTCAGGTCTTGCTCATTCAGGAAGGCTTGTTTTTAGGAATACAAATTGCTAAAATCAAAGCCACTGATGAGGCAGCTTCAATTCCTTTCTTCCACATTTTCCACAATTAAAAACAGAGAAACACATGAGACTTGCTCATTTCACTTCGTGTGGGCTGTTCATCGGTCCTTTTTAACTTCTTCAGCAGACAATATCTTTTACTTGCCTTGTACTTTTGGAACATTGTCTCTGACATGAAGAACCTCCTGCCATTTCCCTTGACAGAACATTCTGTGCTGAAACAAACCAAATAAACAAACATAGGGAGAGGAGTAAATGGATTTTGTCCGGAAGAAAGACTGTAAGCCCCCCTTCCCCCATTAAGGTGCATGGAGAAAGAAGGACCTGATAATAGCCAACCAACTGAATTATTTTCTCTGCCCTCCCGCCCTATCAGACTTCTGGTTTCTTCCAGGACTGATACATTGGAAACAGCACAAGTTTCATTTCTTAAGAAGAGGATTTAGTAATGCAATTTTTGCATAAACTACATCTTTCTGCAACTATTGTCAATGTTGCTTATTTAACATGAACTTTTTGCTGCCTGATGGTTTTAAAATTTTAGTTCTCCGCTTGTATGTCTCCTCAATTGCACTGTGATCATTACAAAGGGCTATAGCGACAAATATGGACAGGGGCAGGGACAGAGGGAGAGCCAAGTGTAGCGCGGGGCTTTGAATGCATTGGATGCTCGTTTCCTATCTAGGGATCGGTTGCTGATTACAGCAAAGCAACACGCTACTGAGAATGTGCCTGTGACATTGGCAAAGAACCCAGGGTCTTTTCCCAGCTCTGCATTTAATTAAATGCCAGCTCGCGGGGAGGTGACTTGACAGCACTTGCCTCAGTTTCCTCATTTATAAAAGTTAAAAAAAAAGACTAAATCAATTTTAATATTGCTTCCATAATTGCTGAAGTTCTATAATTCCATAGTAATTCTGTAATTCCATAATAGTTCAAAAGAAGAACCATTAGCACATTCATTTGGCTTTAGGCCACCAAACAAAGTGCTCAGCCCAGTGACTGGTTTTTCTATTGAGCTGATTGGGTCTTTTCTTCTTAACTTTTTATTTTGAAGTAATCTTGGGCTTACAAAAGACTTAAAACAATCACACAGAGTGTTCCCGTGCCCGTATACTCGTCCTCTAGCTTTCCCTAATGTTAACATCATGCAGGATCACCGTAGAATTATTATCAACATCAAGAAATTAACATCGTACAAGACTATTAGCCAGACAAGGAATTTATTCTGCTTTCACTAGTTTTTCCACTAGTGTCCTTTTTCTGTTCCAGGATCCAGTCTAGGATTCCACATTCCATCTGGTTGTCATTTCCCCTTGGTCCTCTCCCTAATTAGGTCTTTTGGCTGTTTGGAAGGGATACTTGTGGATTGTGCTAGTTCTGAAATGGTGCCACGGCTGCACATGGAGAAGGCCCTCATCTGGTTCTTTCCCCCTTCACAAGGTTGTTATTTTTACCTTTCAGCAACTCTTCTCACACAGGATCGCTCTTGAAGCTTTCTCAAGATTTCAGAAGGTAAACCTCAATCTGCAAAATGGAAGTTTTTTCTTTTCCCCCTACAATTATCCCTACCCGGGAAACCATCCATGTGGTACCCAAACTAAGTCTTGGTGGAGAACCGTTTGGCGTATTCTGATTTTTGGTAGGGTGAGGAAGCATAATGAACTGAAGTGGGCCCGAGAAAGCAATCCTTATCTGCAGGAAACATTGATCTGTGGCATTATGGGCATTATGTGATTTTCATTCTTCTGTTATCAGTAGAACTGTGTTAAGATCTTTGGCTCATGACTAAACCCCGACTCATTTCCCCATGACTTTTCCACCTTGAACTTGAAGCAAGATTATCATCTCAGAAGTGTATGTGCATAAGGTTAGGTCTGGGGACCCACAGTGGCTCACCACCAAGGCCCGCCAAACACTACAGCTGAAGCTCGGGGGTTGGCTCCTAGTCTAACAATCGGCCACTCCAAAGCCAGCAATAATTGTGAGGCACCCCTCTGGTCACCCCTGTGCCAGGTTTTCATGGTGAACTGCTAAGCCGATGTCAGAAGTGAGACAGTCAGCCTGGAGAGTAATTGGGAACTGCTGAAAGCCTCCTCCTTCGGGGGAAATTTTGGAAGACATGCCTTTCCCTCCTACTGTTTAGGCATTACAGATTTTCAAATTATACATGGCAGATGGATTATAGTTTGTCCTTTTAGTGACAGGAAAAACTGTTTCTATACCCTGGCGGAGGCATCTACTTACATCAAGAAATGATTCCACTGCTCCACGGCTATATTTGGGAAAATGATTTTTTGTCCGTTTTAACAAATGACTATAAAAGCTTTTCATTTTATTATTCCATAATTAAATAACTAGCTTTCATTAATATATTGTACTAGAAACCCTATAGGCATCCTATAATTACATGTAAGATTTGCCTAGTATTAGCTCAACTATGTTGTCTTTGCAGTGCACAGGAAAATTACAAGATGCATCAAACGCGCGTTCTGAGTCATCCTGGCATTATTGGGAAAATGTTCTTGTTATTTAAAAGCAAAAGGCAAATGTAGCTTTTCTTTCTCTGTTGGAGCCATTAGAGAAACTCGGTGCATATTTTCATTTCCCATGCCTCGTTTCTTCTTAATTTTTTTTTTCCCTCATGTCTTTCTTACATTTTGCCCCTTGCCTTTCATATTTTCTGTCTCTTTGTTCTTTCTGTAGATGTCAAGGATGTCTGCCCCAGAAGTCACTCTTGGGGAGTCTTTTTGACCTGGCTCCAGCTTGGATAGATAAACTTCAAAGAATGACTGCCATTAAACTTTGTCATCTGTTGAATGAATAAATGAAAGAGAGTGGCGGTATCCAATAGAAAAATCATGTTTTATAATTGTGAAAGAGGCCCCTGAATGTTCTCATCTCCTGGTTGATTTGTCCTTTATAACCTATTCTATCCTGGAAAAAAATCGTTTTCAGGGTGAGAAGGAAATTCTCTAAATCCACCTGTTCTTCCCTTCATGGCCCACACTTTAATCTCCTACTATCCTTCAGGTATTGCCTACTATGTTTCTGCTGTTTTCCTCAAATGCAAAACATCCAAGCCCCAAGCCATTTTTCTACCCCACACCCTAGTCGTCCAGTCGTTCATCTTGCACAGCCTCAGTGCTCCGAGGAAATCATATGTTCTCCAGTTCCTATATATATATATATATATATATATATATATATATATATTTCCTTGACAAATATATTTCATGATTTGGTCTGAACATTTCCCCAACAGAAGATGGGGCTTAAAATAATTGGGGGATGTAATAGATCTGAATCATTTCTGTACAACAGTCTTATCTTTGTGTTGGCAGGCAATGCAAAAGCTGGTTAGAGACCATGGACAGCCAGCAGGTTTTTATTTAATTAAGAACAAGCATATGTAGCCATATATATGTTCATTTATGGGTGTGTGTGTGTTTTATAAGGCAACATTTAAGAATTAGGTATTATTGGAACACCTGGGTGCCTCAGTCAGTTAAGCATCTGCCTTCAGCTCAGGTCATTATCCCAGGGTTTGGGGATCGAGCCCCTTGTCAGGCTCCCTGCTCAGCGGAGAGCCTGCTTCTCCCTTTCTCTTCTGCCAGTCCCCCTGCTTATGCGTGCTCTCTTTTTGATAAATAAATAAATGAAAACTTAAAAAAAAAAGAATTAGGTATTATTGTTTTTTCTGAGTTCTTTTTTTCTCTTCTTCTTCTTCTTCTTCTTCTTCTTCTTCTTCTTCTTCTTAACATTTAGAGATGTTCTTTATATTCTACAGGTTTCGAAGATCTCCTTAAGCAAGAACACCTTCTTTCTAAGTTGGCGGCTTGAGCCCACAAGAGTAGGACCCAGGTTAACTACCTGTACCCGGTCTGGGCTCCCACTGATCTGCTTATGTTGCGACTGGGCTCCAGGAAAAACCACATGTGTTCTGTCTAGGCAGGGGGATAATGGATTAAGCCTCTTATTGCTTCCTTCTAGACAAATTGGAAGGATGAGGCCCTCCTCCGATGGATTTTTATCAATCAGCCCCCAGAAGAAGGGGCTGCTTCTGGCATTTCACAGAGCTTTTGAGTCATCTTGGTATTATTGATCCTCCCCAAAGTAAACTTGTTTTGGGTTTTGTCTCAAAGCCAAAAGAACATGTGTATTTCTCAAAAATGCAGATGACACAAAACGGAAGTTAATTTAGTGGATGACAGGCTCATCTTCCCGATTTCTTTACTTCACGTCCTTCTTAGCTCCAAAAAAAGAGAATGAAATTGTAGCTTTAGTGTGTTCCCGTGCTGAGAGTGTTGAAAATCCCACCAATTCTCACTGGCTTTGACCTGTTTTTCACTAAGGTGTTCATTGATAAATGCACAAGATGTTACTGGTCCTGAGAGGATTTGTATCTTAATGGGGCCCTCTTAAGGATCTCAAAGCCTTCAAAGGTCTAAGAAATAAAACTCTAAGCATAAATTGAAAACATTCTTTCTAAAAAACCACATGTCCTACGTTTTCTAGCTTAGTCCAAATATGATGAGGGTTCTATCTTTTTCAATACAAAGGACTCATTAAAACTCTTCCCAAATGTAATTTAATTTTACTGCGTTTGCAAGTCCTGTCATATATAAATAAGCAAATCAAAAAAATCCATTGTCAGACTCTTTTTCTGGCTAAACTTAGAAATAAGGTGCAAATAATTGGAACATACAGCTACTTTTACAGATATTTTTGGAAAGAGAGGTTCCTGGACCTTCTCAAGTCACATGCATTGGGGGTTCAGAATAGGTTCAGCCCTTCGGACATTTGCCAGTAGAGTCTCCAATTATTTTTTGGTTGTCAAAGATTCTATTTAAAGTGGGAGATATATTACATTTTAGTTGTTTTTGTTTTTTAAGTAATGAGAAACCCATAGTCAAAGTATCTTTAAAAAAAAAAAAAAAAGAAGACTTATTTATCTTTGTGTGGAAGGGGGCCAAGGGAGAGAGACCATCTCAAGCAGACTTCACACTGAGCCCAGAGCCTGATGCAGGCCTCGATCCCCTTACCTTGAGATCATGACCTGACCATAATCAAGAGTCAGACATTTAATTAACTGAGCCACCTAGATGCGCCTCAAAGTTTCTCATGGAGCTATTTTGGTGTCAGATCTCCATAATTAAAAACTGATTTTTTTGGGGGAAAAAGAATGAATGCTAAGTTTGACTGAAACCTACTTTCTAAATTACTCACTGGAGTAATTACCATAAGCATGTAAGTTGCAGTCACTGTCACTATTGTCATCCTCATGAGCGTGAATTGGTTGTAAAGCACCAGCTTGTTACATTAGCTAATTTGTATGATTTCCTCCAGACTGATTCCAGAGTCATTACAGAATACACAGTTAACGTCAACGACTGAAAATTTGGTTCCTGACAGTTGTAGATTATGGACAGTGGATAATTAAAATATAATTAATGAGCTAATTAAGGTGTCAGCAACAGAAATGTTTTGTTAATTCAATGATAGTTAATGCAGTCTTAGTTCTAAGACATTTAGATTCTTAATGGAGGAACACTGATCTCTAATGGCTAATATCTCTGCTTTACTACACATACAAAATCATCCTTAGAGGAAGCTAGGCACTGTTAAGTTTTAGCACGAGTCACACAACATAAGCCTAACAGCAAGAAAAAAAGGATTTTATTAACAGACATGTAGATAAGGGAGCACTTTGAATTGTAAACCCTTGACATCTTCTTGTGTTGCCTTTTTAACATGGTTCATTCTTCATTTGTTAACTTTATAATCCTTAAAGTGTCTCCATGCTATTTCTTAAGAGTTCATGGCAATCAGAATAAACTGTTTGGCAATAATGCTGCACTATCTAGGATATTTTACAATTGTGACTAAGTTTCTGCTTTCTGAGGACATCAATTCTATGAGAAGAGATTAGAAACGAAGATCGGGAAAATTCAAAGTGTTGTTTGCTAAAATGAAGTTGTGAATAAGGATCCTGGGGCCATTTCTTCCTTGTCCCTAGAGAAATGGAGCAAACATATTTCCCCCATAGGCACATCTTCTTTCTAATCTGCAAGCTCTTCGGGGGTTCACCTCATGCTGTGTGCAGTTAATGTGAGGTAATTTATTTAACAATTAGTTGGTCCTACCTATCAACTTGTTGATTCTGTGGAAATACCCAACGTTGGCAAAGCATTTTAGCTGCAAAAGAAAACTCTCCACCAAGTTGAAGAGATTAAGCTAACATTGAAGGAATCAGGGAAAAAGTAGTTTATGTTAGTTTCTGTGGTTGACTGATGACAAACTTTTTCAAGTATGAGATGTCATAGCTTAATGTAAAAAGGATTTGAAGAGTCCTTCATGGCAGCTTTATATTTAGCATATGTTAGTTGAAAAAATGACTAAAATTAAGATGGATTCAGCAAGACTTTAAATAAATTATTTTTATGTTAATCATGTCATCCATATATGCATAATAATCACATCATCCGTGTGTTCATAAAATACCAATACATATATTTGTAAGCCATATACCACCTATTTAGTCTTTAGGGAATTCTTGATGTTTTCGTGGATTCTTGGACTCTGAAAAACCTTGGTATTCCCCAACCTCATTTTGCTTCCAAAATGCCTGTGACCAAGACCAAGAGACTGAAAACCATTGGTTTCCATGATTAGCCCCTTAAGATTTTATAGTGTACTATGGAAATATGATGTAGATATGAGAAACTTATTGATATACATCAATTAAAGTATCATACAGTGATGTAGGCAGCAAATGAGTGGTACAATAAATAATAAAGGTGGTAGGATTTACAGTAGACCACCATGAATTAGCATGGGTAAGAAGATTCTGAAGAGGAGATTGGGATAGGAACTGAAGCTTGAAAAATGAATAAAGATAAAGTAGGCAAAGAGGAGGCAAGAGGGCATTCCTAATAGGAAACAAAAATGTAGGCGGTGGGACTATGAAGAGACTAGCAGAGCCAGAAAGAAAGTGCATTTTAAGGGATTGCATCATTGGTAGGCATGCTGGAAAAGGTAATTTAAGTCAGAGTATTCTTAGTGAATAACCAAAGTGATTTTGCTATGCAAAATAGCCAGGAGGAAAGAGATGATATTAAAAGTGGACTCTTATCTGGAATTTCCCTAAGATGTGACAGTCTAAAGTATGCAGCTCTTAAAGTCTCCTAGGTCATGACCATGTTATACCATAGTGGAAAATCTACAGTGACTGCATCCTGATGGAGGTGGGGAGGAGTGGGATATGAGGAGAAATATTAAGAACTCTCTAAAATAATGCTAGATATTCTTATACCTAATTCTAATTTTATTACTCATTATTTTTCCTATGAGAGTACTAGGTTCAACTTTGAAAAAAATGGTCTTATTCAACTTAGGGGGACAACAAGTTTATTTATGTTTTAAAAGTCAGGTTTATCGAGGGTACAATTTACAGAGAGTAAAATTCATTCTTTTTTTCCTTCCTTAATGTTCATCACCCAATTACCCATCCTCCCAATCCTCTCCCCTCTAGCAACCCCCGGTTTCTTTCCTATGATTAAGAGTCTCTTACGGTTTCTCTCCCTCTCTGATTTTGTCTTTTTGTATTTTTTCTTCTCTTCCCCTATGATCCTCTGTTTTGTTTCTTAAATTCCACATAGAGTGAGATCATATGATACTTGTCTTTCTTCGACTTAATTTCACTTAGCATAATACCCTCTAGTTCCATCCACACCATTGCAAATGGCAAGATTTTGGTTTTTTCGATGGCTGAGTGGTATTCCATTGTGTATGTGTGTGCGTGTGTGTGTGTGTGTGTGTGTGTGTATACACACCTGGAGTGTATGTATAGGTGTATATATAACACCTACAGTGCTCCAGTACCCCAAAGGAAAGCGCAGAAGAGAAATCATTAACAATCAAGGCATGTACATATAATGTAGAGAAGGCAACCAAAAAAAGGCAAGTGGCTGATAACGACTTCTCAGAAATGGGTTGCGTACAAAGTATCCTATAAATAAATATATATATATAAATTTATATATATATATGCATTAAATACATTTGCTATATAAATTCCCTTTTCCTACCAACTCTTCTATTAAAATGGATGTTTCTATTTCCCTTTGGTAGGCAGTTCTGAGGGCTAAAACATGTTTCAATATTTATAGTTTCTTTTTTTCTCCAATTTTGTTCTGCTTTTTATAAACTGCTAACCTCAAACCTTCGATAACCCCTATGTTTCAGCAGTCTGTAGCTCCACTGATGAGGAGATTAGACGGTGGCATGCCAGAACTGTGTGACATACCATTCACTGGAGAATATTCACATGTTTGGAGAGCCCTGATCCAAAAGGGCCATATAGAGTTGAGAGCAGAAACCGGCATCAAAACCTCCTAGGATATAGTCCTTTACAGATCAGATCACACACCTGAGCCCTCCCAGCGTGCACAGTTGTCCAATGTTCCCTAGGCGATACATGTTGGAGCTCGGGCTTGAAGAGAAATCTCTTGCTTCCTAGGAAAATGTTTCATGCACTCCTGATGCTCCCTTTCAGTTGTAAAGGATAGCTACTTTTTCAAGCGTTAGAAATTTGTTTTTGCTTTTCCTGTTGTTGCAGCTGTTTTGTTTTACCCCCTGGGCTTCCTGAATTAGTACACCCACAACTGAGTCATCTTGTAAGGATCCTTGATCGAGTGCAGATTTAGTTACCAATGAAACAGAGCTTTCAGTTTTGGGGATCAAGTTCCCTTCTAAAATGCCCATGCTTGGGGGAGGTGATAACAAAAATTATAATCATGACTTCTTGGGTGAAAACAGAATTAGCAGTCATTTTTATTTCATTATATTAGTCTCTAAATAAAGTTACATTAACCCTGCTTCTTTGGCGACTTGACAATTGTCTGCTGGAAGCAAGAAATTTAGGAAGGAAAATTAAATCTCAGAAAGGGTACTATGTGACTATCCTATTGTTTTCGCCTGGACAAAACTCATTTTATTATTTTATTTTATCATAGTCTGTCCAAACGCTATGAGGGAGACAACTGCATCTGCGGTCCCCCTTTTCCAACAGCCCATGAGAAAGCAAAGAGCAAAGCAGACACACTCAATAATCAGTTCTTGCTGAACTGTCGCTGGTGGATTTGAGATTCTCATTTCACGCTCCCAAGTCTGCTCCATCATCTGGCTGGGCCCAATCTGCTCTTTGCCTCGTCCTCCTCCTTTATCAAGTTAGCACACACACAGTAAGTAGGTGGCACTTGTTAGACTCTGGGACTATTCAAATATACACACTTCAGTCATTCCAGGTTGGCTCATCACATTTCCCTGGAGGGTACCTAGTAGAATAGATACTCCAGAGATTTTGCTCTCCCCTTGCTCAGTTTCCCCCCTGAACAGCATATTATGCCAGCTGGGTTATACAATGCTTGGATACTCAATCAGTGAAAGTGCTCTGCGCCTGAAGACACTTCTCCAAAATCATATGATGACTATTAGTGTAAGGGCAGGCTGCCCCAAGATGGGACACTTTGTCATAAAGATCATTTTTGAGTTACAAGTAATCAAAATCCTGCAGGTGTAGAAAACTTTATCTGCATAATAAGGCAACCTTGTTTTTTTCCCAACATCTTTGACCTTCTTGCTAAGATCTTTGTCCCATTTGCAACCTCAGATCCTACCCTTCTCTTTAGCTCATCTAAGGTTCGTGTTGCCTCATTGTCATTGGAATTCCATGTCTATGTGGAATTCCGTGTCTGTATGTACCCCTCTTAGATTTGATTGTCTCCTCAATCTATGTCCTGTCAAGTCGATTCTGAGTTCACATAGAAGGACCATAGGGCAGAGGAAGGTCTTCCCCTCCAACATTAGAAAGATACTAATACTTGATAAATTTCAGTTTTTCAGCTTGACCAGCTGTGGTCTTCTGAAGAAAACCATTCATAAAAGCGAGTATAAATTAGGGCACCTGGGTGGCTCTGTCAGTTAAGTGTCTGACTTTGGCTCAGTCACGATCTCAAGGTCTTGGGATCAAGCCCCTCGGCGGCGAGCTCCCCAGTCAGCGGGGAGTCTGCTTCTCCTTCTCCCTTCGCCCGTCCCCCTGCTCGTTCTCTCTTTCTATCTTGAATAAATAAATAAAATCTTAAAAAAAAAAAAAGGCAAGTAAACTAATCCTAGAATCCTGATAAAATGTGTCGCAGTTACTATAACCTGCCTATATTCATTTCAACCTGGCATCTTCTCGAATTTAGTGGCTTCATTTTACTTTCTTAAAGGGAAAGTGGGATAAACAATGCAAACTGCAATTGCAAAGATGATTTATTTTTAAAGCAGAGATTGTTTTTGCGTTTCCTTATACCCAAACTGATATTCCAAAATCTGACATTTGAAAGAGAATAAAGCATACCAATGCCTTTTCAAAATCTATTAAGAATTAATTAGCTACAAACATCAGAAGTCTAACACTGAAGTTACTTCCATGGCCTTAATTTGATACATTTTTGTAGTACACACAAAATTTCATTTAGGTCCTAGCTTTATGTGTGGAAATGTTAACCCTGGCAGGGCTCTGTAATCTTGGATTAGAATTAGACACTTCATTCTCCTTAATCTTTCCTTTAAAGGAAGATTTTTTTTTTTTTAATTGGTTAAAAGCTCTTGGTATATTAGATGAACTCTGAAACAGAGTGACGATTTGGCTGGAGTGCTCTCGCTGAGCTGATGAATGGAAATCGCTTATTCACCACCTGTTGGAAAATGTTAGTGTTCATGTTCAATCATGTGCCTAATTTAGTGTGTAATTGGAAATGTAGTGCTCGCAAGGCAGGCAAATCTTTTTGAAGATTTAGCTATTTATATTGAGCGTATTAATTACATTGAAATAGAGGAAAACACAAAGCTATCAGGAGAAGAGACTACTTTCCAAGTAACTGCTCCATAGGACACACACTGGTTACTTTGAGAGATAAAAGTAACTGTGTGTCCGAGGAAGTGTGAAATATGTCCGGGCTGCCATATTGTCACCATCACAAATTGTCAGCAGATGTTCTTCAACTCCAATGGGCACTGGTTCTTACCACTATAAAAAATACGTACACCAGTGGCTTTCAAAGTCCTTCTGTGTTTTTCTACCCTATGTTAACATTAACATTTTCCTGTCGAGTTTATTTATAAACATAATGGGAAATGCTACACACACCAGGTACATTGCAACTTTCCCAGTGTTCTTTGGTTTTCCGCCTAAGTCCAAACATTCAACGGGATGATCCTGAGAACTTTTCTGAGTGAAACTTCTACTTAAGGCGATCTGCTTGCTAACATCACCTCGAGAATGGGTTCCCTCACGCATCGGCTTGAATGGTTCTGTCTGTGGCAAGAAGACATTGATCCTTAACGTTAAGTCACATTTAAGGGCCTGACATGCAGCCAATCAAGCTCTGATGCAATGAGGGGAGAAATTCACCATCAAGAAGAAACTGGGGCTAAGAGGATTCCTGAGTGGCGATGATGTGGCAAAGGGAAAGGGGTGTGGGAGAAAAGGAGATCAGGGAAGGTAGCGAAAATGCTAAATGATATCCTGAACGATGTGTACAAGAAAGATTGGTGGCTGGTTATTTTACAAGACCTTCTGGCACTGTAGCTGAAGCAGAGAAACTCACGGTAAACTCATGCCTCCACAAGAAAACCGAGCATGAAAGAAAGAAAGAAAGAAAGAGAAAGAAAACCAAGTATTCTTGCTGACACATCAGCTCATCGCTCAGACCCACTCAACCAGCCCCAACTATGACTCCAAAATGTTTAAAGAGTAATGAAATGTCAGTCTTTCACGAGAAAAGAGGCCCTTGATGGGGAGCAGAGAAGTGAAGGAGGTAAAACTTAAAAGGAAAAAGAAAAATTCTCTTTCCCAATTCCCTTTACTCTCCCAAATTTCTCTTCTCTGATTTTTTTCTAACCACACCAGTCTGTAATAAGCCTCCTCCTCTCCCTGGTCTTGTCTGTTTTACCCACTGGTCGTTTAGAATATTCTCTCGGGGGGAGGGGCGAGCAAACTCCATGACCCATCACACACATCATTAGCTTCCTTCAGCATCTTCTAGGCCTCTTCTCTGCCCAGCATCCCCAGTCAGCCTCTGAGACATAAGAACCAAGGATGAGAGTGGGAAAGACCATGAATACTTACCCTGAACTGTGTTTTGCCTGTTACACTTATATTTGATATAATTATCTTGTTTCTAGTTTTTTATGCTTTAGTACCTCAGTATTCTCACATTTTCTTTGAACATAAACAAGCTAAAATTTTCTCAAGAAAATTACTCAGAGGAAAAATATATATACATATATGTGATGTGGGAAGCAAAGGCAAAAGAAAAGTTAAATTCCTTACTGCTTATAGCCCACTGACAAGTCCTTGAAACAGGCAGAGTGGCATTCCTCTAGGAACTATACTTTGCTGAGGGCAAAAGGTGATCTTAGCTTAACATTATCCCAACCTCCAGGATCCTGTTAAGTCTACTTTAACATATAAAAATTCCTTTAAAAACTTCCTTTATCGGGGCACCTGGGTGGCTCAGTGGGTTAAAGCCTCTGCCTTCGGCTCAGGTCATGATCTCAGGGCCCTGGGATCGAGCCCCGCATAGGGCTCTCTGCTCGGCAGGGAGCCTGCTTCCCCCTCTCTCTCTGCCTGCTTCTCTGCCTACTTGTGATCTCTCTCCTCTCTGTCAAATAAATAAATAAAATTAAAAAAAAAAAACTTCCTTTATCTCTACCCCCACCAAGATATATGTTGGCAATCATCCCCCAAGCATATGGCTCACTGATATACATCTGAAGGGTCTCATGACTAAAGTTTTATTAGACAGTAATAAATGACCTTTTCCTAACAACAGCTAGCCCCCTTCAAGTCCTGGAAACCTTGCTTCCAAAATCCCTTAGGGACTTACGCTATCCCTAGCCTCCTCCCAACTTGAAAGTGTATAATCGGGGACACCTGGGTGGTTTCCTCAGTTAAGCATCTGCCTTCAGCACTGGTCGTGATCCCAGGGTCCTGGGATCGAGCCCCACGTCAGGCTGCCTGCTGAGAGGAGGGAGTCTGCTTCTCTTTCTGCATCTCCCTCACTGGCTTGTGCTCTCTCTCTCCCTCTCTCTGTCAAATAAATAAACGCTTTAAAAAAATAAAGTGGTTCCCTGAAGTTTGAAAAAAAAAAGAAAGAAAGAAAACAAAGTACATAATCGGTTACTCCTCTTGTAATCTAGCTCCCCAGTGAAGCTCTTTCTGTCCACGGGTCCTGTTGCTGGTCTTTAATAATACCATCTTTTTGCACTTGAAGATGTCCCAAGAATGCTTTCCTGGCCATCGGCTCCAATATTTCCTACATCATAAATATATGGAGAAGGCTGGCTAGACTCCAAAGAATAACAATGGAAAATGGAAGAAAATATATCGGATAAGTCTCACCTCATTTCACCATTGTATGTTGGTGATGCTAAGCACTCTGCAGAATAATTTGGTTCATACTACCCTAGATGAAAAGAGTGGGACTTGGAAAGTGATAACGTTAGAAAGCTAGGAAATTGAGAAATTTAATTTATAATGAGTTCCCTCTCCAAAAGAATTATTATGTTTTAAAATTGCTTTGAAAAAGCACCCTATAAAAAAAAAGCACCCTACACTGCATTAGCTAATTAGAAAAAAAATAAACTATATATACACATATATATATAAATTTTATATTGTTTACGTAGACTTTAATTTTTTTTTAGCTAGCTAATATTTCTTAACAGCATCGTCCTTACGTAGAAATCTTACCTCAGGACATTCTGTCCTCTGCAGATTGTTACCAGAAAGATCTTCTAAAGCACAGTTACGAATCATGCCAGGCCATGTATCAAAACCGTCAATGACTCCCCCTTTCAGAACAAAATCCAAACTCCTCAGCCTGGCCTTCACATTGTTCTGTGATCTGATGCCAGTAGGCCGTTCTACTCTATCTCCCACCATTTCTGTTCCTGTGCCCTATACTCCAAGCGATCCAGACATGCTCACCGTTCCCCAAATAAACCATACACCAAAAAATGCGCATGAATTTGCTAAGAGTTACTTTTTTCTGGAATGTAACCCTCAGCTTCAACCCGGGCAGGCTGAAATTCTGCTACGTGTTCAGGCCCAGATCCAATGTTGCCCACTCTGACAGTATTTCCTGAGACTCTGAAACTGGACACCCACCACTGTCCTTGCTTCTCTCAGATAGTATGTCTTCTTCCTTATATAGCAGGTTCTGTCTGGCGGTAATTTGAATACTAAACTTAGGTCTGTTCTTTGGTCCAGGGTGGGCTAGGGCTTGCTAGTCCTGGCATCCTCCATGACTAAAACAGGGACGAACACATAGAAGATTGTCAATAAATATGTGTACGAATAATTCGCCTTGACAACGTAGTTGCTCAGATAATTCATTTGAGTCCTGTCATCCACCCATAAATTTTCTATGGCAACAGTAATGAATTACAGTTTCTTCGTTAATAAATTATAAGAAATCTGACACCGGAAAAGTGATGTAATTCATAAATTCACATTAAATAAAATATAGTAAGATGTCTTTGGAGACTTAAGCTGAAAGGCATATGGCCTAACTTGACCAAATACATTAAGACAGAGCTGTGTAATTGCTCATATTTAGGGTGGGTTTTTGCTATTTGTCTTCTCTTTATGGGGAGACATAAGAAGCATGGAATTTCTACAAAACATGACGAGGAGACTACACTGATAACTTCAAAGCAAGTAAATATTCCAGCGTTCTTTATTTTATACAGCTGTTTCCATTTAGGAAAACATTAACTTAATGGGATTCTCAGCAGCTGACAGTTAGTCCAACAATCAAAATTAAGATAATAACCAAATTACACAGATAGAAAATTTAGTTATTAAATTGAATGTTTTTTTCGCTGATGGTATACAAATAATCTTCCATTCAAAGAAATATATCCCATAATGAATCATAAGTGTTATGATTTTTTAGTTATAGTGTTATGATTTTTTTAGTTTTTTAGTTATACTTTTTTAGTTATGAAACAGGAGGTAGTGTTCGGGTTCTCACTGAATTAATAGAAGAGCAAAATAGGAAAATCCACAACTGCTACCAGGATTTTTGCCTTCTTTGGAGTAATTTTCTATTTTTTTCTGATTGATTAATAGCCCTTTTTCTTTTTCTAAATATATGTCTCTTGTTTAGACGTGATGCTTTAAAAGCAGTTATTCATCCCAATGACAGAAATCTGCAATCATAACCATTTTGAAAATACATCGTGTATGTCAATCATTCAAAGGATATTTTTTCCTTAATGTGAGGCTAATCAGAGAGGCATGTGTATTTGTGGATGTCTAGCCTAATGTCTTAAGTAGGCACTGAAGAGATATTTACTGAATAAATGAATGAAGAAAGAGTGAATGAGGGAATAAAAATGGAATCTCTATTACCTTGAAATAAAACACTGACTGGATAATTATTCACTTCCATGATAAAATGCTAACTAACTTAGAAAGATGGAAGTTCCTAAGTGTAAATTTTCCAAGGATCGGTCTTATCAGTGACTTTATTTATAGTCCTTAATATGTTTTTTATAGTCTTAGGAAATGCCTTCGATCAGATGAAATAGTAAAGACAAGAGTCAGGCATGACAAGGATAGGCATCATTTTTAAAAATCTATTTAAATGTAAGTGTATGGGCTTTGGCTACTGGGTGTTTTGTTTTGTTTTGTTTTGTTTTGTTTTGTTTTGTTTTTGGCAAACCAATTCCCTTAAATACTTCTGATCTATTTGCTTCAAGGAAGTTCCATGTGCCAATAACCACAGTTAAAATGATTTTTTAAGAGTAATTTTCAAGCGTCACCTATTTATTGCCTCTGTGTACCTGTCCTTTCTTCTTTCAACTTAATGCCTGATACTTTGAGGTTCTGGAACTTCTAAACTAGGGCAGGCAGGCCACACCCTTAAACTGATCCTTGCTACAGGGTTGGACATTAGTGAAACATTGTTGAAATCTTTCTCTGGCTTTTTTTTTTTTTTAAGATTTTATTTATTTATTTGACAGAGGGAGAGATATCACAAGTAGGTAGAGAGGCAGGCGGGGGCGGGGAGGGGAGCAGGCTCCCTGCTGAGCAGAGAGCCCGATGTGGGGCTCGATTCGAGGACCCTGAGATCGCGACCTGAGCCGAAGGCAGAGGCTTTAACCCACTGAGCCACTCAGGCGCCCCTCTCTGGCTTTTTCCCTCTTGTTCTAGACCCACAAGCAACTGATTTTTTGAAACTTGCAAGGCCTCAAACTTCTGAACTCCCAATTTCTATTATTTTTATATGCAAACCAGATAGCTATTTCATGAACCAGATTCTCTTTCTTAAAAGACCCCTTAAAAAAAACCCACAGAAGCTACACTACTGTTCTGACACTTGGTAACCATTTATCTTAAAACTATACACTCAGGAGACACATGATATGGCTTCCAGTTTTGCCAAGGTTTAGTTATTGGGTAATATGGGTCTCCTACTTTCTAGTTTGGGTTCCAATCCAAAGCCTAGTATATAACAGAGATGACATGCAAGATATATATCAGGGAATAAAACAGGCAAAAACTACTTCTGCTTCCATGGAATTTATATTCTAATAGTTTCCAGAATTAAGTGAAATAACAAATACAAGCATCTAAAAAACTTTTTAGAACAAAATCAGAGTTCAATAAATATATTCTGTTATAATTCTTTTATTAGTGTTCTCTCTGCTTAAACTATTTATAGTTCATTCTAATATAAAACGAACAAAGAGTAATGTCGAAAAAAAATACGAGAACTTTTCAACCTACTAGATCATAGCTCCTAGGTTTTTGTGGTTTTTTTTTTCTATTTTCTTTTACATTATAAAATTCACTTCAATATTGTTTCTGAATTGCCCTTTGGGTTTATGGAATAAATAAATAAAAATAAATAAATCTAAGGAATATGTAGATTTTATTGTTAAATAGTATTCTTCTCCTTCACTTGATTAAAATTTATCAATGAATAACACTGTCAGAATTATACAATCATATACTAACAAAGTATATTAAAAGGGTTTTAGACTATTTTTGATTGACTGCTAAAAATTCATATTTTTGAAAGGTATCACACTGTTCCATTTTGTTTTTTTAATCTCTGAAGTCCTTTCACTTTATGTAGATACGGATAAGGATATACCACACAGAAGAGTAGATCAATCAAAGGGCAAAAATGTTTTTCCAGTACAGAAGAGTCCTATCTATAATTTAGAGGGCTGATGGATTTCAAAAACTCCACAGAGGTTGGAAGGAATTACCTGTTACCTTAAATCACATATATTTTATTTAAATTCACTATCTCCAAAAGATGTTTTATCCTGTCACAAGCTTCTTTGTGTTTTTTGTTTTGTTTTGTTTTTTTCTTTTTAGTTAAATATCTTTCCCCTAATTTAGTGTGTCTGAGAGATACTGTTACTTGTTGGATGTAGATATAGAATCAGAAATGAGTAAATGTCCTTTCTTTGGCATCTGACGGTTGGGCATGCTGGGGTCAAAATGACTTAGGTGATTTGGGAGCATTTCACAACACTCCTGAGGAGACTTTCATTTCCCTCTCTCTTCCACTTAACGGAATCCCAGGAGTCCAAGATGATGAGGTAATTAACTCTACCTCAGTAGGCGGTTTCTAATGCACTTACTATGTTTTTAATAATTAGCTTAGTTTTGGAAAATTGAAGTGATAAGTTTTTTATGATTGCTTCAGGAGACATTTTCTTTATTGCTCGTATCAAGGAAGAATAAACATAGACACAGATACATACCGATAGATGTTAAAGAAACTTAGAAGGTAGTATAAGATATACTCGTGCATTTTTCTATAGGCTTGAATGAGGGAGAATTCTAAGGTTCTAAGAGTCAATTTTTTTATTTACAAATATGAAATTTAAAATTGGCTGAAAAGGCACCTGGCTCAGTCAGTTAAGAATCCGACTTTTGATTTCAGCTCAGGTCATGATCTCAGGGTCAGGGGATCGAGCCCTAAGTCAGGCTCTGTGCTCAGTGCAGAGTCTGCTTGAGATTCTCTCCTTCTGTCCCTCCCCCTACTCGAGTGCTCTATCTTTCTTGCTCTCTGTCTGTCTCTCTCTCTCTACAAATAAGTAAAAAAATAAAATAAAATAAAATAATAAAATAAAATAAAATAAAATAAAACAAATTGTTTGAAAGAAAAAAATTCTGATTCAACCTCCACAATTGCAAGGACATTTTTTTTTAACCTCAATAGTTCTGGAAACATCAACTACTTTCTCTCCACCATCAACTCTTTACATATTACTTCAACAGCCCCTGAACTGTCCTCCATGTCTTACACATGGTCTTAGCCACCGTAAGTCTGCTCTCTACTATTTCTTTTTTAAAGATTTTATTTATTTATTTGAAAGAGAGAGAGATAGCAACAGAGAATATGACCGGGGAGGAGAGAGAGAAGTCCCTGCTCCCCACAGAGCAGGGAGCCTGATGCGGGGCTCTATCCTAGGACCCTGGGATCATGACCTGAGCTGAAGGCAGATGCTTAACTGACTGAGCCAACCGAGCACCCCAAGTCTGCTCTCTACTATTAAAGGACAAGTCAAATTCATTCAATCACTCATCACTCCAGCACAGATCTGATCATTGCATTCTCCTGCCATGCCTTTCTATGACTCTATAAAGTTTAAGCACTTTGCCATGGCCTTTCATGATATGGTACCTGCTTACTTTTCATCTCATCTCTCATCCATTGCTTCCTCTCCTTTTCCAGTCTGGGCAACACACAATCTTTTATCTCCAGACTCTTGCATATGCTGTTCTTTCTCCCTGGAATTTTTTGGCCAGGCTAACTCCTATTCTTCCGTGAGGAATCAGCAAAAAAGAGAATCTCCTCTAAGAAGCCTTCTCTCACGATGGCCCATCTCCCCCACTTTAAGTCTTGGATTAAAAGTCTCCTCACGGGTGCCTGGGTGGCTCAGTTGGTTGAGCGACTGCCTCCGCCTCAGGTCATGATCCTTGATGAGTTCCGGGATCGAGTCCCACATCGGGCTCCCAGCTCCACGGGGAGTCTGCTTCTTCCTCTAACCTTCTCTCCTCTCATGCTCTCTCTCACTTTCTCTGTCTCTCAAATGAAAAAATAAAAAAATCTTAAAAAAAAAAAAAAAGTCTCCTCACTATCCTAAAACTGCAACACCCAATTGCCCCATTAAAGTGTTCACTGAAAGCACTATTTTAAAAATTAACTTTAAAAATACATTTAAAAATACATTTTCCTCCCTCATCAGGATCTGAATGTTGCTTGTGAGCTCTTGCTACCTACGGTGAAATAGTATAGTAATTACAGAGAACGATTTTGACCTGGGTTTGGATTGGAGAGATTGGAGATTTCTTCCTGGGGTGGTTAATTTTATGTGTCAATTTCAGACATAGGGTGTCCAGATATTTGGTTAAACACGGTTCTGAATCCATCTGGAGGATGTTTCCGGGGGAGACAGGCATTTGAACTGGTGAACTGAGTGAAGAAGATTGCCCTCCTCAAGGCGGGTGGACTCCATCCAATCTGCCAGAGGCCTGACTAGAACGAAACGTAAGGCAAGGGAAAAAGCACTCTCTGCTAGTTTCCAAGCGGGGATCTCAGTCTTGCCCTGAACTCAGCCTGGAACCCGTACCCTCTGTTCTCCTGGTTCTCAGGCTTTCAGGCTCAGACTGGAACTATAATTCCCCAGACACAAGCCAATTTCTTATAATAAACCCCCTTTTCTATAGATCTCCTATGGTTTCTCTTTCTCTGAAGGACCCTGACTCATACACTTCCTCTGCAAAAGTTAAATTTGTTTCTAAGTAGAATTAAGCAGGGCAGAACTTTTCTTCCCCTCAGTGATGTAATGACTAAAAGGAGAAAAGAGGGCTCACTATGCTTTCCTAAACTCACCGTTATGGAGACTTTTCAGCAAGTTATTTTCCCTTCAGGTGCCTTCTTCACCCAGTGAAACAGATAAATTGTTTCAGTGGAGAGAGACAAAGACTATACTATGAGGTCAAATTCAAATTCAGTCACCGGAAAGAAACCGTATGGTGAGTGTGATACAGGAATTTGCCAACTTTTTGCTGCCAAGGGCCTGTTAGTGAATATGCTTGGCTTTGCAGGCCACACCACCTCCGTCACTACTACTCAACTAGAAAGCCACTACTGACACTATGGAAATAAATAGGCATGGCTCTATTCGCGGAAGACTTTATTTGCAGAAATAAGTGGCAGGCCAATTTTTGCCTCCAGGCCATAGCTTGCTGACCCTTGGGATAGTGGTTCAGACAGCATAGAAAGGAAGGTCATACAACCTGAGTGAGTTCTGACTTTACCAATTTTCTCC
Organism: Nasua narica; assembly: GCA_028533885.1. Classification (NCBI taxonomy): domain Eukaryota; kingdom Metazoa; phylum Chordata; class Mammalia; order Carnivora; family Procyonidae; genus Nasua; species Nasua narica. Next base: position 112,400,731 of record CM052798.1, read on the forward strand.
CTATGACTAAGTCCGGGTCACGTAAATTCTATTAAAAAAAAAACAAAACCCACTTCCTAGGTTTGTCATGAAAATGTCATGGATTATGTGACTTCATTGCTTCAGAAAGCATCTGAATACAGAGTTAGTGCTATGGAAGGTTCATCACTGTTCTTTTCAGCTCATTTTCTCTGGCACTTGAAGGTTTGGGGTTTTATATACACCACCAATTTTCCAAAAAGAACACAAGAGGCCCAAAAGAAAGTTTTGGTAAGTTCTGTGGAAGAGAGTTTTCAGTACGATTGTTGATGTAGTCTGGAGCCTTGGCACATGTTACTACAAATATTATTTAGTTATCCAAATCTCAGTAACATATCCTCTTTAGCAACAAAGAACATCTTACTGCAGTGAAGGCTGAGAAGTTGTCTTGAGGAAAAAAAAAACAGATAAGACTTGGGGGAAGAGAAATTTTTAACTGTTTCAGCTGCTACGCTTTCTTGCGTAACTCAAAGATTTGACATTTTGTTTTCCTCAGTTACCCAATTTTCCAGTTGTTTAAACTGTTAGGAACTAACCCAGTAAAAACACAGCCGTGCTCCTTTCTCCTTTGGGTTGGTCATAAATATTTCACCAAAAATTATCTTTTCTTTCCACCACTTTGATCATTTTACACTCATCCTGGAAAAAAAAAAAGCAAAAACAAAAAAAAACCAAAGCAGCTTTTAGTTCTCCTATATACATCATGACTAAGTGCTTCATCTTGGAGTTCACAGCTCCGTTTCTCAGGACCCTCCCTCATTACCCCTCACTCCCCCACCTAGCCATGCCCTTCACCCAGATAGGGAAGCACGTCAGCCCTTTCATCTGTGCATTCCCAGGACCTGAGCTATGTCTGGAATGCCTTGGCCCTCCCGTCTTGATGGGTTCCCTCCCTTCTATCATTTATGGAGCTTATCAGATCACTTTCTTCTCAACCTTCCCCAAATGGAAATGCAGAACTAGTTCCCTGCTCCCCAACTATGTCTTTGGAAAACAAGAAATTTTGCCTACAAGTGTAAGATCGCATGCACTACACAACATTTTACACTTTTTTTTTTTTTTGTGGTGCTCTAATGTCTGCATTTTATATGATTTAAATGTCATTCTTCAAAGTAGTAGTCTCCATTTTCAATTCCTAATTCCAATAAGATACGTTAGGAATCTTGCTGTGTCCCCCAGTGGAAGTGTTTGCCCTCTGGGAATAGGTCCTATAGACTCACCAAGATGAAGGAAAAGAGGCACAAATTCCCCAAGAAGGTCACTGGGAATAAAAATAAGTGTGTGTGTGGTAAGCAGAATGGCCCCAAAGATGTCCACATCCTAATCCCTCAAAATTTTGAATACGATCCATAGCAAAAGAGACTTTACAAATGTCATTAAACGTACACCTGTAAGATTAGGAAGATTACTCTGGATTATTTGTGTGCATCCAAACGTGATTACATGTAATCATATCATCACAGGAGCCCTTAAAACAGAGAATTTTCTCTGACTTCAGTTAAGAAAGATACAGCAGAAGGAGAAGTCAGAGAGATTCAAAGTATGAAAGGGACTCAATCTGCCATTGCTGCAGAAAAGCCACATGGGAAGCTTGAGAAAAAAATGTAGGTATCTTCTAGGAGCAAAGACCAGCCCCCAATTAACAGCTAGCAAAGAAACAGACTTCAGTCCTAAGTGTGAAGATTTCAATCCTCAAGGAACTGAATTTACCAACAACTTGCATGGGCTTGGAATGGATTCATTCCTAGAGCTTTGAAAAAGCTGTATGGGCTTACCTACATGTAATGTAGGTAATACCTACATGTTGGCCTTGAGAGACTCTACAGAGACCAAATCTATGGAACTATGAAATAATAAATGTATTTTGCTATAAGCCACTAAGTTCCTGATAATTTGCTGTGGAAGTAATAGAAAACTTATACACTAGGCCACTCCTACTTTAAAGCTTTGGTTTCCCAACTTATGTGTTATACCCATTATAAACACAGAACCATAAAATGTTTGATGATTGAAGGTATATATTGTGATCTAGAGGATGGCTCTCAATTCTCACAGAATACTATCACTAAACTACTTCTCGCTGTGCCTTCAGCCATTCCAATACTTTCTCAGTTTAGCAGTTTCTGGGAATATAATGATATATTATCATTATAATATATCTATCACATGATAGAACCAATGGGTCTGATATTCATATAGTCATAGTCTCACCATAAGCCTTTAGACAGTATCAATGGCTAAGATCCTATGAGAAGGAAAGGAAAACATATTTATCAATATAATTGATTAAGATAATTTACAGTTCCTTCTAGAGCACAAGAGGCCCAATGTAATAAACTTGCCCCAATGTGACTAGTTGGTTTCCTTAAGGGATGAGCTTTAGGGGATCAGTGTTTTTCTTATGTTGTTAGGTATGACATCAGCAGCCTAAGTAACTACATCAGTCTTGGTGATGGAAGCCCATGCTGGTTGTCCCATGTGTGCACTCACCTCTGCCACCATAGCTATAATGCACTGATTAACTCATTGTACCAGTCCTAAGGTGATTAATGACAAAATTACCTATGTCAAATGCCAGGTTACTATATCTACTTAGTTACTTAGTCCCCTCCCTTGGTAGATAATCTTCTGTGGGTATTAATATGTAATACAAAGATATTCTCACTTTGCAGATGGCATGGATCTTTCCAGAACCTAGAGGTCTAATTATTTTAATTATCCCACTGGGGCGTGCCATAAAGTTCACCTGGCATTTTTTTCTCACCACAGATACTTTCAAAGCTTAGGGTCTGCTGGTCATTTAGCTACTTGTATTACTGCCTAGATGTGCTACAGATACTTTTCTGCTGTGGTCCCCCACCCAAGGCTGGCTGCCTTTCTTGTCACATGATAAACGTACTAAAATGGTGTTCTCAAGTGTGAAACATGCTGCTTCAAAAACCCAGAAAGGCCTTCTAAGGTATTGTGCTCTCTTCTTATATTGGAGAAATATAAGATGTAGTTTGTGTCCTCTGTTTTGGTGAAGATGCCTTGGCATGCCCTGATCATTGAACTCCTAAAAACCTTATTCCCATAATTGATTCCATAATATTCAATGAGTTTATCTCCCATCTTCTGGAGCAAGTATCTCACCAAATCTTCCAACGTACTCACTATTCTTGCTCATCTATTGCTCTTAACACGATGTCATCATTACAGTGGACAACCATGATGTTCTGAAGAATTCCTAGACAGTGTGTGTCCCTTTGAACTATATATGACAAAAGAGAGAGTTAATATAGCCCTGGGGTAAGATTATAAACACATGCAGTAGTAGGCACTAAGAGATCCGCTAAATAGGGATTACGGTTGCTTTGAATACTATAAGCCATTGGAAACTTCTAGCACCTTTCCTTTCATCTGTTACTGCCTTTTGTGTGCCCTGTATGAAAACATATGCCCTCAGTGGTGAATGTAGCAGAAGATAATGTCTGAGGCTGATTTCCTACACAGGAGATTTCCGCAAATGGTGACTTCTTTCTATCTTCTGTTGTGAAATAGACACTTTTGGGGATTCCCTCTAAATTTGTGACTGTAGGATTGCTTTCAGAGGAGGTCCTTTATACCTTGAGCTTTACTCTTTAGCTGTCTTCTTCTTTAATGTGTCATGAATATAAGGAGAAGGGCTCTACTGCTATACCAGTGCCCTAGGACCTTCCCTGGGATGCAGTCTAGATAGGAGGATAGGAAGAAAGGAGACGGTTTCTTCTTCTTCAAATAGAAATAGAGGACTGCACCTCAAGGCTGAAAGGAAGCAGCAGAAGAACCTAAATGGGAATGAATGCCTACAGGAGATGTTAGAGCTCCGTTTTCAGTTTGGGTATATGATTTATTACAGGGGCTCTGATGGCTGTTGAGTTAATGTAAAAACAAAAATTAGTTGGTATATATGTGAAAGCAATGTATTTTAGTAGGAAAATATTTTAAATAGAATAATAATAGTTAAGAGTGAGTGGTGTCATAAATATTGCCAAGCACTTAGAAAGTGTTTTCTCTGCATTATCTCACTGAGTCCTCACAACCCTATAGGATAAATTTTAGACTTTCCACTTTAACAAAGAAAATGAGGCAAGAGATGTGACAAATTTGCATTGTACAAGGTAACACAGCTAGTAAATGTTAGCGACAGGATTCAACAAAGGCTGACTGTGATTGTAGTCTGTATTAGGTTGACACACACATAGCTAAAGCCCTTGCATTCTCAGAAATATTCAGAGAAGTTATTGTTCCTCCTCATCAAATAAGACATCAAAAAGAAATACAAATTATTTCATCTGAACCTAAGGCAATAGTATACCCACACTTAGAATGTATGTGCAGATCTGTCCCCAGTGTGCTCCATTATTTACTTAATTAAATATAAACTCCTCAATCTGGACTTCAAGTCCTTGTACAATGTGTCTTGAATCTGCCTGTAAAACTATGTTTTTTATATTCTGCATTTTGATGCTTTGACATCTGGGGCCTTGCTGATCCTGGGGAGACTACCCTTCCCAGGATTATCCAATTCCTAGAGAGAGTAAACAGCTCAACTCCAAGTGCAATTTTCAAATGCAATCCAACCAATCCAGAGCCCACACATCTAGTCACCTCCTTTATTAGTCCATACCTGAGGGCACGATTACACCCTAATCACCCCAGTGTCAGGTGAGACAACTAGAAACAGCCTGTATGTCCCAGAGCCCCCTAAACCTACTTATCCTGCCTCCCCTATTCTTGTCTATTGAAATCAAAATGAAGACTCTTACCCACATTTCCCTTCTGCTCCCTCCCCCACCTTCTGATGGACTCTGATGCACCCCTTGTGCTCTCTTCTGCATAGCATGCCAAGCCTCCTGTTTCCAGTTGCCTTTTCTGACTTAATTTAATCCCTTATTTAAAGAAACATCCTTTCTGGATCCTGGATCCTGTCATCATGTTATTCATTTGTGTCAATTGCATATGCTCTATCCTCACCACAACCCCACCACCTTTTCCAGTATATACGCTCATCTCTCCTTAACACTTGTCTTTTTTTTTCACACCTGTCTTAAGGAAATGGAAATTAAACATGAACATGGAAATAAAATTTTATGGTATATCCTATACTCTGCCTTATAATACACAATAGTTTCCTACTATAGACAAGGCAGGGATTATAGCTTATCCATTCTGTGATCTACTGAAGCACTTAGCACAATGTCATCATTCATTCATCATGTGGTATTTACAATGACCTACTGAAGTATCAGACTTTATAGAGAATGACTAAATAGACAAGATTCCTGAAGGATTTTAGAGGAACCACATGAGTAGAGTCCTGAAGGAGGAGTGGGAGTCCCCAGGGAAAAAAGTGAAAGGTGTATCATGAGGAAAGGCAATATAAACAGTATGAATTACATTATATATATATATATATATATATATATATATATATATGTATATATATGTATGTATATAGCAGCATAGCAGTCATTAATGTTTGGGAACTCTAGTGAGTCTAGTATGCCTGGATCAGTGACTCACAGTCAGGAATTTTCATGAGATTCATCTATGAAATTTTTCAAAACATATATGTCCAGATTCCAACACTAGGGATACTAAGTTAGTTGGCCTATCAATCAGGATCCCAACAGAAAAGGATTGGCAAAATAAAACGGTGTCATTTAAAGAGAAAATATAGGTACTCTTTCCAAAGGTGTGGTCAAGGGTACATCAACAAGGAATGAAATAATGCAGTATGCCAGCAACTTAGGACTATATGAGAGGAAAAAGGATCCTAAAGGCGAAAGGGAGGAGTTTTTACCAGAACCCAGATTGGCTGGCTTTATAGAAGGGGCTGCCTAATCTTCAGCAAATGGCTTTAGTCAATGCAGAGTAACATTAAAAGGAGAGAGACTGAGGAATAATGACTTAATCTCACTCTCTTCCTGGTCTTTCCCAGCCATTCATTGAGAAAATCTGGCCAGAAGCTAGCGGCCCAGGAAATCTGTTTTTAAAATCCGTTAATTATCAACTCCCCAGGGTGCAAGGCATGGTGGAGAAAGGTGGACAGTGGATCTGGATGAGGATAAGGAAGTTTATTGGGGTTTTGTTGTTGTTGTTATTGGTTTGTTTTTGAATGAGAGAGAGTGCACACACATACATGTGTGCTCAAGAGAGTGAGGGGCAGAGGAAGAGGAATGAATCTTAAGTAGGCCCCATGCCCAGAGATCTCACAACCCTGAGATCATGATCTGAGCAAAAATCGAGTCCAATGCTTAACCGACTGAGCTACCGAGACACCCCCAATAAGGAAGATCTTTAACACAGGTGTAGAAAGGAGCCTGGGTATATATGTTTTGAAATAACCCCTAGGTGATGGTCCACTTTTGTGACTCCATGGCCAGTTGACTCGCATTCATTTATTCATTCAAGAAATGTAGTTGGAATGCCTACCATTTGTATGAGCCAGTGCTGGTTTCTGGGGGAAACAAGTTGAATGAAACAGGTAAAACTCTTTTTTCCACCATTTCATAATTCCCTGGGGATTTGGCCATTGTATAGCCTCAGATATTACATAGGTGTGTTCCTTTCATTGTACCCGCATAGCTGATATTTGCTTCCAGGCTACCACAGACCACACCACCATCACGCCTCTAGACTGCGTTTTTCTACGTGAGTCACTGTCACCAATGACTCTACTACTATTCCTACCACTCTGCTCACAACAACCCCCACTCAAAATGCACAAAGAAACTCTCCTCTTCTGTGGTTAAGCTCTTTTAGAAAAGACTCATAGACTATTTAGAACTCGAGTTGTTAAATTTTTGTAAGTAGACTCCATGCCCAGTACAGAGCCCAACGTGGGGCTTGAACTCACGACCCTGAGATCCAGACACTTAGCCAACTGAGCCACCCAGGTGCCTCCGGTTCCTTTTACTTCTTAAAGTAAGTTTCCTTCCCTCAGAACATACCATTTTCATTACGATGGCAAGATGATGGGAAGTTCAAGTAACAGCCAGAACACTGTACCTGAAACTACCATTGAGTCTGTCGCTGACCCGAGTTATTTATGCCAATCCCTCTTTCTCCAGGCTAGATTTTCCACCAGACAACAAATATCCATTTTCTTTCTCCTGGAAATAATCTAAATGTAATTCAGTTCATAAAATAGATACATCAAAAAGAGATAGGAAGGGGTGCCTGGGTTGCTTAGTCAGTTAAGCCACTGACTCTTGCTTTTAGCTCAAGACGTGATCTCAGAGTGTAAGATTGAGGCCCACATCGAACCCCATATTGGGCTCCACATTTAGCACAGTCTGCTTGAGACCTCTCTCCTTCTCCTTCTGCTCCTTCCCCCCACACTTGTCCTCTTTCTCTCTCTCTCTCAAGTAAATAAATAAATCTTTTAAAAAGAAAAGAGAGAGAGAGAGAAGGAGAGGGCAAAAATTTCCTTGACCTCAGCTGGGACACCAGGTGACTTACACCATGCTAGGTAATTTGACTTTATCCCATAGAGATTGAGGAGCCATAAGTTAAGGTCAGAGAGAAAATCTTTCAAAGAAATTTGCAAGCATTTATGTTCTACCATCTAGTGATTGAGTAAATTGCCTCCTGGGAAATACTGATACTAACTATACTGTGACATAAAAAAAGAAAAAAAATAGTCTAAAATTAAAATTACTAACCCTATTTTCCCCCAGGAGAAATGTGAAAATCATCAGTTTTGGTGATGGTTAGGTTACTTCAGGAGGAGAATTTGCCCAAGGGACCCGCAGGTTCAAGGTTTAAGTTACAGAAGCAACCATAACTTGATTCTCTTTCAGTAAGTACCAAACTGGAGTAGAATTTCAGGCCTTAAGGGGATCAATGGGATGTTTACCCTGGAAGCACAATGAAGTCTAGTGAGGGTGGCCTTGGGGAGAAAATCTTTGAAACAATCATTATCAAGCAACAGGTTGGAGATGCAAGTAGTAGGTTTGAACAATAGGATGAACAATAGTAAATTAAAATGAGGAAGTCTTTTGAATATACTGAGATTACTTTGCTTCAAGTTTGTGTTTATGAATTCTTACCAAAACCTGTTATTCCATGCCATTGGATGGGCCTTCAGTTTTAACCTAGCATGTCAACCCTAAGGCACCACTATGGCAATTTCTTTTAATTGTGAACACAGAACCCTTTCTTAATCTTAAAGTGTACATTTTTGGGCCACCTGGGTGGCTCAGTCATTAAGCATCTGCCTTCAGCTTAGGTCATGGTCCCAGAGTCCAGGGATCAAGCCGGCATTGGGCTCCCTGCTCGGAGGGAAGCCTTCTTCTCCCTCTCCCTCTCCCCCTGCTTGTGTTCCCTCTCTCGCAGTCTCTTGCTCTGTCAAATAAATAAATAAAATCTTTTTAAATAAATAAAATATACATTTATTTCATGTATATCTGATGCTCACCTCCCTTTATCCACTCAAGGCCTGGTTTGTCTCTTAAAAATTCTATTGTCTGTATATTTTCTTTTTTTACATGTAAAATTCTCCCAGAAAGCAGAGCCTCCGTGTGCTGTATCTAGTTTATTGACAATTATAATTAGGAGTTTAATAAGTGAATTATGATAGAAAATGAACACAGGACCCCCAAGGCCATCCATTTGCCTGTTTTGAAGAGTCCGTCTTGTCCAAGACCTGCAGCAATATGGCTCTTTCTCTACCTCGATTCATTTATATCTAGTCCATACTAGATGTCCCCATGGTATCACAATCAGTACTTTTTTCTGTTAGTTTTCAGATTAGTTTAACACATATTCCAGTCTCCAAAATATTGGTACACAAAATCTTGATAAGCCTTTATGATCTTGAGGTTTTTGGAGTCGTTTTATTTCTCTCAATAATATTGGTCTAACATTAATGTCTTAAGTCACAAGTTTTTAATCTTCTGCAATTCGATAATTCTCAGAGTCCATTATCGAAGGCTATGAGATGAGAATGTTTTTCTAATAAAGTATCAAGGAAATAAATCAAGATTCTTTTTTTCTGTTAAAATGACAGCTAACCCCTTTCCCAAGGAGTTTAATCCATAAATACCATGACTTTTGGTTGAAATGAAAAGCTAAATGAAAAATAACTGATCATCGTATTTTGTGTTGTAAGTGTAGGGGCCCAGAGAAGGCTGCCCCCAAAATGTGCCACTTTGGCATAAAGACTATTTTGTGTTAAAAGTTATAAAAACCAGGGGCACCTGGGTGGCTCAGTAGGTTAAAGCCTCTGCCTCCAGCTCAGGTCATGGTCTCAGGGTCCTGAAATCAAGCCCCACATCGGGCTCTCTGCTTGGCAGGGAGCTTGCTTCTCCCTCTCTCTGCCTGCCTTTCTGCCTACTTGTGATCTCTTTCTCCGTCAAATAAATAAATTAAATCTTTAAAAAAAAAAAGGTCATAAAAACCCAGCAGATGCAGGAAAGGAGCTCTGCCGTCCCCCATAACTACCTAAATTTACATTGGAAAGGAAAGCCTTCAACAGGAAGAGACGTTTTAACAGAGTGTCCCCTTTACCAAAGAACTCATCTACATAATAGAACAATCTTGTTTTCCCAAACATCTCTGTTAAGCTTCTTACTAACAGTTTTTTTCTCCTTTGTGTCCTCAGACCCTACCCCTCTCTTTGGCTCCCATAAGCATCATGTTGCCTGCCTGTCTTTGGAATTTCCATAGCTGTGTGGATTCCCCATACACTCACCTCTTAAATTTGATTTTCTCCTGTTCATCTGTCTCATGTCAAGTAGATTCTAAGTCCAGCTAGAAGGACAGGGCAGAGGAAGGTCTTCCTCCGTGACACGAAGATTATAAACTTTTCACCGACACGTTTATTTATCAGCACTTTCATAAGCAGCATGAAAAATATTTTGCAATTGAAATTTTATCAAAGAAGGTTAACAGCAAAAGCAAAAAGATATAACAACTACGGTTTAGTTTACATAAAAACCAAGCGTAAAGTTGCTCCTAAGTTCTGTTTTCCATTCTTGCTTCTCCCCCCAACCCTTTTTTAAAAATTTTATTTTCTTCCTCACCAGTGGCTTATAATAACAGCTTTGTCTGGCCTCTGAATTCTTCCTTGTCATTTAATGCCAGCCGGAGTCTTGAGGAGCCCTGGCTTCACTTCTAGCTTTTAACTTCTCCAGACTATAGGTCATTAATTGTTCAGCAAAAGGAGTTGAAGATCAGATAAAGTTGCTTAACCCCTCCCAAGCCAATGGCCCTTGTAGCCCACAGTCTAGTCTTTGCAAGTCATTTTGCTTCCTCCAGAGCTATTACAAGGTCAGCTCTGCAGGGTTTCCAACAGTACCTTTTGGTGAACTCAATCTTCCTTCTCTAGGGTATTAAAAGGGTTAAGGAACATTAAAATCACAATTTATTTGGCCTTTACCCTTTCCATCAGTTGTGCTCTGGTTTGGATGGATATGGTCTCTTTCTTTGCTTTCCCTCTCTGAGCTTCACTTTTATGGTTAATGGATCTATTAAAGAGGAGGACGAATAAAGAGGAGGGTATTACAGACTTAGGCTGTAATTTAATATAGTTCTTTTGTTTAGTTAATTAATTAACTCATTAATTGCTTCTCTCCCCCAAATTGTTCATGGTGGCTAAAAGAATATATGCTATGGAGCACTGGGTGTTATACGTAAACAATGACTTGGAACACTACATCAAAAACTAATGATGTGCTGTATGGTGACTAACATAACACAATAAAAAAAATTTAAAAACTAAAAAAAGAATATATGCTATGGAAAATAGAGGTAAAGTGTGTGTGTGTGTGTGTGTGATACACAATACAGAAAAAAAGTGTAAATATGCAATGCATACTATAGAAGTAGGAGACAGAAATATATACATTTTTATATGGAACTATGGAACAATTAAATAATTGTGTGAGTAGATAATACAATATTAATTATATAACTGATTATATAAAATATTTATACATGTAAGTAAGAACATGTTACCTAGAAAGAGCGTAAGAAAGTATAACAAAACTTGTACAAAACCGATTCTCATATGAAAAATTAAAAATCAAGTATCTGTTCTACCTCAAGTAGATTGTAAGAGTGCATTAGTGTTACTTTTTGAACGAAATACTCAGGAAAACCTATCGGGGCAATGCAAACCAATAGACATGAAAAGTTGTCAGATCCTTTGCCCCAGTTTCCCCTCACCTACGCACATTTAATTTCCTTAATGGTTTTACTTTTTTAACAAAGTAAAAGGACTTTGCAAACATAAGGGCACATTAGAGCCCATTAACACCATTAGGGCAAGTGTCTTAAAGCAAATCTGTTAAATAAAACAAAAATGCTGAATTTCTACTCTCTCAGGCAAGTTTTATTTTTCGTTTAGCTCTTAGATCTACAGCCAGGTGGGGTACATTTCAAAGTACCTTAATACCATTTATATTTTACTTGTAGGACATCATGACCACAGATAAAGCTCAGGAAGACAGAGTCATTTAGGTAAATCTGGCATCAGACCACGTGACATACACTGTACACAGTTTCCAGCTGGGAAAACACTTAACTTCCTTTTACAGCTGTAAACTGTGATCCTGTCTCTGAAAGTCTCACTAGACCCTTAGCCCAATTCTTGGTGGATTACCTACCTGAAGACTACAGGAGATCACACCTTTCTTTTTCTTTCTAGAAAATGTCATGGAGTCTTAACAGTTTTGTTGTAGTCACAAGACTATTGTCTCAAGGTCTTAAATTTAATATAAGTAAAAAAGGAAAATACAATGACACAAAGGGAACTATTGTAGTGGAACTCTTACTTCTATTTACTGCCACTTCCCTACTTGTTAAAAACCCCAGACAAAAAAGTTTTATTTTGACCTCTAAGAACTTAGAACTTAGATAAAATGACTATCTCTTCTCTATGAGAATCAGATGCTCAAGAGTAAGAAAGACAATTTTGAGAAAGAATTTTATTCTCCACTGCCAGAAAAAAAAAAAAGTTCATGTTATTATTATTTAAGTACCTCATTGAGTAAATAAGAACCTCCCCAGATCTATTTGAACCTCAGCACCTGACAATGGGCTGACAATGTGTCTTCTGTTGTTTGCTTAGGTTGCTCTTGTATTCTTACTTTTTTTAATTGGTTATTCTCTCACCTATAAATTTCTTATTTATCATTCATAACACTTATAGTTTACAGTAGTTGTTATGACCATTTTCCAGAGGTCACTCATAAAAGATGAAGTTTATGCACAGAAGAAAGTTCTATGTGACCACCATTGACTTTTAGACATAACATTACTCCTTGTATGCTCCTCAAAAAAATATCAAAATACAAATTAAGGAAAGTAGGAGAGGGATCACCTTGACTATAACCTGCAGTCTTTAATGTAAATCATTTATAAATTTATTTCTTTCACTTGTAAGACATGCCCAAGGCAATAAAACAAACCCACTCTAGCATGATGGGACAGATTCAGAGTGTAGACTAGTTCCATGTACTAGCTGTGGGACTTTGGGAATTTTTAACTTCTCCTGCTTTTAAGTCTATAAAATGGGAAAAAGAATAGTGTGTACATGAAAAGATTCTTGAGAAAATCAAAAGACATAACACATATAACATGTTAAGCACAGTCTCTGGCACATATGAAATAAATGTGAAGGAGCAGAGCAGGGCTGGCTCCTTTTGCTTACACTTGCCTTCTTGTGTGTGGCCCCCCTCCGCAGGACCTGCCTCTGGGAGGGTCAGAGTGTGGCTCAGCCCTCCTTTGAGCTAATTGGCCCAGACTGCCTGTGGGTTGGTTTGGGTTAGCCTATAAGAATGCGGAACCCCTGACCCAGAGAATATAAACCTGCCTTTTGCCCACCAAACTTGAGCGCCAATTCTGGCCAGGGTGATAGGCTAGTTCAAACAGTTACTAAGCAACTTTCTGTGTACAATCTCATTGGCCACTTGCCCCTCTAAAACTGTTGCACTTTTTGAAACTCGCTCTTTCTCTACACCACGCCCCTGCGTCGGTGAGTGTGGGAGACTGAGCTCAAGCTAGCTTAAATAAAGGGCTCTTTTGCTTTTGCATCGGACTCGGCTCCCTGGTGGTCTTTGGGGATCTCAAAATCTGGGCATAACGAAATGCTCTATTAAGATCCTTTGGTTTAGGGGCGCCTGAGTGCTCAGGGGGTTAAGCCTCTGCCTTCAGCTCAGGTCATGATCTCAAGGTCCTGGGATCGAGGATCAAGCACCGCATTGGGATCTCTGTTCAGCGGGGAGCCTGCTTCCCCCTCTCTCTCTGCCTGCCTCTCTGCCTACTTGTGATCTCTCTCTCTCTCTGTCAAATAAATAAATAAAATATTTAAAAAAAGGATCCTTTGGTTTAGAGAGGTTTTAACATTAAAAACTTTAGTTCAAAAACATCAGTTCAAGCATTGAAAAGCTTTTGCTACCATCCATATGAGAGAAAAGCTTCTGCTTCTATCCACAGACACATCCTTCTACCATAACCAATTTAAAAACTGGAGAAAACAGGGGCACCTGAGTGGCTCAGTGGGTTAAAGCCTCTACCTTTGGCTCAGGTCATGATCTCAGGGTCCTGAGATTGAGCCCCGCATCGGGATCTCTGCTCAGCGGGGAGCCTGCTTCCCCCTCTCTCTCTGCCTACCTCTCTGCCCACTTGTGATCTCTCTCTCTGTCAAATTAATAAATAAAATCTTCTTAAAAAATTTTAAAAAAATGAAAACTGGACAAAACATATTAAACACCTATTTTCAGATATTGGACAATAGGTGGCACAGGACTGTGACCTTTGAGAGAATGGGAACTATTGAGATGAGTTCTATTATTGCCCCAGATTTTTACTTAAAGATATTTTCCAGATAGGAGAGAAGCCGAGCAGAGGATGATGAGTTAAGACAGATTTGAAGTTAAGTGACAAAGTGGCTGGAATTTGTGAGTCCTCTTACTCTAGAGAGAGGGTTAGTCAAAGAAAGAGCTCTACGATTCTGCATGATATTCACCTGACTCTGGCTGATTGCCAACCTGCACATGCTTAGAGCAAAATTGCACAGTGCTGGACAGGGAGTAACATCTGGTGAGACTATTACTAAAAGTCTGTAATCCAAACAATTCCAATGCTCAGACAACCCAGGAACTAATCATATTTTCACTATCCAGAGTGGAGAGAACTTATGGAATATGTAGGACATTCTGTAGACTCCTTACAAAATCAAACCATACTAGTGGGACAGAATTAAACCTAGAGTAACAAAAACTCTAGAACTGCCCTAGCCTCAAAATCAGCAAACCGATCAAGTAACTTAACTGTCTGCTACAACACATTAAAAGATTTTTTAAAATATTCAACAAAATCGAGTACTCAAAAATTTAGGATTATAATGTTCACATGCAATCAAAAATTAGTAGCCATCTAGAGAAGCAATAAAATGTGATTCATAACTGGGAAAAAATAAGAAGAAATAGATATAAAAACGTTTAGAGAGGGGTGCCTGAGTGGCTCAGTCTGTTAAGCATCTGCCTTCGATCCCAGGGTCCTGGGATCGAGCCCCACATCAGACTCCTCACTCTGTGGGAAGTCTGGTTCTCCCTCTCCCACTCCCCCTGCTTGTGTTCTCTCTCTCGCTGTGTCTCTCTCCATCAAATAAATAAATAAAATATTTTTTAAAAATGTATGAGATTATAGAATGAGCAGACAGATATTACAAATGTCACTATAAATATGCTCAAAGATTTTTTTAATGAGCTTAATGAAAACAGAACCTGGTGGAATAAAATGAAACCTCAAAAAAATGAAAAATAAATATTAACTTTATCAAAAATTAATATTAAAAATTTTATTGATGAAATTCATAGCAAATTGGGCTCTTCAAAAAAAAGATCACTGAACTTATAAATATAGCAATAAAACTATTCAAAATTAAATAGAGGGAGAAAAAAATAAGACTGACATCCCCCAAAAGAAACCCAGAATCTTAGTGACTTTGGGGGCAATGTCAAGCAATTTAACATTTGTGCAATTGGAGTACTAATAGAGGAGATTGGAGAGTAGAAAAAAAATGGATGAAATCATGGGTGAAAATGTTCATAATTTGATAAAAGTTATAATCCTACAGTTGAAAACAGCTCAATAAGCCCCAAGCTGTATAAACCAAACAACAAACAAAAACACATGAGTGTATATCATCATCAAATTACCTAAAACCATTCATAAAGAGAAACTCTTTAAGGCAATATGTGGAGGCAGAGGTGTATGACATACAGATATAAATGCTACAGCAGATTTCCCATTACAAATGATAAAATCCAGAAGATAAAGCAACAACACCTTGAAGGTATTGAAAGAAAAAATTGTTAACCTAGAAATCTTTCAACAATGATGCCAAAATGAAAGCTTATTTTTCAGAGCAACAAAGGAAAGAATTTGTCACTAGCAGACCCACATTATAAGAAATGTGAAAAGATGTTCTTTAGGCAGAAAAAAAAAATGATACCAGGGGATACTTGTATCTACACAAAGGAATGTAGGGTGACATATACGGTAGATATAAAAGAATTGTTCCTATTTTTAACTCACTGAAAAAAAAGTTTCTTAAAAATGAAATCAATGTATACTGAAGTTTATAGTAGATGTAGAGGTAGTGTGTTTGATAACCATAGCACAAAATATGGTAGGGGTGAAATGGAAGTATATTGTTGTAGGATTCTCATGCTATAATTGAAGTGGTACAATGTTATTTGAAAAATGATTGTAATAAGATGAAATCATATATTACAAACCCTGGCAAAAGCCAGGACTTAAAGCAATCAAACAGAGTTATAGCTAATAAGTCATCAGTGGAAATACAATGGAAACTCTAAAATATATTCAATCAAAAAAGGAAGAAATAAAAAGAAATTGGAAAAAAAAACAAATAGTACAAATAGAAAAAAAACAGTAATTTAAATCAAACTATATGGTAGTAATTTTAACTATAAATAGTTTAAGCTGTAATTAAAAGAAAAAAACTTGTCAAATTGGACAAAAGAGCAAAATCCAGCATAAAATATCTATGAAAAATTCATTTTAAATATAAAGATACAATTAGGTTAAAAAAATTAAAAGATGGAAAGATATACCATGTTGCAAAGAATTATCATTAGAAAACTAGATGGTGGGGCACCTGGGTGGCTCAGTTTGTTAGGCATCCAACTCTTGATTTCAGCTCAGGTCATGATCTCAAGGTTGTGAGAGCAAGCCCCTCATCAGCCTCTGCACTGAGCATGGAGCCTGCTTGGGATTCTCTCTCTCTCTCTCTCTCTCCCTCTGCCCCTCTCCCTGCTTGCACTCTCTCTCTCAGTAAATAAATAAAATCTAAAAAAAAAAAAGAGAAAGAAAGAAACCAAAGTGGTGATATTAATTCCTGGCAAAGTAAACTTTAGAACAAGTTAACAATGACAAAGATGAACATTTCATAAAAATAAAGAATTAATTCATCCAGAAGACAAAGCAATCCTTAATGTGTATATACCTAATAATGGAGCTTCCAATTATTATAGCAAGAACTGGACAGAACCAATACAAATAGAGTTAGAAATGTCAATATTCTTTTCCTCAGAAGTTGAAAGAAAGAAACTAGGCAGGCAATCAAACTGGCCCAAGAAAACATAACCAACACTATCAACCAATTTAACCTAAGTGACATTTAACAGAACACTATACCCCAAAACTGAATTATACAAACTGTAGAACATTCGCTGTGACAGAACATACATTGGGTCATAAATATAACATACTTATACTGTTATGCCCAGATTTTGAGATCCCCAAATACCACCAGGGAGCCGAGTTCGATGCAAAAGCAAAAGAGCCCTTTATTCAAACTAGCTTGAGCTCAGTCTCTCACACCCACCGACGCGCGCGCCGGCATGGTGTAGAGAAAGAGATAGCGTTTCAACGAGCACAACAGTTTTAGAGGGGCCAGTGGCCAATGAGATTGTAACACACAGAATGTTGCTTAGTGACCGTTTGAACTAGCCTATCACCCTGGCCAGAATTGGCGCACAAGTTTGGCGGGCAAAAGGCGGAGTTTATATTCTTTCCGGGTCAGGGGTTCCGCATTCCTAATGGCTAACCCAAACCCAACCCACAGGCGGTCTGGGCCAATTAGCTCAAGGGAGGGCTGAGCCACACTCAGACCCTCCCAGAGGCAGGTTCTGTGGGGGCCACACACAGGAAGGCAAGTGTAAGCAAAAGGAGCCAGCCCTGCTCTGCTCCTTCAATACTAGAAAAGAAAAGGTTCAGTAGCAATGCTCTCTAGTTCAGCTTTAGGAATCTATAGCATTATGTCAAATAAAAGCAATAATAAAAAATGGGAAACAAAGAAACAGAACAAACCCATTATATAGAAGATTAACAAAACCAAAATCTGATTATTTGAAACAAGAGTAGTAAAAAATTATCAATATGAGAAATAAAGAAGAGATACCACTACAGACCCTAGAGACATTATGGGACAATTAAAAATATGAACCACTTTATGTCAATAAATGTGACAGACTAGATGAAATAAACAAGTATCTTGAAAGACATAAATTACCAAACTTATTTCATAAGAAATACACATCTGAAAATTTTTATATCTATTGGAGAAAATTAATTTGGGTTAAAACCTTCCCCCCAAATAAAGTTCAATACCTACATGACTTCATGAATAAATTATTAAAAACTTTTAAGGGAAAAGTATAACTGCTATGAGAATTAATATATGAGTTATTAAGTTCATGGGATAAAAAAATCAACTTACAAAAGACAATTGCATTTCTACACACAAGCAACTAACAATTGAATATTTCAAAATAAGTACCATTCACAATAATGTCCAAGGACCATAAAAATTTAAGAATAAACCTAACAACAACAACAACAACAACCACAAAAATGTGCAGAGGCCTGTACACTGAAAACTACAAAACGTTACCAAGAAAAATTAAAGAAGACCTATATAAACGGAGAGATATATCATGTTTATGAATTTGAACACTGAACTTCGCTAACATCTCAATTCTTCCCAAAAGGATATGTAGATTCAACACAATTCCAATCAAAATCCAAGGCAGCATTTTTGAGGTAAAATTGACAAGCTTATTCTAAAAATTTCCATTTAATGAGAAAGAACTTCAAGAATAGCCAATATGTATTTGGGAAGAGAAAAGTGTAGTCAGAGAAATTAGCACACTTGATTTGAAGATTTACCATGGAGTTATAGTAACAAAACCAGTGGTGCATTGTTATAAGGATACATAGATAAACGGAACAAAATAAAGAAATCCATGCATATATGGTCAATTGATTTTTTGCCAAAGGAGTCAAGATGATTAAAAGAGAAATCAATAGCCTTATCAAAAAATATGTTAAAACAATAAGATACTTATATGGAAAAAATAAAATCCACTCTTTACTTCTTTTTTAAGATTTTTTTTTCAATTTATTTGACAGAGAGAGAGAGATCACAAGTAGGCAAAGAGGGGGAACCAGGCTCCCTGCCAAGTAGAGATCCCAATGCGGGGCTTGATCCCAGAACCCTGAGATCATGACCTGAGCTGAAGGCAGAGGCTTTAACCCCCTGACCCACCCAGGTGCCCCTCACTCTTTGCTTCTTACACATAAATTAATTTGAAGTTATTTACATATACCAAACATAAAAGGTAGAACTTTATTTAAATCCTGTAGAAGGAAATTTAGGAGAAATTTTTGTGAGCTTGAGGTAGGCAAAGGTTAGTTAGATGGAATACAAAAAGTCAAAATATAAAAGGAAAAATGATAAAATAGATCTCAAAATTAAAACCTTCTGCTCTTTAAAAACAAGAGACTGAAAGAAAATATTCATACTATATTTTTCTGACATATGGCTTATATCAAGAATATGTAAATGCAAACAACCCAATAAAAATAAGGCCAAAGATCTGAATAAACTCGCATAAAAGGAGTATCTTAATAGACAATAAATACGTTAGAAAATGCTCAACATTATTAGTTATTAAGGAAATGCAAAGTAAAACCCAAATGAGATCCCACTACACACCCACTAAATGGCTAAGAATAAAGGGATTGACATTACCAGATGTTGGTAAGAATGCAGAATGATCTTCTATGCTTTAGTAGGAATTTAATATGGTACAACTACTCACAAAAATAGCTTGGCAGTTTATTAAAAAGTTAAATATACTCACCACATATCCCAGCATTTCCATTCTTGGGTATTTATCCAAAACAAACAAAAACATATGTTCACCCAAAATCTTATACACATGCATTCATAGTAAATTTATCCACAATAGCCTTGTGGAAGGTGGACTTTACAGTGCCCCTTGTGATCCTCACTCCCTGGTGCTATGTGCCAGAGTAATTCCTTCTTCTTGAGGGTAGGTGGGACACGTAACTTGATTCTAAACAAACGAACATGGCAAAGTAATGCAATGTCATTCCTGTGATTACATTGTGTTATACGAGACTGTTCCCTGAGAGCAGCTTCTCCCTGTAGAAAACATTGTTCTCCATTTCTGGCTTCCAAGAAGCCAAATACCAGGTCTTCTATAGCCTCAAGGAAAAACCCGAGCTTGGAAGATAATCCTTCCCCAGTCAAGCTTTCAGATGAGAACCCAGTCCTGGCTGACTCCTTGATTGCAGATTTGCAGAAGACTACGCTGAGCTGTTCCCAGATTCCTGACCTAGGAGTCCATGAAACAACAAACGTGTGTTCTTTTAAGCTGCTAAGTTTGGGACAAAGTGCCACACAGTCATAGAAAACTTATAATAAGCCAAAACCTGGAAACAATCTAAATATCCAGCAAGTACATGGGTATGTGATTATCCATACTAAATAAAGGAAAATTTCACTATATACATAACAACAAGGATAAATCTCAAAAATAGTATACTGAGCAAAGGAGGAAGAAACTAAAGAGTACACACTGCATGATTCTATTTACATAACATTATTCGAAGAACACAAATCCTAACTATAATGACAGAAAGCAGATCAAAGCTCATCAAACTGTAGTACCCATAAACCACATCACAACAAATGTGATTTTGAAAACTTTATGAACTCAGTAATTGCACTTCTATTTCTGAATATTTAAATTAATAAGAAGATAAATTGCTTATGTTTCTATATGATATAGTATATCTGGCTGCAGATAACATACTTAAAACTAGAAATCTTCCTCCTGATAGAGTACTTAATAAATAATCACTGTAAAGGAATTTTAGAATCTTAGATAAAATTCTCTATTTACCTAGCTACACAATGCGAATACCTAGAAATCTCCAGCTAAACAAGGGCTTTCACTTAATTTTATTGACTAATAGTATTTAGATATGTTTTTTTCCCCTATTGTTGATTATGTGCAAGTCTGACAAGATCATTTGGACCATGAAAAATATATAGACCCTGTGCTCAAGGAGCAAAGAGTATTAGGAATATTAAAGGAGTATTCAAAGTATTAGGATAAAATACAGTACTATAAGTCACTCAAGGCCAAGTTAGAAAACAAGGGTACAGATAAAGTCCTAGATTCATTCACAGGAAGTCGTACTTGTTTTAGGGATTGTGAACTCAAGCCAAACTAATGTAAAAGTGGGTATTTGAGTTAGAATTTGAAGGATATATAGAATATGGATGTTTAGAGAAGGAAAGAAACCAAATGGAAAGATATTTTTGTTTAAATGCAAGAATACTAAAAATTAAAGTTTCATTTTAAGAATCAGTATAAATAGTGGGAAATAACAATGCAGATTATGGAGAGATTTGAAGGATTCTACTATAAATACACTACCTGTAGGTGTTTTCATCTAATCTCATTGCATGAGATAGATATCTACGCCAATGATTCCGAATTATATCTTTCTTTGGCCTCTCTATTGATGTTCGAATTCAGTATCTAACTGCTTCCTTGATGCTGACTTGAATGGTAATGGTAATCACAGCCTCCAATGGTGAAAAAAAGATTTGGTTCCACCCCTCCCCTAAACCTGTACTCTCAATATTCTCCTTCTGAGTAAATGGCAAATTGGCCATCTATTCATCAGATCAAAGAACCCAGGAGGTCTCTTTGATTCCTTTCTTTCCCTCATCTTCACTGAAAATAAATTGAAAATTCCTGCCCACTTTTCCTTGAAAACATATCCGGAGTGTTTGTCTCTAATACTAGTTACCCTGGTCCAAGCAGACCTACTCTCTTGTCTGCAGTATTATCTTGGCCTGCCAGATGGTCTCCCTGCTTCCATTCTTCCTCTCAGCAATCTCCCTTGTAGAAGCCAGAATAAGCTTTTTTAAAGTTAAATTACATTGTGTGTCACCCATTTAAACCTTTCATCAGCTTCACATTACAGTTGGAATACAATCCAACTTCCTCCAAATGTCTGTAAAGCCCAGTGTGGCTAGGGCATTGGCTATCCCCCTATCTCATAGCTCTCAATTCTGCCTCAGCTTCAGTGAGGTGAAACTCAGTGAGTACCTCACTTACTCAGCTTCAGATATAGTAGTTCCAGCTCGGTTCTGATAGGGCTTTTTTCCTTGCTATTTCTTCTGTCCAAAAACTCTAGCCCCATTTCGTTAAATGGCTACTCTATCTTCTCATGGCATTCTCCACATAATTCCCTCAGCAAAGCTCCTTCTGGTAAACCCATCTAATTAGTCCCCTAGGTAGGGCTGACTCCAAAACATAAATAGTTTGGGGGACCCTCTTTAGAATCAGAATGGAATGAGACAGGATAAAATATCCTACTTTGGTAAATATGACCCTGTGAACACACTTGTAGCGCTCTCCAAGCTTTGGGAAAGGGTCTTTGTAATGGAAGGACCTTTCAGCTTTGGCTTTATTAGCTTCACAAGAACCTTCCTTTAGTTCTATCTTGTCAATCTTTGTCACATCACTGTGTTTCATTTTCTTCTTTTCAAAATCAATTTTCCATTTACCAGTCTATTGTTTAAAGATTTGTTGTCCTTTTCCCCATTAGAAATTAAACTCCATGGAAGCAAGGACTTTGAATAAATTGTACAACTGTAAATTCTGGAAAAGTGCCTATCGCTTAGTAGACCTTGTTCAACCTCCAACCAGAAAGAAGAGGTGACATTTGCATAGACATTAAAAGATGATTCTGGTTCAATAAAGCAAAATTATATACCAATAATATATAAGAGGTAAAGGACCTGGGATGGAGTTTCAATAGGTACTCAAACGATTCATGGATTACCAATGGAATATGAAGCACCCATCTTTCCTTTCTCGACCCCTAATTTCACCTGTACAACTATGAGTCTATAGCAACTCTAGGAAACAGTCACTGAGAGCTGTCTCTGCCTTAGAGATACTACTTTCACAGCATATCTTTCAAATAAAAGTGATTTCTTTTTCCATCATAGCTCAAGCCCATAGAGTTATGAAGCTGGCTTCTTTGTGCCTTCTCCTAAGGCTCCATTTTCCTGTCCAGGCCATGATGCTTCCATCTTGATGCAAGCCTCTCCCCACTGAGATGTATTTCATCTGGCTGTGAACCTGCCAAATTCTCTTGTTTCTCATCCCCGCTAACTTACCACCTATGAATCTAACCAAGACTTTGGCACTCATCTTACAAACTGCATTCCAACACAATCCAAGTTTCATCATGAATGACCTCTGAATTCATACGTACAACTCACCCAACTCCCCGGTCACATAACTTCTTGCCCTTCAAGAAGTCAGTGAATTTCCTCTTCATTCCACTTTGGCAAAACTTGAGGCTCGGATTCAGGTTCTCTGACTATAACTCTCATCTCTTCTACCTTCTCACTCGTTGACAAGACAGGAATATTCCCAAGACAAATAACTAAGGGTTGTTACCCTACAAATTAATAAGAAAACGTCAAATCACCAGAAGAAAATTGGCAATCAGAGCAGGTGATTTAGAGAAGAGGACCTCAAAAGACCTCTAGTTACTGGATTCTCTTCTTCCAGTTCATCATCACTCTGTAATTTAGATCCTTCCCATTCTGTTATTTACATCCTCAAAACCCTACCCCCACCACCTGCTCTATCAACGACTGCATCTTTTATTAACCCACTTATCACTTTTCCCAGTACATCACTCCTTGCTGATAGTATCATTACAATACTTTATGATTTGGTGCCCTACAAACTTAAGGCTTTTAACCTCAGATGGGGCCCTGGGCCCCACAGAAGCCATTCTAAGTTTTTATTGCCTTACTAGTATTAATCTGTAGTCAACAGATTATATTTCATGTTGTTTCATAGGGATAGAAAGTGTCATTATCAGAAAGGAATGCCTTTTATTTCCTTAACATATATTAGCGTCGCATATCCATTCAACAATGCAAAGCACAGTTTTTCTTGAAGAATCCCACACATTCATATTTCCTGCCTTGAAGAAAACCACTTTTTTGTTGTTGTTTTGGCTTGTGTCTTGAGACCCTTTTTGTGCATTTCAAATACATATATTTGAAATATATTTTATGTGTTTATGTTTCTACATAATTAATATTTGTGTTAGTCCACTTGGACTGCTTTAACAGACTGGTGGCTTACAACGAACAGAAATTTATTTCTCACAGTCCCAAAGCCTGGAAATCCAAGGTCAGAAGGCCAGCATGTTCATGTTAGAGTGAGATTTCTTTTCCACATTGTGAATTTCTCCTTGTAGTCTCACAAGGTAGAAGGGGATGAGGGATCTTTCTGGAGCATCCATGATCTAATTACCTCCCTTCCAACACCATCATACTACCAGTTAGATTTCAACATATGAAGGGGTTAGGGGGCAGGCACAAACATTCTGACCATAGCATTGTCCTATAGCTGTTACTGTGATATTTCCTTTTATCCGCTCATCACTACAGTATGCAGATTTTGCTACTTCAGTGTTTTATAGCTTCTGCCTTATATTTCGCCATAGAAATATATCACAGGTAATTTAGCCATCATGCTATCTATGTACATGTAGGTTGTTTCCAATTTCTTACCTTCGTGAATGATCTTATAATACTAGAATGTTCTTTTATATAACTTTCTATATGCATATGAAATTGTTTCTCTCTGTGAAAATGCTAGATACAGGTTATGTGATCTTTAAAAAAATTTATTGCTAGTGCCAAGTTGTCCTCTAAAAGGCACTTTCACTTCTTATAATAAATGAATGAAAGTAACTTTTCCCACACCTTCAACAACACTTGATATTTTGTACTTTTTGCTAGTCTGATGGGCAAAAATGGTACTTCAGCATTTTAATTTGCATTTTTTTGAGAAGTAGCACACTAACTTCAATTGTGAAATGGATACTTACATTTTCTCTCCTGTAAAAAATGTATATCCTTTTTGCCTATTTTTTAGAATGTTCTTTTTTTATTGATTTGTTACATAATAGATACATATCCTGTATTTTAAATATTATAAAAACTTTCTTCCAGTTTTTAAATTTTCTACCACTTTGTCCAATGACAGATCTTTAACTTCATTTATTACATTGATGGTTGTATGAAATGTAAAATTTTTTATTTTGATTTAGAAAACTATACCAATTTTTTCTTTTGGGGCCCTTTCCTGTTGAAAGACAATTTTTTTAGCCTAAGTTAAGAAACAGAAACCTATATATTTTGTTCTAATTGTCTATATGTGTACACATGGACACATACCTACACATATATTGCTCTTTACTCCAGTTGAAACTTATTTAGCCAATAATATATGGCAGATACCAGACTTTGATATTTTTACCAAATTGTCACAATACTATTTCTTGAAGAATCCATCCATTCCACAGTGACTGACCACATTCTAAGTTCTATTTATACAAGAGTTTATTGCTAAATTCTCTGTGCTATTCCATTGATTTATTTATTTTATACAACTGCCATAAAGTCTTAATATGATATCTTCATTGCAATTTTTGTAATACTATGTCTCAACAATTTTCTAGTAATTTTTCTCATTTTTTTCTTCAAATAAATTTGAAGTTTCCTTATCACGTTCCTTTAAGAAATCCTATAGAAAAAAAAGAAATCCTATAGAATTTTCAGTTGGACTGCTTTAAATTTATAGATTGTTGAGGCGAACATTGAAATATTTAAATATTGTGTTTTCTTATCCAAGAAAAGAATGTCTTTTTCCATTCAGATTTTCTTTTGATTCATCAATTTAATACTTTCCTTGTGTATCTTTTTCTCCTCCCAAGATATTTCATAGTTGAGCTAGCTTGTGAATGAATTTATCACTTATTGCACGTTTGTAAGAATATATTTCTAGACATCCCTAAGAGGAGTCTCATCATCCCCTTGGGTCCGAGCTCTTCCCTGGGCATATTGCTTTCCCACGGTCCTTTCCCTTCCTCTGGGTGTGGAGGCCTGCTGCTGCCTTGCTGGGCACAGGGCTCTCCACACCTCCCCTCTGAGCAATCTCAGAAATGCAGTCTGATTACAGAACTCCCCTGCTTGGATTCCTCCGTTGACATCTCATCACCTAAAAGATTATGTCAGAAATGTTTGCAAAGCATATACACAGAACCTTTCACATCCTGGCTGCTGTTTTATCTCAGTCTTTTTCCCTAGCCATGTCTTGTGTCAGGCACCTCGCAGGGCACTGGGCCCAGCAAGCTCTTTACAGACCCTAATGATACCATACTCTTTGACTTCTTTTTATCTTAGCACACATTGTTTATGCTCTTTGAAATGCTCTTGTCAGCTTAGGGTATCTACCTTACTCCTGCTCATCTGGAACCTTCTCCTTCGAGAAGCGTCGCCGGCTATTTCAGGGATCTCCTCCACTTCTCCGCATCCCTCCTGCCCCACTGTACTGGGTCTATAGTGCTGTTTCAGCACCCATCTTAATATGTCCGACATCTGTTCACATATTCTACCCATACTAGACTACGCCTCTGTGTCTAGCTTAATGCTCGAAAAATACAGAAAAACATATCTACCAAAATAATGTTATGAGTTTGCCTTTTTTATAGTACCTTATTGTTTGTAAAATGCCCTTGTTAAAAAAAAAATCGATATGGCCAAGCTCTTTCTAGTACTTAATGAATTTTGTACAGTACAATATTTTATTTTATTATTTTTTAGATTTTTTATTTATTTTTGAGAGAGAGAGAAAGAGAGAGATCACGAATGGGGGAGAGGGTTGCAGGGAGAAGCAGACTTCCCAGGACCCCAATCTGAGCTGAAGGCAGACGCCCAACCAACTGAGCCACCGAGCTGCCTTTGTACAGTACAGTATTTTAAATGTATTTTCTATTTTTTTTAAATTTTATTTATTTATTTATTTGACAGAGAGAGAGATCACAAGTACACAGAGAGAGAGGGGGAAGCAGGCTCCCCGCTGAGCAGAGAGCCCGAGGCGGGGCTTGATCCCAGGACCTTGAGATCATGACCTGGGCCGAAGGCAGAGGCTTTAACCCATTGAGCCACCCAGGCGCCCCTCTTTCTGATTTTCTTAATAACATTTTCTTTTCTCTAGCTTACTTTATTGTGAGAATACAGTATATAATATATGTACAAAATATTTGTTAGTCAACTGGTCATGTTATCAGTGGGGTTTTTAGTCAGCAGTAGGCTATCAGTTGTTAAGTTTTCGGGGAATCGAAAGTTATATTTGGATTTTCAACTTTATAGGGGGGTTGGCATCTCTAGCCCTCACCGTGTTAAAGAGTCAACTGTACTGAGAAGATTCTAATCACCTTGATGAATTGATTTGTAATTATCAGGAAGAGAGAAACCTTCATTTCTTTATCAAAGAGATATGGACACACCAGTGCCTATGCCTGTTCCACTTACAAAAATCAGAAAATGAGAACTTAAAGTTTCCGGGATCACAGTTATGTTATTGAGACTGTGAATAATTCACAGTAACTAGGGTTTTTTCAGAACTCTGAAAAATAAGGTTGGAGACTGTTGGGAATTTGTCCCCTATATGTCACGAATAAAATTGATAGAATCAAAGCCCTCATTTCCTTGAAAAATCCATAGGTATCTATCTTTTGAATAAACAGAATAAAATTTGGCATGAAGACCTCGCCATCTCTGAAGTAAGTGATGCTGTGAGAAAATACTTCAAAGTTACACCTCCCCAGTGAGCTTTTCAGGCATTTTGAAACCATCCAATGATTATAAAATGTGCCTCAAATTTGAGACCCCGCACCAAGGCAAATTTGTTAATTTTCTCAAAACGCGTTTGTCTACAACTGCCTTCTCTCCAAGTGCCTGAATTGGTTTAAAAATTAGAAGAGTCTTTGCCTGGCTTGGTACATGGGCTTCTAGCAATGTGATTTTTCCTTTTAAAATATGGTTTCTTTTACACTGGTTTCCATTGCCGTGAAGGTCAGTTTGTTAACCCGTGTCAGCCTGCCCCTGGCACCTCGTGCTCAGTAAAATGTCAGTGCGTGAACAAAGAGAAGAGATACTGGAACACTTAGCCTTAATAGACTGAGAAGGTAGTAGTGAACTGAAAGCTAAATTCATTCAGGATAAAGAGGCCGTTAGAGTCAGTTTTTCTGGTTGAGAGATCAGAGCAAATGAATCTAAAACCTAAAATAGAAGTCGTTTTATTTTCACAGGTTCTGACATTTTAGTGGTAAGCTGCAAGTTATAAAAACTGCTACTAAACGCCAAATTGCTAGCACCATATGGAAAAAAAATTCGGCAATATGTCTTTTATCATTACAATATATATATGCAGGAAGACTTTGCACTTGAATTATTTCAGATTTTTTTTTTTTTTTTGACAT
Organism: Nasua narica; assembly: GCA_028533885.1. NCBI lineage: Eukaryota > Metazoa > Chordata > Mammalia > Carnivora > Procyonidae > Nasua > Nasua narica. The sequence continues at coordinate 112,428,499 of CM052798.1, forward strand.
AAGCACAAGGGCAGGAGGGTCAGAATGCTGGGAGGTCATAAGGACTATTACAAATAAAGGTATAGCCACAGACTTCACGCTTGTGTTGAAAGTTTAAGCAGGCTGACTTCACCTGAAACCTAGTGAACTTGGTGAGTTTTAAGAGACTTATTATATCTCTTAGTCAAATATCTCATGGTTGACTTGTGTCCAGTTACCTAGAGAGAATGTAAGGAATTTGAGCCTTTATTGAAACCATCATCAGTTGAAACTAGAGTTAAAGAAGCTTAGTATTTTCTCACCAAATAGAAAATATTTTGAGAACTGGTTATATTTTCTCCTTGCCTTCTCTTAGTAATGCAATAAATAAAGACTAAAAATTGGCGACCCTGAAATTCAACCACACTCTGAGATAATCGGGAAAATGATGCACAGAGTAGAATTCCAGAAAGCAGATCTAGGTAGAAGGAGTAGATCTAGGTAGAAGGAGTGAGTGTGTACTTTCCAAAATCCCATTTGATGCCTTTTCTCTTTCAAAAGTAATAGCATCTCCTGCCTCTATAGATGTAGGGTGCAGGTCTTTAACACTTTGGGGGAGACCTTCTCCTACCTTACTAGAGACTTCGGACTAGATTCCAAGTCTTCATTTCTTTTAATGGTAACACTATCTGTAAGTTATTGAGAAGTTGTTAGATACCATACGTAGAGCTGATGAGTAGCTGATAGGTTCAAAGCTTCTAGAGAATCTTTACTTTTGCTGTAATTGGAATCATCTGGGGAGCTTCTAACAAACCAATATCTGAGTCTCAACTCAGAACTAAATCATTCTGGGAGTGGAACCTAGGAAACAATACCTTTTAATACCACTCAAGGTGACTCCAAATTGCAGCTTAGACTGGAGACACACTAGGTTAAACCAATTCATCAAGCTAGTAAGGAAGCTGGGAATAAAATTTAGGTTTATGTCACTGCAAAGCCTTAGCTTTGCCCCCAGGGATTTCCCACAAAACCTCCTTCGGCATTCTAAGATGAGGGCAGCATCCTTAGCAAACCTGTAGGCCCGTTACACATCACACTGCTACAGGCCCTAGGGACAATGCACCGCCATCAGTTTCATCATCCCCATCACTGTAAAGCAATTTCTGGGCCAATCTAGGGCAACATACACCATATGTCCCAGAGCTGTTTTCATAAGACATGAGGTTATCAGAAAATGCTTTGTATACTAAGATTCACCATCTCATGCACTTGATTCTTTCCTTCCAAAACATTTGTTTATCATAGGGCAGATAGGGCCAGAGGGATTCTGTGGGGGTAGCTGAGTGTTCCTAAAAGTTTATTATTCAGGAGTGGCATATAGCTACCATGGGACCGTACTGGGAATGGAAAAGCTCTGGAGCTTTTACGGAACTACCATAAAATTTTCCATATGATAGAAATTCAAAATCGGGCGGTCAAATCACTAACGGCTGAGAACAATAAATTGAATTAACTTTATTTTCTTTAAAAAGAAATAAGTTAAACTATTTCTGGCCATAGTTTGGTTTTGAAAAATTTACTCTAAAGATACGTTATGGTAACTTAACAAAAAATTCTCAATATCAATCATTTTACCGAGTAAGCGCATAAAAATTAGCAGTCATAGAAGAGCTACTGCATTTCAATACCAACCAAGAATACTTAAGAAAAGAAACTTTTTAATGTGTAGGATCTGTACAAAGGAAATTACAAAATTTTGCTAAAAGATAAAAGTGAAAAGAATAAATGAGTGAAAAGAATAGTGAGAAGTTACGAATGCTTCTTACAGTAATTTTTAGGTCTCATGCAATTCTAATCAAAATCCTATTTTGATATTTTTAGAACATGAAAAAACTGTTTCTGGGAAAGAAAAAAACACAGGTGGGTATTTAAAAAAATCCTTAAAAAGAACACTATCGAGAAAAGATTAATTCTGAGAAATTAAACATATTATAAATCTTTCATTAAGATAATATTGTACAGATATAGAGAAAAGATATAAATTGGCAAAAACAAAATGAGCCCAGACACAGATTTGAATTCGAATTTAAAGCACAATAAGTTCAGAGGGAAAGAATAGAATTATTTAATGACTGATTGGAAAAGTTAATTAATTTTTAAGTCAGTTTAGACCCTTGCCTTTTACCATGCAAATGAAAAAACTAAATAGAAAAAATAAAATCAGAAACATTTAAAAGAAACAAAGATGAATATTTATCTTATTTCTAAAGGGGAAAAGACTCTTAGGTGTAAAAATAGTAATAAATTTCAGAAAGAAAAAAGTAATACATTTTAAACTTTTACATATCAAAAACTCAATAAACAAAATCTAAAGAAAAAAGGGGAAATAGTTGCCAAAAATACAACAAAGAGTTAATGTATAAAATATACCAAGCCAAATATATATATATATATATATACCAAGCCAACCATAAAAAACATTAATTAATATCATAGTAAAGTGGGAAGCAGATAAGGACAAATAATTCACAGAAGAGGAGGAAATACTCCAGAAGAGAAGAAACCATAAGCAAAGCTAAAAGGCAAAACCTCATTAGTAATCAAAGAAGTACAAATTAAGGGACCAAGATGATCCTTCAATTCTACCAACAAATCAATGTTTTTATAAATCATCATATTCAGTGATGATCAGGGTACTCTGAGATTACTACTTCCTCAGCCTGCTAATTTAGATGTAATTTACCTAGAAAACAATTTAGCAATCAGAAGACAAGCAGAAAGGGAGACTGATGTTTATGTACCATGATGATGATCACATTATTATTTGTAGCAATAATAAATTACAAGCCTGAGAAATTGAAGAGTCAGTTAAAAATGTGCCACCAAAGAAGGAAATTATCCAGTTGTTATGGCCTGAACGTTTGTGTCCCTCCCCCCAGCCATTTCCTATGCTGAGCTCTGAGCTCATCCTCAGTCCGAGGGTGTCAGGAGAGGGGACATCTGGGAGGTGACTAGGTCATGAAAAAGGAGCCCTCAGGAATGATCTTATAATTGGACCAAGAGCTAACATGGTCTCTTTCCAGCATGTGAGGACACAACCATAATTAAGCAGTCTACAACCCAGAAGAGGACTCTCACCAGAACCTGACCACACCAGCACCACAATCTCAGACTTCCAACCTCCGGAACTATAAGAAATACATTTCTGTTGTCAAATTAGCCACCTACTCTACGGTATTTTGTTAAAGCAACCCAAGCTAAGATACCAGTTAATAAGAGTTAAGTTTTGGGGGGGGGGGGGAAGAGAATGTTTTACAAAAACGCCAGGATATAAAGTATAGTAAAAGAAGCAAGGTATAATAAAAGCCACATACATAAATCGGAGCCAAATATTTTTTAAGTGTGCTGGGTCCTACCGTGTACAGATGCTCATGAAATGTCTCAAAAAGGAGGTGCAGTGAGTTGGGGGTTCCTGGGAGTTAGAATTGGAGATTTTAATTTTCTTTCTTACACTTTTCTGTAATTAACAAGTTTTTTTTTCCCCTATGAGAATAATTAGGCTCATTGTAAGATCTAATAAAAATAAGAGGCATTCTTAAATCATAGATACTGTGAAAGATTTTATTCAGGGTATCACCCTAATGAAGGAATCAGAATGAAAATGATGAATTACACCATGATTAGTTAAATCACGCCTCAAGAGTAACCATTTTTGGCTTCCTTTGCCTCGTAATTCATACCCGATATGAAACTGAAAGAAAGCACCACTTAGCACCTTTATAAAATTCAACCACTGAGAATCCCCCAAACAGGCCAACATAACTAGATGGTTTAACAAGTCCACATGGTGGATTCTCCAACAGAACATCTCATTTAATCTCTAGGACCGAAGGAGCCCCTGGTATGAGTAGAGGGGTCCTGTCATCACTCTGGGGGCCAGCACCAGATGCCAACTGTCGTGGCAAAATCTGACCAGCTCTCCCACCAAACAAGAGCTCTCTGCATTTGTGGAGACTGGGGAATTATCTAGGGCCAACTTGACTTGCTGGTTATTATCAGAAACACACCAAGTGAGGGCACCTCGATGGCTCAGTCACTAAGCGTCTGCCTTCTGCTCAGGTCATGATCCCAGGGTTCTGAGATCGAGCCCCACATTGGGCCGATCAGCGGGACGACTGCTTCTCCCTCTCCCACTCCCCCTGCTTGTGTTCCCTCTCTTGCTGTGTCTCTCTCTGTCAAATAAATAAATAAAATCTTGAATGAAAGAAAGAAAGAAAGAAAGAAAGAAAGAAAGAAAGAAAGAAAGAAAGAAAGAAAGAAAGACACCAAATGAAAGGTAAAAACCAGACTTCTTCCACCTTCCTTAATGGTGAGTTTACCGACTGATGGCTTGATTGAATTCTTGCCTTGCAAAAATTACACCTCTATGCACCTGTAGATTTCAATAAATTATTTCTGAAAATAAAACACCTTGGGACTGGCTTAATAACGGCTAAGAAATAGGAGTCATTTTAACATGTGGTTCCAAGTGAAAATAAGATGATTCGCCTTTTAATTTTCTTTTCTATTTTCTTAATGCCTCGTAAGCATGCAGAGACATTGCCCTTAAATTTAAACTTCTTGATGTGTTCTAGTGTATCTATACTCACTTCCTAAATAGATTTCAGACTTCTCAAAAACAGACAGGAATTCTTTGGTGTCAGCCATCTTCCCACATTAGGCATTGGGATTGGAGCCACAGCACAGTGTTACCTTCCCCAGAATATTTTCCTCAGATGAACGCCACCTGTCAGGAAATTTCCACAACTGTTTATTTATTCATTGAGTCGGTCATTTATGAAATATTTATTGAACACCAAGTATGTGTTACGGACTACTGAATGAACTGGGGACACCAAGATGAATGGGATATGATTAAGCCTTGGTCTCTGCCTCCAGAGTGTTCACATCTAACTCATTGTTGTCTGGTGGGGGGACCAAAGCACCCTATCAGAACACACATGCCCATTCATTCAACATATGTTATTAGATACCTATCATGAGCAAAGTTGAAGTACAAAGCAGTTTTACCATGCTAATCTAAACTCATTTCTATATATCTACAAAGATGATTTCTGAGAAAGCAGAGTCTCCTTGTTAATCCCTTGATAATTTTAATTTTTTGCAATTCTAACACCTGTATTTTCTCAGAAGAAAAAAAATGCCAGCTATATTCACTTATTTAATATTTTAACGTTACAGTCGAAGATTTTAGGAATTTTAAACTCCTGTATTTTGAACCAATGCATTTTGTTGTAACAGCCACCATCATCATTGTGCCATAGTGCAGTGGTAACCCCATAAATTAGGTCCCAAGAAGTACACTTCTAAATCACAAATATGATGTGGTGGTTGTTGTTTCAAAGACCCACCCAAGTCCTCAAAGATTCTAATAAGTTTCCAGTCACTTCAAGTATATATAAAGAGTACTTACAAATCAATAAGGAAAAGAAGAACGTCCCCTATATTTTTTTTTAAATGGGCCAACTGACATGGAAAATAAATGTCCAGCTTCACAAGTAATAAAAGGAATGCAAATTACATAAAAAATGTAATAAGGAGAATACATTTTTCAAATGATTGCAGGCAGTGTTTGTAAGGATCCAGGAGAAAAGAAAACCTCTGACGTTTGTGGAGGGTAGGGTTAGATACAGACCAACTAGGGAGAAATGAGGAAAAGATTTCAAAAAGTTTAATGTCTTTCACTCGATAAATTTCACTCCTTGGAATTTATCCCTTCAGACAGGCTGTTAAGAGTAGGGAAATAGTCGTTAGGGAAAAATGATGGTAGCATTAATTATAATAATGTAAACTTGGAAATGAGTTGAGTACCCATAAGAGAAAATTGATTAGTTTCATCCAATCAATCAATAAATTATGCCAGGCATGATTTTTTGGTCACTCTCTGCTTCTCCTTCCAGTGTCCCCAAATGATGGTATGCTTGGCCCGATCTGCATGAAGTCCATCTTAATTCCCACTCTGCATTTTACAATCCACAGCTTCTGAACTAACTCTATGATGAGAGAAGGAGGAGTGGGCTAGATGGTAGACTTTCCCAACCATTTCTTAATTATCAAATTGTCCTCCTGATGGAGGACTTGAACCCCAATCACGTAAAGATAACCAAGACGTTCAGATGACTCCACCCTCGTTGCTGCAGTTAATTCGCTAGTTTTGCTTTCTTTCTGAAAATGTCCTGCTACTTCGCTTTTCTCCTCCTGGGACTGTCTTGTACATCTTGTGCTTAAAATAGTTTATTGAAGCATTTGAGGCATGTGGCTGGATTGATGGGAAGTAAGGAAGCTTTCCCGGGCCTGATCTGTGATCTTTTCTTGCTCTTGGTTCTCCCTTATTTAGCAGGTTTTACTGTTTGATTTGTACCAGGCTTCTGGCCATTCCTCTGTTTTTCCATGTGCACTGACAAATTTTACAGGGTACTAGCTACATAATTGCCCGCTGCTTTTATGAGCTCACTCATAGCATTGTTGGGGCCAGGTGCTTTTCCCCGGCTAGCTTTTCTTTTCTTTTTTTTTTTTTCTGTGGATTTTGGATGTGGTTTCAATTTCTTTCCTAAGGCTTCAGAGGCAGCGTTACTTTCAGTGTCTTTAACTATCTCATTATTGATCATTTTGCCTGGAATATTTAATATCCTTTTCTAGTGTCTATGAGTTTGAACTATTCTTTCAGGGGTTTTCTTTTTTTTAATATAAACACCTCTTTGCTTTCAGACATAGAATTAAAATTTATAGAGTCTGAACCTCTGCATGTCTCAGAAATGATGGCCATCCACTGCTAGGTGCCCTTTCCCTGAGTCTTATCTGTAATTAGAGAAGCAATCTAACTAGGATATTTGGAAGAGCCTGGAAATGTCTTTTTATTACACCTCAGTGATTGCATTGTTTGTTATTGGTATATATAAATATACAGACCTGCCACATGGGATGTGCCTTGAAGAAAAGGAAAGATTTGCTTAAACAATTGTT